>CM074723.1:395651132-396862798 GCA_037306005.1 Rhinophrynus dorsalis | reverse complement strand
GGATATAATCTGCAGAGATAAAAATGCACAAAAATGATGATTGTTTAAAATGCTTTTAGATAAATGCATCAGAATATACTATTGGGAAATAAATACAAGATGAGCAGATTAAGACCAGTGTGGCTTAATTAAGACTATTGCAAGGAAATTAGAAATAAGTAGCAGGTTTCTAAACTGTTTAAGTCAGAAGGGTTAGATGCATCATTCAGAAAATATAAAAAACATAGTGGAATCTGCAGATAAGCCTAAAACTGAAAGTGAGAAAAAATATTGCAAAGGAGGGCAAAAAAATCCTAAATAAATTCTGCACGTATATAAATGGCAAAAAGATTAAGGTTGACATTGGTACTCTTAGCTGGTATTTCACGTGCAGATGGGACTTGCCCATCATTTTGGATATGGACCGCCCTTATGGGCAGGATTAGTCTAATATGTATGTGGAAATGTCTCCTCTGTAATAGCACTAGAGAGCTAAAATGTGATCCTCTTGACTAGCTGTAGAACAGCTTTTGTTCATGCTCAGAGCCTCTCACATCTTTTGTCTTGCCTCTTAGAAACTGACACAGGTGAATTAGTGAGTATAAGGCTATGACTGACACCTTAAACAAAGAAAGCAACTATGGAAAGCTATGGGCAAACAGAGAGAAAGTCACAGAATTTCCTTCGTTGTGAATACTGCTTACTGAGGACAAAGTCCAAAAGAGGCTGGAAAAGGTTATGGTGAATAAATCACCTTGACCTGATGGCATTTAGCCAAGGGTACATGAGGAACTTAGTGAAGGAATAGCAGGACCCTTATGCTTAATATTTATTCATTCACTTTTGTCAAGCATAGTGTCCTGTGATTGGAGGAAAGCAGATGTAGTACCATTGTTCAAAAAGGGGGCAAGTTCTAAACCAGGAAATTAAAGACATGTTAGCTTAATTTAGTGGGTAAACTGTTAGAGCACTTACTAACAGTATTCAGAGCTATGTGATGATGAAACAACACTAATAGTATGAGCCAGCATGGTTTTGTAAATTATGTCAAATGCCTTTTATGACAGGGTAAGTAGTAATGTGAACAAGGGTAAGGCTGTTGATGCACAATACTTGGATTTTGCAAAACCCTCTGCATAACAACAGGTTATATCATAAATTCAAAGGCTTTGGTTTGGGAGGTGATATCTGTGCATGGATAGAGAACTGGTTAAATGATGGCAGAGACTTTTTGTAATGGAATGTTTTCAAGTTGGTCTAAAATTGTAAGTGGGTTGCTACATGGTTAATTTTTGGGCTTTTTAACTTGTTTATTAATGATCTACAAGCTGGTACTGAGAATAGTGTCTAAGTCTTTGCTGATTACACTAACCTGTGCAAGGAAATACATACAGAGCAGGTCCCAATTGTACACTGCTGCGGAATTAGTTGTCGCTATATAAATAAAGAATAATAATAATGTTGTTTCACAGCAGAAAGATTTGGTTAAATTGAGTGAAAGGAAAGAAAACTAGCAGATGAGATTTAAAGTGTTAGTAATGTATTAATGTTATAAAAAGTAATATTGTAGTGCAGAATATAAGCAATCCATCGGTGCTATTCCTATCTCTCAAACCTTTATAGTTTGAGAGATAGAGCGTTCTAAAGTTCCTCCCTCCCTCCCCTTCTCCTGATGTCTGCTGTAAGCTGACAGCAGGAGATCCTGGTCTGGGGACCAACAGGTGGCCACAATAGCGTGAATGAAAAAGAAATACTTCATTGGAACGGTCTACAAAGTGTTCTTGGTTTCCAAAGTAGTATTTCTTTTTCATTTGCGCTATTTCAGCTCTGATGAAGAGCCTCCTTGAGTCGGCCGATTGGATCTCTGTCTGCCAGCTTTACAGCTGTCATCAGGGAGGGGGAACTTTAGAACGCTCTGTCTCTCAAACCATAAAGGTCTGAGAGATAGGAACAGCACCAATGGATTTCTTATTTTCTGCACTACAATATTACTTTTTATAACATTAAGACATTACTATCCCTTTAATATAGATAAATATAAGGTTTTGCAGAAGGGGCCACATGTTTCACATGCCTGCTCTAGATGGATCACTTAGCTGAAAGTTGGAGATATACTGTTTTACACATTAAAATATAATGCTATAGTTGTTACCCTTTTTTTAAGACTCCTGTTGCTTCTTTTTAAACCTTTATTTGGAATATTTCTGTCCTAGCTCCTGGTGGTACTCGTATTGATGATGGAGACAAAACCAAGGTCACAAATCACTGTGTCTTTGCAGCCAATGAAGATTATGAGACCATGCGTAATTATGCTCAGGTACTGTATGAGCACCAAGGATATAAAGATGAAAAGCCGTAGGCAATTCACAGTGGGCTGATTAGTAGTATAAAACCTCACAAATCGGAAAAGATTATCCTGTTGGGAGAGATGATTTAGCAGTGTACTTCCACAAACTCTGATTAAAAAGACACGTTTTGTATGCTGTTAGGTTTAATTTATATCAGAAATTTGTGTTCCATGATGCAACTTAATCATCTATCTCAATGAACAGAACTTAAATTTAAGAACTTGAAAACTGAGGCCACAAATGCAGCTGCATTTGTAATGATAATCTTCAAATATATAAAGCCTTATGAGCAAAAGAATATTTGAGCAATTCTGGGGCAAACCAATTTCATCATAGGAGAGAAATAAAATTTCCCAAAACTTTTATTGATTTAAACTCGACTTTTGATAAACCATTGAACGCTAAGGAGATCTCAAATGCATTGCTTTGTAATGTGTTTGTTACCTCTCTAGCATTCAACGTCTTAACCCCTTAAGGACCAGATGATGTGCTATGACCATCACGGCCCTTATACCCTTAAAGACCGGTGACGGTCATAGCACGTCACATACTTTTTACTTACAGCGCTCCAGGTAGAGCCCAAAATTGACCGCTCAGGCCCCAAAGCGGCGCGCTGGTATATGTAACAGGTCACGTGTACCGGCGCGTCATCAACGAGCAAAGCAGTCCTTAAGGGAAGGTAACTTCCCTGGACCGCTGGTCCTTAAGGGGTTAAAGAACACAAACACAACAATTTAAATTGGTTGCTATAACATTAAATATCTTTCATGCAATGTGAAACAAAGGAACTATGGATGGCAGGGCACTTGACATAAGACTCTCTGGAGGTGGAGACTCCGTCCTGCTCCACATTACCCCAGCCAATCTAGTTTAGTTTTAAAAGTGACCTCAAAGGAGCTGTATCAGGTACTTTACTCTTTTTCTGTTTAGCAGCCACATTCTCATTGTTACATTCTCTAGATCTGCTGTTCCATTCTGTCTATCCCATTGCTCTTTCTCTCCTCACTGGAGGTGACTTATTTCAAGATTTTACTTGAATTTACCTCAGTTTGGTAAATCTTTGTTATAGGTTTTTGGTGCCTTTAAGAACTGGTGTGGTCAGTGGCCATATTGACTGTGACTCAGACATTACTGTTGTCTTTTCTGTCCCACCGGGTCAGTTCTAGCAAGTGAAACGAGGATCATACTGTTAATCATTATTTTTATTGTTGAATGATTCGCTTGAGGAGCCCTTTTGTCATATGGGGTGATGTTACTGCCACAGAGCCAAATTTTTAAGGGAAGAATGGAAATATATTTTCCATAAGGCCCAGTTTTTTTTCTTGGGCCTCAGGGAAAAGGAAGGGGAGGTCTTAAGTTTACCCTCTTCCTGTTTTGTCTGCAATTTGCAACACATGAGTCTAGATTCTCCCTCCTTTTATTGTATTTTAACCCCTTCAGGCAAGTGCTTTTCTGTTATATTTTTGTCATGTAATCCATAACTGGGGGTCTTTTGACTATGTCTGAGGAAGACATGAGCAAGTCTGAAGCCACTAAATCAGAACTTTCCAAACTTTTCATGTTGTTGACACACTTTTTAGGCATGCATCATTTCGTGACACAGTAGTTCAGTTTTGTTAGCAAACCGGAGGTTAAACTAATAATTCCTTATAAGAGATACGGACACATACATAAATTGTAATAACAAGATGTATGGGGAAACAACATGTCTCATGAATTCCTTTCATTCATACTGCGGAAGGCATTAAGCATGTTGTGTGGTTTTAAAATGGCGACATGAGAATGCTGCGCTACATATAAGCGCAAGATTCTCATGTCGCATTAGTAAATAGATAGCGCATAACTGATTTTAGAAGTACTGTCCGTCTTTCCTGTCTCATCGGCACCACAAACAGAAGCAGCAGCCATGTGACAGGAAGCCTCGGCACACAGGGGCACTCCAGCCTGGTAGCCCAAAGAGAGGGCAGAGGTAAAGAGGACTTGGCATCTCAAAAGATTTTAACAGCTGAAGCGCCAAGAGAGTTGCAACAGCTGCAGTGCCTCCGTGTGCTGCATACATATTATGTATGCAGCACACGGAGGACTCCAGCTATAACAAATCTTTTGTGGTGCTCCAGCTGTATGCAGCACACAGAGGCAATCTCACACTGTGTAAATGCGACCGTTAAATAATAGTGTTTTAGCTCAGATCCCAGTGTAGCTTGTGCTTGGGTTGAATGACAATCTTGCGCTGTGTAAACGGCACCTTTGCCTGTGACACACCTACACACTGCAACCGACACACTAACGTGTCGTGACACACAGTTTGGAAAGCACTTCACTAAATGTTGGGGGGGTCTGCTCGTAAACCCTTTGTTCTAGACTTCCTAGAGGCTTCTCAGGTACCTGTGTGTCTCATGTGCTGGAGCCCCTTTACAGCTTCCGAGACCCTCCACTTCTGAACAGGAGTCTATACGGATTAAATTCTTAATTTCTTCTGTGAGTAGTAGACCCCTGTATTGAAGACTCAGCACAGTCCTGTTCCCCCTAAAAGGCTTTATAGTCGATTTGAAGATGGTTCTCTCCCTCTGGGAGAGGGCTCCTCCATTGAGGAAGAGGAAATAATGAGGATTTGGACTTCTCTTTCACACCTGGAGGTTCTTTTACGGAAGGTCCTCGCTCTTCTGGCCCAAAGTTGGAGAAAGTTATTAGTAATGCCACTAGGGTAAGAATGCATTATTGCCTCAGGTTACTCCAAAACATTCTTTTTTTCCCTTGAAAGATGCATGGTTTTAATTTCCCCCACCAGTATGGGTATGTGTCCAGGATCTCTACTCCTACAGTGGGCCAGGCTCGCATTTCCCCAAAACACAAACAGGACTGAACTGGCAAGAAGACTGTCCAGAAGCCACCGCTGACAAGTCTAGCTCTGCGTGATTCACAGTAGTCTTGTCTGCTCAGGATATAAGAGGTCAGCTGCGTCTCTTTCACAGTATGTGGTCTGTCTCCAGGGTGAACCAGTGGGTTTTGTGGGTGATTTCGGGAGGGTATCAGATAGGCTTCAAATCCCTTCCTCCCCGTCTTTTCTTCATGCACCCGATTCTTTGCGATCTGGTCTAAAGGCATCTACTTTTAGTAGATTTGGTTTCTGCCCTGGAAGTGCAGGTCTTGGGATCTGTTCCTCTGCAAGAAAAGTTCATAAGTTTCAGACCTTTTCATAGTCATGTTCTAAACTTGAAATGTCTCAGCAGTTTAGTTCTCACACTCACAAATCAAGATGGAGTCTGGTCCATCATTGCATGTTTATGTATTATTGTTCCATTAAAAGCCTTTTGCATATGGTCCTTTGTGATGTGGACATGTGAAACAAACAGTGCAATGTTGCTTTCTCTTGTAATAAGCCCTTTAAATCTTCCCACTATAAAAAATAATTTTTTCAAATACAATTATGTAATACAGTTTAACATTCCCATTGGATCACTGTGCTCTAACACATCAACAAATAAAAACCAGTTTCTCCTGATTATCCAGTGTTTTGATCTGTCCCCAGTGATGTGAAGGGGAGATCAATGAACTATGGGGTCAGGAGACACTGTCAATAATAAAAATGTGCCCGGAGGGTCCTATCTAAGTTTGTCACATGGGCTCTTTTGTGGGGGTTACTATATAGATGATGGCCACTTGGTGAAATGGAATTCTCCGAAGTGTCCCTATTTTAGGAGGTATCATCCCTCTTTGAGAGCCAAATCCCTCTGACCCTCTTCCCACCCTGGTGTCCTCTTTTTAGGAGATGAGACTATGTGGTGTGTATATAAGTGTATCACAGTGCTCCACAGCAATACAACTCACATTAATGTTGTTTAAACTTCCCTATGTGTTTATGACTTGGTCTATGTAAATAAAATACTTTAATCTTGCTCTAAATCATTTGTTAAATGACTGTCCTACTGACAGCTCTTTATGTAAGTAACTTAAACATTTTCAGTAATGTTCCAACCACCTGTCAGGCCCCCAGAAATACCACATAAAGCAAAATTCTCCCTCTTTGGCCATTTGAAATAATGGGAGGTATGCCAGCTAAATCAAAGATAATGAAACTCCCTGGAGTACCCACCCTCTTTTTCTTCACATTATTTCACACATTTTGTTTTTATATATATTTTCTGTAAGTAGCGTACCACACCATCTGTTCCTCAGATCCGCACCTTGCTGAGGCTAGCAACTCCATGCTTTAGCATGCTACTTCCAGGTTACACTAAGCTGACCTTAGTGCAACTTGGAACTAGCAGAGGGTCATGGATCACTCCATGATGTGCAAAACAGAGCATACCCCAATACTCTTGCCCCATTAGTAATTTTCCTTTTTTCTTGAGATGTGACTGAAAATGGCATAGGATTGTTTTGGTTGCCTATTGTACCTCTGATCATACTCTATATCACTGGTTGTCATCCAAGTTGCCGTAGTACTTTGGTGCACCACAGTCCTCAATTTAGAGTGGCCCTTTTTTTATAAAGACTTTGAGACAAATGTGGAGATTCAGATCCAATGAAATTATTATGCACAATGTGTTTGCTTTTGTCATTCTGACTGTTATATCTAAGAATAACCATGTATTAATTTTCACTTCATTACACCTTTGACAAATGGCATCTACATTTTAAGGGGTGTCCCAAAAATTACTGACTGTATGTTGGGGGAGGGGGGGGAATTGTTTGTGCAAAAAGGGTTTAGAACCAATGCTGTACTTTTAACAGCTTTACAGAAAATGTATACATTCTGTGTCTCTACCTTGGAAGAATGAAGAATTGTATACCAGTGTTGTGCTTTGTGATAAAATGTATCCTTCTTCTGCAGAGAAAACATTATATTGGCCCATGGGCAATGATTGTCCAGCTCTGGCCTTAAAGGGATAGTAATACCTAAAATGTAAAAAAAAATATGTTGTAGGGTTTATCCCCCTGAGTAAAACAAGAGTACTCCCACTGCTGAAAGATGTTTCATTCAAAAGTTATTAATTTTCAAAGTTGAATTTTTTAGGTGCAATATCACAGTGGCCTGAAATTGTACAGTGGCGCTGTTGCTACATGATCCTATGGACAGCTCTGGTCTCAGGACCATAAATCTCCATAGGATGGTGTAGCAACAGCGCCACTGTAAAATTTCAGGCCACTGTGATATTGCACCTAAAAAATTCAACTTTGAAAATTAATAACTTTTGAATGAAACATCTTTCAGCAGTGGGAGTACTCTTGTTTTACTCAGGGGGATAAACCCTACAACATATTTTTTTTTACATTTTAGGTATTACTATCCCTTTAAGGAATGGTTTTGCAGGATAGTGGTTGCAAGGCACATGTTATCCCGAGAATACTGGACGTATGGGGGTCCTACACATATAATGTAAATGGTTCAAAACATGAAATTTCTTTTACATTTTAACTCTGTAACAAACAAGAATTGTCTTATTAGTAGATGGTTACCTCCATAATGCATTCTTATGAGTTGTAAGGGTTTTTTTTATTATTATTTTTTGTTTTTTTTAGGTTTTCAGCAAACTGATCAGAAGATACAAGTATTTAGAAAAAGCATTTGAAGATGAAATTAAGAAGGTAGTAGTTTTTCTTTATTCATATTGAAATAATGATAATGTCCAGTCACAGCTGTGCTGTTTTATGATATCAGAGGAAATGTGCTTTAGAATACTTTATCTG
Organism: Rhinophrynus dorsalis; assembly: GCA_037306005.1. Lineage (NCBI taxonomy): Eukaryota > Metazoa > Chordata > Amphibia > Anura > Rhinophrynidae > Rhinophrynus > Rhinophrynus dorsalis. Next base: position 396,854,780 of record CM074723.1, on the reverse strand, counting down.
GCATATCATTAATCAAAAGTGTTGTTTAATTTCAGCTCCTTTTGTTCCTTAAAGCATTTTCTGAATCAGAGCAAACAAAGCTGGCTGCACTAACAGGGATTTTATTAGCCGGTGGAACACTTCCTGCCACCATTTTAACAAGCCTCTTCACTGAGAACATAGTCAAAGAAGGTACTATATATAAACACTGCATATCCCCTTGAGGATCAAAGGGGTGGGCATTGCATTGCTTTTCAGTGAGCACCCCATTGGTTCTCAAATGTTTAAAGAGTAATTTACATAAAGAAATATAAAACATGTATGTTAAAGCTCAGTATTTTACTAATTATTTGCTGTTGCTGCTACTACCACCTCTGGGAGTAGCAGAATTATAAATGGATACGTCTAATTGTACAAGTCCTCCCTTATCTGATTATTTTGCCTACTACAAGAACTGAAGATGCCAGTGTCAGCTTCAGTCCTATTGGCTGGACAGATGGCTGTGAGATCATAGCCACCAATGGGATTTTTCAGTTGTCTCCAGCGCTCACAACACCCAGTCTGGGAAATAGAAGCTCACTGAAAGCTATAACTAGTAAAAGACAGCATTTTAACATATATTTTCTCTGTTAAAGCATAATTGTTACCCTTTGGGGAAAGTGTCCGTTATTTATTCAGATAAACAGCCAAAATAATGACTAAGAATACAAGTGTCACAGACTGTATAGGGCACTGTGGTTTCTGTGGTATAGAGAGAAAATCAAATTCTAGTAATAAAACTGTCATGATCTATTGTATTTCTACTAAAAAAAATAAAAATGAGAAGATCTGCTTTAGCAGTCAGCCATATTTACTGCGTTTGTTTCATATATGGGTGTCTCTGGATATTTCAATCATTTTATGTGCCTTACTTAGAATATACAAGCATAGCAGTTAAATTAAATGAGTCATTCCCATGGAGATAACCTCTGTCACATATGTAGTAGATAGATGTTGATAGCTAGCATATGGTGATTGGATTATTGTAGATATTTTATATTTTCAGAAATATTCAATTTTATCAGCACACTTGGCCAATCAGATGTTAAGTCTTTTGGCATCCCTCAACTACACAGTGTCATACAATGTCATCACATTATGGACACATAGCACAGCTTAATACTACTGTAACTTATCCTATAATATAAAAGGCCAGAATGTTTGTCCGATGCAGTTTTGCGCAGTAGAAACTGCCCAAACGCACAGAATGCTGGGAGCATTCTGTGCATTCGGACAGGCTCTACTGTGCATGACTGCATAGCGTAACCTGCCAGTGAGGTGGCGGCAGTATGCAGAGCAGGACCAACCTCTTTACTAGGCTGATCAGATCTCACCTTTAACTGGGGACACATAGAAAATAGCCATTTTTCAGTACTTCACTGAAATCAAAGCAGTCCTACAGTATGCATTTTTCCTATGCGTCCCCAGTTAAAGGTGAGGTCTTGTCAGCCTACTCTTTACCTCACCGGACCTTGGCCCGTGTACACAGGCTTTTACACTAGTTTATTGAAAAAAGGGCAATCCTTTTTAATAACTGAAACATGTCGGACACCCTATCCATTATAAATCACAAGTCTTTATTGCTTTGCAATATAAATGAGGCCTCTTTAGTTTCCAAGGGTTGAAAAATTGCATTAGAAGTATATTATTTACTCTCATAATAATGTAATGTAATGCTTCTGGCACCCACATTTTAAAAGTTGCACTTCATCTATTCATAGTTGTGTGAAGACAGCTGTTAGTGAATCACAGTTCCCCTCATTTTTAGTGGGAGTTGTAGTCCAACAACAGCTGAAGGGCCTCAGATTGATCATACCTGCAGCAAAGCAGAGGAGAGTATACTCTTTAGATCCAATTTTGCAAGGAAAAGTGGAGCCATTCTGCTGTAATCCAGCTGCACCATAGGAGACAAATAACCATTCTAAAAATGTCATTTGAATTAAATGGGGATTTTACACCAATGAATCATACAGAGATCACCAACACATTGCTTTGCAATTTTATGGAGTCATCTGTAGCATTCAAGGAGATAGAAGATCAGTTTAAATCAGAGGTCCTTTTCAGTGCCCCATACATGGTAGTTGGTGTCTTCCAGAATTGTATTTTTTTGCTGGGATTCAAACCAGTTAAAAATGTCCAACTTTAATTTACGAAACTATTTTGAAGTATAGAAAAAATGTTCCCTTACCATTGACAGTGCACCCCACCTCCTGCAGGAGGCAGGAGAGAGATGTCAATGTGTTAGACACCCTTCTAGTCATCAAAGCGTTTAAAATGATTAAAGTACAGATTCTTAAAGGGAAATTATATCCTCGGAATATGTAGTGCTTTTGTTTAATCCTTTTGAGTGCCAGAGGGGTATGCATCGCATTGCTTTGCAATGCTTTGAGTACCCATCTGGCACTCAAAGGGTTAACAGACTATTTTACTTAGGTAGGTTTCTTTTATTTAGTAGTCGGGTAAATCTATAATTCTGTATAATTATTGCATTTTGTTTGCAGTTTCCTGTATCTAGTGACCTCCATTGAGTCTGCGTGTAGATCAGACCTGTTCACAACAAAGGTCTTTAGTAGACCTGAATATATAATATGGTAACTAGTCTTTATCGTATTGTGACAGCAGTGGCTCAAGAGAAGCTAATGCAAATCAAAAATAGATATAAATTATACTGTACACCATTGTACCTTGTTCTGTCTTGTTTAAAGCAGAACTATTCCCATTAAGTGCCCCTCAAATAATTATAGATTTAGAGATAAGCATATAAAAAATAGTATTATGCAGAATAAGTCCAGCATTATTAAGAAATCCTACTTGATCTGAGACTGACAGACAGGCTTCTTGCTTTAGAGGCATCTGCACGCCTGCTCCGTCAGTTGCTTCCTGTTACCTTAAGGTACAATGCTACTCCTCCTCACGCCTGCGCCGTCAGTTACTTCCTGTTACCTTAAGGTACAATGCTACTTCTCCTCACCAATCCTGGTGGAGACAGGTATGGACACTGCAGGCACACAAATGTCTCTAACGCAAGATGTCTGCAATGATGCCTGCCTGTTTGTCTCGGATCAAGTAGGATTTCTTAATAACGCTGAATTTATTCTCTATACTGCTATTATTTATATACTTATCGCTATATCAAGATTTATTTGGTGGGCACTTTATTTGGAGGGATAGTTCTGCGTAACTGTTGTACTGTGCAGTGTAATCTATTGACACTTTATAAATAAATGAGAAGACTAATAATTGTTATATGAAGGACACCTCCTTCTGTTATTAAACTAACAACTACGTATTCCAAGGTTATAATTCCCCTTTAAATTCAGTACCTTATTTACAAGCGACATCCATAATGTATAATCATTTTTGTGTCATTTCTACAATTATTTTGTCTATATCCCCTTTTATAGGTATATCTGCATCATTTGCTGTAAAGCTTTTCAAAGCATGGATGGCAGAGAAGGATGCTAACTCAGTGACATCTTCTTTAAGAAAAGCAAACCTGGACAAGCGATTACTAGTCAGTATATGTTTGTTGAACCATATTATTGCCTATTCAGTGAAGTGTAAAGTAGGTACCTTTTACTTTTAAAGTGGACCTGTCACCTTGAATTCTAGTTTGCAGATCTGAAAACTTATTCAGAACTGATTATGTATTATATTAGTCAAAAGCCCAGCAGATAAAAAGTTTAGGCAATATTAATATTTATAAATCTTAAAAAAGTGAAAGTGTCTCAGTGCAGCACAGAGCTTAATTAACATGAAACAGTATTGATAAGTATAATGTATGCATTCAAAAGCATACATTATAGCAGGGCTCAAAATTTCCACTCACCACTAGCCAATGGTGAGTGAAAATTTAGCCCTGGCGAGTAGAAATTCACTCCTGGTGGGTATGTTTTGGCTTGCAGTGGCGAGTAACTTTTCAGGTCTGACTAGTAGCAAAGGACTTCAAATTATAAGTCCTGATTATAGTATAATTCCATATTCACCATACAGAAGTAAAAAAATGTCTCATAAACTAGGCATTTGCTGGTCTTTCGGCTTACAGGATATATATATATTGTAATGAAGCTTTCAAATATGCATACTTGGGATATCTCAGGGTTTGACACTGAGACTCCGAGTTTTGAACCAAATCTTAGGGTGAATGGCCAGATTCTCAGTATTGGAGAATCCAGTGTTATCTACTACATCAGGGCTGTTCAAGTGCAGTCCTCAAGGGTCACCAACAGGCCAGGATTTAAGGATTTCCCTGCTAAAGCACAGGTGAGTCAGTCAGTGGCTCATTCATTTTAATTAACTCACCTGTGCTTAATCAGGGAATTCCAGACATACTGGCTTGTTGGTGGCTCTTGAGTACTGAACTTGGACAGCCCTGTACTACATAATCTCCTTGAGGAATGAACTTGGACAGCCCTGAACTACATGATCTCCACCAATGTATTGTCTTTATTCACTAATCTGGTGCTTTTTCTATCTGAAAGGCACAGAAAGAATTTATGTTTGTCTTGAGTGTGTTCACACAGTGAGATCTCTTAATGATACAATGTTATAGGTTGGTTGAGAACTAATTGGAGTACCTCTGGGTTACATCATCTTGTAACCTATCACCTATAATGTATGTTACAGGGAGCACTAAGGGTTATTATTTCAACATCTTGGGATCAGCTCATTTTGAAAGTTCCCATGTATATGATATGTACACTTGAGTTCAAGGTGACAGGTCTCCTTAAACTGCTCCCAATTTTGTGCCAAATGCTCAAAAACAATAGGAGCAATGCTGGGGCATACCAGATTAACTATTATTAACAAATAAAAATTCCAACTAATTTAAATAGAGTTTTGGATAATGTTGTTTTCACTTTTTATTTTTACTTTTGTTTAGTTTTTATACCATGCATATTTCTAAACTCATTGAACCTTTTCATGATGTAGTTTTATCTTCCTTATATGTGTCCCTTTGTTATATAATATGTCTGAGCCCAGGCAGTCACTGCTATAGCCGTGGTATTGAAAAGTACTGTACTTTTATATTGACGTTACTTGGAAATTGCAATAGAATCTACTTTTTTTTTGTTTAGGAACTATTTCCAGCAAATAGACAAAATGTGGATCATTTTGCTAAATATTTTACTGATGCTGGCCTGAAAGAGCTTTCCGATTTCCTAAGAGTCCAACAGTCTCTAGGTACACGCAAAGAGCTTCAAAAAGAACTACAAGAGCGTCTTTCTCAAGAGTGTCCAATAAAAGAGGTACAGTAAACCAAACATCATGCACCTCATTATCCTACTACTGGGGCAGGCAGTGCTTGGGCCTTCATCTGTTGTAGACCGCAACTCTCATCATCTAAAGTCAGCCATTGGAGTTGTAGTTCCCACCAGCTGGAGGTAAAAATATTGACTACCGTTGCCGTATAGTGTTATATGCAGATGTATTTAAAAATATGGAAAAATGATTAATCTCCACCATAAACTTTATTATGGCCTCTTAACAATGGTACATATACATTATAGAATCTATGTAAATTAGTCTGGCAGTTCTTACTATGCAAAAAAAAATGTTTTCTTATTATATACTGATTGGTACCATGTTAGCCATAGAAATACTGGAGGCAAATATAGTCAAGTTAATACCTTTATTGGCTAACTAAGCAGATTTAGGATGCAAGCTTTCAAGACCTCTTGGGTCTCTTCCTCAGGCATGTTATACAGATACATATGAAAACACTGACTCTTCCAGAGGAAGACTGCCATTTACATCACACTCATTTACCACTGACAGATCAAAGTACCTGGGTCTGGACTGAGCTTTATCTGATTTCTATTCTAAACAATTCAATGTACTTGTATATAAGAGAGATGTTTTCATATTTATCTCTATAACATACTTGAGGAAGAGGTCTTGAAATCTTGCACCCTAAATCTGCTTGGTTAGCAAACAAAGTTATATTTGCCTCCTTAATAAATACAGCATTGGGATTCTCCCAGCAAATGTGTACATAGTTTGTTATATTTTCACCCAGGGCCAGCTGTCCCATTAGATAATTCAGGCAAGTGTCTAGGGGGCTACATTTTGAGGGGAGCCTCAGCTGTGCAGGGCACACTCACATATTGAATTGTGGGTGTGGCCATTCCTCATTAAATAATCATCTGAAAAAGCTCCAGTTATCACCACCAAAAGGACGCTGCATTGTAAATGCCTTCGTTGTGCTATCTAGGCCCTATAGGTCCCACTAAGAATGCAGAGGGCAGTAGGCACAAGAGAAAAGAGGACCGATTCTGGGAAAAGTCAACTGCACCACAGGGGACAAATGCATGTTCCACTGATCAGTTTTTTAACCCCTTGAATGCTATCGAAGTCTCCAATGTAAGATTGAGAAAGCAAGAGAGACACTCACCCAATTATTGGAAATAATCAAATGAGTTTATTGGAATACATAAAATCATGGTGCACTGACAAGGCAGAAACTTCAGGTAATAAAGAAAGTTTTGTGGAACTAACACCTCCCTTTCCTCAGCTCAGCCCGCTTCACAATGCATAGTCCATTTAAATCAATGGGATACTTGGGAATTTTTATATCTCTTTCGTCCAATGTGCAATCCAGGAACCATGGGGTAAAGTATACTCCTGCAGGAGGGAAGGGCACTTGTCTTAGAAGGCTCTCTGGAGGCAGAGAGACTTTCTCCCTACTCCACTTTACCCCAAGCAATCCAGCTTAGTTTTAAAGCTGGCCTCAAAGGAGATGTGTTCTCTCTTAGTTAGCCTTTTTTTCCTCTGTAGGAATGGGGTTTTGAAATCCCCCATTAGGTGGGCTCCTATTTCTGGCTTCCACTGTCAGTTTGAACCAGCGTGCAGACTACATAGGATCTGTGTCTGCTAGAAGATTGCTTGCACTAGCAGCCTTTTCCCTCTCTCTTCCGCTTAGCTTTCCTGAGCACATCATGCATATATATGCATAGGAGCCTAAAGAATGAAGTGAACAAGATCTCTGGTATTCAGAGTGCAAAGATCCTGTGAGTATGTCTCTGTCTATTTGTCTAGCAGCCACATTCACACTATCTGTGGTTAAATGACTAGATTTGCACTCTGCTCTTCCTTTCTGTCTGTCACTGTACTACCTTTCTCCTCTCAGGTGGGGATTTTGCTAAAATTCACCTCAGTTTACTTACTTTTGGTTTTTGGGTCCATGATTTCTTTAAGAATGGACACAAACTGTAGCCATATTGAATGGGACATAGACAGAACAGTAGTGATTTCTGCTGCACCGTGTGGATTCTAGTGGGCAAAATGGGGCTTATTCTTCCTCCCTTTCTTAGTACAACTAAGTGATGCCCTTGGGGGGAGGCGATCGACACAACAGCTTAAGAGCCACAGCATAATTTTTAATTTGATGGAAACAGAACTACATTTCCCATAAGGCCTGGTTTCCCAAGCCACAGAGAAAAGGATGGGAATGTTCTATTCTTACAGTGATTCCTCTTTTCTTGCAAAAGTGAGTCACATGAGTCTTTATTCTCCCTCCTAACCCCTTAAGGCAACTAAGTGGTTTATATTACATTTGTGTCCTGTATGCTTTCTTTGTGGTATCTTGGCTATATTTGAGGAGACAGGGGCAAGTTCTAGACCATCAGGGTATTCCCTATTAATCCTTTGTCCCTTATGTCAGATTGGCCTTTTTCTGTTACTTTCTGCCATTTAAATCATCCAGGCATTAGGGTTCTTTCTATTAACCCTGGCTCCTCTTATCAACTGGCCTTCACTATTGAATGGTGTTGCTGCTTCATTTTGTCTCTTTTTGGGTTGTGGCCCCTACAGATTAGCTCTGGGGCTTATTTTCTCCTGACCAGGTGCCTGCATGAGTTGCAGCCCATTTTATCTCCTATACATTATCCCTTGCTTATTGGGGGGGGGGGCTACACCTCAGGTAACAGATATGTCCCCTTTACAGCTCATTCCACCAGAGCGGTGAGTGCTTCTTGATCCTAGAAGAACCAGGCCTTTGTGCTGCACTTGTGTCTGGCAGCAATATGTCTGTCCATTAACCCTTTGAGTGCCAGAGGGGTACGCAACGCATTGCAAAGCAGGGTTGGGCTGTCGGCCGACGGTGATCATGGGCAGAGCTTATAATCACGTCCGGTGCGCCGCAAGTTGATTGCCCGCCTACCAGGAAACTTGTAACAAGGTGGCCATCTTTCAAAAAGTGATGGCCAGTCCGGGCCTTATACTTTCCACTTCTTGTGTATTAGATATTCACATATCTATCAGTGACAATGGAGTAACTAGTAACTTGCATGAGTGAGGCTATACCATGTAAAAAGGACTGCTGGGCAAAGTGGAAAGCAGCTGCTATGGTCCCACTGGTAAAAGGAGCCCCCCACCCCCGGAGTGAATTTTCCTTATTATACAGCACAGTTTGGATCCCTCTAGACTGATCTGTGGCACAATACAGTCTGCTCAATATGTCCAATCAGGAGCAAAAATTCAGCATTGTGCGAAAATGTGTGCAAAAACTCAATATTTTTTCAGGTTACTATAGGTGTAAGTGCTATTGTGTACCTTGGTGTGGGCACATATATTCCATGAAACAAACTTAACATAAGTTAAAAAATGAAGTGACTCTCTTAAATGCTTGAACACCCACTTGTAGCAGGGAGGAATACCGTTATAGTTAACATAGTGTACCTGAGATTGAGCATAGCTGTGGCCCCCGAAGGATTCATTTTTAAGGACAACCTTGATGATAAAGATTTTACAACTAAAAGATACAAGCACAAAATCCCATAACCACTAGGCTGCTAGAGAGATCTCCAACACCGTTCACAGCATCCAAGGGATTAAAGAAGGACTTTGTTCAAGAGATAACTTTAATTATTCCTGAATGCTATGTCCATTGAGGCAGATATGACAGGTAGAAGCAGCACCCCAGGACCTCACACTCTGCTCACTGCAATGCCCTCTGCACTCATACTCTCCTGCTTGTTTAGTCTGAATCAACTGCCAGCATCTTTCATGTCTGCCTCCATGGACATGACATCCAAAACTGATTGAAGAGTTTAGCTAATGAACAAAGGTACAAAAGCATAGGGCCATGAGGATTTTCTGGATATAATAAGGTAGGCAGGGTTTATATTTAGGAGGTGCTTCAAAAATGGCCAGGAAAGGTCTTTGCAAAGTGGTAAACTAGCAGGTTCCTGGTGCAGACGTTTTAGACTAGCTCTTGCTACACTCAGAATATGGATGTGACGAGCACAGCCCTCAGAATTTGCCGTAGCCTGTTTTGCCTAATGAGAATTCTGGGCCTATTAGTAATGTGCCATCAGATATTCTGTTATTCTGATATTCTGTTATTTGAACATGTGGCAGCTGGAACATAAGAGAAGTACTAAAAAAATTACACATTTTATAGCTAGAAATGCTTTTATTCCTGATTTGCCTGTAATTTAATGTGACTATGACTATTCACAGGTTGTGTTATATGTGAAAGAAGAAATGAAGCGAAATGAGTTACCAGAAACAGCAGTGATTGGTCTCCTGTGGACTTGCATCATGAATGCTGTAGAATGGAACAAAAAAGAGGAGCTGGTGGCAGAACAAGCTCTCAAGCACTTGAAGGTGTGGGGGTAGTTTACTTTGCAGCAAAGAAAAGAAATATCTATTGGGATTAATGCCAGGAAGGACATTTTAAATTGTGGTGATCTTGCTGGGAATGATTTCACTGGCGGAGTTCCATTGTTGATTTAAAATGTATACAGCCAACGTTATGAAACTGTGTTTACCCTTTGAGTGCCAGAGGACTATGCAGTGCATTTCCTGGCATTTAAAGTGTTCAAGAGAAGGTAAAAACAGCATAACGGCTCAGAAAACAACTTACTAAATGTTAGATTGTCTCCGGTGCTAGGCCACCTCTCTTGGATTCAAGGGGTTAAAAGGCCCATTTAAATTAATTGGGATTTGTATTTGTCCCCTATGGTGTAGTTGGTTTGCTCCAGAATTGTTCCTCTTTATCTTCCTGATTTTACTGTTTATGAAATTACTAGTTTTAAAGCCCGTGTACACGGGCCAACACTGGCGGGGCTGCAGTAATGCGCAGAAAGGACTCCGGTCTGAATTCGGAGGCCCTGCTCCATATCAGCCGTGGTGCGGGCAGTCTCTACTGCGCATGACTGCTTCTGACAAACATCCTTAGTGAATTATATAGGATTTGGATCTTTGTTTATAAAAGGATTTCACATGCAGATGGGCAGGAGTCATCATCCAGACAACAGGACGTTTGTAGACCTGGATCTACATAGGTCCTCATTTGTCACCTAAGCTCCAGACTATACAGTGCATTTCTGATTTGGATTGGAGGAGTGATGTTCCCTGCCAGGCTCCATAGAGACAAATAAACTTCTCCCCTCTCTCCATCGGTGTGCCACTTGTTTTACATATTTTTATTCTTGTAGACATGTTGGGCCGTATTCAGGAAACTAAAGAAGAGAGATTCTGGAACATACCAACTGCACGATAGGGGACAGATTACAGTTTCCATGTATTTAAGTGCGACTAGAGACGTCTGTAGCACATTGCAGAGAAATGTGTTGGAGACCTTTCTAGCATTCCAAATAATAAAATCCCCATTTAAAGGGATAGTAATGTTTCACAAAAACAGCAGCTCCAATTAATCTTCATAGTATTTGGGCCATAGAGAGTGTTATTTATATACTGTCAGAGTTGTAGTTCAAAAGTAATTGAATGATAAAGTATCCCCCTCCCGCCCCTTTTACCTAGTGTAATCCACCTCCCCTCAGATGTGGAATCTGTTCCTGGTACCATACAGCTCACAGCTATTGTGAGAACAATAAAATCCCTGCCCCCCCTTGACAGGTTTTTCAAGTTTTTCCCTCATGCTAATTGAAGATTGTCCCTCTCTCAGATCCATCCAGACAATCCTGCTGCTCTGAGGTGAGCAGTGTTACATCAGTAAAAGGGGCGGAAGGGGGATACTATATCATTCAATTACTCTTGAACTACAACTCTGACAGTATTGAAATAACACTCTCCATGGTCCAAATACTATAAAGATTAATTGGAGCTGCTTTTATTGTGAAACATTACTATCCCTTTAAAGCAATGAGAATTTTCAGGGATTTGTATTTGTCCTCTGTGGTACAGTTAGTATGCTCCAGAATTGCACATCTTTTCTTTAGTTCTTAATTATAGTTTTCAGATGAAGATAATATTCTCGACATTGAGTTATAAAGAGAGGCTAGCCAAAGTAGGTTTGTTTACATTAGAGATGAGACGTCTAAGGGGTGATATGATTACCATTTACAAATATATTAAAGCCAATACAAAGAACTATCCAATTAATTATTTACTCAAACAGCTGAGCTAAGAACGAGAGGTAATCCATTAAGATTAGAGGAAAGGTGTTTTCGATTAAAAAAAGGCAGGGATTTTTTTACAGTAAGGCGGTAAAGCTTATGGAATTCTTTATCTCTGGATGTTGTTCTTGCAGATACTGTAACTGCAATGGATACCTATCTAGCACAGAACAATACTGAGAATTGTGACAGATGGCTTCAATGCTGATAGGTTGCTGATCCAGGGAACTGTCTGACTGCTATTTGGAGTCCGGAAGGATTTTTTTTACCCACTTGGGGGTTTAAAGGGGAACATTCACCTCTAAAAAAACTTTTTACCATGTGTTAAGTTATGAAACTAGTATTAGGAAACATGTTTTTTTTTTGGGGGGGGTCATTTATGTACTTTTTAAGATATTTAGTCTTCAAGCTGTGCACTTCCACATTATGCGACATGCTGAATCTTCGGCACAGTGGTTCAGGACTTCCCAGTGCTACATAATTCTCCTCCCACCTCCCTCCCAGCTGCCTCAGGGAGCGTGTTCACGTTTCCCTTTGGTGTGATGTGAATGACTTCTCTCTTTACATCAAGCTCCGGTTAGCATTATACTGCGGCTGCAACTTCAGTATAATGCTAAATGGAGCTTGCTGTAACAATACAAGCAATTCACACCACACAGAGGGGAAGTATGAATGCGCTCCCTGAGGGATCTGGGAGGGAGGTGGGAGGAGAATTATGTAGCACTGGGAAATCCTGAACAGCTGTGCCAAAGATTCAGGTTATTGTGCCCTTGCCATATATGGAGTTTCTGTCAATTTAAGTAATTTCAATTTTAATTTTTCGTCTATGCTGCTGTTGGAATGCACATCTTTTTCTTTCTGCATAAAGTTGTAAGGGGCTTAAGTGCTAGATTTTCATTGTTCCACTGGATTTTAATTTAAATCAAAAGGGCTCCACCACAGCCACTCTGTAACCCTTTGAGCACCAGAGAGGTATGCAATGGATTCGATATCTCTCTGGCACTCAAAGGGTTAAAAGCATCTGCCACACAGCAACCTTCATGTTGTTTCTGATCCCATCTGTTCCAGCAATATGCACCACTGTTGGCTGTATTCAGCACTCAAGGCCAATCTGAGCTGATCCTACTGCAGAAGATACAGGAATACTGTTATGACAACATCCACTTCATGAAAGCTTTCCAGAAGATTGTAGTGCTGTTTTATAAAGGTAACACACTCTAAGGGATTTTATTAAAGGAACATCAACACCTAAAAGTTATCTGAGATTATAAACACTTTGAATTCCAGCGTTTTGTAACGTTTTGTGCTGCAAAATTTTGTTGTGCATTTGTTTAGATGTAATGTGCGTTGATATCTTTTAAAGTTATATATAGATAACCTTGGATTATTTTTTTTACGTAAAATAAAATTTGCATTGTGTAACAGGTTATGTTGTCATAAATGTGAAAAAATGTGTATTTTCCTAATATCATATGCTACATCTCAAACACATTTGTTTATGTTTACAGCTAGAATTATTTCTAATAGTTCAGAAGACCCCGAGTACACCGTCCAAATATGTATAGTTTTATTTACATGCATGGACTGCTAAATACACATTTCATGTGTTATAAGTTAAAACTACCCCCAAACTGCTTTGTCTTTATTTATAAAATAAGAAGTCCATCACATAACAGAAATTCTCCCTCTGTTTGGTCACAACCTGAGCTGGCAGTTAGGTGTATCCAAGTCCTACATGGTAGAGCTGTTTTGACTGGAGTGGCCGCTGCTGTCAAAATCACTGCAAAGACATTCACCTCATTCCCATTGACAGCCATATCCCTGTCCTTCCTCCCATTGGCAGCCATATCCCTGTACTTCCTTCCTCCCACTGACAGCCATCTCCCTGTCCTTCCTTCCTCCCATTCGCAGCCATCTCCCTGTCCTTCCTTTCTCCCATTGGCAGCCATCTCCCTGTCCTTCCTTCTTCCCATTGGCAGCCATCTCCCTGTCCTTCCTTCCTCCCATTCGCAGCCATCTCCCTGTCCTTCCTTTCTCCCATTGGCAGCCATCTCCCTGTCCTTCCTTCTTCCCATTGGCAGCCATTTCCCTGTCCTTCCTTCCTCCCATTCGCAGCCATCTCCCTGTCCTTCCTTTCTCCCATTGGCAGCCATCTCCCTGTCCTTCCTTCTTCCCATTGGCAGCCATCTCCCTGTCCTTCCTTCCTCCCATTGGCAGCCACCTCCCTGTCCTTCCTTTCTCCCATTGGCAGCCATCTCCCTGTCCTTCCTTCTTCCCATTGGCAGCCATCTCCCTGTCCTTCCTTCCTCCCATTTGCAGCCATCTCCCTGTCCTTCCTTCCTCCCATTCGCAGCCATCTCCCTGTCCTTCCTTTCTCCCATTGGCAGCCATCTCCCTGTCCTTCCTTCTTCCCATTGGCAGCCATCTCCCTGTCCTTCCTTCCTCCCATTCGCAGCCATCTCCCTGTCCTTCCTTTCTCCCATTGGCAGCCATCTCCCTGTCCTTCCTTCTTCCCATTGGCAGCCATCTCCCTGTCCTTCCTTTCTCCCATTCGCAGCCATCTCCCTGTCCTTCCTTCTTCCCATTGACAGCCATCTCCCTGTCCTTCCTTCCTCCCATTCGCAGCCATCTCCCTGTCCTTCCTTTCTCCCATTGGCAGCCACCTCCCTGTCCTTCCTTCCTCCCATTCGCAGCCACCTCCCTGTCCTTCCTTCCTCCCATTGGCAGCCACCTCCCTGTCCTTCCTTCCTCCCATTCGCAGCCATCTCCCTGTCCTTCCTTCCTCCCATTCGCAGCCACCTCCCTGTCCTTCCTTTCTCCCATTGGCAGCCACCTCCCTGTCCTTCCTTCCTCCCATTCGCAGCCATCTCCCTGTCCTTCCTTCCTCCCATTCACAGCCACCTCCCTGTCCTTCCTTTCTCCCATTGGCAGCCACCTCCCTGTCTTTCCTTCCTCCCATTCGCAGCCATCTTCCTTGTCCTTCCTCCCACCCTCCCCATTTGACATGTCCCTTCTTTCCTTCCCTGTTCACCATGGCCCTTTTGACCACCTTATGTCTTTGGATACCTCTTTGGCACTATTGCAGTGGATATCTCTTTGGCACTTAAAGGTGGTATTTTTTACCCTTTTAGTGCCAGAGAGGTATTCAATACATAGCAATGCATTGGATAACGCTGTGGCAGTTAAAGGCTTAACCCTTTCACTGTGAAGACATATTGCATTGGATACCTCTTTGCCACTAAAAGGGTTAACCCTTTCAGTGGCAGAGAGCTGTGGCACTCAAAGGTGAATTTTTTTTAAACCTTCCAGACAGGTATCCAACACATTGAAATGCACTGGATACATATTTGCCAGTGTAGGTTAACCCTTTCAGTGCCTCAGAGCTGTTAGAGGGAACACCTCTTTGGCAGTGAAACATGAAATTATTTTTGAACACCGTTCATGCCAGACAAGGATCCAAATCATTGCAATACACTGGATACCGCTTCGGCAGGTAAAGGGATTAACCCTTTCAGTACCAGGGACATATTGCAGTGGATACCTTTTTGCTGCTGAAAGTGTTAACACTTTCAGTGGCAGAGGGATGCCCAAAGCATGGGAGAATTTTTTTAACCCTTTCAGCCCCAGAGTCATATCAAACGAGATATATCAAATGCATTGAAGTGCATTGGAAACCTCTGCCATTCAAATGGCTAAACTTGTGAGTGTCAGATTCTCATCTGCCACTCAAAGGTGTAAACCAAGTGGGCAATGCCGTGCCACTATTGCTAGTAATAATATAAAAGTACAGATCTCCTTACAATAGATTACCTAATTAATAAAAAAATTGGTTGATGTGTCTTACATACATAACACATTCGATTTTCATTGAAAATAATGGTTTTAAGAAAGATTTCAGAAATTTTCACCAAAGACTCCTCTAATTGTACAGAATCTACTAACTGTAACAAATGAAAAAGTACCAGATACAAATGGGACTTTACATATTTAATGCCAAAAAATACAAAACATGGCTGTGTGCACACAGCTTACAGAATGTGGCTATATAGAAAAAATAGTGCTTTATATATACTGTACATTCCCTACTTCAAACATACTGATATCTTTAAAATACTTGAAATTTCCTACTGTACTCAGTATCTACTGCCAGAAAAATTAATTGACATACTGTAGGGATTGCTAGGGCCACAAAACTGCATTTACTGGTCTCTTTGTGGTTTGACAAACTTAGACCACCTCCTACCTCATAGCAAGCTCCCTTCGTTCCATGATCTTTTTTCTACTTACTCTTTACCCCGGTCGGAATTCTGGTATTCCTGTCAAGTCCGACACTTTCTATCCAGACTGTCTCCAGGTCCCTTTACACATAGACCTTTGTCGGCCTTTGAATCCCCACTTATTTGACCCCCGGCTGAGCTCAAAGGGATATCCGTTCTGTAACGGCTTCTTTCTTCCCCGCTTTCTCCCTCCCCGTTCTGGTGTAATTCGGCTTGAGAATGAGACCTTAACGCTCCTATTTCTGATGGACAGTGGAAATCGTCTTTCCGTCTCAATACCAAATTCTTACCCAAAATCCTTATGCGTGAGACCAATTACAAACTCATGATGCACTGGTATAGGACTCCCTCCAAGTTGGTGAGAATTTCTGTGGGCGTGTTTCCCATCTGTTGGAGATGTGGATGCTTTGAGGGCACTCTTCTACATTTGTGGTGGACTTTCCCATATCTGTCCCACTTAAGGGCGGGCGTCCTTAGCCATCTTTCTCAGCTATCTGGCCTTCACCTTCCTGGCACCCCTCAATCCGTTCTCCTCTCAGTATTTCCAGCTGAAAATACCCCTCCCTCTTCTTCAGTCCGGTTGTGGCTAATGCTGACAACCGCAGCTAAAGTGTGCATTCCGAAGCTTTGGAGTTCCCCACTCCTCTGTCTATCATGGATAAGGAATTAAGACTACGACATATGCTTGATATGGAGCGGACTTATCATTCTTCGATGGGTTCCTTGTCCACTTTTGATGACTTATTTCAGAAATGGATTGATTTTACATCCAGTTAACTTCATTCCTGCTATCTATGACCCAAGTGGATCCCGCCCTCCCCTTCTTTTGTTTTTTTCCCCTCTCATCTTTCTCTCTTTTTTGGCCTTTCACTGGCTGAGCTCCTAACTCACACTTTCTGGATTTTTGATTTTTTGAGTTATACAGACAACTTGGTGTACGCTCAGTTTCTATATCCTTACCATCCGAATGTAAATCTATATAGGATATTACTTTGTCCACACATTACGAATGTAGCGTCTTCCTTTTTTTTTTGTCTGTATTGCAACTTTTTCTGAATAAAAGTTTTAAAAAAAACTGCATTTACTGCAATACTTTTTCATATATGACATACCTGCACTAAAATGGTTATAACAAACATTTGCACAAATATTTAGAGTATAGCAATAAAGGAAGAAAGGGGGGGATGTTTTACATTTCCCCCACTGCTACAAAAATACAGTATCTTTTAAAACTATGACATTTTCTACTGTATTCTGTTCCTGCTGCCAGCCCAAGAAAATGGGATACCATTAGCATGTATTTACAAATTCTAAGAGCTGCAAGTTGCACTACTACACTATTCATATAGCTTTCTTGTGTTTTTATTTCAATACAACGTACTATCTTTTAAATAGCCCAGAAGCCCTACAATGGTAAAACAGACTTATGTATCCTCGTTTCAAAGAGAAGCATTTACTTTAGCACATAGAATGCCCTAGTAGCATTAGGGGGCGTGCAAGTTTGAGGATATTTTGGGCCCTATCACACTTTTATATGCATGCCCTACATACTAATGTCAATTGATCACATTATCATCTGACTTTAATACTCCTGGTAGTGTCTTTATTTCAAAAAGGGGTCCTCCCTCAAGTGAGGGTACACCGAATCTTACTACAAGGTGGGAGAGAATATCAAGCTCTTTTAGTCAGACCCTGTGTGATAAATATGTACTTTTTCTAGGTGACCAAATAATCAGCCATCATAAGTATTTTTGCTTTGCAGTGTTTTGGGGATGGTTTAGTCCATTGGGTGCTATAAAGATGTTTACTTAGCTGGCACTCAGAAGATTTAACCTGCCGTTACACATGTTAATAAATTGCAAGATATTCCTCTATATGTGTCCTTCATTATGCAGATAGAGTTGCTATAGGGACATACACTGCTTTTAATATTTTTGAACAAAAAAGCTTTTTTTTTTCTACAAATAGCTAAATTGAGAACCAAAAATAATAATCAAAAAGAAACACAGCTTATACAAGTTTTTAAGGTTTATTCCTGTCTTTTAGTATAACTGTCAGATACTGCTTCTCCCATACATATTAACAGGCATCTCTAACTACACCTGTTACTACTGCCCCTTACCCTCATTAAACCATCCTCAGTATATTACCCCCTTACCATTTACCACCACCTCTAACTCTCAACTTCAAGATTACATCAAAGCAGCTCCCAACTCTAGAACTCACTGCCACTCTATTTCACTAGCTTTCAGTCAGTCACACTTTCCCAGAACACCCATCTATTCAAATCCTCATACTCAATACTGCTGTTTGTCCCCAAACTGCCACTACAACAGCTTTACTTTATCTTTTCCCTTTCCAGTGAACCTGTGCAACCAACCTTGCAGCTGACCCAAACCTTCTTTTCTCACTAGATAAATGGAACCCCCTCTGAATGTATCTAGTGTTTCAGTTGCTTTCCTTCTCCCTCTAGACTGTAAGCTCTTGCATTTAGGGCCCTCTTCACCACTTGTATGAATTAATTTAAGTGTATATTGTGTTTATAAAGAGTATTACCTGGAAAGGTCTCCAATGCATTGCTTTGCAATGTGTTGAAGACGTCATTAGCATTTAAGGTGTTGAAAGCCTTAATTGCATTCTTCCCATAAGAAAGATAAAATATACTCAAACTGGGCCACAGCTTTGGATAAGCTTCAGACAACACACTGGCTTTTCGAACAGAAATGTAAAATATATTTCATGTGGCTTGAACGTTTTGGCTGTACTTCCGAGTGTTTCTCAAGACACCCTTCATCACAGGCCTGTAGAGTGACCAAGCAATGGGATGTTACAGATGTCATCAATGTGAGACTGAGAGAGTAAATAAAATATGTCTCAGATATATATATATACATGTGGATGGCATTTGGTAAACAAATTGTGAAGATTCTCAAGTCAAGGTATAGAAGGCTGAAAATGATAATTTACAAAGCAACTGTGTGTTTGCAACTACGGTAAGCAGAGCCATATATACATCCCAGGGACCCAAGGCAAGGCACACTTAGCTCTTCCCATGGCCACACCCACACCTCATGTGACCTCCCCCAGTCCCCTCCATTTTTCCTGGCACAGAAAATTCCTTAGGATTATAACAAGCAAGATGGTTGCTAGAGAGATATTCATTGTATTGCTCTGCAATGCATTTGATTATTCACTAGAATCCAAGGGGTTAAATTATAGCCTGTAAAGGGGTATACAACTTGTGCAGGGTCATTGAGATTGTTCTGGGCACACAGACAATTCAGAATGTGGGTGTGGCCAGCATAGCTAGGTTACCCCTCAAAATTTGGCTCTCTAGCCAGTTGCCTACTTTGCCTTATGGGAAATCTGACCCTGATGGTAACCACATAACATTAGAATGTTTATATGCTTGATACAGTACATATATTTCAATATCCGTTCAACTTTAGAGCAATATGAGAACATGTAACACTTCAAGATCCTGTATTGTATTGTGCTTTGTAATCCAATAGCCAATGAGCTGGATAAATAATTTCTAATATGGCTCTATATTTTCCTTAAAGACAGTTGTAGTAGGTCTGTGCAGCTTCCTCACAAAGTACTGTAATCCATTAATATCAGCCATTCTGTGATGTCGTTGGATCCATCCTGTTTACAGCGGAGCAGTATGTGAATGCTAATAGAGAATTATTGCAAAGGCAGAGGAGATAAGAACAGCAAACACACAAAATGGAGAGTTTAATTACAAGAAAACCAGTGACGCAAATGTTGTATTTTAGAAACGTAACTGAAACAAAACTGCAGTCAGGCTGTGCTTAAAGGTAAACAGGAATATAAAAATAATAAACCTTCAACTGCAATTTTTTTTCTATCTTTTGTCATTTGTATGCATTTAAATTGATTGATTTCTGAGCATAGTAGTAGCAGTGATAAACTAACTTAACCCTTTGAGTGCCAGAACGGCTTGTTTTTTATATGCCCCTTTGTGTCTCTGGATTCCAGGGAGATTAAATTACTGTATAATACATTACAGAAATAATGTGACCTATTCTTTAAATTGCAGCTGATGTCCTAGGGGAAGAGGCCATTTTGAAATGGTACAAAGATGCACATGTTTCTAAGGGGAAGAGTGTGTTTCTTGATCAGATGAAGAAATTTGTCGAGTGGTTGCAAAATGCAGAGGAAGGTAATAAGAAATAACTTCACTTTATTTTTTCATACTCTTGTATTGTGTTCATACACAACAGTTCAAAAGTTTGGGGTCAATTAGAAATTTCCTTGTTTCTGTTGTGGGAGCAGCTTGACCATATGGTATGTAAAAAGTGCCCATCACTCCAATCCAATTTGTGGGAGGTGTTTCAGAAAGCATGGGGAGAAATCTCTTCACATTACCTCAACAAATTGACAACTAGAATGCCAAAGGTCTGCAAGGCTGTAATTCCTTCAGATTGAGGATTCTCTGACAAAAGCAAAGTTTGAAGGACACAATTTATTATTTAAATGAAAAATCATTATTTCTAACCTTGTTAACATCTTGACTCTATTTCCTTTTCATTTTGCCACTCATTTGATGGAAAGCAAGGAGATTTCTAAGTGACCCCACACTTTTGAATGGTAGTGTATATCAGGACTGAGTTGACATTGGAGACTTGACTTGAACTGAGTTGAGATATATCTTTGTTTAAGCAGCTGCCATTGTTGCTTTGTATTACCATGCTGATTCCTCCACTGGGTTTGTGTGTCTGGGCCATAAATGGAGACTGGCCCATTGTCAGCCATACATGATTCGCTGATGCTCTCTTAGTTTAGTTCTTCATTGGAAGATGAGGTAAGCATCCTAATGTCCAGTTTCACCCATCTGGATGATTTGCATGTTGGCCCCATGGGCCACTGTGCAGGACATTCGTGTTGCAGCTTCTGTGCAGTCTGCTCAAAATTCAGGTAGTTTGCAGCATGCTGCAATAGGCATGTACTGTGATAAGTTGCTTGTTTGAACATCTTGATTTTACTTCCTACTATTTACTGCTAATACTTTTGACCGGATATCATTAGGCAAATACAATTTTTAATTGAGAGGAAGATATACTACAATTATATGGTGCAGTATTGTGTAGCTGTCTGCAAGTTTCCTGGGCCTTGAGTGTTGCATTGAAATATGGGCAGTAACACCTTCAAATAATAACTGCCCATTTTCGTTAAAATGAAAAATTCTAATGGCCCATCTGAATTTTTTTTCCTTGCTCCACAATTCAAGATATAACATTGTCAGTCAGTCTGAATGTCATATCCATGGAGGCAGAAATTTGTAAGAGATAGACTGCTTTAAAGGAATAGTATGCCTTGATTTTAACTTTCCATATTCTGCAAGTGCAAAGTAAGTATAGTTAACTTTTTTATTCTTTTTTGTTATCTTCACCTATTTTACACATTTATGCCCTGACAGTGATCTACTTGGGTCTCAGTTTCCTAGTCTGTGACCATCAAAGTAGAATGCAATAAAATGTTTGTCTCCCTGCAGCACTGAATATTCTGTGATTTCGATTTTATATTGTGTCTTTTTTTTTCATTGTATCACTAGACTTGCTTTAACCCCTTAACGACATATGACTTACCAGGTACGTCCCGCAGAAACTGTCACTTAGTGACAGAGGATGTACCTGGTAAGTCACGGAAGTCCGCTTCTCCGTGCGGCTGCACGCCGCTCGGAGACTCCGGACTTGTTTAAAAAAAAAAAAATGTTCCTCAGGCGTTAAGGTGACAGCCGCGTACGAACGCGGCTGTCACTAAGGGGTTAATGTTTCCTGACAGGAATCTATCTGTAAACAAACGCAGGGAGCTCACTATCAAGAACATAACATGTAGGGATAAAAAAAGGTGAAGATTATAAATATATAAATAAAAAGTACAGGTACTTGTATAATATATAAAGTAAGCACTAAAATATGTGATACATGTACTCACCTATAAACGTGTAGGCAGCTAGCCATGACCGTTTTTGCCTTATTGTGTTCTAATAAGTGATAATGTAGGGCACGACTGAGGTAACTGCACAAAAGAGGAGATGAGTCTGTGAACCGAAAAGAGAGGTTTCTTATCTGAAAACAACTCGTTAAAGAGCTGGTTTCATATCAGATGCCTCTCTTTTCAGTTCACAGATTCCTCTCCACTGAATGCAAGGGAAGTCTCCAACATATTGCAAAGCAATCCAATGGAGACATATCTAGAATTCAAGGGGTTAAGGATTTAGCAATTTTATAGTAAAAAAAAAAAAATGAATTGCTCACCAAGGGCCGTATGTTCAAAAGAAAAGTGGAGGCGTTCTGGGACAAACCATTTGTACTATAGGGGAAAACTAAAAATTCCAGAAATCTCCATTGATTTAAATGGGGATTCTAACCCCTTGAATGCTAGAGAGGTTTCCAACACATTGTATTTAAAGGGATAGTAATTTTTCACAAAAAAGCAGCTCTAGTTAATCTTAAATGGATAATAATGTTTCACAAAAACAGCAGGTCAAATTAATCTTCATAGTATTTAGGCCATGGAGAGTGTTATTTCACTACTGTCAGAGTTGTAGTTCAAGAGTAACTGAATGATAAAGTATCCCCCTTCTGCCCCTTTTACCTAGTGTAAGCCACCTCCTCTAAGATGTGGAATCTGGTCACTTGACCAGACAGATCATAGCAAAGGACAATCTTCTTACTGTGAGAACAATGAAAACCCTGCCCCCCTTGACTGGTTTTTCCTTATGATCACTGAAGATTGTCCCTCTCTGCGATCCATCCGGACAGTCTTGCTGCTCTGAGGTGAGCAGTGTTACATCAGTAAAAGGGGCGGGAGGGGGATACTTCACCATTCAATTATTCTTGTACTACAACTCTGACAGTACTGAAATAACACTCTCCATGGCCCAAATACTATGAAGATTAATTGGAGCTGCTTTTATTGTGAAACATTACTATCCCTTGAATAATATTTTGGCCATAGTATTTTTATCTCCACCTTTTTTTTCTTTACACTATTTGTCACTGAATTTCTGTTTCCACAGAACTTTCTATCAGGGACTGTGAAAGTAGGGCTATTGATTCAATGCTGCTGTAGTGGAAGAAGGATTTTCTGCTGCAGGGATAGTGCAACATTGTGATACAGTCCCTGACAGAAAGCTCTCTGGAAAAGGAAACCTAGAGAGTTCAATATTCAGGGGAATAGGAGGGAAAAGTATAGGCAATTTGATGTTGCATATTATACGCTCGAAAATGAGTGACTGTCACTGTAGGTAATTAAACATGTTCTTTCTTGGACATGCTGCCATCTAGTGGTTTAATTTTGTTTCTCATAGCAGCAACTTCATATTCATTTAACATTTTTTGAAGAATAACATGTTTGTTTATACACTTTAAAAAGATCACATATTATAATACAGAAAAAAATGTTCAGTCACGAGTGTATCAGCTGAAACCACAAAACAGGAACAAGAATCCAATCAAATCACTTGCCAAGTCACTTGACATACTGAACATCTACTGTACTTAATGTAAATGCAGTTTTACTAGATCTGACTTCTTGGTTGTGCAGGCATCATTAGGTAAATGTTATTGGAAAGAGAAAAGGAGATAAATTATTTGTTAATATATCACACTTTATAAGCAAGGACTTCACAAAACAAGCTAAGATTCTTATTTTATTGAAAACCTTTTTCAAGTTATACAAGTGTAAAAGTCAGACTTGTTTATTTGTTTTGTAACAAATTCAAAATTTAAAGAAGATTGCGTGTTTCAGATTAAAATGACAAACGAATGGCACGGAACACGGAATTTCAGAAATTTCATTCCCATCCATCCATCCATTCATTCATTCACACGCTTACATCACACATTTAACAATTATTAAACTTAGTAGGCAAAACAGGAAGTTCTGATAGGCTAAATTATTTGGCAGCAGGAAAGCTATATATTTCTATTTCTCTTGTCTCTGGTTTATGATGCAAGGAGTGAACTTGATGGACTTATGTCTTTTTCCAACCTAATTTACTATGTTTACTTGATGCTGGAGGTCCATTGGTGTCCTTGGCACCCTGGTCTTCCAGCATGTACAGTACAACTAATAGCAGAGTAAAATTAAAAACAAAACGCCACCACCGTCCCCATCTCTAATAAATAGAATAACCCCCCCCCACACCACCACCACCTTTAGTCCTGCTCTGGGCATTGCCCTAGCCAATATGAGCAAAATATGAACAGGGATTGACTTTCATATGGCCAATCATTGTTCAAATTAGGTCACTCTCTACCATTGGCTGGGATATGGGGTTATACAGGGCAAAGAACATGCCTTGAAGTAACCTTGCTTCCCTACCAATCAGCATCTAGCTGGTGGAGTCAGATTCATGTAACCCCACATCCCAGTCATTAGGAACATGGGAGCTAATTTAATCATATAAAGGCCAATCCCTGCTAATTTTTTACTCATACTGGCTTAGGCAACAGCCCAAGCAGGACTAAGAGGGTGAGGTTTTTTTTTCAAAATTCTGTTTGTTAGAGGCAGTAACAGTGGTGGTGGGTCTGCTGTTAGTTGTATTGAAGATGTGGGAGGACCAGTGCGTCGAGGTCAAGGCTGGACGTACAACATCAAAAAAAGTGTGATAATTGTTAAACGTGTGGGGACATAGGGCATAGTTAATGTTAGGACTAGCAGGGGACTTATTTGCTTTGAAATGCATTGCATACCCCTCTGACACTCAGAGCCTCATTAGTTATCATTGTTAGTACTCATAATAATATTGAATGGATTTCGTCTGTCATCAAAATTGTTTACCAACATTATACCTAACAGAACATAAATGGAATTTGTTATATTCGAACAGGTACACAAATTTACCGAATGTTTCAGACAAAACTGTTTTTTTAGCAGTACACAAGTCTACTATAAGTGGAATGTATTTTCCTTTCAGGTGTTTCTTGGATTTTTCCCATTAGTTTTCCTCACATGTTATTGGATGTGATAAATGTTAAAGTGGAACTATCACCCAATTTAGTTACCCCCAAATAATTATGCACGTAACTATAAGCATATCCATATTAGTATTATCCGGAATACGTCCAGCGTTATTGACAAACCCAACTCGTTCTGAGACGGTCAGTCAGGCATCAGTACAGACATCTTGCCAAAGAGTCATCTGCGCGCCTGTGCTATACATCCTGGTCTCCTCTAGGAGGAGTTGCATTGTACTTTAAGGTACAAGTAGTGACTGATGGCACAGGTGCTACTTGGGGTAAGTTTAATTTGGGTAATGGTTCCGCTTTAAGTGCAAGATAACTAATGGTAAAGTAATGTGTTAATGATTTACTACCCCGTTTGGAACAGCCAAAGGAGCAATTTATGTGAATTATTTTCTTATATACTTTACTACTCAGACAAAACTAGCACCTAATAGTAACCACCGCTTACATTACTAAGGCCATAGAATGGCCAGAGTATCCTAAAGGCCTCTATTAATGTTTCCCTTGTACCCTGCTTCAAAATATTACATCCTAATTCATTCCTGAATTGAAGGTAGAAATGGAGGTAGAAATGATTGGATTATTGCTGGCAGAACTCCAGGACTGCAAACTTTTAAAGGGTTAGTAATGTCTATTTAAAAGTCGTTAGCCGAGTCTTCTTTATATTAAAATTAACAGATTGCCCTATGTGTAAGGTAGTTTAAAAGTTATTAAGGGATAAAGATCCCCCGCCCACCCTGTCTGGCCACCTCCCACTGAATCTCGAATCGGGTCGTGCGACTTGATGGCTGTAGCAAGGGACAAATTTCAGTAAGTAAGTATAAGGAAAATCCTACCACCCTTGACAAAGGAGGGCAGGATTTCCCTTTGCTTACTGAAGTGTGTCCCTCACTGCAGCCGTCCTGACCAGACTGCAGATTTAGAGTGACATGGCCAGAAGGGGCGGGAAGAGGATGTTTATCGCTTCATAACTTTTGAACTACACAAAAGTAATGTCTTACACATAGGGCATTCTGTTAATCCTAAATTATAATTCGCTAACTAAGTTTGTTATAAGCCATCATGCATAGTAGAGACAACTGCGCGCGCTGCAGTCATACGCAGGACAGACTGCCCGCGCCGCAGCTGATACTGAGTGGGGCACTCCGGATTCAGACTGGAGTCCTCTCTGTGCATCGGAAGGTGCGCATAGAGTGCTACGATCTGAATTTGGAGCGCCTCGCTCCGTATCAGCCACAGTGCGGGTAGTCTCTACTGTACATGACTGCACCGCGCCGTTGCTGGGTGGCATTGTGGCCCGTGTACATGAACTCTTCAATTAGTTTTAATATAAAGAAGACTCGGCGAATGACTTTTAAATAGACATTACTAACCCTTTAACCCCTGTTAAATTGGTTTCCAATGGATTGATAAGCAATGCACTGTAATAAGATTCAAGAGGCTAACATTTTCATTTAGAAGGAAATTATAATTTTTTAATAAATCGGCTTCTAGGGGTACATATGCTAATTATCCCTCTCTTTTGTGTTTTCTAGAATCTGAGTCAGACGGAGAAGATAACTAAAGACAACCAAGCATAGCACAACGTCAGACATCTACTGGAAATTCTGTACTGTTTTGACAAGAGAATATTTAACCCTGTGAGTGCCAGAGGGGTACGCAACGCATTGCTTTGCAATGCGTTGCATACCCCTCTGGCACTCAAAGGGTTAAAGTGTCTCATGATAAATTATTGGCTAGTAATTCCCCTTGTGTATAGGAAAACGTGATTTTAAATTGAGCTCTCAGGCATTAGGCGCTCCAGTTGGAAATCTACCTCTGGCTTAAACCCTTGGACACTAAAGATGTATCCAACGCACTGCAAAGCAATGCACTAGAGACATCTCTAGCATCCAGTGGGTTGAGTTACAAGATTTTAGGCAAAGCCATTCAACCAGGAGCCATATAAGACAAGAGTAATGGAATCTCCATGGACTTCTTTTATTAGGTTTATTTCTCAGATGCCGTGTGGACAGATTCCCTACTTTCTGGTGAACAGTTATTTAGTTTGTGATTGTAGCTCAATATCTGCTTCTGTATGTGACCTGAAATGAAATCACCGCGGGTTTATTGTTTATTTTAATAAATGATTTTTATCTTATTCGTTTGTCTTTTAATAAAAAAAAAAAAAAACAATTTACACTGAATATGTTGTTAAATGGATCTCTCTCTTATGGGACTCTTTGTGTGGCTGACCTTGCCAAAATGGCAAAAATACCTTATTTACAAACCTATTTATGAGTTTTTTTTTAGATGCATACCAGTGCATAGATGAATTAAAGTGGTAACTGGTTTCCATGGAGTGCTTAGAGTGGAAAAGTGTTCTTAGTTCATATGTATCATGGTTACAGTTTCATGAGAACTGAATACCCATAGAATAACATTGCTCTTGGGAGGGATCTGAGACACTAAGGCTAATCAGGGAAGCACATTATAGTAAATCCCACAGAATAGGAAGTAATAGAGAATCACTCACTTCCCATATCACAGGTAAGGGGCATCTCTTCACTTAGTACATACTGTAATAATATTCCCCTGCTGCTAGGGGTTTGTCCTGGACCGTCTTGCAATAACACAGCCTTTACGGTAAGGAAACACTCTCAGGCACATGGCCAGTCCTGATTATTTTGGCACATGGTAAAACTGAAGGTCTTTTACAAAATAAACTTTAAAAAAAAAAATAGTCTTGCTCGTCTGATTTTTTTTTTTTTTTTAATTAACAGTTAACTTGTGCTAACTATGGTTGGACAGCTTGCCTACATTACAACAAACGTACAACCATAACATGAAGTTTCACCTGCAATCCAGCTGTATTTCCCCAGCTCTCTTGTGGAAAAAAGGGCATGGGGCCTAGCTTCAGCCTGCACACTATGGCTTCCTGGAACAATCTACAGTTGTCCTTAGTTACCTGGAGTTGCACTGAGAGACAGCCTTGTGGGAAATCTGGCCTGGATTCTGCCCCACTCAGTCTCCCTGGCAGTGGGATAAAGTACCAAGCTCACCAGGCACTCTAGGTCATCCACCCCAAGGACCCAAAATACAAAGTGCAAATCAATGTATTTCAAAACCTGACATAAACTATTCCTGTGTTTATCTCACTTTCCAGGGTACAGAATACTTAATATCCTGTGTCCAAAATACACACCATTTACCACACTCTCGCTCTGTCACATATCCTCATCACTAAGCTAAGACCCAGTGGGCTGGGCAGCCAGGGACATGAAAGAATGACGTCTGTAAAGAGCATTAGCATTCCCATGATTAGCCCCAGACCTCTGTCCTGTGGCGAAATTAATATATTGCATGGTTTATCCTGCCAGGTAAAACATGGGTACTATTCAAAAGGTAATGCAGCTGAAACTTGCATTTTTGGTTGCAATACATACGTGGTCTGAAATCTTACAGTGGTGCTATTACCACAGCATCCAGTAGAGGCTCCTGGTCAGCTGTATTAAGGTGTCCCGGTTCCCAGGAATAAACCAGGAGTCAGTACGGTAAAGTAAAACAATCTTTTATTAGAATAATATCAGTAATGCATGTAAACAGATAAAACACAGAGGGTGATCAAAAAGGCAAGCACTGTATCAGACATAGCAGTCTGCCAATAGATCCACCATACTGTCCGAGACAATACTTCAGCCAACCGGAGCCTTGAGGTAATTCAGAAGGCCCAAAGGACTAGCACTGACTCAGCCTGCAGTCAGTCTAGGAGTCTGATAGAGCCCCAGGTCCGCACTAGGATGGGTGTCTGTGGAGCGGGGACCAACACACGGAGGAAACAGACAGAGCCCCCTAGTCAGCACCAGAAAGTATAGTCAGACAAGCCGGGTCATACACGGAGCAGGTACTCAGCCAGAGCCACAGGTTTGCACCAGATAGGATATCCACTGAAGCGTTGGTATGCTGGAAGTGCAGTGGACAGAGCCCCAAGTCAACACCAGAGTGGGTAGTCAGACAAGTCAGGTCATACACAGAGCGGGTGTTTCAATTAGAAGTTTGGAATTTCAGTTGCTAAACATAACTACACACACTTCTTATCTCTAGTGAAATTCCAAACAACCCTGCTCGCAGCGCCAGAGTGTTTACCCAGGGTGGTTATTCGAACTCGGAAAAAGTTGCTTAGAGACCAAAGTAATTTACTAGTACTGACGGCACCCAGACAGATTACACAGGAAGACACAGAGAAAGGAGGTGTAGTGTGTAATACTGGCATTGTAGATGTCACCCCTATGTCTCGCTTGTGTTTTATACCCCACCCCATACTTTATGAGTGGTGTACATGGAGTGAGGTCATGCAAGTGAAAGATGGTGAAGAATATGTTGTGATCCTTACTCCTGTGGCTACTGGGAAAGTGCCTGCAGGTGCAGTAGTAGGTTGGGTGGGCATTGTGGCTGCTGCACAGCAGATTACTGAGCAAGTTCAGGTGTTGCATGAGGGTGCCAAAGTGAAAGTGTTGCCCACAGGAAGCCATAAACAGACAGTGACAGGAGAAATACTGGCTCAGGGACAAGGGGCTACGTTTCTGGTCTTGTGTGACGGAGAAACGAACCCAATTTATGTCCCCTCTTACAGGTTATTGCTTCTACTGTGATGCAGATCTTTCTGTTTGGGAGACCAATAGTACCAGAAGACATGGAGCAGGAAACATCTAACACAGCCAGGTTTTGGAGAAAAGACGTCCTTCCATGGTTCTTCTTTCTCATTGCAATGATTGTTCTGGTTGTCTGGAGTCTTCATGGACCAATTACCCAAATACCTACAGCTGCCAACACATCTGAGACATCTCGTACCAAGCGACACGTGACGGAACATGCGTTATTCCAAGCCCATTGGAGAATGGCAAAAGTTGCCAATGCATCAGACTGTTGGGTATGCTCACATGTTCCGGGACCGGTTGCTGGGCGTTATTTTGCTATTCCTGTATCAGCGCGGACCTTATGGCTATTAAAGTCCATAAAGCCAACGGAGGTGCCGCTGCCTGCTGGGGAAACTGCCATAGCTAAGATATATAGTGACGCAACATATAATTCGACCACAGTGTTTATTCCCATATGGGAACATGTTCAGGTTCCTATGTGGTGTTATTGGCCTAATATCACTGTCCCACAACACTGGCCTAACACCACCCCTGCACCGCCAATTGATGTGGGAATTGCTAAGCCATGTAGAAACGCTCACTTTAAAATATATGTAAACAAAACAGGACTGCACACCGGAAAGAGATCACGTTTATTATGGATTGCCAATGCAACACATCATGTTACATATGTTGGACAAACTGTTCTTCGAATGCCTGCTCAAGTTGTGGAGCAAAGACAGGGTCGTGACCTTTGGGCTAACCAACAAACATTGATGTTCCCGGTTTTTAATCAGATAATTAATGGTTTAGGGTTTATTTGGCCTGGAACAGTGTATTGGATTTGTGGTCATCGAGCATACAAATGGTTGCCTGAAGGAGCTGTGGGAGCGTGTTATGCAGGCCAAATGCTCCCTGGTATGTTTTTCATGAACACAGAAGACTTGTCCATGGCCCGTATTCCATCTCACAGTTTGGCAAGGAACCGGCGGCAACAGGGTCAGAAAGCCTCTGAGTTGATATATGAATCAACTGGTTTCCAGGTTTTGGTGGGTTTAGAGTTCACGGGCGTCATCCGTTGAAATTTGAACTTTGATTACATACAGGACCTGGCCCAGTTGATTGATAATATTACTGAACTGTATGATGATGCTTTTCGCTTGATCGCAGAAGATTTGAGAATGATTCATAGACAATTAGCGCAAATGACTTTTGTTTTAGATTATCTTACTGCTAGCCAAGGGGGTATGTGTACTATTGTAGGCCCATCCTGTTGTCATTATGTTAATCAAACTGATGATGTAGCCAATGCTATTGAAGCTCATATCCAACAGGTGGAACGGTTGAAGGACCGCTTCGCAGCGGAACACCACACTGAAGTGCCAGGCTGGCTGGATTGGTTGAGTAATCTTAATCCTGCCAACTGGTTCAAGGGTGTGGGGGGTTGGTTTGCAGGCATCCTTCAGACCCTGTTGCATATCTTTCTTATAATTCTTATTGTGTATATCATATGGAAATGTATATGGTGTCTGTTTTCTCGTTGTTGTACCACTTCTGCAAAGGTGAATACCTTACCTATCCGACGTGAGGAGATCAAGGGTGGAGTGTAAGGAATGGTTTTTTTGGTGCTCTCCTCACGGTCAGTTGGGGGTTAATGCTCTGCATTAGGTTTCGCAACAGCAGAGGGGCAAGCACTGTAAGACATAGTGTTTATGAGTATCATTTAGAGATGTCTCTATATTCAGTGTTATATAACCAAGCACATACACAAGCGCAGTATTGAATATCACAGGGTGTAGCCTGTATGTTAACCTGTAATCCACACACTAATATTTAGAGTCGTACTTGGGCTGAACAAGCGTGTACCTGATTTGCACCTCTGGCCGTATACCTGTGTCTTGTGACTGGGTTTCTCGTGGAACCAAAGGCTCTCCCGTTGGCTGATGAGTATAATTGTCTAATCTTTACTGTCATGTGTATTGCAGAGCAAAGTCTGTTTACTAAGACCTAGCAATACTGTATGTTTTTTCCTGTATTCCACCACAGTTTATGTAATCATTGCATGTTTAAATAAACTACATTTCACTTCAGTGTTTGTCTTTAGTTTGACATTCCAAAAACAGCGGGTAGTCAGCCAGAGCCACAGGTTTGTACAAGAAAGGATGTCTAAGCCAAATAGGAACGCACAAGGAGAATGGTTAGACAGAGCCTTAGGTCAACACCAGAATGGATGAACAGACAGGCCGGGTCATACACAGTTCAGGTAGTCAGCTAGAGCCACAGGTCCGCACCAGATTGGGTGTCCACTACACAATGGGAGCAGGCAAAAGAGTTGTCAGACAGAGCCACAGGTCAGTAACAGAATGGATGGTCAGACAAGCCAGGTCATACACAGAGCCCAAGGGAAACAGAACTGTATTGTACAACAACGCAAGTGCAACTGGTAGGAGGAGCAGCTCAGAGGGAGGAAGTAGGTAGGAGGAGACTACAGGAAGCAAACACATAAAACAGAGGTCTGCTGCATGTTTGCAGCCTGGCGCCTGCAGATGACACTGAAACCAAGGTAAGCTGTAACATAAAGGTGCCACCTTAAAATTTCAGCCATGGTGCAATAACTTTTAAATAAAAGATTGTATTGGGAATACCCTTATTTCCTCAGCAGAATAAACCCTGCAATATATTTTTTCAATATTACGTGTTTCTGCCTTCTAAACGGTAGTATGTTATAGATAAAGAACCACTTTGTCACTCTGGCAACTTATCTTTTTTTGGACTCATCCAGATTGGTGGAGCATGATCTAAATTTGTAGCACATCAGGTAATATTTTAGAATCTCTAATGCCTAGTTTATGGCAAGGCACTCTTTGTCCATTTATTAAATCCTACAATTCAATATTTTCCTCTACAATTGATTCTTTGCCCATCTGAAGCAACAATGTGATTATCAAGTTAATCCAGCGACGCTGCCTTGGTTGATGCAGGGAATGGATGGCTCAAAATGACGCTTCGGCGTCATCCCATGCGTCGCTCTGAGGATTGGGCCTGGACACGCTTGGCGTCTTCTGCGGCTGACCGTGTCCTCATGGTAAGCGGGCCAGCAGCTCAATATGACGCGAGAGTAACCCTGGGGTTGGGTGCATCTCATGGCAGTGCGTCATTTACGGGCACAAGGCTGCAGAATATCGCAGGCCTCAGTTTTATACTGTTGGAGCTGGTAAGCTCCACCTATCTACTTCCTGGCTGCCTTTAAAGGGGAACTGGATCTTGGCTACCCTTACTTTGTTGTCTAGTGCAGTTGTATTTTGCTTGTATCCTGATATCCTGTGTATGACCCTGGCTTGTCTGACCATCCATCCTGGTGCTGACCTGTGGCTCTGTCTGACTCTTCTCTGTGTGCTCCCTATCTATTTGGACATCCAATCTGGTGCAGACCTGTGGCTCTGGCTGACTACCCGCTCTATGTATGACTCTGGCTTGTCTGACTATCCAACCTGGTGCTGACCTGGGGCTCTGTCCAGCTACTCTCTGTGTTGCCTCCTGAGTAGTGGACATCCTGACTGGTGGAGACCTGTGGCTCTGGCTGACTACCCGCTCTGTGTATGACCCTGGCTTGTCTGACTCTCCAAACTGGTGCTGACCTGGGGCTCTGTCCAGCTACCCTCTGTGTTGCCTCCTGTTTAGTGGACATCCTAACTGATGCAGACCTGTGGCTCTGGCAGATTCTAGCTTTACTGACTGCTAGCGTGAGTCAGTAGTCTTCCTTGTTGCCTTCCCTTTCGAGAGACAGCCTTCTCTTTTCTGACTGCAGGCGTAAGTCCGTTTTCACGCCAGTTACCATCCTTAGGGGAGATTGTTTGGGTCGCTATTCCTATCTGGCATATGAGACTACCATTGGCTTTGGCCTAGTCTCTGCAGTCTTGGAACTTGGAGACATCATCCTATTTCTGATAGAGTCCCTGCCTCTTGGGTTGCTCTCTGCTCCATCTGGAGATCTGCTATTTTATTTATTGCTATTCATTTTTACGATTCTAATAAAGGTAAATTTTACTATACTGTCTGACTCTTGTATTGCTAGCAACCGTGACACTTCTATACCCACTTCTTACATTCTTCCACTCGCTCTGCTGAACATCTCTGGAGGAAGTCTCGTTCACATGTACTACACCACACTAATCCACAACAACAAATCTAACCCTCACCATATCTTTGCAGTCTTGGACTCCTTGCTTTATCCACTCACTCTGCACTTTCACATCAAGCTTTTGTTGAACACTTCAAAGACAAGGTGGAATCGAATCACAAACAGATTCCTATTCTTCCATCAGTCTCTGAAATCTCTTACCCCAAACTCCCATCATCATAGTTTGACCATTTTACTCCAGTAAGAGGCAGAAGTTTCTCAACCCACCTCACCACTTGCTCATTGGACCCTATGGCCTCCCAATTACTTAAACCACCTGCACCAGTCCTTACACCTATATTATCACACATTTTCAACACCTCTTTCTCCACAGGCACCTTCTCTTCATTCAAGCAGACACATGTCAAACCCCTACTCAAGAAAGCTAACCTCGACCCGTTCTATCTCTCTGTTGACATGTCTCCCTTCTGCCTCTTACTTCAAAACTTTTAGAACATCTTGTCTTCTCCCAAATAACAAAATTCCTTGGCTCTAACAATCATTTGGACCATTTGTAGTCTGGATTCTGGTGTGGAAAGTCAACTGAGACAGCCCTCTGTAGAGTGGCTAATGATCTCTAGACTGCAAAGGCCATTTCTCTGTACACATACTACTTGACTTATCCTCTTATCCCAGTTAATATAGTTAACCATTCTCTTTTTGTTCAGAGTCTCCAAAATCTTGGCTTCCACAATCAAGCTGCTTCATGGTTCTCTTCCTATCTCTCACAATGTTCTTTTTTGTGTCTTCTGGCAATAACATCTCCTCTATAGTTCCTCTCTCTATGGGGGTGCATCAAGGCTCCATGACTTTTCTTCCTATATAACTTTTCATTGGGTGAACTTATTCATTTAGCTTCCAGTATCATCTGTATGCTGATGATATCCAAATATATTTGTCCAGTCATGATCTTTGACGTAAAATTCAGTTTCAGACTGCCTCTTGGCCATATTCTCCTGGATGGTCCACAGTAATATGAGGAGTAAACATGTCCAAAGCCAAACTTCTCATTTTCCCTTCAATATCTCACTCATCAACCAGCTTCACCATTACAGTTGATGGAATTGTCATCCAGTCAGCCCAGCACATTGCCTAGGGGGCCATGTTTGATTTTTCTTCTCCCCCACATTAATTCTGTGGCTAGAACCTGTCACTTCTTCCTCTGTAACATTGCCAAAATCCACCCATTCCTGTCCCAAAAACTACTAAAACTCCTGTGCATACCCTCATTGTGTCCCGCTTTAGACTATTGCACTGCCCTTCTAACAGGCTTCCCATCTCTCTCCTATGAAATTTGCCCTTAGCTTTGTTGCACAAATTATCACACTCTCCCCAAAAAACTGAACCTGCTCACATTCTTAGATATCTAAGAATTCAGCACCGTATCACTTACAAAGTCCTTCTTCTTACGTTTAAAGCTCTCCACACAGCTACCCCCCATACATATTTTCTCTTATCTCTGATTATATTCCCAGCTGCCTCCTTCACTCAGCACACAATATCCTCGTCCTCTGTCCTCTCCCTTCTCTAACCTTTTTCATTTTCCACTCCTTACCTATGTATCTCAGTACTTCTAGAACCATATCCCCCTCTGTCTTTAAGGTTGTCCTGAAATCCTATCTTCTGGAGAATTAGCACCATGCACTGCCATTTGGCAAACTCAGCAGTTGACACCCTGCTGTCTGTCTCCTATTACCCATTTATACAGTAAGCTCCAGGGGCGGATTGTACTGGAATACCAGCCCGGGGGATTTTTTTAAAAACTGGCCCACTATCTGGTATGCCACTTTGTGATTGTTTTATATATATAATAATACAGAGAGAGAGATAGATCAGTGTACTTGGGGCAGCGTGCATTTAAAAAAATTATAATTTTAGCAATGTGCTTTAATTGAGATATTAGTTTATTACAAAAATCCTGTGACATTATATGTCATGTAAGTTTACTTTATTGTGAAGCCATTAAAAAGGCAAACTTGCTCTGGGATAAAAAGCATGGTGGGCCCTATGTATAAAGAATTGGAGCAATTCTGGGACAACCAGAACTATAGGAAAAAAATTGAACTACTTGAATGTTAAAAATGTGTCAAACTCATTGCTTTGCAATGTGGCATTCTATTGATTAAAGCCCCATTTAAATCAATGGGAAATGTTATATGTCCCCTATAGATCAGTTAGTTTGCTCCAGAATTGCTCTTTTTCTTCCTTTATGTGTATAGCTTCCAAATGAATGCCATAAGCCTCTGTCACACAAAAGGTTAAATTCTGACCTGATAGGTACATTTGAGGGTAGCATATGGACACAGAATTTGACAAAAGCAAAAATTAAAAACTAATATTAATAATAATACAGACATTACTATTTCTCTCTCCCCATCATGTCATTTTCACCTCCTCTCCCTCCATCCATGTCTCTCTCTCTCCTGACCACTTATGTCTCCCTCTCCTCCACCCATGTTAGTGTAGCTTCTGCACCTATGTCTCTATCTCCTACTCCGTACACCCATATCTTTTTCACGGTCTCCTCCTCCACTCACGTCTCTCTGTCTCCTTCCAGCTATTAATCCTCCTGTCTTCTTATCTCTCTCTCTCTCTCTTCTACAAATAAATCTTGTTTCCTTCTCCCCCCATAGTTCTTCCCAAAACCCCTCACCTCCATCCTACACTTGCTTTCACTCTCTCCTCCAACCAGCCACCCCCCGCAACTCGCATGCCTGGCCGCAACATTATTTATGAACTAGCTGAACTCACCGGTGAAGGATGAGTTGAACTGTCAGATTTAGCAGCTCCTGTATGTGGCTGGTTCAGCGTGCTCTCTGTTGGACAGAGAAAGCATGCATGCCAGAACACTGATATGGAGATCTATGCCAGCACAGTGCACAGACCTCTCTCTACTTCACACACACCGGCCCATGATCATACGTCCCACCGGGGGATGCCCGATCCCCCGATAGGACAATCCGCCCCTGGTAAGCTCCATGGGGCAGGAGCCTCTCTCCTATTGTTTCTATGACTGTGTCACTTATTTTATCCCCATTTATTCATTGTAACATACTACTGTTGTAAGGCGCTGCGTACACTGTGTTGCACAGACATACACTATGGAATAATTTTTCTCTTGAGGGTTTAACATCCTGCTCAGATAAATTCAGAAGGTTCTTCACGCTAATTTTCTTTGGAAATCTCTGTTCCAAAGCCAACATCAGATTCATCAGTTTGTATGATAAACTCTTTTGAGAAATCGGGAGTTATTAAATAGTTTGAGTACACAGGGCTCCTTTCAGTCTCCTAAAGGCTTGCTCAGATTCCTTGGCTCACAGGAGAACTCACTTTTGTGAGAAAGCATGTGATTATTGCAAAGTCTGAGATAAGAATCCTGCAACCACCAATTAGACCCAAGAAAGTCAGTGACCAGTTTTAGTAAGTGGCTGTGGCCATTTCTGTTTCAGTTAATGATTATGTTTCAGCCTACATCTTGAATTGATCATCATTAGCACCTGTTTGGTATCACTGCTTACTCATAAACATGACTATTTGTCTACAAAATCCATGACTTTGTGCAGGTGTACCTAGAAGAATTGTTACTTTTTGAAAGCAAAAGGTGGTCACATCAAATATTGATTTCAGCTCACGAGCTACCGGTTGGAGACCCCTGGTGTAATACTATATAGCTCCCTGTAAAAAGCTATATATATGTCCCTACTTGGAGTTGCTCTGAGAGACCCTGAGGAAGTAAAGACACTTACTACATCCTATTCTAGTGGCAGCAATGAGTCCCAATACCCCCTGTCAGATTCTGGACCCAGATTCTGGTTATTTAATCCTAGTTAGCATCTTCATGCCACATTTTGGCAGTAAGTATCCAAACATTGCTGTTTGGATGATTCTACATTACACAGCGATGAGTTGAAGGATTCGAGTGGAGAAGGAGGTGGAGAAAATTGGGAAGAAAGGCACAGCTCATTTATAGGTGGAAAAAGGGGGACTCAGAAAAAGAGAAAAAACAATAAGGAGCGCCTATAGTGTATTACCAAATGGACAGCTGTATATCCAATAAACATACAATAATTGAACTCCCGTTTAAAAATTGTTGATAACCAGGCATCTACCCATCACCAACTTCACATGCATGCAGGGTACTTTACCAGTCCCTTCTAGGGTGTGTATTGTCTGTAGTCCAGCATCTGCTACCTTTCAGATGGATCTCAGGATACAATAACTGGATTTACTCCACAATAAACATAGATCAAACCAAATAAAAATAAAAAATGAAAAATCCAAAAACAAAATAAAAGTTATATATAAAAAATATATATAAAAAGGACCAGTTCTGTACTAGAAAATATTTTAAAAAAGGCACTATGGGTACATGTTTCACACTACATACACTGCTTTATCAAACTTTAGTTGCCTGTGTATCATCAACAAATTAGGCAACTAAAGGTTGCTAAAGCAGTGTACATACTGCAAAACATGTACCCATAATTGCCTTTTAATTAAATATTTTCTAGTTTTGGATTGACTGATTGAATGAATGGGTGATGCGTCATTCACTGCCATCATTTATTATCTTTCAACCATCTTTTTCAAGATAAGTGAATATGATCTATTTTATGGATTAAAAGCAGAAGAGTGGGGGGGCGTGGCCTAGCACCTGATGGCGCCGGACGCATAGTACCCGAGCTCCGTTCCCTGATGAGCTTTTTCACTCGCTTTCAGGAAGAAAACCCTTCTTTTTTTTACCCCATGTGACTTGGCTTTCTTCTCTTTGATGAGGGGTAAGAAGAAAACTACTAAATCAGCTGCCTTACCCCCCTCAAATCAGATCGAGAAATACCTAACGCCGAGGCCCAGCACTTCCTCTGATTTTCCCGCATCTGCCCGGAGTGACGCATTACCCTCCTCCATCCCCTCGTCTTCGGATTTATCCTCTATCGAAGCAATGGCTGCTCCGACTGATTCCTCCGCTCCTGCCTTTCCTTCATTGGAACCCCCTTTGTTGGGACATGACCTGGCGGCTATACTTGCTAACCTACCCACCAAGGACGACATCAGATGCCTTCCCTCGCGTGCGGACCTCCGCTCGCTTATGACAGAGATGAAGGAGCTCCTCGCCGCTGAGTTGGCCTCCGTTAGAGCGGATTTTGCTCAGCTCTCCACCCCGAGTTGCCAAATTGGAGGAGGAGAGGAGTAGGCTACAAGATACTTCGTCTAACATGTTACGCACCATTTCGGATCAAAGCGGTCATATCAACTCACTGATCCTGCGCCTTGACGATCTCGAGAACAGGAGCAGAAGATGTAATATTCGGCTGAAGAATCTCCCTGAGACTATTCTCCCATCTGATCTTAGGAATGTGTTGACCGCCTTCTTTACCCAGCTCCTTGATGACCAACAACTAGGGCCTGTGCATATTGAGAGAGTGCATAGGGTGCTGAAATCCAAAGACCCGGCTAAACCAAGGGATGTGCTGATCTGCTTCAACAGGTATGAATTAAAGGAAATGATCATGAAAAAGAGCAGGAATGTCACTCCACTCTTATGCAATGGGTCTGAAGTTTACCTCTTCAATGACCTCTCCCCTCATACTTTATACCTACGCAGATCTGTGAAATGCCTCACTGACCATCTGAGACACCTCCAGATAAAGTACCGTTGGGGGTACCCATTCCACCTTATCGCCTCTTTTAATGGAAAAACGGCCACTCTCCATTCTATGGATGACATAATCTCCTTCTGCTCTGCCCTGGGGATCTCTCCCCCTCCAACTCCCCCAAATGATCAAGCGCCTGAAACGCCACCGCATAGTAGGGCCCACAAGCGCCTAGAATGGTCGCCTGGTTCACCGGCGCAGAAATTCAAGCAGCAGCGCATCTCTCCACATGCCTCAGACATCCCTCAACAGGCTGCTCCTTGGACCTGATTCCTACCAGCGAACTGTTACCTTCCAACAGCCCATTGAAGAACTGTCCTTTCCCTTTTGATGGGACTCTGTCTCCAGGACTGTTTCCTGATCTCCAGTCCTTACATCTGGACACTTACCTTCCATAAACCTTTTGGAAAATATCTCCGCTACGGAGGAGCTGCCTCACACCTGGAATCACAGGACACTTAGCCTTCAGTCCATCTTTTCCCGCCTACAGCTTTAAAGGCTCTACTGACTCTGATT
Source organism: Rhinophrynus dorsalis (assembly GCA_037306005.1). Classification (NCBI taxonomy): domain Eukaryota; kingdom Metazoa; phylum Chordata; class Amphibia; order Anura; family Rhinophrynidae; genus Rhinophrynus; species Rhinophrynus dorsalis. The sequence goes on along the minus strand of CM074723.1, from coordinate 396,815,157 downwards.
TGGACTTTCCTTCCCTTCACGTTCTCCCTGCCTGTGACCCGTTACCCCCCTGTGAACTTTGGACTCTCTCCAGCTCATTCTCCCAGGTTAAAGTCCCCCAGGTATTTTACTGATGAGTTCATTAACGTTAAGCCTTCATGATGTGATTTACTGTTTGTATGGACCGCTGCCCTAGTGATATGCTCCCTCGGAGCTTCTGATCCACTGCGAGTCTTGCTTTACTATGGCAGCGGCCCTCCACTCATGTTTTGCTTCTCTCAAGCTTATCTCCTATGTTATTATTTATCTCATGCTTAGTAACTTTTATGTACTGACTTGTTTCTGTGTAAATCCGTGACTTGTCCTAAGCAGGGATGTTGGGTACCGCCTTTCCCTTACCCAGTTGCTCTACCCCTATTTTTTTTTTTTTTTATCATTATTCCTTCACGTCCCCTCCCTCCATGTCCCAGCTTCCCTGACGATCCTTTTTCCCTCTCTATGTACTAGACTTTCTATGCCCTGACCCTCTCCTTTTGACGGACAGCTTACCTGACTTCGCCAACTCCCCTTGACCCTCTTAGTCCCCCTACCTTTCCGGCTTCCAGGCTCACCTCTACAGCTCCTACGCCCCACCTGATGCCTCCCCCCACTCTTCCATGACAGCCCCTAATGACATAATTATGCCTTTCTTTTTCCCAGTCTCTCCTGTACCTAGCCACACCAGCCCTGAGCCTCCTTCCTCTCTTTAATCCCACTCTGATCCTCTCCCTGCCCTTGAATGCCCCCCACCCCTGCTCCTGACATATGGTTGTCTTTTTTACACTCCTGTGCTGCCCCTCCTACTCACCTAAGCCTCCTAGTACCCTTCCAGTTATATAGGGCTTCTGAGACTCACTAGAAGTTCCTTTCCTTTTCTGTTAAGCAGATAGGATCTGTTTACCTGTTTGTATATTGTTATTTGCCTTCTGCTTATTAAACAAACCTATTTGGTTTCGGATGGCCTTCATGCTCATTTCACTGCTTTGATTTGCAGTTTTCCAGGTGGATATTCTTGCTTGGGTACTCTTCTCTCTTTTTTTTTTTTTTTCCTTCTTTCCCTCCCCCCCCCTCCTCTGTGTGCCCCTCTTATCTTCTCTCCTCTTTTCTCCTTTTATCGCTTATACACTAATCACATCTCTTTTCTCCTCTCCGGTTCCTATCTTTCAGCTGGTACCCCTCCCTTCGACTGCCTTGGGTGCTCTTCCTCAATCTTCCTAATGTTACTCATGCTCTGTTGGGAATACTTACCCGCTCTATTCACACTCTTGATGATATGCCTTCCCCCAAAGGCCTTTTGGCACTATCCGTGTATATCTTGCTTTCTTGACACCTTCCCATCACGGCTTCTTCTCTTTCTTCTTCCGCTTCTTTATGTCTTTCTTTACTTGTTCCCTTTCCACTCTTTCCGCCATATCTCTCTCTCTCATCCCTCCTCTTCTACCCCCTCCTCAGGGTCCTTGTAGTCCACCGGGCGGCTGTCGCCCCAGACACATTGAACTATCATGTCAGACATTAATGTAGTCACAGTTAACGCCAAGGGGCTGAACTCGCCTGAAAAGAGGGTGATGATGCTGAGGGACTTGAATAGAAGAGCTGCTGACATTATATTGGTTCAAGAAACTCACTTCTCATCCTCATCCTGCCCTAATTTCTCTAACCGTTTCTTCCCTACAACTTATTATGCATCTGCTTCAGTAAAGAAGAGGGGTGTCTGTATACTGTTCCGTGCATCCTTGCCATGGGTCTTGCGTGACATCACTGCGGATCCTGAGGGCAGGTTCCTGCTGGTCTCTGGCTTTTTATACAACAAACCCGTGTCCATCCTCAACGTCTACTGTCCGAACTCGTCTCAAATATCATTCCTATCTCAGGTCCTTACTGTCTTGGACTCCTCATCTGATGGTAGGATAATTATGGGTGGGGACTTTAATGTCACACTTGATCCCGCCTTAGACTCATCATCAGGGAAATCCCCGTTCAAACTCTCTCAACTTCGTCATCTGAGAAAACTGTTTTCAGATCGTCACCTACTAGACTCCTGGAGAATACTCCATCCGCATGACAAAGACTACACCTTTTTCTCTTTTCCTCACAATACGTTTAGTAGGATCGACTACTTGTTCTTATCCCAATTCCTCCTTCCGCAGCTGAAACGGGTTATCATGGACTCCACGTCGTGGTCTGACCACTCCATGGTTTTGCTGACCCTTTCGAACTTTGCATCAGCCCCCTCTCCTGGTACCTGGCGCATGAACGACTTACTCCTTTCAGACCCTACTACTCGAACCTCTCTGTCCTCCACTATAGATGAATATTTCCACTTTAATTCTACCCCGGAGACTCCTCCGCCGCTTGTCTGGGAAGCACACAAATGTGTTCTTCGAGGTCACCTCATTAAACTTGGAGCTTATAACAAAAAGAAGAAATGGAAACGCATTCATGACTTGCTTTCAGACTTACGTCTTAAGGAATCAACTCACAAAAAATCTCTCTCCGAGCAACTCTTGCATGAAATCCAAACTATCAAGAGCGAACTGAACAAGCTTCTAAGAGATGATGTGCACAAATCGTTCATGCGCCTCAAATATGAACAATATATCTCGGGTAAATCCTTAGCTAGACTGATAAAAGTCAAGAGGCGAGTGGCTCTGGTGCACAAAATCACCTCACCATGTGGGAAGCCCTTGCTGGACTACACACATATTTCTGAAGCCATCAGGAATTTCTATGAGAAATTGTACAACCTAGATCCTGCCTCTTCGTCTCCTTCCCCCTCTCACCTTGAGGCTATCCGGGACTTCCTTCGCAAGGCCAATCTTCCGACCCTCTCCCCCTCAGATGTCGACTCTCTTGAACAGCCTATCACTGATCACGAGCTACTCACTGCTCTTAAATCCATGCCACTTGGGAAAAGTCCTGGCCCAGATGGCTTCACCCTAACATATTATCAGACATTTATATCTTCTCTCTCCCCTCACCTTCTATCCTCCTTCAATGCCGTTCTCCAAGGGCATTCTTTTCCCCCTCAATCCCTTGAGGCTCACATAGTTGTCATCCCGAAACCATTGAAAGACTCCTCTCAATGTAGCAATTACCGCCCAATTTCCCTACTAAATGTTGATCTGAAATTGTTTGCGAAGATCCTGGCTAACAGACTTCGACCCTTCCTCCCACGGCTCATACACCCAGATCAGAGCGGTTTTGTCCCAGGACGTGAATCTCGACACAATATTGCCTATGCCATCTCTCTTACAGATTTTGCCATCTCTAATAAAATACCTACACTTCTTTTCTCGTCGGATGCTGAGAAGGCATTCGATAGAGTCCATTGGGCTTATATCAGAGAAACTCTACGTGCCTTCGGAATAGGGCCCATCTTGCTTAGGGGGATTATGAGCCTGTATGCCTCCCCTTCAGCCAAAATATTGGTTAATGGTACACTTTCTTCTTCTTTCCCCATTACTAATGGGACGCGGCAGGGCTGCCCTCTTTCTCCTTTAATATTTATTTTGACACTGGAACCTCTCTTACAACTTGTACGACAACATCCCTCAATTCCTGGTCTTCAGATAGGCTTAGAGTCTTTTAAATTATCTGCATTCGCTGATGACATTTTGTTTTTTGTGTCCCATCCACTATCCTCCCTTCCACCTCTTCTTGAAGTTTTAACTAATTACACCCGCGTTTCCCAAGCTTTGATTAACTACTCAAAGTCTGAGATCCTTAACCTCAACCTAGATTCCCAAACGGAGCATATTCTTCGTGACAAATTTCCCCTTCAGTGGTCCACAGACTCCATTAAATACCTCGGCATTCAGATCTCACCAGACCTCTCCTCCATTCCCCACAGAAACCTCTCTCCTTTGATTTCGTCGATTAAAACGGACTTTACATCCTGGAACTCCTTGTTTCTTTCGTGGTTCGGGAGGATAAATGTGGTCAAAATGGTGATTCTCCCGAAGGTTTTGTACATCTTGAATGCACTCCCCATGCCAATCTCTAAGTCCTACTTTGACGCTTTAAGTTCCCTGACCTCCCAATTTATCTGGGCTGGTAAGAGACCGAGGATCCGACATAATATCCTTGCCTCCCCGATTGCCCAGGGTGGTCTTGCAGTTCCGGATTTCGGTAAATATTATCATGCCGCTGCTCTGACGAAACTCTTTGATTTTAAGTCCTCTCCCCCAAAAAGATGGACCCTGACCCTCTCCACAGTTTTTCAAGGTTCAGACCCTATTCAATTGCTCCTCTCACCTCCTGACTCCATCCCTTTACACTGCAAAACTCATATTATTGTTGGCCATATCCTCAACATCTGGAAACAAAACTACCACGTTTTGAGGCTTGCTCCCTTCCCCTCTCCACTCCTCTCCTTTCTGGACAACCCTACCTTCCTGACAAAACTACCTGTCTCCATGCGTTATCAATGGTTACAACACAATCTTCACACTCTTGGCTCCCTTTCTGCTGGCTCACATTTCGTATCTGTGTCCTTTTTGACGGACAGAGTGGATAGCAGATGTGCCCCCTGGTGGCTTATCTTCCAGATTCGCCATTGGTACACTTCTCTAAGCAAATTCGGATCCCCAGCTAGACCTCTGACATCTTTTGAAGAGAAACTTTTGAATCCCCCGGCCGCCTTTTGCCCTCTATCCTTCTGTTACTCTCTATTTTTCCAGCAGCACTCCTTGAAACCTTTCTTCGCTAGAAGATGGGAAAGCGAATTAAACGTCTCTTTAGACCTGATGCAATGGTCTCGAATTTTTATATCCAATTTTAAGCTCCACAAAGACACCAAATCTAGAGAACTAAACTATAAGATCCTATCTGGTTGGTACAGGTCTCCTCTGCTTTTAGCCAGAATTTACCGTAACAACCCTTCCACGTGCTGGAGATGCTTACATCACCCAGGCTCCCTCTCTCATATCTGGTGGAGCTGTCCGTTGATCCAGTCCTTCTGGTCGCAGATCTTGATGACAATTAATTCCTCCCTTTCACTGTCACTTCCTATGGACCCTCTTCTTTGCTTATTCTCCTACACAGCACACCTCTCATTATCCCTGCCCTCACCCCATCGCAAACTTGTCCCTCTCCTTCTTGCAGCGGCTCACTCTTTGATTCCATTAAATTGGAAACAGACAAATGCCCCTCAGCTCTCTCAGTGGTTCTCTAAGTTAGATACACTGATAGAGTTGGAAAGAAGTCATGCTAGAGCAACTAATTCCTTTTCTAAATTTGACTCTTTTTGGTCCCCATGGATTAAGAGGGATCCTCCTGGCTTTTGACCCTTCCTCCTTGGGCCTTTTTATATATCTGTTTTTTTTTTTTTTTTTTTTTTTTTAAGTTTCTTTTTGTATCCCTCTTCTTCATATGTCCTTGTTCAAACCCTTGGCCTAAATAGCTCTAGGTTCCGATGTAGTGGCAGCAGCTTTACTCACCCTTTGTTTGACAACCTTTGCCACTCCTAGCTTGGTTTTTTTTCCTCTCGGCGGTAGCTGCCTGGTGGTCTCCTGGTCTCCTGTTCTTCCCTCCCTACTTCATCCCCCCCCTACTCTTTACCCCCCTCTATTCTATGATGTGCTTCGGCTGTTTCCTCCCCCTCTGCTTTGTCCCTCTTACTTATCCTTCCCCTCTTTCTCTTTCCTTTATCTTCTCCCCTTCTTTCTCCCTCTTGGTTTTCTATTCTTGCACTCACACCTAATAGTCTTTCTTAATTCTACTCACTCATATATCCCATTATTTAATTTTTTCTATTTCTTTTCTACCCTTTGGTTTCTTCTCATTTGGTTTATTAAGTTTCTTTACATAGAGTTTTGACCCACAAGAGTTCACAAGCATTATGTCCCTCCTACAAGACATCCGTACGTATACGTTTGATTATTTAGGGATAAACTAAACTGTACTCCTAATCTCTGATGTTTATGTTAACACTCATTCCCAATGCTTGTAATTGTGCTTTGTGTTAGTTATGTCTAATCTTGTTTGCTTATTTTTACTTTCTTCTTATTGTACACTTTTTGTACGGATGTACTCCGATCTTTAACTTTCAATAAAATATATTTAAAAAAAAAAAAAAAAAAAAAAAAAAAGCAGAAGAGTGAAAGAACATTAGTGATTTATTTTAGAGACTAATAAAATACACTTTTTACTAACTTTTTACTCATCCCTTCTGTGTGTGAAGTTTTTAAATGTGTGGGATTTTTATGTTTGTATTCGCTTACATATAAACACTGGAAGAGTGCTAGTTCTTGTTTTTGTTGTTGGCTATAACATTTACTGTCTTTTCTGACAGGAGGAGTCCAAGTATAGAAAAAGCCCTTGGCTTGCTCTTTGCAGCATCAAAATGGCTCCTACACAGCTTTTCGGGGCGGGGGGGGGATTAGTAAACTGACCCTCAGATGGAACATAAAGCATTAGGCCTGCTGTGTCGGGCTTTAATGTCTAATACAACAAGTCTATGAGGAACTGCACTGCATAGAACAGGAGACTGTCCTGTGAGATGCAAGAGAGATAAACAGGGAAGCATCAGGGGTGTCTCATTTCAGAGACTTGTTGTGACTCACTGTTGATGTGTTTGGGTTCACAATGTAGCCCTGGCTTAATTGTATTTGGTAATATGTACATGGTAAGTTCTGGTAACTTTGAAACCATGGCACTTCCTACTGTAATTATTAGCTACTGCTCTTCCAAGAAAAATGGCAAAGTTTACATACCGTACGGGTACCAGAATGACAAAAATACACCAATTACAATCTCTTGATTTTCATACATTATTCAAATATGACCGGTCTGTATTACAATGATTTTAACTATCGAAATTAAGAAAATGAAGACAAAACATATCATTTTAGAAAGTATACAATGAGCAGCATCAAATGGGGGGTCACTTGTCTTTCTTACTGTAGACTAGTGTGTATAACTATTTTCAGAAATGCTGCTACTGGTGAAAAAAAATACTTTTTTTTCACTCCAATCAATTCAAAGATAATAAAACCTTTTAACACAATGGAACATCCTACTATATTTAGAACCTGGTACCAGTCCAAGAAAATGGTAGCCCATTGGTATGGGTTGCCAAATGTTATGGTGCTAGGAGCATGGCTACCAGTGATATAAACCTGGAGCAGACAGTGTATGTATAGTTCTGTGACTAATAATCATACCTGGGAACTTTTGAAACAGGCTACCCGGAGGGTAACCCTGTCAGTGCCCAGGGGGATGAAAATGACTCAAATCGCGTCATAAAAGGGGTGGGGCTTAGTCACGGGGGGGCGGGAAAAAAAACACACAAACCCCCCCTGCAAAATGGATGTGAGAGGGCGGGGAGTGGGAGGAACCAGGCGGGATGGAGCACAAGTGGGCAGAGTTTCTACTTAAACTCTGCCCACCCGGTGATTCACACATTGCCCCGGAGACCCGGTAATTCACTTTGAAATCCGGAGTCTCTGGGGCAAAACCGGAGAGTTCCCAGGTATGCTAATAATGGCGCAAGGATGGAGAAGCAGACCATGTATTTGCAGTTCTATATGGTTACCAGATGAACAACTCTGAGATGAGTGTCTGTGTGATTTTGCAGCTACCAGTGGTATAGGGATACAAGGCTTGTGTGTTATATAGTGTATGTGTGGTTCTGATGCTACCAGTAAACACTGGAACAAGGCTGAAGTGTCCAGCACCATATGTATAGTTCTGTGGCAGTGGGAGAGGGAAACAAGGTTGGGGTGTGAGGCAGTGTATGTGTGCTTACCAGTGGACAAGGCAAGAAAAACAGTCAGTGTAGTTTAGGTTGGGAGTGTTTTCTGTTCCTTTAATGTTATGCCATGTTAGTACATAATGGTAAAAAGGTATAACAGAACTAATCCTATTACTACAGTTCCCCTATTATATTATTCTGGGAGTGAGATGTTTTGATGGGATTAACTGACAAAAAGGTTATTGGGATTGGTAAAATGGGGAAAAGTGAGTTAAATGTACTTTTGTAACTTTTTGTATTATAATGATAGAGGTAGAAAATCAGTTAACACCTTTTTGTTGCCTGCTTTTACTATATTCCTTGTCTAGTTCCTATGAAGACTGATTTTGTGTCTTGTTATTCCCATTTTAACAAGCAACCATGTCACAAAATTACAAAGAAATGTACAGCTTTGAGAATGTATGAATCTCCTTCATGTTTCAAACATGGGTGGTTCCCTCATACATAAGTTATGTGTGTTCCTTTAGGACAGGTAGGAGAACAAAGGACCTGATCAGCTGACAAGTGACCTAAGATTGATACAGTGTTTGTAAACTGAAGCTGATTTAAGTCACTGGTCACAGAGCTGTGACATGTCTTATTAACTGCAGCCTGTTATTCCTGGTTTCTGTTTAGCTTATTTAGCTGGTAAGTTGAATATTCCTTCCACCAATCTACCATGTCATGAATAAATAGAGAAAAAGGTAGAATAAGGATATAAAATAATACTATATGAATCCCATAAGAAATAAAAGAAATGTCTTTTGTCTGCTCAATCATGTTTTCTTAAAAAATAGTACATCTAAGGGTATGCAAACTTTTGAGCACAACTGTATACATACACACACATATATATATATATATATATATATAGAGAGAGAGAGAGAGAGATAGATAGATATATCCCTTTGAGTGCCAGAGGTGTACACAACGCATTGCAAACGCATTGATATGTTGATATATATATATATATATATATATATATATATATATATATATAGTGTGAAAAATTCTGTAAAGTAGAAAGCTTTCAAAAATAGACACAATAATAGTTTATATTTTATCAATTAACAAAATGCAAAGTGAACAGAAGAAAAATCTAAATCAAATCAATATTTGGTGTGACCACCCTTTGACTTCAAAACCGTATCAATACTTCTAGTAACACTTGCACACAATTTGTTAGGGAACTCGGCAGGTAGGTTGTTCCAGGTATCTTGGAAAACTAACCACAGTTCCTCTGTGGATTTAGGCAGCCTCTCTTCATGCAGATCTAGCACTCACCCTTTTTAGTCATAAAATCCTAGGAAAAATGTAGAATATGGAATACCTACATCACTGATTTAAAATGTAAAATGTAATAAAATATTTAAAACAACAAAGAAAACGGCGAATTGATTATTAAAATAAATGATTACTGATTGCTTCTTGTGCAACAAATCAATCCTGGTGCATATTAGCAATCAATGAAGAGCTGCAAAGTCTTGCAAATCATTTGTAGATAGATCGTGTACTAAGGACATAAGTAGCTGAAAAACTCTAAGCCTCTAATTAAACCAGGCAAAAACCGGTTGTCTAATATAATTACCCCAATAATAGCTCAAAAATGAAAGTTATTTTCCGGGTCTTAAAAAACAGCTTATTGTATACATTGGGAATGTATGTCTTTATACTGCAGACATGATTAGTGATAATGATCTCATCAAATGTATACTTAAGTGTATATATATATTGCACACACTAAACATCACATTGATAAAATCTGATAAAGTATTGCTATTAGAACATATATCGTTCAACTGACTGATCTTAAAGGGGATCTGTAACCCCTGTACATGTTAACCTTAATAGCTAGAGGATATAGCAAATAAGTGTAAAACTGTATTCATGTGGTTTTTAAAATCTCTATTTGGCCGAACTTGAAGTAATAAATGCTGCCCTGCACCTACTTCCACACAGACTGTGGTTACCTTCTCTGTAACCGCAGTTCGTCACTCTGCCTCAGCTCCCATCCCTCTATCCAGCCTCCTCCAATGACGGAGGCTTTCTGCCTGTAAGCTAGAGCACTCATTGGCAAGAGATTGCTCCAGCTTACAGGCAGAAAGTATCCGTCATTGGAGGAGGCTAGATAGAGGGAGGGGAGCAGAGGAAGAGTGACAGACTACAGTACAAAGCTGGTAACCGCAGTCTGTCCGGATGTAAGTGCAGGGCAGCGTTTATTACTTCAGTTTCGGCCAAATAGAGATTTTAAAAACAGAATTAATACAGTTTTACATATATTCTCTATATACTCTATTAAGGCTAATGTACAGGGGTGATAGATCCCCTTTAATTCCCTTCTAATGTCCCGAATTTAAAGGGCACACCAAAAAATCATAAAAATTAGACCAGAAACAATATGGTTGCTCAAGTAAATATGTCTCAGAATATGGTCTCATTATATACTTGCGTCCGAAGACACACCTTGTTTGAAAATATATGTGAGAATAATTTCTGATATACCATTGGGGAATAAGCGCAAGAGAAGTAAAGCAAAACCAATGTGGCATAATAATGTGGTTAGCAGGGAAATGAGAAATAAAAAGCAGGCTTTTAAGGTGTTTAAGTCAAACGGGTCAGATGCATCATTTAAAAAATATAAAGAATGAGAGCAAGAAAAACCCTAAACAATTCTACAAGTATATTAATAACAAAAAAGTTAAGGTTGATATTGGTCTTCTTAGGACTGAGACAGGTGAATTGATTAGTGAGGATAAAGCTATGGCTGACACCCTAAATATGTTCTTTGCTTCAGTATATACAAAGGAAGCAGCAATGACAAGCTATGGGCAAACAGACAAAACCACGGAATTTCCTCCAACATCTAAATGGCTTACCGAGGACAAGGTCCAAAAGAGACTGGAAAGGATTATAGTGAATAAAGTGCCTGAACCGGACAGTATACACCCTAGGGTACTTAAGGAACTTAGTTCAGTAATAGCAAAACCATTATACTTAATATTTATTGATTCACTTTCATCAGGCATAGTACCCTGTGACTGGAGGAAAGCTGATGTAGTTCCATTGTTTAAAAAGGAAGCAAGATCCAAACCAGTAAATTATAGACCTGTGAGCTTGACTTCCATAGTGGGTAAGATACTAGAAGGGTTATTAACTGACAGTATTCAGAACTATGTGAAGACAAACAATATCATTAGTAGGAATCAGCATGGTTTCATGAAGAACAGATCATGTCAGACTAATTTACTTGCATTTTATGAAAGAGTGAGTAGTAATTTGGACAGGGGAATTGCGGTTGATGTAGTATACTTGGATTTTGCAAAAGCCTTTGATACAGTGCCTCACAACAGGTTACTGCATAAATTAAAAGGCTTAGGTTTGGGCGGTGTTATCTGTACATGGATTGAGAACTGGTTAAATGATAAATGGCAGAGAGTTGTTGTAAATGGAACTTTTTTGAATTGGTCTAAGGTTATAAGTGGGGTGCGGCAGGGTTCAGTCCTGGGACCAATGGTTTTTAATTTGTTTATTAATGATCTAGAAGTGGGAATTGAAAGTAGCATCTCAATCTTTGCTGATGACACTAAGCCATGTAAGGAAATACATACAGAGATGGATGTTTTTTTCCCTACAGAAGGATTTAGATAAACTAAGTGAAAGGGCAGAAAAGTGGCAGATGTCATTTAATGTAGATACATGTAAGGTCATGCATTTGGGCTGTAGAAACAAACTTGCTACATATACTCTAAATGGGAAACAACTTGGGAAATCCTCATTAGAGAAAGATTTAGGAGTACTGATAGACAATAGACTTCACAGCAGTGTGCAGAGTCTCTCAGCTGCTGCAAGAGCAAATAGAGCACTAGCCTGCATAAAAAGAGGTGTAGAAGCAAGGGATGCTAATATTATCCTACCTCTGTATAAATCCTTGGTTAGGCCTCATCTAGATTATGGAGTACAATTTTGGGCGCCTGTTCTAAAAAAAGACATTACTGAACTGGAGAAGGTGCAGAGATGTGCAACAAAACTGATAAAGGGATTGGAGGATCTGAGTTACAAAGAGATACTAGCCAAACTGGGTTTGTTTACATTAGAGAAGAGACGTCTAAGGGGTGATATGATTACCATTTACAAATACATTCAAGGTCAATACAAAGAACTATCCAATGAATTATTTATGCAAAGAGCTGAGCTAAGAACAAGAGGTCATCCATTAAGACTTGAGGAAAGGCGCTTTCGACTAAAACATAGGCAGGGATTCTTTACAGTAAGGGCGGTAAGGCTATGGAATTCTTTGCCTCGGGATGTTGTGCTTGCAGATAATGCAACTGCATTCAAAAAAGCAATGGATGCCTATCTAGCACAGAACAATATTGACAATTATGACAGATGGCTTCAAAGCAAATAGGATATTGATCCGGGGAACTATTTGATTACCAATTGGAGTCAGGAAGGAATAATCCCCCACACACACTTGGGACTAGATTGGAAATGGCTCCAGAGGGCTTTTTTTGCCTTCCTCTGGATCAACAGGGGTGTTTTTGGTATGGGCTGGACTTGATGGACGTACGTCTTTCTTCAGCCTTATCTACTATGTTACTATGTTACTATGAGTCTCTACGGGCTTGTTGGAATTTATTAACTCCCAAGGTACCCAAATGATTTTCAGGCTTAGTCATGAAAGAAAGTAATATTCTTTATCACACAAAAGCCTTTATCAGCTTGCCAAGGTGTATTCAGGGTACTGTTAATTCAGGTCTTACTGATTCTTTTAGGCTTAGTAATACATTGTGTTTTTGCCGGGGCATAAACCGGCTTGCCGATCTGGTATAAGGAAGGTTTAAGAAGTATTCTCACAGCCTATATCTGTTTGATACAATATAGCCATTAGTTCTTCAAACTTGTACATTATCCTTCCTTCCTATGACATGTATCTACTGATCTAATTTCTCATCTGATGTTACACAGAGTGCTACGTTTGATCTTTAAGCTTCCTGTATATCGGGGCATTAACCCACTTGCCTCTAAGGATTAACCTAATCTTATACTGGATATGATTTTATTACTTAAGAGCCACATATCTGGTGATTCAGTGAACAAGGAACTAGCACGGTTTAGCTCTGAGTCCTTATGCATAAACCTAATTTCCCTTAGAATGTTAAAATGATTTATTATTGCCAGGGCATTAACCGGCTTGATCTTTAGTGCTTAGAACATTAGAATATTGACATAATGCAAAAAAGATATATTCTCACAGTTTATATCTCATTGTTATAATATAGTTACAGTCAACGGTTAATCTTCCTGTGTTTGTTGGGACACTGACCAACTTGCCTCTCAAGATTAATCTTATCTGGTAGCTTTGTGGCTTGAATGCCACGTCAGTGGTGCCTTTGCATTGATCATTCACAGTGTTTTATCTGAATACATTATCAACTTACGTGAATCTCATTTCCTAAAAATCTTGCGACGCTCATTTCGCACTAAGCTTCTTCTATTGCGGCAAAAGGACAAGAGCCCAGATTCACGGTCTTATTTAAACCTTTGAGCATGCCCACTAGATTTTTCAGAATCTAGCCGTGACTGGAGGAAGAAATTTAACCGTAAACCTCTTAAAGGTAAGGAATTTCTGAGCTGATAGCACTGCTGGACATCTGCCGATTGTGAAGGGAAGTAAGCATGATGCATCTTTCATCTGCTGCACTAAGTTTCCTTGGCCGACCACTGTGTCTACGGCCCTCAGTGTTGCCTGTTTCTTTGTGTTTCTTCAAAAGAGCTTGGACAGCACATCTGGAAACTACTGTCTGTCGTGAAATTTGTGCCTGGGAGAGACCTTGCTGATGCAAGGGTACCTTGTGTCACAATCTAATTTTTCAAAGCTTAGATTCGGGCTACACTGCATAAAATAAAATAAAAAATAAAAAAACAACTAAAGATTTCCTCACATGCAATATTAAGTGAGAAGTACTTTAATAGAGGTGGGAGTTCCCCTTTAATTTGTTATATTGTGTTAAAGTATGTATTTTTTTGAATAAAGAATGGTAAAAAGTTAACCAAATGTTTTGCTTACTTAAGGGGGAACTCCCACCTCTATCCCACTTCTCATCATAACATTCCATGTGAGTAAATCTTCAGCTGTTTTTTTTTATTCTTATTTTATGTAGTATAGCCTGAGATCTAAGATTTGATACATAAGGTTGTTACACAGCCTGTCAATCTTCGCCTCTTCCCCTCACAATCTGGATTCCTCCATCAGAGTAGGAGGCAAAGATTGACAGGGTGAGTCACAATCTTATTTTTCAAAGATTAGATTTTAAGCTATACTGCAAAAATAAAATAACAAAAACACTGAAGATTTCCTCACATGGAACGCTAAGTTGAAAAATACTTTTAATAGAGGTGGGAGTTCCCATTTAAGTTGTTATATTGTGTAAAAGTATGTATTTTTTTAATAAAGAATGCTAAAAAGTTAAAATCTTTGTTGTTGTTTGTTGTTATTCAATTCTTTACTAAATGTTTTGTTAATTTGTTATACATATTGTGTTACATTATTGATCTTTAATTTCCTCTCACACACACCCAGGGGTGGCAGTATGGAGGGGATATTAAAATCTCATCAATACTGCCAGGCCTCAACATACACAGGGGCATGCATGCAATGCATCTCTGCAAGGACTTGCACCATGGTTGACTTCAATCTTAAAAACAAAATAACATGGCCGAACAAATTAAACATCTAATTACACACATCCCCCCCAAACAAAAAAATGCAACACACACTGTGACACATACAGAAACACTTTTTCACAGTCTCCCCAGTTGACGGTCCTTTGATGCGCAACACTAAGATGACGCCCTAAATATATATGCAACATTCTTACTGTGAAATATTGACATGGGCGATATTTTTAATGCATGTTTTGTTGGTCGCCAAATACTGGGTGCCATTTTAACAGTGAACCTATGTTCGATACCACTGAACTAAATGGAATGTTGCTGCTCTCTATATCTAATGATTTGTAAGGGGATTTTAAATGGAGTATGTAGCTTTGAAATCTATCGCAAAGCTTCTTTGTCTGGGGTTTGGTCATGTCAGATCAATATCTTTTAGGCTGGTGTGCCACAGTTGCTTCTACAAGTTCCTCCCTGGTCAAATTTTGTAATCTAACTGAGCATGCTAAAAGGCATTTCATGTGACATAATTGCAGGCAAAATAAATATGAGAGTATTTAGTGGACATGGATGTTTTTTTGTAGGCGGGAATCTTCAGAGGTATGTAAAATAGAAATATTCGCAAATTCAGTTCCACGCTTTGATAAATTAAAAATTAATGAATAGTGTTAGATGCATAAGTGATTAACTCAGATCCTGCCAAATACTTATTTAATCACTGCAAACACTTCCTGCTAGATCCGTGTGTAAGTCAAACAATCCCTCCCACATGATGTCAGCTATATAGTGTAAGCAATATAATTAACATAAACAATGACTGGTTCTGTGGGTAATGCTAGATCCAACTTTATCTACATACAGTTCAAACAAGCATTACACATAGTGCCACAGACGCATTGCCATATCTTCTGTGTATGATTCATACATACATATATACACTTCAAACAGGTCTGAAGGAGTGACTGTCTCATAGTCAGACTCTGAAGCCCAGACTCTATGAAACAAGGAAAATATTATTCAATTCCTGCGTAAGCTTCTTCTAACCTTAGGCAAGTCACTTTAATTCTCTGTGCCTCAGGCACCAAAACCCAGATTTCATCTCTAAGGGAAAGCATGTTCCTGTGTCTGAAATAATGTGTGTGCAGAGTTGAATACAAAATTGTAGCATTATAATAGAATAAATACAATATTTGTCATTATATAGCTTTTCACCTACAAGAGTTAATAATTTAAACTGTCTGTATCTTGTGTTTTTTTTGTCTTTCAAGTTGTGTATTGATCTTACAGATTTTTTAATTTAGTAGTTAGGTACTAAGCTCTCTGACTTGTGTGTTACAAATAATATAATCCTGTATCTTCCATCGCTAGATCCCACAGCCAAGAATTCCACAATTTAACAGACCTTACTGTAAAAAACACCTTCCTCTGCTGAAGCTGAAACCTTCTGTCTTCTTATCTTTAGTTGTTTCCCCTAGATATTTGACCAGGCCTTAGAATGAAAAGTTCACTTGAGAGACCCTTATATTGACCTAGCCTATACTTGTACAATACAACAAAATCCCCTGTTAGGCATCTTTTCTCTACAGTAACCAAAGCAAATTTGGCTAGATATTCTGTATTCTTCAGTTCCCCAATTCTCCCTTAAACATACTGTTGCTCTTCTCTGTACTATCTCCATCTTTATACAACTACACAGATTTTACTCTCAAAAAGGTATCAATTTAAACTGGTTACATCTTGTATCTTTTGTTTTTCAATCAATGTATTGGTCTTAGAGATTTTTGGTTTAGTAGTAAAGGACTTTTTAACCTCATCAGAGCTAAACTGTTTGATTTGTGTGTTACACATAGTATAATCTGGTATGTTTCCTTCTGCTATAAATATCTCTAATAAGTTCATAAATGTATCCACTGTATCTGCCATCATCACATCTCAAAGAAAAAAAATCCAAAATGTACACATCCCAAAGAAAAAAAAAATCAAAAAATGTAATAGACCTTAATTTAAAGAAACCAATTCCTCTGCTGAAGTTGAAACCTACTATTGTCTAATCTTAAAATGTGGCCCCATGTTATTTGATCAGACTTGGCATTTTAAAGCTTGATTAAGAGACCCTTATATTGACCTTCCATATACTTGTACAATACATTAACATCCCCCCTCTTAGGCATATTTTCTTTATCAGACATAAACCAAGTTTGGCTAGATGTTCTTCATACTTCAGTTCCTCCATTAGCTTAATTCATTTTGTTGCTCTTATCTGTACTGTCTCAAAATCTAGAACAATGTTTCTCAATATTACTCCCCTGGACACACCGACACGTCATGTTGTCAATACATCCCCGGCTTGTTCGCAGGTGAATATTAGTGGCTCAGTCATTCTGACCTGTTGGTGTGTCCTGAGGAGTGGAGTTGCGATTCACTACTTCCTACAGTAATACTTAAGCAATGCATTAAGCTCCCTGAGCTCTCACTGCTTCCCTGTACTAGTGCATGGGACTGGTAGTACTTCACAAAATGCTACCTTTGAGGTCCTTGCCTTATGCTTGCATTCTAGATCCATTAAATAATTTTGAGGGACCTCATTCTTACTCCAACTTTGTCATATGTAGCAAAACAGCTGGATCCTTTTCAGTCCTGTCTACAACGTTAAAAACCAGTGAACCGGGGGAGACAGCAAACTGTTTATCATTCATAGTCCTGGAGACAGATTACAATGCCTACTCTCTTATTTAATAGAGTCCACAGTCACCAACACCTGCCTTGGTTTCTGCCTACTCTACCTCCCATCTAAACTGGAAGGACTGCTCCTCTGACTGCTAGAGGAATGAGTCCTCTCTAGTATTGCCAATTCCAAACTATCCTCTATTCACACTGACATTCAAATCTTTTGGTTTGAGTCAGCTTGACTCCCTCTTCCTCTGCCCACTTCCTCCCCTGCATAATGTCACAGAGCTGCCTACCATCCATTCCTCAACTACAGCTCTACCCATCTCACAATTAAACCAAATACTACCTGCTCATTAAGCTCCAAACTCCTTTCCAGATTTGCAATAATAGTCATTGTTGCACTAACATCATTCCAGATCCAGTATCTTGGATTCCAAATTGGAAATATTCTCACATTTGTGCCTTAGAATCACTTTTCTAAATGTTCAGTCAAGAAAGATTGCATGAGGTTGTTTAACCCTTGCCCTTCATAATTCATATAAATGGCAACAGACACCATTCATATAATTGGCAACAAATAACACACATTTTAGTGTTTAGTAATTATTCTTATATACTACTTCACACACAAACACATAGATCATTTATACTTTTTATATTTCAGCTTATAAGTATAGTATGGGTGCCTGAATTTATCTTTGTCTTACTAGAATCCGTGACATTTATACCAATGCCTATCAAATGTTCTTTCTTTTGTTGGTATAAAAATGTAAGTCACCATTTCAGCTAGGTCCTATCAGGGACCTTACTGCGGATACACTGTTATCAGGAAGCTGCTGTCTTAATAGACCCATGGAAAAAGATTTTTATCAGCAGATAAAATGTGAATAATTTATCTACTGGCATACTGGAACTATGCACTTTTCTGATGGGTGGAACTGTATTTTCTAACTGTGCCAACATGGCCTAAATGTTGTTATCAATATCTTAAAAGTATTTAAACAAAAGCTTTTGAAAACCATCTATATAAAACAAATGACTCTTTGGGTTTAAAACAAAATAAACTAATAACAATAAATTTGATCTAGCTTGCTGAAAACCATGACATTTTTTATTGCTTTCTTCATTTTTATATATAATATCTGACTGCAAAAAGCAGGGACAGTGAAACTATGTATGTGTAAACTGTTCTAGTCAGAGAACATTTATTTAATTTTGTTTGTGCTATTTGTAATACGTGATAAGAGCCAGTGTTCATTAATTTATTGTGATTTGTGCCCAATGCTCTTGTAATCAGGCTGGTGTTTTAGCTCAAAAACAGACAATCCTGGACTGCTGTGATATATGGATCCCTGGAAAAGGTGGGAGTGGCTTCTCCATCAAAGCATACATAGGACTAGGTTTTAGGCCTCAGAAAACAAAGAGGAGTTGTACAGAGGCTAGCATGATGTACATGGTATTTATCTCTTTGGATTCCAATCTCAAAATTTTCACAAGGTTAGCAAAGTAACACTACAGGGCCAACCTCTTGAAAATTATCAGGTTGTCTTTACAAGCTTCTCCCTGCATTTTGGGTTTAGAGAGGAGCTTTAAACGGATCATGCATGCAGGGAAAGACTTTCTCTACATTGCAGTATAAGACTTAAAAGTTAAAACTTACATGATTACCCAAATTGCTATCAGAGTGACGATGTTCATTTAACCTAAACATAATGCTGGATCCATGGATCCCGCAGTATAAATAACAATAAAAACATTCAGACCCTCCTGATGCCCCCCACCTCCAGGTAATGTTTGCCTATCTAATCTCAATAAGTGATCATATCACGGTGCCCGTGCTCCTGGCTGCGGGCTGGCGGCATTCTCACTTCCTTGTTTTGATTGCCGCATTCTTATTGGTTCCTGAACTTGACTCCACCCAGGGCCAGCCCTTTTTATACCCTGTCATGTCAGTAGTCGGGTGCCCTTTCGTGGTGTACCTGAAGCTAGCGCTAGTTCCTGCTGCTGCTCTGTTTGTGTATGACCTGGCCTGACTGACGACGTTCCTGCGTATCCTGATCTGTTCCTATTCCGTTGCTGACTGATCTGGCTGAGAACCCGCTACGTTACTGAATGGACTGGCTGAGAACCCGTTACGTCGCTGACTGATCTGGCTGAGAACCCGCTACGTTGCCGACTGGACTGGCTGAGAACCCGCATCCATTGCTGACCGAACTGGCTGAGAAACCGATGATGCTGCTGACTGGGCTGGCTCTAAACCCGCTTACGTTGCCGAACTTTGGGCTGAGCACTCGCTGATTCAGCCACTCTTACTGGTGTAAACCGCCTCGGGCGGTGTGCACATACGGAGTACTGGTTTCCGTGCTGTCAACAGTTCGGGCTGTGTTACTCATTACTTTGATTATGTGTCCATTGTTACCACTGCCACTAGCTGGGCTCACTCCCTGTGGGGAGTTATAGCCATTCCTTTGGGCGCATTACCATCCGTGAACCTTGTTGTACCTAGGTATTCTAGGTCTGGTTCACTGTCTCGTCCTGCCTAACATCTGCTGTAGCCTTAAGGGCTCAAGAGCCAGCTGTAGGGTGGTGTACTTGTCCCTGTACTCTACGTACTTTGGACACTAGTTGCCTTCTGTGGTCTGTTGCCTCTGATTTATCCCTAGCGTTCTAGGGTCTTTGCTGCCAGTAGATGTATGCCTTGGGCCCCGCAATACCCTAGCGTTCTAGGGTCCTAGCTGCCAGTATCCGAAGTATGGGCCTCCTGTTGAGCCTAGTGCTCTATTGTCTGAGTTTGCCAGTTGTGGGTCTTGGGACTCCTAGCATTCTAGGGTCCTCATTGCCAGTACTCGTGGTCCCTGTGCCTTTGTCTGCCCTAGCATTCTGGGTCTCAGTTGCCAGTATCCGTTGGTCTTGGGCTTCCATTTACTCCTAGCGATCTAGGGTCCTTGCTGCCAGTAGTCTAGAGTCGTTGGCCTCCTCTATACCCTAGGGTCTCAGTGTCACCATCAGCAAGTCGCTGCCTCCTCCTCACCCTAGCTGTCTAGGGGACTTGCTACTTGTCTGTACATTGTTGTTATACTGTGCCTACCTAACCATTGTGTATTGTAGACAGTACTTGTACTGTCTTCTTCTGGGCTTGTGTGCGTGTGTATATTACTGCTGTTTATACTTTATTTTCAATAAAGTTATTTTAACCCTACAAGTCTTGTCTGTGTGTTCATCAAAACCGTGACAGATCAATAATGATGACCTGGAAAGTACTCACTGTCTTCCGTCCCTCGCTCCTTATCCTGCCATTCCCAGAACTTTTGGGTTCAGTTAGGGGACCTTGAAGGCCCACATTTGTCATCAGTGATTTCAGGGGAGCCTCCAGATCCTCCCACTCAACCTGGAATTTAGGGTGATGCTTGGCTGATAAGTGAGAGACAGAAGGCAATGAGTGTATTACTAGTTAAGTAAGTACATTAAGTTTTTGCCACTGCCAATACATTTTCCATGAGATCTTTGCATTTTTCACCTCTGTTTTATATAACTGCAAGATTTCCTGCTGCAATATTACGTAGAGAAATAAATAACTGAAAATAAAAGTTGTAAATCCTACAGAAATATATGCTCTGAAAAAAATTATTTGCAGGGTGAGTGCTTTTGTCCTTTGTCCACAAGACTAAATTCCTGCTTAAAGGGATAGTAATACTTCGTTTTATCTTTATTTTATTTTGTAGGCATTTAAAAAACATGAAGAGCGATACAAGTCTTATCTCTCAAACCTTTATGGGTTGAGAGATATTCACAAGCAAAGTATCCCCTCCTGCCCCTTTTACCTAGTATAAGCCATCTCTTCTCAGATGTGGAATCCAGTCCATAGACCAGACAGATAACAGCAGGGGACAATCTTCTTCCTATGAGAACAATGAAAGCCCTGCCCCCCTTGACAAGTTTTTCAGCTTTTTCCCTTATCTTAATTGAAGATTGTCCCTCTCTGCAATCTACCTGGGCACCTCCCTTCTGCTCTGGCTGAGCAGTGTTACATCAGTAAAAGGGGTGGGAGGAGGATACTTTGCCATTGAATTACTCTTGAACTACAACTCTGACATAATTGAAATAACACTCTCCAAGATCCAAATACTATGATGATTAATTAGAGCTGCTTTTATTATGAAACATTACTATCCCTTTAAGTAACATTGGCACAACCATCCTTGATAAGTAACTACGGCTTGGGATACTTCAGCAGGGTGCAACACATGACATCAGTTCTTTAAAGCCTCTGTTTTCAACAAATGAATAGGGAAGCCTGTCAACCACAAACATTTTTGCAAGTTTACTGTTCCACAGGCATACTATAACATTACTTTTTTGCAGGTTTTGACTTTTTCAAAGAACTTTCGTGTGGAATGGCAGTACATAGTTGAAGAACTGTGTAACTTTATTCCTTTAACAACATCACTTGTATGTGTGGGCACTCTATGACTCTTGTCATCTCCAAAAACAAACTCAGACTCATATTCCTCTGCAGCAGGAGTAGAAAAAGTTGGCACACTATCTGACACTTCAACAGCTCTTCTATTATGTAGCCCAGAGCCATAGGAGTACTTCTTCTGTTTCTAGTGTGGCACCTCTGACATGTTAATGGTGTGTCTCCCAGTCAGACCTGTGAAGACACCAATGCTGGATATATATATTGTAGTATTTATCCTGCTGAGTAAAACTAATGTTTTTATTCAAAAGATATGGAAGCTCAGACTTGAATTTTTTTAGATGTAATATCTCAATGGCCTGAAACTTTGTGTACAGCTCTGGTCAGTTGACCATAAATCTCCATAGTATGGCGTAGCACATACGCCACTGAAAAGATTCAGGCCATTGAGTTATTGCACCCAAGCATTTTCAGGTTTGAGTTGCTCTAAGTTTTGAATAAAACACCTCTCAGCAGTTGGGAATACCCTTCTTTTACTCAGGAGGATAAACCCTACAATTTATATTTTTTTACATATTAAGTATGATTATCGCTTTAATTTCATGCCTCGCTTACTGAGCCACTTCAAGTCCATGTTTTCTCCGGTAACCCCAGCTGCATTCCATAGAGTCTAACTTCTGCTCTTTTGCGTGCCCAGTGCATAAATAAATAGCCCAGAATCAGGACTGATTGTTTCCTTTTAATTGCAAAACAGGAAAAACATGTTAAACCCAGAATATTTTGCATATGTAACCACATTCCTGTCCCTACTACACCTTCTGCTACACAACCACCAGCCTGATATATCTCCTATATACCCCCAAGCACCATCTCCCCAAATGCTTTATAAGTTTTTGCGACATACCCTCTACTTTCAGTGTAGTGGTTGCCCCTATCCTAAAGGGGTGGGCACCAAACTGTGCTGCGTCTAGCCCTGCCCCTACCAATGGTCTTCTCATCACTGCCTTGAAATGGAATATTATGAATGGGTCCCCATTCTCATGCACCAAGAAAAACTCAGCCACTGCCCTCACAGGAAAAGTAATGCCACACTTTCTTTTAACCAGAGTAACCAATTGATCTGTCTTAGATCTATGAATGCAAAACAAGACAGCATTACCTGACTAATGCACATACCTCTGCTGCAAGGCTCTCCCCCCATTTTGGATCTTGCAACCAATTCACTTACCTTTAAGGCTCCCCAAAATGCCATAACAAAGGCTGTTCTAAATAAAACACATTCAAAATTACTGTTAAACACCCTTTTCAGAGCCCCCAACATGACCGCTTACCTTTCCTCATTTATTGACTGCCTCCTATTCTTTTTCTCAGTCTCCCCTTTCCTCCAACCCTTGGCAATCCTGGTCACCACAAATTTCTTGGTATGATCTAACACACCCTGCAGTCTACAAATGAAAGATATGGCTGCCAATGCAGTCTCCACTGTGGCCCTTGACCTTCCTTCCTCCCACATGCCAGGTACCTCAGCAACCTATCCAACGTGTTCTGCCTGTTCTCAAACAGTACACACCTTTTCCATTCCCTTCTTTAGGTGCTCCAAGTCATAGGGGCTACTGACTTCTCAACAAGCAGATCTAATAGCCTGTCCACAACTGTCAAAGGTATTCAAGAAAGTTAGTGGGCAATTTAGTAGCCCCAGGCACTAGGCTAAGGAGCCTTGACATCTCCCCCCTGGACAAAGCATCCAAAATCTCATTCTGCACCCCCGGCACAGGACTGGC
Organism: Rhinophrynus dorsalis; assembly: GCA_037306005.1. Taxonomy (NCBI): domain Eukaryota; kingdom Metazoa; phylum Chordata; class Amphibia; order Anura; family Rhinophrynidae; genus Rhinophrynus; species Rhinophrynus dorsalis. The sequence goes on along the minus strand of CM074723.1, from coordinate 396,791,867 downwards.
ACTAAAACTGATGTTACTGCTCATACACAACAACACCAAGAGTTCAGTAATCTCACCACTGGCAGGGAAGTGGCCGACAACTTGTTAATGGCATAGATCACATTTTCTGACCAAAAATTCACTGACTTATTGGCCAGCCCTAACCCCCCAAACCACCACTGCTACCACAATCAGAAAAAGTTCAATGAATGTTAAATTCGTAGTAAGGCCTAATTTGTGCCACAACTGAGGCCACTGAGCTTCACACCACTCCCCACTGAAGAAAGTTCCAAAACATATTTTCCCTGGCACATCCGTATATAGCTTCAGATCCACATTAGACTTAACTTCCTCCAACAAACACTTAACACCATTAAAGTCTTGCCAACGATTTGTTCAGTGGCATAATGATCTTATCCACACTTGCTTCCTTACCCCCTTTTATGCAAGACAGGACTTTGTTTGATTTTGCTCCTTCTATTTGACACTGTCACTGCTTCCAAGTTTGTAGTTTACAAGGATTCCCAGGTCTTACTCTAGCAACAAGTCCAATAAAATTATTCATAAGTAGCACTGGGATTTTTCTTCCCAAATGCACAACTTTACACTTTCCCACATTACACTTCATATGCCAAATTTTTGCCATTTTATGTAAATCCCTCTGTATAAAGAAACATCCTGTTCTGAATTTATAACCCTAAATAATTTAGTGTCAGCTGCAAATATTGAAATGTTGCATTCTATATCTATTTCCAGGTTATTTATAAACATGTTAAAAAGCAGTGGACCTGGAGCGTGGCATGGCTATGGAGTAGGACGCATTTCTACGGAGCTCTGTCTGGGTTGAGCAGGCTGAGTGATAATTAGCAGTTATTGAGCCTCCCTTCATGCTCTAGGTTAGACTGTTCATTATCGCTTCCTGTACCAGTTGAGAGGCAAAAAGGAGAAATTGAAACGAGTCCTGGAACCCATTGCGAGATTCTTCCCATCTGGGCCTAGCATCTTAACTTACACATCTCCATTATGCAGCGCCACCATAACTGACTACTCAGGGCAGAAGGCAGACATGGACGACACTAAGTCAGAAGCTAAGGAGCCTCCACTCACTAAAGCTGACCTTTGTTAATTTATGGAGGGTCTGGTCTCGAAGGAGGACTTTAACATATATGGATGGCATCAAATCCACTTTCAAAGCCGAACTCTCCATACTCAGTGACATATCCCAGCTGGGGCAACGCATAGCATATTTGGAGGAAGAGAGAGGAGTTGCAGCTGATCATTTTTCTCTGTTACAGCAAACTATTGCCGAGAACTGGGACACCATACAACAACTCACCATGAAAACGGAAGACCTGGAAATAGCGGCCAAAGAAGCAATCTCCAGATAAAAAATGTAACTGAAAATTTTGCACCTCAGAATTTGTTACCTGCACTGGCCTCTCTATTCTCCTTAGTCTAGGGAGATGCATTCTCTGAGAAGATGCTCATTGAGAGGGCCCACTGAGCCCTGAAACCTATGGATACCTCAGGTAATATTCCAAGAGATGTGACAGTGTGCCTCCATCACATTAAAATAAAAGAGCTAATACTGAAGAAGGCCAGAGAGAAAGGCAAATTCCTATGCTTGCTCTGAGGTACAGTTTTATAATGATATCTACCCCCAGACCCTGAAGGGTGATCAAGCATCTAATTGATCACTTGAGGACCCTCCAGATCAGATACTGCTGGGGCTTTCCTTTATCATTACACGTATCACATAATAGACTTGTGCACGGGCAAAATTTTCGGTAAAATTCGAATTCGGACGAATTTTTTTTTTTCTAATTCGGATGATCTTAATTTCGGACCGGGCCTATTCGATTCGGACGAAATTCTGATCCATTCCGAATTATTCGGCCGAATTTAACATGGGTTAAATTATAGCAGTGCGCCTCCGTGCACGCTGCTATCATTATTTGCAGACAGGGTGTGCATTTAGAAAAAGATCCATCCCAAAAACGGACATTGTCGTACATTGAAAGTCTGTGCATGTCACCTCTACTCTAGCATGGGATGCCAGTCACAATGCAAACGTCGAACATCGAAAACCCATGCCTGTCATTCAATTTAGCATGTTCGAACATCGAAACCCCATGCCTGTCCTTCAATCTAGCATATGTTTGAACATCGAAACCTCATGCCTGTCATTCAATTTAGCATATGTTCGACATCGAAAACCCATGCCTGTCACATCCTACTCAACATAAGTGGTCGACTCGAACATGGACAAACTACATGTCACATTCTATGTTAGTACATGGGTAAAGATTAAGGTTTCATTTTCTGGTACCAGCCTCCTACCCTACTGTCCCTCTTTAGTACACAAATTCCTCTCTCTCGTTTTCCTATCCTGATTTCCCCTCATATCAGATAACTCTATGTGTATATACATTGTAGAGTTTCATACTACATCAAGAATAAACATCAATGATTGTAATGTGATAGATGTAATGTGTTAACCCTTTGAGTGCCAGAGTGGTACGCAATGCATTGCAAAGCAATGCGTTGCGTACCACTCTGGCATTCAAAGGGTTAAAAAGAAAAATTGAGACATTCTGTTGTGAACAAACTGCAACACAGGAGAGAAATAAAAAAAAATGCTTGACATCTATACTGAAGAGGGGTCCACAGCATTGTCTTAGTATAGCAATATCACCGTTTTCCATGAGTGTGCAATACAGGGCTCTACGATAATTGCTGGGCATTTCCCAATGTCATAATCAGGGGATGATGGGAGTTGTATTCTAACTACTGTTAGGAAACACATAAGTGATGCACATTCATCTCCCACCTAGAAATTATTTACACACAAGGCAACTCCCCCAAGTAATACCTAGCCCCTTTCCAAGTGAAAGGACTTCCAGAAAGGCTTCAGATCTCTTAGTGACTCACCTGTTATTGCCAGTCAGCGGGACCCGGAGAGTAGGAGGGGGTGATGCTATGGCTGCACGGCACGGTGCTCTTAGTTGGTCACTTGTCGCAATGTTGAAGCCAGCACCTTCTGGGTGGAGACACCTCACAGCAATCCTGTTCAGGACACATCATGCACTGTTGTGCACTCATACTAGGGATCCCAAATGTTTAGACTCATTTCGTACAGGGGGCACCCTCCTGTATTTGTAAAACCTCTCTAGCAAATCTGGGACGGTAGACCTATTTACTCAAGTCTTGACTTTAGGTGGGCGATAAACAATATAAAATAGGCATAATGTTTCACTATCACATAATTCACGTCACTGAAGCAGCCAGCAGGCATCGCCACTGAGTGAGCATAGGGCTGCCCGGCTGCTGACAGTCACACTGATGGGATGGGACACCCTGCAACACAGAAATGGCGGAAGAGCACAAAATAAACATGCTATGGGACGGTAAATTGCCGCCCCTGTCAAAGTGCCGCATGGGTCCATGGACCCACTGGGACCCATGTAAGGGCCGGCCCTGTATTCGAACAAATACCTAATATTTTTTTATATTTTGCACAGGAACAAATATTACTTGCTCTTGCAGTGGCAATAACTGGAACTAATGCTGGCTGCCTACCTATGCCTAGCCTAATGCTACCTGCCTGCCTACACAACAACTGTACACTCTCTAATCTCTTCTCTCTCTGAGCTCCAACAACGCAATGAGGAAATGCAGGCTGTCTGTCTGTGTGACTGTGTCATTAGTCCAACCCCCATCATGAAACGAAGAAGGCTATTCGAATACAGACAAAAGAGGGAAGTAGTGCATGAAACGGAGAATGGAATTGGACTAGAGACATGGAGGGAAAATTATGGAGGGAAAGTAATTGAGCGTGCATAGGAAGTACAAAAAAGTCCTGGTCAAAAGTAGTCAAAACTTTTGGAAATGTGTCGATTGCCGAAACTTCCGAAAGTTTCGACGAATTTCGGACCTGGGCTGTTCGGAGTCGGATCATTTTTTCCGAATGACCCTTGAGTTTCGGATTGGCCGAATGTCTCCGAATGACCCCATTTTCGACGAAATCCAAATGTCTCCGAATGAATTCGCACATGTCTATCACATAATGGAAAAGCTGCTACCGTCTGTAAACCTGCAGACATCCCTAATATCTGTGCTGCTATTGGAACACTGCTTCCAGAGCAGAGCAATGCACAGCTACATCAGCATTAACCTCAACAGGATCATAAACGAGAGCGAACTGGTCTTCAGGATTGTCCGAGAAGAAGAAGAAGCAGAGGCACCTGGAGATGAACCCTCCTTTCCCCCGTTCAGCAGGTACATCTTGGACCTGAACTCTAGGTTTGCCTTGTGCCTGATTAAAGAGATATTAATATTGCTTTAAAAGTTGCTCACTGAGTCTTCTGTATGTTAAAAGTAAGTGACTGTGCTATGTCTAATACCTTACTTGTTTCTAGTTCAAAAGTTATGTCACGGTGAAGATGCAGGCTGGTCAGGACTGCTGCAGCAAAGGACAAACTTCAGTAAGCAAAGGAAAATCCTGTCCTCCTTTGTCAAGGGGGGCAGGATTTTCCTTATACTTACTGAAGTTTGTCCCTCACTGCAGCCGTTGAGTTGCACGACCAGATTACAGAGTTGGCGGGAGGTGCCCAGAAAGGGGAGGGAGGGGGATCTTTATTGCTTCATAACTTTTGAACTACAAACAAGTAAGGTATTAGACACAGCGCAATCAGTTACTTTTAACATACAGAAGACTCAGCGAGCAACTTTTAAAGCGACATTACTATCCCTTTACGTGTGACTGAACTTCCTTTGTAACATGCTCAGAGTTGTCATAGCTCTGGAAGTATGGTACTAAACATGACTTTCTCTTATGTGTAATCCTAATTGTTTCATGTTATTTTTTAGATAAGCCTCATTGTACACTATAGCAATGCAAGAGCTTAAGATTGTTATGATCAACGTGACGGGTCTTAATTCCCCAGAGAAGCGTTCTATGGCCCTACGTAAATGTAATAGGTTACCAGCAAATTTAATAATGGTTCAAAAAATAAATTTTTTTGTCCAATAACAATAGACTCACAATACATACCTGGGAACTTTAACTTCTGGAAGTCCTGTAGTACGACTGCGGGAAATAAATTATGTGATTTGTGGCAAAAAAGGGGTGTGGCTTAATCATGAGTGGGGGCTGGGCCAGAGTAGGATGAATAGGTGGGGAAGGAGGAAAAATGGGCAGCAAGTAGGAGGAACAATCTGGGAAGATGCAGAAGTGGGCAGAGTTTGATTACAAACTCCCCACATCTGGAGAATCAGCCTCTCCAGTAATTAGCAGCAAAAACTGGAGTCTCCGGGGCAAATCCAGAGAGTTCCCACTTTCCAGCTATGTATTTGTGTACTAAAAATCTACAGCGTTCTTACTCTTGTTTTCATTTCTTGCTATGGGTGTGGAATTTTGTTGGGGATGGAGCATCTTTGTGGCAGAGAATGAGGGCCTCCTCAGAGGTGCAGTCTGCATCTTGTGTTATGATTCTGACTGGGCAACAGCGTGCCATATAAAATCTTAACCGTATGTACAAAATAGGAGCAGCAACTCTGAGACAAACATAGGTGGCACATACAGCTGCCCATTTAACCATTTAAGAGCCAGATTGGTAGCCAATGCATCGGACACCTTACTGGCACTTAAAGGGTTAAATGGGGCGTTTAACCCCTAAAATGTTTTAAGCGGTCCCATGCGATCTTTCTCATTCAAGGGATTACATTTCTAATTTAAGGTTTGACTATTTTCACTTGTTCCCTGTGCTGCAATTGGGCTGATCCAGGACGGTTTCTATTTTCTTTTGTGCACAAATCCTAAAAAAACAGCGTTACATTGAAACCAATCTATTTGTGAAAGACCACAAAGGAAGCCCTCGAAAGCATCGAGTCAGCCGGTAGAGGGCGCTCTACACATGCACTGAATACCACGCGTTTATGTAAAACAAGGAACACCCACCTCTCGGTCTTCACCTAAGGAAGGACGCAGCTGTCGCATCCCGCAGCTTCTCCAATCACTTTCCTCGCAGCGAGCTCTGTCATCCATCCGTGTCTGACTGGCACACCCTGGGCATCTTTCTTCTGGCGGACTGAAAGCAGCCAACATGGTGTGTGGTGGCTTCACCTGCTCCAAGAACTCGCTGTGCGTCCTGAACCTGCTGTATATCGTAAGTAATGATACAACCTACCGCTTCCTCGTTCCGTACTGCTTCGTGCTGTGCAGCCATGCTGCCTGCTGTGTACCCAGTCACCTGTCTCCGTGAGATGCTTCACCCCAATGACTTGGGGGCTGAGATAACGAGAATAGTGTTATACAAAGGGTGACACCCGAGATCTACCTATGTGCACCTGCCATGCTTCCTTCCCCATTCATCAGCTGCTGCTGGAAAAAGGTCCAGGATTTAGGCGTATGCACACCATAAACGGCTCATTCAGGGGCAACCAGCTGCACCTTTGGGGACAACTTAACATGCTTAGCTATTTATTGGAGTTTGGCTTTTATCTGCTTGAATGCTTGGAAGGACTCGAACGCAGAAAACTCTCAAGCACTGAAGAGATTAAAAGCCGTATTTAAATGTATTGGGACTGTAACTTTTCACCTATGGTTTGGTTGTTATGCCCCATACTTCACTAGCATTCAAGGGGTTAAAAGTGCAATTTAAATTCTGGAAAACTTGCGAATAATTATTCGTTTAGTTGGTTTGCCCCAGAATTTCTGCACTTCTAATTCGTGCATATGTCCTTGAAGGCTGCTGTTCTTCTTGGCTGGATTATGTTGCCGTTCTCAGTAGCAGGAAAGCAGAGATCAATGTCCTGCCGGATAAGCAGGATATTCTCACTAGGCTGGTATTTTTACATGCATGCTTTGATGCATGAGATAGGGGTTCCAATAACTTTATTTAATTGGGGGGCATTTTATGCAATCTGGCTTATGTATGTACACATAATTTTATTTTAATGGTACCAAATAGTTGGGGTAGATATTTAAGACAAGCACAATAAAGGATGTTCAGTGAGTGTGCTGTTTCTGCTATATAACAACTATAAACAAATCCATTTGGATGGGCAGGGGCATAACTACATGGTTGCAGTTGTATCAGGGCCCGGCATCCTAGGAGAGCAAACTTCCCTGGGTCAAACAGGTTCTAGTTATGTGTCTGTGAAAATATTCTTGTATTGGGTGGGATGTGTGCACTGGGGCCATCCAGAGACCAGTAAAACCAATGTGGATGAGTTTTGTACATGTCTGCTAAGCATAATAAAAGTCAACAACTTTTCTTCCAGCATTTTGACATTTTCTACTTAGGATATATAGCCTGACACTACAGTGATGGCGGAGGACAAATTAAGAGCAAAAAGTGATCTTAAAACTGTTGCAAAATGCAACAATTTTGTACATAGTATGCACCACAATTCTCACTTTAGAAACACCCACATATTATGCCATAAAACTGTTATGGCACAAAGATGAATTTCTAATACACCTTTATACATATAGAGCATCCAATTTTAATGTGAAATAGTGACATATGAGTTTGCACCATTTTTACACATCTCTTGCATTGGGCCTTATGTATAAAGTGGAGCAATTCGGCAGCCAGATCAGCTGTACTGTAGGGGAGAAATTAAAATCCCCGTTTATTTTAAATAAATTAAATACCTTGCAGATCTTCAGCATTATTACAGTACATGGAGACCTCTCTAGCACTCAACGGGTAAAAACAAGCCACATTCAGATTATTGGGAATTTTCAGTTTTTCCTGTATGGTGCAATTGGTTTGCCCCATAATTGTTGCTCTGTATCTTATTAAATATTGCTTATTGTATGTGGTGCCTTCCAGAAAAATAATAAACATTAAATTGCTACAATAATCCTTTGAGAACCAACTTTTTGCTTGTCAATATGTTGCTCACGCCTCTGGTCCTTTAAGTGTTAATTGCCAGTCATAGACACTACAGGAAAGATGTGGTGGCCTGAAGGAATTTAGTTTAATCAGGGAACAAGGGCCAATATATGGAAAATAAAACATCTCATTGATTTAAATGGGGCTTTTAACACATTGTGAAGGCAAGCCTACTTCATGTTATGAGTTTCTTTTTCACCTATAATAAGACTTGAAAGTGGACTGAAATTGCAACACATATGTTGTAATGTGTTCCTGAACTGTCACTAATTATACATCTGGAATTAGGTGAAATTACCTATAATTGGTGTTGAAATAGCTGAAGTGAAAATTGTGTTTTTGCCCTTGAAAGTGCTAAAAGATGAGGTTTTCTGTCTGTGTGCCTTTAATTTGTGCATTGCATTGCAAATCAGTACTTTATGTTCCCCACCCTTGCTCGGAGGGTTAAAGAGAGATGTCTCTAGGAGGCAATATATAATATATAATGTACATGAATTCATATTAACCCACTGAATCTTAGAGATGTCTTCAACATATTGCTTTTGCTATGTGTTAAACTCACCTGGCATGTAAGTGGTTAAAAGGCAAGTTGTAATTTTTACTGACCTGGTTAAGAAAATAGTATTATTTTTGAGAATAAGGAAATTAACATAGCCCTATTTTTTTGGTCTACGAATGACCTTTACAATGAAGCTGATATACTATAGGGAATTGAAGTAATACTGGAGCAATCCATCTATGTCATAGAGGCCAGATAAAAATTCCCCAAATTATTTAAATGGACCTTTTAACCAGACTTGTAGAGAGGTGTCCAACACATTGCAGAGCATTACATTGGATACCTTTCTCACATTCAAAGGTTTAACCCTTTGAATGCCAGAGTGGTATGCAACGCATTGCTTTGCAATGCATTGCGTACCACTCTGGCACTCAAAGGGTTAACATGTTTAATTATCCCCTATGGTGCGGTTGGTTTGCCCTAGTCACCTGCCCTCAGTGTGTGTGTGTACGTACAGGTATGAAGGCAATGAGTGTTTATGATAAACAGTGTCATTATCAGTATTTTATCATGTGTCCTCAAGTTACCGTACTGTGGTTTATTCTATGGTAATGTAAGTAATTTACCAATATGTCATGTAGATTGTACTACAAGGTTAAAATCCTATGTAAGGGTCACAAGCACACACAAATCACGTGGTTATGCAAAGCAAATAACAAAATTATGTGGATCTTCCAATTATAGTTCTTGTTTTGAGTCCCAAGGAGAACTACCATCTTCTAATAGTAACCCCCACTTAGCTTACTATGACCAGAAAATCCTAATAGCCCTAATGGAATTTTGTCTTTGTGCGTTCTTTTTTTTTCTACAGATATGTTCAGTCAGTCCTGTATTTGTGTCTATGGAGTCAGACATGATAGTTGTTGTGTGCTTTTTCAAACTGAAACAGGCAGAGTGCATGAACCTACTTAGATTTTTAACCCTTTGAGTGCCAGAGAGGTATCCAACCAATTGCAATGCATTGAGTACTTCTCTGGATCTCCGAAGGATAAAGTGGGCTTGTTACCATAAAGCATGTTTAGCTTGCTTTGTAGATAATAAAAATCTTATTATATTTTGTACTAGAAACTGTTCTGTAAAAGAGCTTTTGAGAAATTAACTTTTATATTTATATGGCACAGTGTGGCACTTTATGCCAATTTCCTGTACAGTATGCTAATTTGTTCTGTTGGAGGCCAGGCTTTTTGCTCCTAGCGCTATTAGAAACACCTCCAGTGTGTGGGCTCTGTGTAGATTCATTCACAGAACAGTGTGTGTAGGGGGATCTATAAAACTGGAGTTAGAAAGTGTAAAATTGTCTCAAAGCGACACAAGTATATGTATAAACATCTAGCAACATTTTCTCTAAGTGCTAACCCCAGTTAGTTGACTTTTTTTTTTTCACAAAAACAGCAGCACCAATTAATCTTCATAGTATTTGAGTCATAGAGAGAGTGATTTCATTACTGTGAGCATTGTAGTTCAAGAGTAATTGAATGTTAACGTTTTCCCCTTCCACCCCTTTTACCTAGTGTAAGCCACCTCCCCTCAGATGTGGAATCCAGTCCATAGACCAGATTGCTCACATCAAGGGTCAATCTTCTTACTGTGAGAACAATGAAAACCCTGCCCTCCTTGACAGGTTTTTCAGCTTTTTCCCTTATCTTAATTGAAGATTGTCCCTCTCTGCAGTCCACCTGGACACTCCCTGCTGCTCTAAGCTGAGCAGTGTTACATCAGTAAAAGGGGGCAGGAGGGGGATACTTTATCATTCAATTACTCTTGAACTACAACTCTGCCAGAATTGAAATAACACTCTCCAAGGCCCAAATACTATGATGATTAATTAGAGCTGCTTTTATTATGAAACATTACTATCCTTTTAAATTTTAAAGCCAAGTATAACCAGTATAACCTGTTCTGATTGGAAGTATATCTAGCCTCTCAGCTTCAGCTTTTACCACAACTTTTTTTGCCCCTTTTAGTTCCACAGTGGTATGTAATACACATCCCTACAGCAATAAGAGTTTGTGGTGCTGTTTGTAGTGCTGAAGTCTGAGCACATCCTCTCCGCTCACCCCAGTGGGCAAGCAGAGAGAATGTACTCCGACTTCAGGGTTGTCTAATTGCTGGTGATGTGTAAAGGAGGGATTCCCTTACACATAGCCAGCATGACAACCCTCAATGCTAATGGGAATATTCCCCCTCCTCTTCCCTTGATTCACTAATTCCTATTGCATATGAAGTGCTTACCATACATTGCCAAATCACATTGCTGTATTATTGCCTCTTAGTGCATCTCCCCCTGGTCTTTAAAACAGTAAATCATTTCTGAAATTCCCTTTTTGTTCCATTATACAAGGACAGGCTGACAGTTCTAAAACTAAGAAGAGAATTGATCTTACTGGCGCAGTTCACTCTCATACTTTTACTCTATATACATAAAATGTTGGAAGAGCCTACTAGCTGAATTGGGTCTGGATTCCATTTAATGTGATTAGAACATCATCACTGATTTTTATTTACAAATAACCGCATGACTTGAATAAGAATTTCTGAAACAAAACCAGTGATAACGCCCTTTGTTAGGAATTGGAACCTCTTGTGGTAGTGAAATGCCTCAGCTGTTGCAAAACTTTTGTGGGCTAGGTCTTTCAATCAGTGCTTTGTACCATGACTTTCCCATGTGGTACTGCAATGGCTGAAGGTTTTATTGTGCTTGCCTTAGTGATGCTGTTTCTCCCAAACTGTTAACCCTTTGACTGAAATGTGTTGCTTAGCAATGCATTGAACACTTCTCTAGCACTCAGAGGCCTAAACTAATTTTCAGTAATGTCAAATCTGAGGGAAGTTGTCCCCCTGAAATCCAAGCCACCGTATTCCTTCTCAGGGGTGTAACATTCAGAGGATGCAGTTGTGCCAGGGTCCAGCATCCCAAGGGTACACATCTGCCCAGGATCCAATAGTATCTAGTTATTCTTTTGTGAAAATAAGAACCAATGTCCTATGATTGTTTGCTAGCCTAATGGATGTAGTTATCCATATTTTTATAGAAGACTGGCTTGTGTATAACCTCATTCTGAGATGTGATTTTAAAGAGATAGTGATGTGTCATATTATTCCTTATACCTTTTAATAAGACTGTGAACCTTTGGCAGTGTTCTTATTGCTGTAGTTTTTTGTAATTATATTTTAATGTTTCCCCTTCCTCCTCTTTTACTGATGTCACTCTTCTTACCTCAGATCTGAAATTCGGTCGCTTGACTAGATGGTTCGCAACGAGAGACAATATTGTGTCAGTCATTAAAAGAAAACCTTTCGCCCCCACTTGATGGCAGAGGCCGGATTTTGTCTTACGCTGATACAAGATTGTCCCTTGTCGAGATCCATCCCGAGTGGCTTTCTGATCTTAAGAACAAATAGTGACATCAGTAAAAGGGGCGGGAGTTGAAAACTTTAAAATATAATTACAAAAAAAAACACCAATAAGAACATTGCCGAAGGTGCAGAGCCTTATTAATGAGACATCACTACCTCTTTAAACATATAACACATGAATTGTAGCAGATTGCAAACCTTGTGTAAGTGACTCCTTGGCGGTTGAAGGAGGCATTTAATCTTCCAATGTCATCTGTGTTGCAGCCCTTAGGCTGCAGTACAGCTCAGCCATGCTGAAACCTGGATGTGCCCAACGCACAAGCTCATCCAAGTTGTAGCATGTTGTGTTACAGTGTATTATGTAAGGGACAGATTGCAGTGTTAACACAATTAGTTTTCAAGTGTATATTTTCGTGCATTGTTGTCAGTTCTGAACTAAAGTCTACTGCATGAACAAGGCCATAGAGAGTATGATAAGGTTTGATATGAAGAACTAGAGTAACCATTTGAGTGCCACTGGTATGCAAATGCATTGCTTTATGCACTCTTCCTGGCAGTCAAAAGGTTATATTTTGAATATAATTAGTCTGTGCACATGCCCTGCTTGAACAGAACAGAAAGGTTGCCATGTTCTATCGCCCATTTTACTTTCCTGCATCCCCCAAGAATCTTGTTGCAATGGGAGTTCCTGATGGCCAGGCCACTGGAGGGGTGCAAGTTTACACTGATCTAAGGTGAACTTTGTTCATTAAGAAGTTATGTCTAACCATGCACATGAACACAGATTTTTGTATGGAAAAGCATATTGCATATGTGAAAAGGCCTAACTTTTTAAATACTTTAAAGAGGAACTACCATGTCACAGAATGTTTAGTTTAACTAAGTCCGCTTCTGGTGACTAGCTGCTTAGTGCTAGTCGCCAGAATTATTACCTGATTTAATAGATATATGCTTTATTCCCCACCAGAATGACGTCTGTGCGCCTGCTCTGTCAGTCCCAGCTGGGTCTAGGAGGCATTGCTAGGAGCCATTTGGCTCCGGCTGGGACAGACAGCGCAGGCGCACGGACGTCATTCTTGCAAGATGTCCGCGCTCCGTGCTACTGACAGCTGGGAAATAAAGCATATATCTATTAAATCAGGTAATAATTCTGGTGACTAGCGCTACTAAGCAGCTAGTCGCCAGAAGTGGACTTTGTTAAGCTAAACATTTTGTGACATGGTAGTTCTGCTTTAAGGAACAGGGGATGAATTGTTCATCTATCCCTGTTTGAAATCTGGTTGCTATTTGTTCAGTACATTTGGCCTCTAATCCTAACTTATAATGGGGGAATGTACACATTTTTTTCTTAAGCTTCATATTTTTTGTAGAATATGGATCTGAATTAAACTTGCAGGGTTTGTAGTGACTGTCACAGACACTTAAACTGCAGAGTGTCGGCTTAATTCATTATTGTGTTCAAACATGATACTCCTGTAGAAAGATGTATTTAATTTCCTTAAGATTTATATTCGAGGGACTAGATCAGTAGAGATGCACCGATACCGATTTTTTTAAGACCGAGTACAAGTACCGATACTTTTTTCAAGTACTCACCGATACCAATTACCGATACCTTTTTTTTGCGGTCATTTGCCAGTTTTCTAAGTACCTACATGTTTTAGGTACTTGGAAAACTGGCAAATGACCGCAAAAAAAAGTATTGGTAATTTGTATTGGTGAGTACTTGAAAAATATTATATGTATATATATGTATGTGTGTGTGTGTGTGTGTGTGTGTGTGTGTGTGTGTATATGTATGTGTGTGTGTGTGTATGTGTGTATATGTATGTGTGTGTGTGTGTATGTGTGTATATGTATGTGTGTGTGTATGTGTGTATATGTATGTGTGTGTGTGTGTGTATGTATGTATATGTATATGTATGTGTGTGTGTGTATATATATATATATATATATATATATATATATATATATAATATACACACAGACACACACCACCTCTTGATTCTCCCCTTTTGACTCTTTCTCCCCCACTTGATTCCCACCTTTTGCTTCATTCTACCCCTCTTGAGCCCCCTTCTTTTGTCTTGGCTTTTGATCCCCCTTTCTCCCACTCCTCCTTGACTCACCCTTTTGCGTCTCTCTCCCTCCTGATCACCCCTCCTTTTGCCTCTTCTTGGCCCCCTCCTTTGGTCTCCTGATCCTTCCTCCTTTTGACTTTTTCTCCCTCTTGACCCCACTGTCTACCTCTTTCACCACCCCCTGCCCCATCCTGCCTCCTTTACTCTCCTCTGCTGGGTGCTCGCTGTTCTCTCTCCAGCCCCGGCAGAGGTCAGCGTCAGAGCGTTGCCATGGTAACTCGTAGCAATGCTCCGACTCTGCAGGAGTGAGAGAGGTGACCGGGGAGCATTGTGAGCAGCTCCCCGGGCTCCCTCTCTGCAGCACCGACCCTGACACAGGGTATCGGTGCTGGCATCGGCATCGGCATCGGTGCAACCGTATAGATCACAGATGTCCAACATGCAGCCTATGGGCCAAATGCTGACCAGCCCCACCCTGCAAACTTTTTTTTTTTTTTTTTTTTTTTTAACCTAATTAACTCGCACACATGAACTAGCAGGCCAGTAAGACTGAATCCCCTGCATCCCAGTACTGTACAGTTAAAGAATAATTGTCTGTTAACTATATATAAGCATTATCATTGACTTGCTCAATAAATGCATATTTCTGAATAGCTAACAGGCTTCATTTCACCATTGTTAACAATAATAAAATAATGCAGCCCTCACACTTATGGCTTTCTGATCATGAGACCCAATATTTAAAACATTTGGATACCCCCAGGGCTAGATAGTGGGTAAGGTTGGTTAACCCTTTGAGTGCCAGAGGGGTACACCCCTTTGGCACTCAAAGGCTTAAAGCCAAGGGCTTATACACACAGCCTTGAGCCTAATGTAATGGTGGTGCAATAATAATGCTTTGGGAACCTAGCAACACCCTTCAGAGATGTGTCCTATGCATTGTAAAACAATTAATTGGACACCCCCTCTGGTACTCAGAGGGTTAAATTTGACATCATAAAACGGGCCACAAGATCAGAAAGCCATATTTGTGAGGGACACACAAATTATTTTTTTACTGATAACAATGGTGAATATAGCCTGGCTACCGAAATATATTTTTTTATTAATCTATTAAGTCCTTGATAATACTGCTATATAACAGACAACTATTCTTGGACTGTAAGGTACTGTCAGTTGGCTAGGCCTTATTGGCCTACTAATTCGTATGTTCTAGTTTAATTCGGTTTTTGTCAAATCTCAGGTGTGTCACACTCTGAGGTAAGGCAGGCCACACTTGGCTGATTGGCTGCACGTTGGACGCCCATGGTATAAAGTAAGATTTAGAGTGGAAGAATAAGGATTAGTAAACTAATGCAAATCCAGCAGGAATACATCCATTTTTAAAACTGAATCACACAGCGAAAAAAGTGAACCAGTTCTTAGGAAACTAATGGCACCAGAGGTCAAATAAATGCTTCACATTACCTGATCCCTGAATTGTAGCAGACTTGGGAAAAGTGTTTAGATAGTAGGTTTCATTTTAACCCCTTGAGTGCCAGAGGGGTGCCCAGTGTAATGCATTGGGGACCCCTCTGGCACTCAAAGGGTTAAAGGCTGCATTTAAACATAAATATTATTTTTAAAAAGCTGTTAACATGATTATACTGTGCCTTCTTGTAACCTTTATATGAGTGCATTCCATCCATTAACTGTACTTTACATAACTAACACTGGAAACTGGGGTAGAGTTGGCTGCAGATATGGAATCTTTATATGTACTGTAACTGTAGGCTTTATGTATAAAGGCAACTTAAAGCAAACCCATTGCACAGTTGTGAATAAATAAAATAATCTAATATGCCCAATATTTTTAAATATAATTTTTAACTCTTTGAATGCTAGAGAGGTCTGCACAATAACTGGTACACTTTGCTTTTATTCGTAAGGCCCATTGGCTTTACTTGTTAGACTTGGTTAACATGGGCAATTTTATTGAGGCAGGTAATTTGTTGAATAGAATTGAAAGAATTTTTTTTTTCCTGAAATTTTGCTTTTTTTCACCCAGCATGCCTTTCTCTCAGTAAAAACCAAGAAGACCAGACTTGAGATAAAAAAAAAAAAAACGCAGCTAGCTGTCATGTTTGTACAATTCCATAGAAACACATACTGCACATGTGTGGGCGCATTGGCCTGTGACGTGTGCTGTAACTGTTGCCTTTGTGACACAAGACACTGATGCCCATTTTTATTTCTTGTACGCCTTCATGAAGAGTTGGAGCTGTCTGCAGCATTCAGTGGATTAAAGTCGCCATTTATATCTGGGATAATTTTTTTTTATTATTGGTTCCCTATTGTGCAGGTGGTTTGACCCAGAATAGCTCTAGTTAGTACAAGGCAATGGTACTTGTACTCAGATGTGTATAAAATATCCCTAAAACTTTGGGTGTCCAAGCTTCTAAAAATATACTCTGGCTACTGACATCTGATATCTACACCAGTGGTGTCAAACTGCACTCATAAAGGGGCTCAGTCAACACAGATTCTTGGCATATCCTTAAAGGAGAATACACCTCCTAGTAACTAGCCCCCACTTGCCTTCCAATGGCCAGAAAATCCTAATGGCCTCTGAGTGGTGTCCTTGTGCCTTTGTTCAGTCGGTCCTGGATGTCATATATATGCAGACATGACCACTGTTTGCAGATTTCTTATACATACTGAAGCAGGCAATATACATGAGTCTTAACCGTTTAGGGACTAGAGGGGTGTGCAACACACTGATATTGGTCACTCTTGTGAATGTTCAATAGTTTAAAAGTTATTCAGTGTTTCATATTTCCTCTCCCGTCCATTTCCCTTACATCAGCCCCTCCTCTAGTAAAGAGGCTGAATGGTTGGTTGATCAGTTGCCATGGTAATTGTTTACTCATATTGAGACATATCTTCATGTGAGATATTTGAATGTATCCTGACCACTCACTAGAACTCAGTCAGTGTCAGGATGCAGTAAAACTACTTACATGGAGACAAATGCCTGCATGTGAGCCCCAGGTCTGTTTGTCATGGCAACAGACTGAGTGGATCAGATCCACTTTGGGAAACGGCTGACATTACGGGAAGGATTGAGCAGGTAGATATTAAACACTAAATAACTCCAATGCATTAGGAAATCAGAGGATTTCCTTTCATGTTAGCTATTTGCCTATTCAGCAATGGCTGGATCATATCTGGCCATCACTTCTTCATCAGTATGAGATGGCCAGATAAATCCACCAGCTTTAAGCTTTTGCATCTCGTTATGATCATTGGGGTGAACCTAAGCATACACACACTCGCACATATGCTGTATGCGTATCACCAGTATGGCACCATTCATGCGTTTTTTTTTTTCTAATTTTCCTTCTCCTACGTAATGCAGGGAAATACTATACGGAATAGATCATTGATGACTAGCTGGATGTATCCTTCATTTATCTCGAAGTGTTGGCAAAGAGCAGCGTATTTGTTGCATTGCTTTTCTTGCACTTCAATGAATTTTGGCTTTAAAATAGTCTGTATTAGAGTGTGTGACTGACACAAGTCAAACTCTTAAAGGGATAGTAATACTTCATTTTATCTTTATTTTATTTTGTAGACATTAAAAAAAATGAAGAACAATACAAATCTTATCTTTCAAACCTTTATGGTTTGAGAGATATTCACAAGAAAAGTTTCCCCCTCCTGCCCCTTTTACCTAGTGTAAGTCATCTCTTCTCAGATGTGGAATGCAGTCCATAGACCAGACAGATAACAGAAGGGGACAGTCTTCTTCCTTTGAGAACAATGAAAGCCCTGTCTTTGACATGTTTTTCAGGATTTTCCCTTATCTTAATTGAAGATTGTCCCTCTCTGCAGTCTACCTGGGCACCTCCCTTCTGCTCTGGCTGAACAGTGTGACATCAGTAAAAGGGGCAGGATGGGGATACTTTGTCATTGAATGACTCTAGAACTACAACTCTGACAGAATTGAAATAACACTCTCCAAAGTCCAAATACTATGATGATTAATTGGAACTGCTTTTATTATGAAACATTACTATCCCTTTAAGACTACAGAGTGCTCAACACATTGCAAAGCAATGCTTTGCACACAACTCTGTTCCTTGATTGATTAATACTTTGCAGTGCATTAGAAGTAAAAATAAAATTGCTGTCTCTCTGTAATACCAGTGACCTGTTAATTGGTGACTCACTTTGACATCACAATTCCATATTTCACATGTGACACTGGTTCCTAACAGTAAAGGTGATATTTCATAATCATGCTATTTCAGCCTTGCACATGACTAACTGTGACTCCGTTTCACAGGTAGAGGTTTACTACCTGGAACTAGTTTCTTGGCCTGTAACCCCTTCAATGCCTGAGAGGTCTCCAGTGCATTGTGAAGCAATGCATTGGAGACATCTCTGACATTCAAGGGGTTAAAATACGAATGTGCACGTGTTTATTTTTGCACTTGTAAACTGGATTAACACCTAGTGTATCAGGTTAGCTGCTGATTCATCTCTTAGTATATGTGACTACTTTACGATATCTCCATTCCCATCTATTAACTAGAGCAAAAGCTGAAAATCCAGTTTGTCCTGTTCTGCTGCATTTCTGCTGTGCTTGTTTAGTGAATTAGGCAGTTACACAGTTGCAAGTTGTATCTTTTTTTTTTTTTTTTTTCTGATGTTGTAGTTCTAACCCTTTGTGTGCCATAGAGATGTACAATGAAATCTTTTTTTTCTCGTTGGTGATCAGTTATCATGTTCTGTGTTTTTTCCATGACATGCTATTGCAGGCACTTTCAAAACATGGTGGATCAAAGAAGCGGTTCTTTAGAACTTAACCATTTGAATGCCAGAGGGGAAAACAACACATTGCAGTTCATTGCTCACCCCTCTGGCACTCCAGCGGTTAAACCTTTGAATGTCAGAGGGGTGTGGACATCCTTCTAGCACTTCAAAGGGTTAAAAAAAAGGTATTATTTTACCATTTCAGTGTTCGTCAAGCTATATTGGTGCTTTCTAACAGAGCTGTAAACTGTTCTTAAAAAAATAAATATTGTATTTTAATTCAAATATTATGACAGTGCAAATGTTTTGTTTTTATCAGACTATTATAAACCACACTGGAAAAACAAAGAACAAAACAAAAAAAGTGTATGTATGTATATGTATAATTTCTAGGTATTTTTTTTTAGGAATGCATTTGAATAATAGACTCTGTCTTTTTGAAGTAAGTGACAGGAACAGCGCTACCTACTGGCCACAATTTAAAAAAGCAATTTAATAACCAAAAATGTTGGGCCGTAATACTTTATGAAATTAAAATAATTAAATACTTTCAAGGGACATTCACACCCCCAACCAAACTGCTTTAGTTTTAAAGCACAATGGCAAATGTTGTGTGTGACTGTCTGACAGGCAGCAAGTGTTTTTTTAAGTTATCTCACATATATGTCACAGCTTCATGGAGATGTCGAGCTGAGCTTCCTCTCCTCTAACACACTGCAGAGCCTTCCCTTGAAATCAGGGAGGGTATAGCTTCTTTATCCTCACTGGTGTCTCTTTGGATGATGGCTAGGCTGACCTTACCTCACCTTTAAAAAGGGACACATAGGAAATGGGCATATTTCAGCAGTGCAACAAAATCAAAGCAACCCTGTAGCATGCATTTTTCATGTGTGTCCCTTTTTAAAGGTGAGGTATGGTTAGCCTAATGATGGCCCACCCCCCACATGATGTCATACAGCTCTCTGCTACAGAGCGGTGGTGCATGTGTTCTAGCCAATTTGAATGGGACTACAAGTCCCATGATCCTCAGATAGCCAATAGCAATCCTATAGAAGGGAGTGGGGTATGACATGGATGAAGCTAAGGGCCAACTGAAATACAAATCAGGCAATGTACATATCCATAAGAAAAATACGCTTATACAATTTCCTACAGCTAATCAATTGGGGTTTATTCCCTCCCATATAGCACAGATGATCTGCCACAGAATTACTTAAATTTCACATTGCCCATTCTTGCATTATACTCTGATATCTACAATATATTTTGCATGCAGAATTTGCCAAGTAAAATGCTGGGTGGTGGTGTATGTATATCTTTATTTTTATGGTGCCACACATACGCAGAGCATTACAATCAGGGCTCAAAATTTCCACTCGCCACTAGCCAATGGCGAGTGAAAATTTAGCCCTGGCGAGTAGAAATTCAGCCCTGGTGGGTATGTTATGGCTTGCAGTGGCGAGTAACTTTTCAGGTCTGGCTAGTAGCAAAAGACTTCAAATTTAAGCCCTGATTACAATATTAGTGAATAAAATGTTGCAGTAGTAGAAGCATTAGGAAAGAGGCCCCTGCCCCACAGAGCTTATAGTCTAAATGGGTGATAGGAGGCAGACAGCATGGTATGAGTCTGCAGAGTGTGGTGTTATTGTAATACTTATTTGTAACTCCTGTCTGGAAAGCTTGCTGTGTTCCTGTAAAGAAGTAAATAAAGTGACTACCATAAATCAGTAGCAGGTGTATGGGGCAGGGGTACTGAGTTTGTTCTGACCACATCTAGACATTAGCACGTGTGCCTAATTGGTACAGCAGAAGCTTACCTCAGGCATTTCAGGTGGTTTACTGGGAGTTGTAGTCAGAATGCTGGAGGGGGCCCATATGCTCTATAGTAACAGACTCCTTTTTCACTATTAGGTATTTACTGGTAAGCATTTTCTTTCTCTAATTTCCTAGGCCAAAATAGTCCAAGGGCATTTTCTTGGAAGCAATAATCCTTACTAATAGATACTTCCAGATAACATCTATAAGTTAAATAATTGCTCTATCAAATTATAACAAACGTGGAATTCCTGCAAATTAGTTAAATTTTGTAATTCTCATACTAAAGAAATAATTTTTGCAAATGCTAAGAATTGATACTGTTTAAATGGACACTGCCCCTTTAAAAGGATAGTAATACATAATTCATTTTGTTGTAGAGTTTATCCTACTGAATAAAACAAGGGTACTCCAACTGCTGAAAGGTGTTTTTAAGCAAGTTATTACAGCTCAGACTTAAAGATTTAGATGCAGTATCACAGTGGCCTGAAACTGTACAGTGGCGCTGTTGCTACACCATCCTATGGACAGCTCTGGGCATGTTGACCATTAATCTCCATTGGATGGTGTAGCAACAGCGCCACTGTACAATTTCAGCAATTGTGTAACTGTACCTAAAAAAAAAAAAAAAAAAGTTTGAGCTGTAATAACTTTTGAATAAATCCTTCAGCAGTAGGAATACCCTTGTTTTTCTCAGGGGTATAAACCATACAACATATATTTTTATATGTTAAGTATTCCTATCTTTTTTTTTTTTTTAAATGCTAATGGAATTTAACCTTCAGTTAATTAGTGTGTGTGCTTTTTTGTGTTTGATTTTTTTATCTTGCTGTGTTAATCATCAGCACCCCTAGCATAAGCAATGAAAGAAATAAAATAAGTGATCAGCATTTTCCAGGTAAACATCATCCACTGAACAATACTGGACAAAGCTGGGTAATGTACTGTTGTAATGTACTGCTGTAAAAGTGGAAGGAAGAAAGTTCAAAGTTCAGGAAGGACAGACATGGCTGTTTTACATGTTTATCATTTTGTACAGGTATAGTCCAGTCATGTACCTTTCACCGAATATAAGTTTGCATGTCCGAGAAATATTCAAACCTGTGTTAAAGTTTGCATATTTGAAAACTGCATTAAAAACTGCAGATGTGTCACGTTAACCAAAAGTCCAGCAGATGCATAGGTTAGGCGATATTCACATTTATATTACTGGGCAAAGTGAAAGTGAACATTGCCTGGTACTGCACAAAGCTTCATAGCATATGAAATTGAAACCTTCATTAGCATACAGTCTGTCACTTGACAAGCTTAATTTGTATACTGCAATTAACATATACCAGCATATGATAACAAGTGTGAATATCTCCTTTAAGGGAATACTTAATATGTAAAAAAAAAAGGGTTGTAGGGTTTATCCCCCTGAGTAAAACAATGGTACTCCCTCTTCTGAAAAACATTTTATTCAAAAGTTATTACAGCTCAAACTTGAATTTGTTTAATTCGCAGTATCACAGTGGCATGAAACGGTACAGTGGAGCAGTTGCTATACCATCCTATGGAGATTTATGGTCAGCTGACCGGAGCTGTCCATAGGATGGTGTAGCAACAGTGCCACTGTACAGTTTCAGGCCACTGTGATACTGCGCATAAAAAAAAATTCAAGTTTGAGCTGTAATAACTTGAACAAAACACTTTTCAGTAGAGAGAGTACCATTGTTTTACTCTGGGGGATAAGCCCTTATATATAAGTATTACTATCCCTTTAATTGTACATGTGTTGATCTTTTGGCTAACAACGCATAGGGAATTTTTAATGCAGTTTTCAAATATGCAAACTTGAATTCAGGCGAAAGTTCCACTTTAAAGGGATAGTAATACTTAGGTATTACTAATCCCTATATTAAAGTCCTATTAAAAACAAATGTATTGCCCCCAGTGTCATCTCTCAAAGGTTTGAGAGATGATCGCTCCTAAAGTTGCCCTCTCCCTCCCCCTTCCCTTTAGTCAGTATTCTAGCTGACTGCAGGGAAGCAAGTCGTACGACTTTCAGGCGGCTCTGCAGCACAGCCTGATCACGTTAATAAAAAAGAAAACTTTCACTGAAATGGTCTTCTACGTGTGCTTGGTTTGCAAGCACACATAAAAGACCGTTTTAGTGAAATATTTATTTTTATTAACGCGATCGTGGCTCTGCTGCAGAGCCGCCAGATGATCTAAATCCGGATTTCCCTTCAGTCAGCTACAACGCTGACTACGGGGAAGGGGGAGGGAGAGGGCAACTTTAGGAGCGATTATCTCTCAAACCATAAAGGTTTCAAAGTTTCCTCTCCCCTGCTGTCAGCAAGAGAATCCGGTCTCTGAATCAAGAAGAGGCTCTTCAGCAGAGCCGATATCTCGTTATGGAAGGAAAAATTATTAATTGAAACAGTCTTCTATGTGTGCTTGGTAACCAAGTACACGTAGAAGACTGTTTCAATGAATCATTTTTCCTTCCATAACGAGATATCGGCTCTGTTTAAGAGCTTCCGTCTGTCCCGGGACCGGATTCCCCTGCTGGCAGCAGAACGCTGACAGCAGGGGAGAGGAAACTTTGAAAGCGGCTATCTCTTAAACCATAAAGGTTTGAGAGATGCTGCTGGTGTCATTTAACTCAGTTTATTAAGGGCTACAATATGAGGGATAGCAATTTTGAAGTAATACTATCCCTTTAATATAGGGATTAGTAATACTTAAGTATTACTATTCCTTTAAGTTAGCCAAATAATGATCAGATAAACAGTGTAGGCGATACGGGTACTTTTTATTTCTGAGTGCCGCACCCTATCCTAATCAAGGCAGTACTGTACTGAGAACTGTAGTAGCATATAGTCAGCATCTCCTAAACCAGTTTTTCTCAAACCTGTTCACAGGGCACAACAGCACGCCAGGACTTGAGGGTTTATATGCCTGAGCACAGGTTACTTTATTGGAATTTCAGTCTTTTTGACTAATTTACCTAAAGTCAAGCAGGGAACTCCTTAGGTTCTGGCCTGTTTGTTGTCCCTAAGGACAGGTTTGAATACTGGTGTCTGAAACTGTGCTTCTTGTTATCTTTTGGGTAACATGTATAGGCAGCTATGCATGAATTTTTTTAAATATGCAAACTACTTTTCATAGTGACAGGACCACTATTTTACAGAAATTGTCTTGCAACAAGGTTCAGATTTCATGTAATGTTCTGTGTTTGCTATTCCGTCAAAATTATCACAGTGTTCCAGTGCTACATGCTCCCTAAAGGAGTAGGGAACCATTGCCATGGTCCCACCATCTATAGTACACACGCAGAACCATTGTTCTTTCTAAGCTAGATGGGTAACTTGCGGGCAGCACTCCTGCTGTGGCTGGAAAATAATTCCCATCGGCCTTGAATGGTGAACAGCTGGAGATGAAGTCCAGTAATTGCACTAGAGCTTCATGATGTCCTCCTCGGCTCTTAGCTATTTTGTGAAGCATAATAATTAGCTATTCTCTACTTCATGCGTTTTATGCAGAAAGCTAAAGATGAGCAGTTGCATAGCATACCAACTGCACCATACTCCTGTCACCCATCATTTCAGTTGGCCGAAGAGGGACATTTTAATTTAGGTGGTATTGCTGGAGATGTGACTGATGGGGGGGCAGTATCAAGATTTTTTTTTTTTTTTTTAGTGTCTTCAAGACTTATTAACAGCTCTTTATGGAAATGAATACATGATTTATAACAGACATGTCAAATTCAAATATAGTTGAGGGCTGCATCATTAGCTGCCAGTGTCTGTCTACCAACATTCCATTTTAGAATTGTGCCATACAGGTACAGAGAAACAGAGAAAAAGAGTTTGCATGTTTGTGCAAAGATGGAACACACTGACCACTGACACGTCTGGGTGTTAGTCAATTGGAGGAGATAAAAGAGACTGCAAACCATAAGCTGGTAGTAAAAGAATGAAATGAGATCCAGAACACATAGAGGAGCACTTCTAGTTGCCAAGGAAAAGGAGGTATATTCCAATAGAGGCATCTGATGCTTTATTCCATCACCTCAAAGCATTTAGTGGGTTATGGTAATGGCTGTTATGATGCTACTTTCTGGCACAGAAGTGGACCGGCCCCAGCGGCTTTAGTGATTTGTACCTCCGGACAGCAAGCATCAAGTTGTGACCATGCAAGGAATCCAAATTATATAAATTTATATAAAATATATTAAAAATTATAGCAGACTCGGAGGAAGCATTCTCCATCCACAAGCTACATAGGACCAAAACATCTGAGAGAGCCATTCCGGAAGCACCTATTTATGAGATAATTGGTCCTAGCAGCTAGTGGGCAGAGACAATACCTATTCTGTTGCCGTGAGCGGGATGCAGAAGAAACATAATTGATTTAAAAATGCATATATTAAATAATAAAGAGACAATGTGCTGCTGTTTAAGCTGGCAGGATCTTTAGCAGCACCTGATTCAGCTTCTCTAATAGCTTATCCTGTATCCCCTGCAAATCTCTGAATATATTCTGTCTCCTGTCTGGTGGTGAGGTGCTTACTGGCACTTTACATAGTCTGTTGTTGGAAAGTTATTTGGAACGTGTTTGATAATGCAAAGTCATCATCTTCAGATACCACCAGTTCATCTCAGTGGTCCTTTCATTAGAGGCAGGAGACAGGATGTATTCAGGTCTTTTCAGCAGCATAGAGAACGGGCTGCAGTGCACACATCTGGCCCAGACCCCCTTCTAACCTGGTCCTGACTGCTCCCTCTTGATAGTGGCCCTTCCTTTCGATGTTCGACACCACATTGTTTTGCAGTGCACTGGACACCCTTCTGGCACTCGCGGTTAATGGGCTGAGGTGGCGGGCTATAAAGTTCATACTACCCCTCATAACTTTATTATGTCTGTTCTAGTCTGCAGGATGATCCTTCTTACTGCGGGGCTTCACCAGCCTCATGTGCATTGGCCTGATACTGCTGGGTGGATCAGTCAATAAACTGTTACTATCAGTCAACCAGAAGTATCGGCAATGTTCTTGAAGCTTGTGAATCGGCTCTGTGTTGGGGAGTCCAGAAGAAAGGGTCTTCGCCCTGCAGCCTAAAACCTGTAAATGAAAAAAATAAATAAATAAACTTTCCAGCTTTGCAACATGAAGAAACAGCAAGCAGTGGCACAAGGACACACTATATGTAATATGTTAACCCTTTACGTGCCATAGAGGTAGCTAAAGCATTGCAAAGCAATGTGTTGGATACCTCTTTGGCTCTCAAAGGGTTAAGCAGTGTGTGTGTTTCAGTGTTTACATGCCTGATTAAGAACAAGACCAAAGTATGTATTTTTACAGAACATATAAAAGTACTGACGTTTAACTCCATGGGTGTCAGAGGATATGCTAAATATTGCAGTGCAGTGTGTTGCAGAGCCATCTGACACTCAAAGGGTTCACCAAAGATTAATATGACTTATTTTTGGCTGTGGAACAGAATGATTTGGGTATCAAAGAGGGACACTTGAGAGGTAATGCCATATTGGACTAATAAAAAATCCCCAGAATTCCCATCTATTTTAAATGGGACTTTTAACTCTAATGAAGTCTAATGCATTGTAAAGCAATGAGTTGGAAACCTTTTAGCATTAAAGGGATAGTAACACTTCAGTTTTAGTAAGCTCCATTTTGTAGCCCTTCAAAAAAGAAACAAAATGCCCCCAGTGCCATATCTCAAACCCTTATGGTGTGAGAGATAATCGCTTTCAAAGTTCCCCCCTGCCTGACGTCAGTGCTCTAGCTGACTGCAAGGGAATCCGCTCCTGGGATCAGCCGGCGGCCCTACAGCAAAGCCGAGATCGCGTTTAATGAAAGAAATCCTTCACTGAAAAGGTCTTCTATTTGTGCTTGGTTTACAAGCACATGTAGAAGACCTTTTCAGTGAAGGATTTCTTTTGCAGTAAAGCAGTCTTGGTTCTGCTGAAGAGCCTCTGCCGGTCTAGGGACCGGATTCCCCTGCAGTCAGCTAGGGCACTGATGTCAGACAGGGGGGAACGTTGAAAGCGATTATCTCTCAAACCAAAAGGGTTTGAGATAGAGATGCACCGATACCGATTTTTGAAGACCAAGTACTGATACTTTTTTCAAGTACTCACCGATACCAATTACCGATACTTTTTTTTGCGGTCATTTGCCAGTTTTCCAAGTACCTATATGGTCTGTAATTGTTATCGGTGAGTACTTGAAATATACACACACACACACACACACACACACACACACACACACACACACACACACACTCACACACATGCATACACACACCACCTCTTGATTCTCCTCTTTTGACTCTTTTTTTTTTCCCCCTCTTTATTCCCACCTTTTGCTTCATTCTCCCCCTCTTGAGCCCCCTTCTTTTGCCTTGGCTTTTTCTCTCCCTTTTGATCCCCCTTTCTCCCCCTCCTTCTCCTTGACTCTTGATCCCACCCTTTTGCCTCTCTCTCTCTCTCTCTCTCTCTCTCTCTCTCTCTCTCTCTCTCTCTCTCTCTCTCTCTCCTGATCCCCCCTCCTTTTGCCTCTTCTTGGCCCCCGTCCTTTTGTCTCCTGATCCTTCCTCCTTTTGCCTCTTTTTCTCCCTCTTGACTCCACTCTCTGCCTCTTTCACCACCCGCTGCCCCATCTTGCCTCCCTTACCCTCCTCTGCCAGGTGCTCGCAGTTCTCTCGCGAGCCCCAGCAGAGGTCAGCGTTGGAGCGTTGCCATGGTAACCCGCAACAACGCTCTGACTCTGCAGGAGGGAGAGAGGTGACCGGGGAGCATTGTGAGCAGCTCCCCGGCCTCCTCTCTGCAGCACCGACCCCTGACACAGGGTATCGGTGCTGGCACCGGCCGCATTTGCGCGAGTACAAGTACTCGCACAAATGCTGGTATAGGCACCGATACCAGTATCGGTATCGGCGCAACCCTAGTTTGAGAGATGGCACTGGAGGCATTTCATTTCTTTTTTGAAGGGCTACAAAATAAAGAGATACAGTTGTACCCCAGGGGACAAATAAAACCCTCCATCAATTTAACTGGGGCATTTAACAACTTGAATGCTAGATCTCTAATCCATTTCTTCACAATGCATTCAAAAAAGTTCCATACAGTGCACAACTTTCATGCTTACATGAATTATTAATAGCTTGTTTATAGTGGAAACAGAATAATAACGTTTAAGTGCCGGCATGAGTTGGAATCATAACATCGTATGGGACAGTGGAGACCTCTTAGTGAAGAGTGATCTGTGAGCCTGCACTGCCTGTCCTTGTCTCGTCAGTGATAGGTTATTTGCCAAAGGGGGAAATGCATTGTACCCATTGTACCCTAAGGTACAGGCAGGGAAGTACAGCGCAGGAGCACAGATCCATCTTCGTCAAGATGTCTGCGCTGTCCCACTGATGGAATCAAAACATTGTATGAAATTTACAACTCATGTCAGTACTTAAGATACTTTATTACACTATTCCCATTATTAACAAGCTACTAACAATTGGGTGTAATGTATGTAAGCATGAAAGTCCCATTTAAAGCAATATACGTCTGGTATCGGTCCTCTTTGGTGCTGCTGGTTTGCTTCAGAATTGCATCTCTATAGCCTCCTCACTATATCCCTAAGGGCCATATTCACTAAAGAGGTGCAATTCGGAGTAAACCAACTGTACCATATGGGTGAAATGAGAGTTCCTAAAACTCACTTTGGTTTAAATTGGTAATTTAAAAGCTTGAATGTTAGCGAGATCTCTAATGCTGCAAAGCAAAGTGTTGGAAGCCTCTTTAGCATTCAAGGGGTTAAAAGCCTTATTTAAATCATTGAGCATTTAAATCTCCCCCCACCCCCCTTTGTTTAGCTCCTTTTCTCCATAACTGCACATATCTTAATGCGTATGTCCCCAGGAGCTTTAGTCCCCTGAGCCAGTAAGTTCCTGGTAACACCCCTGGGTTAAAGTATTAGGATAAGGGACAACAAGCAGGATATAGGTTACTTGGCTGTATGCACAGACAAGAGGAAATGCTACAGCTCTCTGGTCAGATTTATCATTTGTGTAAAGCCGATACATAGACAAATTAACTTGGCAAATAAAAGAAAGCAAAAAATATGTTTTGCAAAACAATAAATGGGCATGTTTAACTCTTGAGTGTAAGAGGGGTGTACAGTGCATTGCATTGTGTTAAGTTCTTAACTCTTTGAGCCTCAGAGGGGTAGCCAACTCGGGCATTCAAAGGGTTAAAGACTATTGTTTTATGCCAGCATCCACTGAATGTGCCCGGAGTCACTTGTCATGGAAAAACACAGAACAAGATATCTGATCACAAATGAGAAACAATAAACCACCTACTGTAACACTGCCACGTATTGGGCTGCAAATCATGTTGTGTTATGCAAATCCTCCTGCTGGGGTCATGAGATCTTTGCAATTATGTGAGAAAAATGTGGCTGGGACAGATTTACTAATGTGAAATAAATATGTTGGATTCCTTTTTGTGCAGAAGGTGGTAGGCTTGCAGATGTACATATTTTTTTCCTCCTGCTCTGTATGATAATCTTGTATATGTTAACTCCTCTGGTGCTAGAGAGAGATACAGGCAGCAAGTAAAAACATGCCAATGGCATACGCTTTTGTCAGGGTTTAGAATTCCATTATATACACATGGCACTGAGTCTAATACAGCATTTACTTTGGTGCAGAAAGTTTGTTTTACATGCATTTCCTTTCACAGGATATTTTTGAGTTCTCTAGACAGAAAATTCAATTGACCATACATAATAATCTACATGGTATTTCCTGCTAAATAAAGCTAGGGTACTTCATCTGTGTGGTAGAAGGTTTATTCAAAGTTGTCACAGCTAAAACATTCATTTTTTGGGTGCAGTAGTTCCACTGGCCAAAAAATATATATAGAAGGCAGGAGGAATGGAGATATATTTCACTGTCCACCAGTAGCCAAAGAACCACTCTACACACTGACACCTCAGCTTTTTTTTTTTTCCACCATTTGCCACAGAACCACACTACACTGCCTGACACCTCAGCCATATTCCATTGGTAGCTACAGTAGCACACTACATTGCCTGATACCCCAGCCTTTTTCCACTGGTAGCTACTGCTTCACACTACAGTGCCTGAAATCCCAGCCTTGTTCCACAACTAGACACATAATCACACTACACTGCCTGCCAACTTGGTAACCTCAGAACCACATTTCATGATCTGCCTCCCTCTGTCTTCTTGCACAGCCACCATCCTTCCTCCCAACTAGGCAGGAAATGCTGTGGCCTCCCCAGGCTCATGTGAGTGCTCCCTGGGTCCTTACTAGCGCTGTCTAACAGATTCTGCCTTGAAGCCAATCCCCCATATCCTGATCAGGCCTCTAGTGAGCAGTGGTGTGGAGAGTGAGTGAATGAGGGAGGTAGATGAGCTTCATCTTGTAGGGTGGGCAAGAGAGGTGACCCACAGTATGGAGGATGGGTAAGCAAGGTAGGGAAATATTGCAGGGGAAGAGAATGGAGCATTAAAGACACAGAAGGGGGAGTTGGAGGGTGTGAGGAGGGGAATGGAGCATGACATCTGGTTGTGACTGAAACAAACCTAATGAGGTTCTTCCAGGGAATACTTTGCCTGGAACATGAAGGGCTTTACACCCCACATGTAAGAATGTATGTAGTAATTTGGACATGTGTGCAGGGGGTTTTGCTGTCCTACCTACTCATGTCCAAATCACTACCAATAGCCAATATTGAGGGGCAAAGTCCCTCTGGTTATACTGACAGGAGAGGCCTGGGTGACCCATCACCCCTGTCTATTCCCTTCAAAGCTGTCACCCAGCAGACATGGGCATCCCTGCCCCCTGATACTCCAATTTTCTGACTATATTACAGGGTGTGCAGGACAGAGTATGATACACAGTGTAAATGAGACCTGTGGTATCCCTAGCCACTTTCTCACCCATTTAACACCCACTTCTGCCAACTCCCTGCATTGTTTCACTAATTTTGTGTTCAAACCTCCACCTTCTCACATTCAAATCTCCCCCACTTCTATGAAGTCCTGCTCACTTTGAGAAGTGATTTGCATTGTTTGCTTAGTTCCACCTCCAACCATGCTTGTCACTCTAGAGCTTCTGCCTACTGCTGCCCCTAGGTGTATCTGGCAGGACACAAAGGACAAATGCAGGAAATCTGTCAAGGTTCACCAGTATGAAGACAGTGAAACTGAAAGAAGAGATTTAAGATTTGTCCCTTTAATGACCAGTAGGGTGTGCACTGCATTGCTTAGAAATGTATATCCCTCCTGTCCTTGAAGTAATGTTTCACAAAAAAGCAGCTCCAATTCATCTTCATAGTATTTGGGCCATGGAGAATGTTATTTAAATACTGTCAGAATTGCAGTTCAAGAGTAATTGAATGATAAATTATCCCCTCCCTAGTGTAAGCCATCTCTCCTCAGATGTGGAATCTGGTCTCTTGACCGGACAGCTCACAGCAAGGGACAATCTTCTTACTGTGAACATAAGGAGATCCCTGCCCCCTTGACAGGTTTTTCCTTATGCTCACTGAAGATTGTCCCTCTCTGTGATCTGTCTGGGCAGTGTTGCTGCTCTTAGGTGAGCAGTGTTACCTCAGTAAAAGGGGCGGGAGGGGAATACTTTTCTCATTGAATTACTCTTGAACTACAACTCAGACAATATGGAAATAATGCTCTCCATGGCCCAAATACTATGACAATTTAGCTGATTTTTGTGGAACATTACTACCTATTGAAAGGACTTTCTAATATGGGGACAAAATTAAAAAAGGAAAAAAAATGTCAAAGCTTTATGCTATATTGAAAATATATATTTTATAGCAAGATATCACTTAAGATTGCATATGTGACAAGAAGTGGAATCTCACTGAATAATGAATTAATCTCTTCATTTCACACATCGTGCTCAAAGCACTGTTTTATTTATGAATTCTTCCTATGCCAGGAATAGTGTTTGGTTTCTGTTCCCTGTTCCGTTGTCTGTGCCTGACTATTGGCTGTATCTGCTTACTGAGGGCAGTGACGCCATCAGGCTAGAATTACAGTGTAGCGCATGTGTAAATGTATACCACGTTTGTTACTATGGTGATAACATTTTAAATGCAGTCATTGTTGGTTCTGATGAAAGGTTTGATTTCCAATTCACAAACTGCTTTGACAGAGGTTAAGTAGCCCTGACACCTCCCAAGATTATGAATAGAAGGGATTGAAGTGGCTGCTGGTGAAATTCTTCTCAACGGGATGAATGTTCACGAGAAACTTATGGGTCATAAGCACAAAAGCAATTCTGGGTTAAAACTACACCATAGGGAGCATAAATATTCAATTTACAAAGCCTTGATATATCTAGTATGCAATGGGTTAAAAGATACGTTTAAATAAATGGTGCCTAATTAAATTGAAAAATATTGATTTAACACCTTAATTGCCTTTTAGTTCATTTGAGAACAGTCATTCAAAGTGTGACAAGCTTCATTTAACCCCTTAAGGACTGCACGGTCCAGGGGTGGGGAGCTATTGATGGCCAGTGCAAATTTTTTTCCACTGCTGCATTCATGTCCAGGCACTCATAACAGTCCCAGCACATTATGCTTCATTAAGGTGTTAAATAAACAAGAATTTACCTGGATTTTTTTTAATGGGAATTATTTGTTTTCAACATTGAAGTTGGTTTGTCTTAACGCTTGCTCCATTTTTTATTTTCTACATACCTCCCAACATTTCAAATGGCCAAAGAGCAAAAACTTTTGTTTTAAGTGGAGTTACCTCAACTAGTGGGTGGGGAATAACATGATTTTTACTTATTTTATGACTTTATTAAGAAACTATTTATAACAAAACCAAAGTATTTTCTCTTGCGTCAAATATGGAACGCTGGTACCATGGGGTTGAGTCCCTCCTCCTGGAGGGCAAGGCACATAACAAAAGAAAAGCTCTGTGGGGTGGTGACTCCCTCTTTCTCCTCTAGCTCAACACTGCCTACTAACTCCCAGAATTAATGTGTCCTGTGAAGCAATTGGAGTGCAGTGACCATCCTGTTAGTCTTTTCTTAGGTTTGTATTTGTTTTTGTTTAGATATGAGGCTGTATAGACCCCCATTTGGCAGGTTACTATCTCTGGGCTTCCCTGGAGTTGGACTGCACAGATCACAGATGCCTTGTGGACCTTTCTTGCCCTACGGAGGGTGGCTTTACGACAAGTATTTCCCTCATAGCTCAGTCTCTTGAGATTCAGCCCTTTCCTAGGATGATAACCTGAAGATATGGTTGGAAAGAGGTATAGAGGGACACATGGGAGTTATGTTTATACATATGGCCCTTGATTAGATATTGGCAGCATATAAATTATCTTTAATCCTTTGCTATTTCAAATTCGCATCCTCTTTTGTCAGTTAAGTTTTACATTTGCTACCATAATGTGCATTTTTAGAAGTTTAAGTCTCCAAGTATATTATTGTTTATTAACCCTTTAATGGCCGTGGTTTGCAGTACATTGCAAAGTAATTTGTTACACATCCCTCCAGTTCTTAAAGCAGAACTTTCAGGCAGTAATAAGTCACCCTTTAATAATGAAACATATGGTGACCAGCATCATAACACATGTATTACCTCTCTAAAGAAATCTTTCATCTTTGGAGACCAGAAACCAGGCATCAGCGCAGACATCTTGTCTGTGCGTCTGCTCTGTCAGTCCTGGTGTCCTCAAAGAAGCATTGCAGTGTGCCACAAGGTAACCGGAAGGACTGACGGCGCAGGTGCACAGACAGCACTAACCTGGCCGTCAGTCTCCGAAGATGAAATATTTCTTTAGAATGTGGCAATTTACAGAGGTAATACATGTATTAGGATGCTAGTCACCACTTGTTTACTTATTGAAGGGCGACTTATTACTACCTGAAAGTTCCACTTTAAAGGATTAAGCATCAAGATTTTCCACAGCTATATACAGAAGGAGAATTTGAGGGTTCTGCTTGTGAACATTACAGGAGTGGGCAAGGTGAGGCCCTCCAGGTGTTTCTAGAATAGTCTGGCAGCAACCAGAGGGCCTCAGTTTGCCCACCCCTGGTTTACAACCTGAAGCAGGAAGCCCAAGGTTCAGCTCTCACAATACATTACAATTCAGAATCTCCTCACATGAGTTAAATTATCATAGCATAGGTAGATCAGTTCACATGACTTCAAACGTCTGACTGAACCACATATGCTCATATGTGAAGAGATCCTTAAACCTTGCACTGTTTGTCGGACCCGAGGACTGCAAATACCCCCCCCCCCCCAATCTTTACAGCCTTGGCTTATGTCTTTGTCTTTAGGATTGTTCTTCTTGAATACTGGTGAGTTAATCAGAGGCACAGTTATTTTAATTAACTTGTCTGTGTACAAGCAGGTAAATCCTAAAGGCATTGCATGCTCGGTGTCCCTGAGGAGAGGGGTAGGGAACCACTGCTCTGTGTATACAGAGATTGTTATTTAATAAGATACAAGACAGTTATTTCTCATCTCCAATTATACAGGATTCACTTCATTACGCTGCAGTTCAAAAGAGCTAGTGCTGGGTTTATTTATCGCTTACTAGTGAAGTCTATGGAGACAATTATTGATAAAACCATTGCTAGATTTGACTACTGCATTGGAATATAGGCCCTGGTTTCTTAACAACTTAACGACTGTGCGATCCAGGGGTGAGCAGCCCTAGTGATCGCAGAGCGGTGTGTAGCAGCGATGCAATTCCAGAATTTCATGACATTCCAGGACCGTCACCAGTCCTTAACGTCCAGACAGGCAATGGTCCTGGCACGTCACCTGTCGTTAAGGGGTCAAGCGGACTGAGTCTCTTTAGCAGATTTCCATTCACATCTCAGTTCCTTTGTGGCATTAATGTGACATTAATTTTGTTATATTCTAGTCTTTTGCTTGTGTTCTCTCTCTATCCTTTAATACTCCCTTCCAAACTCATTGTCATGCTCATTCTTGTGAGCTCCATTCAAATTATTCACAGAAAATGGATCTTTGTATTAACCCTTTGCATACCCCACTGGCACTAAAAGGGTTAAACCAAATGCCTGTAGTGGGATATAAATATTTTTCTGTATTTTTTTTTCATTATTGCTCTTTAGCACATTTAACCCTTTGAGTAACAGAGGGGTATGGAACAATGCGGTCCATACCCCTCTGGCACTCAAAGGGTTAAAGGGTCAGTAATGCCCCATAAAAAATTGTTATAGTTTTGTAGAGGTTAAAAAATGAAACTGTATGTTACAAATCCAATCTCTCAAACATCCGTACCCCTCTGGCACTCAAAGGGTTAAAGGGTCAGTAATGCCCCATAAAAAATTGTTATAGTTTTGTAGAGGTTAAAAAATGAAACTGTATGTTACAAATCCAATCTCTCAAACATCCGTACCCCTCTGGCACTCAAAGGGTTAAAGGGTCAGTAATGCCCCATAAAAAATTGCTTTGTAGACCGTTCCAATTAAGTAATTCTTTTGAACTAACGCCAAACGGCACCTCTCTAGAGCAGAGCAGAAATCACTTTATTTCAAAAGAATTACTTTATTGGAAAGGTCTACAAAGTGTGCCTGGTTTGCAGACATGCTTTGTAGACCGTTCCAATTAAGTAATTCTTTTGAACTAACGCGATTTCGGCTCTGCTGAAGAGCCTCGTCGAGGAGGGAGGGAGGGGGGAACTTTTTAGATGTGAATATCTCTCAGACCATGGAGATTTGAGAAAGAGAATTTGTAGCATATAGCTTCATTTTTTAACCTCTACAAAACTAAAACCATTTTTTATGGGACATTACTGTCCCTTTAAGCTATTTTTGCATTTCATTCCTTGTTCCTGGGAAACTGCTGATGCCCAGGGGCAGAGGAAAGCTAATGATTTCAGAGTGCGTGTACTGCCACGCTTGCATCCATGGCACTGATACGTGGCACTTGTTTCATTTACTGAATAAACATTAACTCTGATAACACGCTACATGTCTGCTGTGGTATTGTTAAACGGTTTTAAAAATGTGTTTCCAAATATCTGTATGAATTTATCTATGAATGCACTTTCCTGTAGCTTTCAGAGAGGCTGGTGTACTAAACAGAATTAGAGCAATTCTGGGGCAAACCAACTACACCACAGGGGACAAATAAAAATGTACATTGCTTTAAATGGGGCTTAATGCTGGAGAGGTCTTCACCACATTACAAAGCAATGTGTTAGTGACTTATCTAATGATCAAGGGGCTAAATCTCCATGTATTTCTATAGGGAGTTTTATTCGTCCCCTGTGTCCAGTTGATTTGTCCTAGAATTGCTTCAGTTATTCTTAGTACATTCATTTTCTGAGGGTTAATCTTGTCACAGTCCACATTTGTACTGCTCTGTTAACCCCTTAATGTCCTGGGAAGTGGATTCCCCTTAAAGGGATAGTAATACCTAAAATGTAAAAAAAAATATGTTGTACGGTTTATCCCCCTGAGTAAAACAAGAGTACTCCCACTGCTGAAAGATGTTTCATTCAAAAGTTATTAATTTTCAAAGTTGAATTTTTTAGGTGCAATATCACAGTGGCCTGAAATTGTACAGTGGCGCTGTTGCTACACCATCCTATGGAGATTTATGGTCCTGAGACCAGAGCTGTCCATAGGATCGTGTAGCAACAGCGCCACTGTACAATTTCAGGCCACTGTGATATTGCACCTAAAAAATTCAACTTTGAAAATTAATAACTTTTGAATGAAACATCTTTCAGCAGTGGGAGTTCTCTTGTTTTACTCAGGGGGATAAACCCTACAACATATTTATTTTTACATTTTAGGTATTACTATCCCTTTAACTCTTTGAATGGCAGAGGGGTATGAAAGGCATTGCTGTGCAATGCATTGTGTAACCTCTGGCACTCAAGGGGTTAAGTACCGCTTTGATCTCATTTGGACACCCGGCAGAAGTGACCACGTCTGCAGGATCTCCGAATGGGGTCTGATAGTGTCCGCTCCGGTCTTGGATTGGTCAGTTTCAGACCCTGGTAGTGCTCACAGTGCTCCCGCAGGAAATTTATCAATGAAAGTCCTAGAACGTCACTGTTCTCTAAGGGGTTAAAGGATCGCCATCACAAAAAACAACTTTGTTGATTATGAAAACTTTGTATCAGCATGTTTTTATATAGCTTTCTAGATGATGCTAATTAAGGCATGCTGTGTCAGCATTTCCTGTTTTAACTCTACATTATGCCCACTCTGACAATTAACCTTTAAAGTGGGCACAGCTCACCTGGCATTTAGAGAGTTAAGTGCAAGTGGGAGGGGAAAGCAATATAAGGCTAAGACAGAAAGGGGGAGATTTATAAAACTGTTTTAGAACATATTCGAGTGAATGTCATTAGTCAGGTGTTTTTTGTTTTTTTTTTTCTTTGAGATGATATTTATAGATGTGCAGCATCTGTTTTATGAATGCAGCGCTAAAGGGATAATAATGTTTCATAATAAAAGCAGCACCAATTAATCTTTGTGCCAAGATGAGTGTTATTTCAATACTGTCAGAGTTATAGTTCAAGAGTAATTGAATGATAAAGTATCCTCTCCCTCCTCTTTTACTGATGTAACTGCTCAGCTGAGGGCAGCAAGGTGGTGTCCAAGTGGATTGCAGAGAGAGACAATCTTCAATTAGCATAAGGGAAAAACCTGTCAAGGGGGGCAAGATTTTCATTGTTCTCATAGTAAGAAGATTGTCCCTTGCTGTGAGCTGTCAAGTCTGTGGACGATATTCCACATCTGAGGAGAGGTGGCTTACACTAGGTAAAAGGGGCGGGAGGGGGATACTTTATCATTCAATTACTCTTGA
This sequence comes from Rhinophrynus dorsalis, assembly GCA_037306005.1. Lineage (NCBI taxonomy): Eukaryota > Metazoa > Chordata > Amphibia > Anura > Rhinophrynidae > Rhinophrynus > Rhinophrynus dorsalis. The sequence goes on along the minus strand of CM074723.1, from coordinate 396,754,490 downwards.
ACTACAACTCTGACAGTATTGAAATAACACTCTTCATGGCCCAAATACTATGAAGATTAATTGGAGCTGCTGTTTTTGTGACACATTACTATCCCTTTAACTGTCAAATTGATTCATACAGTACCTCCACCTGAGTAAAACGTGGGTAGTCCCAGTGCAGAGAGGTGTTTTATTCAAAAGTTATTATGGCTTAAACTTGAATTTTTTTTGGTGCAGTATATCAGTGACCTGAACTTTTGCAGTGGAACTGTTGCTACACCATCCTATGGAGCTTTATGATCAGATGACCAGAGCTGTCTACATACAATTTCAGGTCATTGAGATATCGCACGTAAAAAAAATTCAGTTCTGAGCTGCAATATCTTTTGAATAAAACACCTCTCAGCATTGGAAGTATACTTATTTTATTCAGGAAAATAAACCCTACAATATGTATTTATTTACATAACTGTCCCTTTAAGGACACTACATACATGACAGTAACTTTCTGGCAATAATTTTGTTACATATTGTGACAGTTTGTTTTTTTTTTTTTTTTTTTAATGTAAATACATTTTGCACTTAAGAACCAGTGATGGTCCTGGCACATCATGGAATTCAGGGGTCTCTGCATTGCTGCACTCCGCTTGGGGACCCCTGAATCCAGTGTGCAAAAAATGAATAAAATAAAATTCCCAATCATTCTTAACTGTCAACAGCACAGTGCGGATGTGCTGATGTACTGTTAGGTTTAGTCCCAGTGTGTGAGCTTTTGCCTTGATAGCACATTTTGTGGTAATATGGACCCAGATCCGAAACTAATCGTCATAAAGTGGAACATTGGGACATCAACAAATGCAGTTTAATTTCTCACAAATTATCTACCGGTATATTATAAACAAATGACTAGCACAGTATATGGACTTTTTAATTCTCATCTAACCCTTGAAAGACCAGAAGGACATGCAGTGCTTTGCTTCACAATGCATTGCTCACCCCGCTAGTGTGTCAAGGGCTAACATTTACCAGGCTTGTCTTGGAGTAATGTGTCCCCTTTAAAAGAGGGGCTTATTGAGTGCAGGCACGTTTGATGTAGTTCTCATTGCAGTCCTGTATGAAACCTGCAATTTTCTTCTGCATGAAACTGCTTTGTCCTGCCCCGTGGAGTTAATGTTAAAGCTCTAGACCATAAACCTATCCATTGTCTCCATGGGAAAAGCTAGATACTGTGCATTAGCATGGCTTTAGGCAGCACAATGCTGTTCTCAAAGAATGTGACACCCTGCAGAGCTCATGTGTTTATTATAACAATTGTGAGCACACCTGTAAAATGTTATGTGTTCTCTAATAATCTATTTCTGTAGATACAAAGATGCTGATTTTCTATTGGCTTGTAGTCTTACTGAAAGGGATTGAGTGGATGCATATATAAGACGTTTAAATTGAAAAGGTCTAAAATAGATGCAATACATCCTGTTTGTTTTTTCTCCCAACTAGAATTATTTTTAACCTCTGAATGCTAGAGATCAATGAGTTGGATAACCCTCTTACATATATACTGTATGCTTCTTCTTCCATTGTTGGCCACAGAACCATTCCTACAATGTCTGGTTCTATCCTTACCAGTAGGTAGTGGATATCAAACTGATTGATTCCTCAGCCATCTTCTACTGTCCCATTGGTAGCCACAGAACACTGTCTGCTTCTCCAACCTTGTTCCACTGGTAGCCATGCTCCAAGCACCTGGCACATCACAAAAGACCGGTTCTTTGTGGGGGAGACTCCCTCCTTCAGTTCACCCCCCAGCTGCTTCGCAAGATATAAATTCTGGGAGTAGGCAGGAGTGCAGTGGCCATCCTGATAGTTTTTTCTTAGGGTTTTATTTTCACTGTCGTCCAATACAGGTCACTGGTACCATGGGACGTGTAGTCCCCCCTAATAGGCAGGAACAATCATGCAAATAATCTGCAAGGGGCGGAGCCTCCCCTCCCACCCAAGCCACCTTCTGGCCAGAGCCACCCATATTGATTTGTTCCTGGTGTGCTTGCACACCAGGCAGAGAACAGCTATGCTTCTTAGAGTTTTATTATTTTTTATTCAAATATGGAATACCACCATTAGGAGGGTGACCATGGCTGTGAATTGCCCTCTTCAAAGTGGCTGGTGCAGCTTCCAGGGATTTCTGTGGACCTATACCTGAAGAGGGGACAGCTTGTGTTAAGCAGCTCCCCTGTTGGGGAAATTACCTCTGGTTCTTTCCCTCCCTATCATGGTCACCTGAAGACAGAAGTCTGCGAGAAAGGTGAGTCACCCATTGAGTGCTGAAGGTCCACTTGTCCCCACAGTGTCCCTTTGATGGGCTTGTATTTGGGAGTTTTAATACACTCCAGCACTCATAGGGTGTTTTTATTGCATTATCACTATTTATGCAATTTCTGTGTTATTCTCTGAGTTTTGGAGCATTGGGTATTCATTTATTTATGTTTCTCATGTATTTCATGCTTGTTTGGGCACTTTTTAATGTTTTACTAAACTTTATTAAAAATGGTGTTCCGCGCCTTTAAGCGCGGCTTTTTCCCGCTCAGCAGCAGAGCTCCTTTACTCTCTATGGGAATTCACAGTTTGGGACATATCTCTGAAACCGCTTGTCACAGCAACTTCAGAGTAGGCTCATTTTAATGCTAGGCTCCTGCTCTATCATCCGGTTGGTGTTTTATTACTGTAGGGGGCTCAGGGGGGCTTCGGGCACTGTTTGGGGTACTTGCATAGGGAAAACTACATTTCCCATGAGCGCTTAGCTCGCGCTTGTTTCTGATTGGCTGTCATGACGGCCGCCATTTTGTGGTACTTTTCCAAGGCGAGTACACTACGCAGGGACCGAGCCTTCTCTCTCCTCACCAGATTAACCCTTCGCTGGCCAGATAAGTCCGTTTTTAGACCTTTTCTGGGGTGAAACTTTAATCTTTAACACTTTTCTGGGTGACAGTGTTTTTTGTGGGGTATATTGACGCTGTGAGCATGTCTACTTCACTGGAGCTAGGGGCTAGACCCAAGACTAAGGAGGCTGGGGGGTCTTCTACCCCCATGGCGTTTTGCTCCTCTTGCCACATTGGGCTGGATTGCGATAATGTGGGGGATCTATGCCCTAATTGTACTGATAAAGATAGCAACCCTGGGCTTCCCAGCCACGCTATTGAGCCATCTTGGGTGAGGGAGTTTAAAGCTGCCACTAGGGATCTCAGATCCACGCTTCAACTCTTTCCCTCTCAGGTACAGGGGGCTCTCCAGGTCTGGCAGACCCCCTCTACTATCAGGACCTCCCTGCCTAAGCCACAGGGAGCTCCTGATATCACTGATTCTTCTGAAGAAGAACTTTTACAGGATTCTGATGCTGAGGAACGTACTGTTATTGAATCTAACAGGTCCATTGGGGACCCCTATGAGTGTGACCCTGAAGTTTCGGCTGAGGGTCTGATCAGAGCGGTTCTGAATACGCTCAACCTTCCTCTGACTCAGGAATCCACTTATGATCCTACTGATGTTTTTCAGAAAAAGCCATCTAAACCTGTTGTTTGTTTTCCAACTAACCCTACTCTTGCCCGTCTGGTTTCTGAGGCATGGAAGTATCCTGATAGATCTTCCTCTGTCTCCAAAAAGTTTGCCAAACTTTACCCTTTTCCCGAAGCGGAGCTGGCAAAATGGGTTCATCCTCCCAAGGTGGATGCTCCTGTGTCTAGACTATCCAAATCTACTGCTTTGGCTGTCTCAGATGCCTCTGCCTTGCAGGACTGGACGGATAAGAAATTAGAGCTCTCTCTTAAATCTATTTTTGCCTCTATTGGCACTGCCATGCGCCCCACCTTTGCTGTGGCATGGGTTAATAGGGCTATTGCAGCCTGGACTGAACGACTGACTGAAGCGGTTCGCCAGGATGCGCCTGTATCTGAACAGTTGCAGCTTCTTGCTAATATCACTGAAGCTCAGAACTATGTTGCTGATGCTGCTTTTGATGCTGTGCGCATGATGGCGAGGGCCTCCACTTCTTCTGTGGTGGCTAGACGCGCTCTTTGGCTGAAAATTTGGTCTGCTGATACAGCCTCTAAGAAAGCCTTGCTTTCCTTGCCCTTTCAGGGGAATTTGCTCTTTGGCTCTGAGCTCAAAGAAATGATCAGTGAGGCTACTGGCGGTAAAAGTACTCTTCTACCCTCAGTCTTTAAGAAAAAGTTTCCAGCCAAACGCAATCGGTCCTTTCGTTCCTTTCAGACTGAGACACGCTCCTCGGCCCAAACGGGTCCTCCCACTACGCGCTCCTCCTCCAAGCCCAAACAGTCCTGGAGGCCCAAAGTTGCCTCCAAGGCCAAGACCTCCAAGACTGCTTCGGCATGACTCGCCGAACCCGGGTCCGCATCCGGCTGTAGGCGGTCGTCTCCGCATCTTTCGCCGGACTTGGGAGGAGTCAGTGGCGGACCCATGGGTTCTTCAGGTGGTGTCAGAGGGATACAGGATCCCTTTCTCTTCCCTTCCTCCTTTTCGGTTCCATTTTACTCGTCCTTCTCAGGAACCCTCAAAAAGGCGTCTGTTCGACGACGCTATTCAGGATCTCTTGGACAAAGAGGTCCTGGAGGCGGTTCCGCAGGGGGACACAGGTTCAGGATTTTATTCCAACCTGTTTGTGGTAGCCAAAAAGGACGGAGGAACCCGTCCCATCTTGGATCTCAAAGATCTCAATGCCTATGTGGTGACTTCCCACTTCCGCCAGGAGTCCCTGCGCTCTGTGATTGCAGCAATGTCTCCAGGGGAGTTTCTTGCCTCCCTGGACCTTCAGGATGCTTATCTTCACATCCCTATTCATCCAGAGAGCAGGAAGTATCTCAGGATTGCCTGCCACAGGGGACACTTTCAATTTACAGCGCTCCCCTTTGGACTGACTACAGCTCCTCAAGTCTTCCAGCGGGTGCTGGGCTCCTTGATAGCGGTGCTCCATCAGGATGGGATCAGAGTGACACCCTACATGGACGATCTCCTACTGAAGGCCTCCTCAGCGGAGCTTCTCCACCAGCAGTTGCAGAGGTGCATGCACACCCTGAACCGTCACGGATGGATCCTGAATCTGGACAAGTCGGACTTGATTCCTTCTCAGAGGCTTCTGTTCCTGGGTCTCCTGTTCGACACTCGCCAATGCATGGTGTTTCTTCCAGAGGACGTGGCTCACCAGATAGCCGTCAGAGTGGCTGGGATTCTGGACATGGACGAAATTCCAGTTCCGAAGTTGTCGTCCTTAGTGGGGAAGTTCATTTCCACGATCGAAGCAGTACCATTTGCCATGGCCCACTCCAGGGATCTTCAGAGATTTGTGATCCAGACGTGCAGGAATCATCCAGATCATCAACATCTGTCTGTTTCTCTTCCTCCTCATGTCGAGTCGAGTCTGCACTGGTGGTTAGATCTCTCTCATCTCTTGAAAGGGAAATCCTTTCTAGTTCCTCATTGGACCACAGTCACAACGGATGCCAGCCTTCGGGGCTGGGGTGCAGTCTGGGGTCGCTTCAGTGCTCAGGGGAAATGGGGTCTGGAGGAATCCATGCTCTCCATCAATGTTCTGGAACTTCGAGCTGTCCGGCTGGCCCTGAGGCACTGGGAGTCTCAATTGACCGGTCTTCCAGTCAGAGTAGAGTCCGACAACGCCACGGCGGTGGCTTACATCAACAGACAAGGCGGCACAAGAAGCGGTTCCGCCTGGTGGGAAGTCAAGGATATTTTGTCTTGGGCAGAAGATCACGTGCCTGTCATCTCTGCAGTTCACATTCCAGGCGTGGACAACGTCATGGCAGACTTCCTCAGTCGTCACACCGTCGACAGCGGAGAATGGGCTCTTCACCCAGAGGTGTTTCACATGCTCACTCAACGGTGGGGGATGCCAGTGGTGGATCTGATGGCTACCAGACACAACAGGAAGGTTCCGGTGTTTTGCTCCCGTCTGAGGGACTCCCTTGCTCTAGCGGTGGATGCCTTGTCGATCCCTTGGGACTTCTCCCTGGCTTACATCTTCCCCCCTCTTCCTCTATTGATCAGAGTTATTCAGAAGTTGAAGAGAGAACGTTGTCCTGTCATCCTGATTGCTCCGAACTGGCCTCGCCAGTCCTGGTTTCCGGAATTGATGGCCATGTCAGTGAAGGATCCAATCCCACTTCCAGCCCGTCCGGACCTGCTTCTTCAGGGGTATCTGTGGAAAGAGGATGTTCACTCTCTCCGTTTGATGGCATGGCGGTTGAATCCTCGATTCTAGCTCAGAAAGGCTTTTCTCCTTCTGTGGTGTCGACGATGCTCAGCGCTCGTAAGCCTGTGTCTTCCAAGATCTATCATCGCATTTGGTCAACTTTCGTGACATGGTGCTCTGTCAAGCAGTTGTCTCTTGACTTCCATCTTCCCACTGTCCTGGCCTTCTTGCAGGACGGTGTGGACAAGGGGCTCAGTCTGAGTTCCCTCAAAGTTCAGACCTCTGCCTTGTCTGTGTTTTTCCAGGAACGGATTGCCATCCTTCCTGATGTGAAAGTCTTCTTCCAAGGTGTGACTCATGTTCGACCTGCCTTCAAGAGTCCTGCTTCCCAGTGGGATCTCAATTTGGTGCTGGGTGTTCTTCAGCGACCACCGTTTGAATCCTTGGCTTCCATTCCATTACGTCTTGTGACTTGGAAGATGGCCTTCCTTTTGGCTATTGTGTCAGTACGCCGGGTGGCAGAGTTACAGGCATTGTCTTGTAAACCTCCTTACCTGGTGTTCCACAAGGATAAGGCTGTGCTTCGCACTACCAAGGAATTCTTACCCAAGGTTGTGTCTGAGTTTCACATCAATCAGGAGATTGTGGTTCCCTCTTTCTGCCCTAATCCTTCATCTGACAAGGAAAGAGATCTCCATTTGTTGGATGTGGTGCGTTGCCTCAAGTTTTATGTTCACCGCACCGAATCTATCAGGAAGTCTGACGCTCTATTCGTCATTCCTGAGGGGCCTAGGGCAGGAAGACCGGCTTCCAAAGTTACCATTGCCTCTTGGATTAAGGCTACCATCCGTGAAGCCTATAAGTTGAGGAATAAGCATGTTCCCTTCAGGGTGACTGCCCATTCCACCAGATCTATTGGGGCCTCCTGGGCCTACAAGAATCAAGCTTCTGCTGATCAACTGTGCAGAGCGGCCACTTGGTCCTCTGTGCACACTTTTTCTAAGCACTACCGAGTTGATGTACTGGCATCGGCTGATGCCAGCTTTGGAAGGAAGGTCCTGGAGGCAGTCTTGCCTGTGTAGGTCTTCCGCTCTGTGATCCTTAGTGCTTCCTTACTGTTGAGCCCGGTTGGCTCGTGTTCCGTGTGCTGTGTTAAGTTCAGGGATTGTTCCCTTGGTTGGTGTCCGTTGACACTTACAGTTTGGGCTATGTTATCAACTGGTTAACAGTTCTAGTGACATGGGCCTTGCGCCTGGTCCTTGCCTTACTTCCCGCCTCTGGATCAGCTCAATGTTTGTACATCCCATGGTACCAGTGACCTGTATTGGACGACAGTGAAAATAGGATTTTAGTCTTACCTGTTAAATCCTTTTCACTTAGTCCATACAGGTCACTGGTCTCCCACCCTGTCAAGGGACCAGTCTTGGCTCTCCTGTGGCATTCAGTGGGAGACCGTTCGGGCATGCTCACAGGAGTCTTTCTTTTTGCTTACCTGGGGTCAGTTTAGGGTCTCAAATCAATATGGGTGGCTCTGGCCAGAAGGTGGCTTGGGTGGGAGGGGAGGCTCCGCCCCTTGCAGATTATTTGCATGATTGTTCCTGCCTATTAGGGGGGACTACACGTCCCATGGTACCAGTGACCTGTATGGACTAAGTGAAAAGGATTTAACAGGTAAGACTAAAATCCTATTATTTTTTGCATACCTTCACCAAACACTACCCCGTCAATATTTTGGCCACTACTTTTTTTTTTTTTTTTTTTTTTTTTTTTTTAAACCCCTGTTTGTTCTTGTTTCGTGTGATGTGCTAGTTCAGTGTCTGTTGATGTATGTTTTTGGGGTTATTCATATCTTGAATAGCCCTAGGAAACGCTAGTGTCATGGGGACACTGTGAGAGTGTGAGAGGTGGGGGATGACCTGGAGGAGATGGGAGTCACCACCCCAGAGACACTGTCTTTTGTGATGTCCCCTTCCCTCCAGGAGGAGGGACTCAACCCCACAGTGCCTGTGTTCTATATGGACTAAATAGAAAAGGATTTAACAGGTAAGAAAATTAGAATCCTATCGGATATCCGTGTACTCTGTAGACTTGAGACGTTCATATTTATTGCTTTTTTTCTGTTACACTAAGCTTGCTTTGGGATGTTGCGCAGTAAATTGTGACTTTAGTGAAATCTTTCTGAAAACCCCAATATTAAAAGCAGAACTATCATCAAAATTAAACAGCCCCCAAATCCTTATTACCATAGCGATAAGAATATACATACTGTTATTATGCGGAGTAAGTCCAGAATTAGTGAGGAATACAACTTTGTCGGCAGACATCAGCATCAGGGATCTTGCTGTAGGCGCTCTCTGTGCCTGCACCATCAGTCCTTTCCAGTACCTTAAAGGGGAACCATCACCCCTATACAAGTTTGGCTCATACTTAACTTCATATAGTGATAAGTTTTAATAGTTGTTTTAATTTCGTATAAAATTCTTCCTATGGCTAAATTTAAAGTTTTAAAAATGATCCGGGGCGTGCCTTCCGGTCAGACTGCGGTTACAGCTCTGTCCCACAATGCAAATTTACTTCATGTGAGGTGCCATGAAAAAGCTGAATTTGTTCTAAAAGAAAAAAAAACACGTTTTTTTCTTATAGAATTAGAAATTTAACTACAGGAATAATTTCTAGACAGATTATAGCAAAAATGCTGAAAATGTGTCCAGCCACCAGGGCACAAAAAAATCCCGAAACTTGTCTCACTCAAACGTTAAAGGGAAATAATCAATAATTTTAATATATTTATCCTTAGTTCCCTTTTTTATTTATTCTTTTAGGAAAACTTTCACATTCTACTAAATAGAAACTACATTCTATTACAGCTGATAGCATTCCTATAATCCTTTGAGTGTCAGAGATGTCTCCAACGCAATGCATTTGATATCTCTCCGGCATTCAAATGGTTAAACCATTGATAATGTTAACACCAAAAAATGAAGTGATGTAACTTGAAACATCATGTACTTGCAGCTATCATAAGTGAACATTAATTATTCATGTTATATCCCTAAACTTGCTTTTTAACCCATGTGTAAATGGTCTTATTCAGATTATTTACCTTTGTGCTGTTTGTATTGAGATGAGGGCTAACATCAGATGATTGATTGCAATTAATACCCATTGCGGTTTTATTCAGAATTCTATATCTTATTTCAGTGCATTTGCAGTTAATCCTGGGCAATGAAAAGGCAGGAATGTATGCTCCATCAGAAGCTAGGTAAAACTAGGTTGTAGTCCTCAGAAAACAGAGACTTTTGTACAGATAAAAACAGGGTATTTCTCTGTCATCCAATGTGGAACTCGAATACCATAGGGTAAAGTACCCTCTTCTGGACTGCTGTGCAAAAAAGTCAAATCTCTGAGGCGGAAACTCCAATCTTACCCTCACTTTTTCCCCCCGCCACCTCCTTCCAGTTTCAAGTGACCTTCCTACACAAGATGATGTACGGGCACTGTTCTCTTAGACAGACTTTTTATTTTCATTGCTGGTAATATGGAGCTGTATAAACTACATTAGCCAGGCTCCTGTTAACTGGCTTCCTTGTTTATGGATTGCCCAGTTTACAGGTTAACTTCAGGACTCCAGCCTGTGGAAGTTGTCTGGACTTTTACTGCTCTGCCCTAGTCACGGTGCGCTCCACCCAATAGGTGGGTGCATCTTGGGCCTACAAAAATCAGGTCACTGCTGAGCAGCTGTGTAAGGTGGCAACATGTTCGTCTCTGCACACTTTCACCAAATATTTTTTCGGTGTTTTCAAGGAGTTAAAAGCACCATTTAAATCAATGGTAATTTGGGGAATATTCATTAGTTTTCTATGGTGTATTTGTATTTCTCCAGAAATACACCTTTGTTTGTTCCTGCACAGGATCCTATTTTGTGTGTAGATGAATTGTGTGTGAATTCACACACACACACACACACACACACACACACCCCTACATATATAAATTCACAGTGATGTAGACCTAAAAACATTGCATCCGGGCTCACACTTCATTAAACACTCTTGTCCATACCACTCCATATACTGCCCTTCACAGTTCCACAAAAAAAATGTAACAATTCGAAACACTCAGAAATTGGAGGTGACTTGGAAGCCACCAGGGAGCCCTAGTATATATATATAAATAACACACAGTTTCTTGTTGCGGTTGTAGGCTAAGTAGCTATTTGAATGAAAACTATGTATCACTAGGGGAGTAGTTACAAAGAGTAAACACAAGGACCAAAGAGAGAATCCTTCCTTTTTTCCCCTCTATCTTTGGTCATTGTGTTTACTCTGTTGACCTACCCCCTAGTTATACATAGTATTCAATCAAATAGATACTTAGCATACAACTTTGACAAGAAATTGTGTGTTCTTTATATATACTTCTTTAGGCCTCCCCTGGTGGTTTCCAAGTCAGTGTCGACTTCTGAGTGTAACAGCTGCATGACAACTAGATTGGAGAGCCCGGTCTTTGGGAGTGTCCTGTGTACATTTACAAGAGTTTCCTAAATCTAGTGCCTTCTGACTGAATATTTGGATAAAAAAAAGCTTAAGTTATACCAATTAATGCTACAGTTATCAATAAGCTATTGAAACTAAGAGGAACAGAAGATTGCATGACATACTTAACTCAATATACCGCTTGCAGAGCAGGTTCAATCTTGGCTGCCAGTGGCAGAAATCATTGACCCCATATGGTAGTCTCCTCATTTTGTTTCTGCCTCTGCTTTGGTCACAGCAGGGAGACTTTTTGGTAAAGAAAGGGTAGTTTTTTATTTGCTGGACTACTTATGTAGCTTTTATAATGATGAGCATCAGAAGTAAAAAGCATGTTTAAAAAAATCCTATGAGTGAGGATCATCCTTGTCCTGTACACATTCATCGCTCTGGTATCCAGGTGCATATTAAAGTGTGTGTGAGTGCAGCCCATCACTATAAACTCCTAGTGCACAACATCCGGAGGCCCTCAGTTGGCTCAGCACTGCTGTTATTTTAAGATCTGTCTCCTGTGTGTACTAGTTATTTGTATAGACTTGTCACATTGCTCTTGTCCTGTTGGTGTTTCCTGTAGACAGAAGTGTCCCTGTTTGACGTGATTTTGCAGCAGGTGTCTTACTGCAGATGTTTTTTTTTTTTTTTTTTTTTCACATCTGATTTACTATCTACTTGTGATTTCATGTCATAGGTCTAACAGTAAGCTTTAGTTTGTGTATCGTAAATAGTAAATATTTACAGCAGGTAAAATTATGGAACTTATGTTCCAGGGAAAACAGACCTTGTGATTTGCAGCACACAGTTTGTGGACAAATTTCTTACAACTAATCCATGATGTCGCAAGCTTTGGACCTTGTAAGAACAAGATTAACACACTGATGGGGTCACTCTAGCCAGATCTGTAGCCTGATCACCATAGCAACAGATGTGAGGGACATAAAACTGGTACCTCAATCTAGCTAGGGGACTGGGCTGGGGTGCACAGTATGTCTCTGGATAGTTTGGCAGGGCTGCTCCCATTGTAGAAGGCTTACCAAAGGTGGAATATCAAAAAGTGGGCTTTCTGTAGAAAGTGAGAGAAGAGCAGTTCTGGAACGCACCGGGGGGAGAGATACAAATGACCACAATACATACCTATTGATTTAAATTAGGCTTTTTAATCCTTTTTTTACCTCCCACATACTAGAGGTGTCTCTAATTTGTTGCAAAGTAATTGGTTTGGTCTAAAATTGCTAATTTACAGCTTTTTGCATATGGGCCAATATCTTTTAGTATAGATTCTGTGGGGGGTTAAGACTTCCTGTGCAAAAGCTCATAACTAGCTGCATGCACACAATGGAAGGCATCTGGCAGCCTTTTGTTGTGTGAGATTCACAAGAACCGTTATTTGGCTTCCCTGTAATCATGTGCCACATGTTTATCAACTACTTGAGTGCTAGAGACGTTTCCAAAACACCTTCTGTATAAGACCGAAAAAAAATACATTTCTTCTGGGCTATATCTGTAGCTGTGAGTTGTATTCTCATATATGTCAATGCAAGTTCCATTTAGTTTTGCAATTTTTCATTAATCTATATTTTCTATAGTGCTGGTAAATTCTCCCATGACCTATTTAGAACTCTCTTCTTTATTAAGGTACTTTGCACTGTTTGCTAGTTTCTGTAGCAAGAGTAGGTGCATTTAATTTCTATTGAAAATTGGTTTCTCAACAGCTACATACAATTCAAAGGTAGTCAGTGTGTTGCACTCCAGCATTTAAGGGCCGACAAATCCCATTATCCTCTGCCAGCAACTGATTTCGTTTGACTGACTCCCAATCAGGAAATCCATTAACAAGATGATTAAGTGATGTCCAAAAACATAAAAAAATAACCCAAGACATTGGCATGATGGTCCTCAAGGGGTTAAAGTTAACAGTATGACTATTTCAGTCACGGTCTTAAAAATGCTTTTTCTAAGGTTAAGGCTTCAGTTAATTTAGCCATTAGGAATATAGGACCCCTTGCTCTCCGTGTTCAACTGCATCTCACTAATGAAGCCCAAAAAAGGACTGAAATATACTACTAATTTAGGATCATGGCAGATCTGTCACACTCTTAAATATGCTATATTTGGCAAGTTATTTACTTTTTATTAATACCACTCCCTCCTGTCTTTGTGAAATCAGTCACTTCTTCTTGAAAGGGTATGATACTGAGGAATGATTGCTGGGCTTGGGTTACCAATGGCAACCGTACATGACTGTATGCCAAATGAGTTTTTAAATACTATAAACCAGATTCTGAACACTTTCTAACAATAAAACAAGTGCTCAGGACTGCTTACAATGCACAGAAAGTGTTTCATTTGGTATATTGCCATGTAGGGCTGTAATTGTCTGCTGTAGTTCTCAGTCAGTCAGGTGACCGGCTTCAGCCTTGTAAGGAGAAGGGACTGATGTGACTGAAGGGTGAACAATAATAATAATAATGATAAAGCATTTTAAGAGCGTGACTGAAATAGTCATATTGTTAACTTTAACCCCTTGAGGACAATCATGCCAATGTCATGGGTTATTTTTTTTTTACGTTTTTGGACATTTAATGCTTTAACGACAGTAAACTTCTCTAAAGGACCAATGATGGTCCTAGAACATCATATATTTTTCTTCCCACAGAGCACTAGTGGGGTCCAAAACTGACTGATCCAAGACGGAGCGGTCACTATTAGACCCCTGTTCGGAGAGCCGGCACGTGTGGTCACTCACTTTTGCTGGCTTTCTGACTGACATCAAAGCAGTTCTTAACCCCTTAAGGACCATCCGCGAGCATATGCGGCCGGCACTTAAGGACCACAAACTTTTTTTTTTTTTTTTTTTTTTCCTCCCCCTAACGTTTCCGGGCTTCCCGAATGGCGTGCAGCCGCTGGGGGAGCCCGGAATTCCATGACTGTCATAGCACGTCATGGTTCGTTAACGCAAAACAACCCATGACGTGCTTTGGCCGTCAAGGGTCGTTAAGGGGAATCAGCTCCCTGGACCGCTGGTTGTTAAGGGGTTAACTGGAGTGAGATTTCTGTCAGCTTTGTTGATACACCTGGTCCTTGATCAGAAGACTCATGCTGACTGTCTAAATAAGCTTGAGTCTCCCAAAAGTGAAATTAGCTCCTTTCACTTTCTTCTAATGTTTAACTCATTGCAGTCCAAAGGACTGCATTGTGGAAGGAGCAAGCATTGACATGTGCATGCAGTCAAGGGAACCAAAGCTGTCTGAACACAGCCTGGGATCCTTTCTTCCTACTGAGAAACAGTAATGTTTCTTGGTAGTATGATTTCTTGACTAAGGCTAACTTCAATATAAAATTATGCAAAAGCACAGAGTAGCCACTGCATATCCTGGACTGATGGGTGCAGGCTGTTGAAGACAGCCTGTGCCCCACCCTAATAAAAAAATAAAGTGTAAAAAAAATACCAGCAGAAAATGTATTTTATCTTGAAAAATGAAATGGCTTGCATGGGTGCACTAAACAATAAACAAATAGAACCTCATTTCTCTTTCATCCAATATGACATACAGGTACCATGGGGAGGTGTCAGCTCCTCCCTGTAGGCTGGAACATTTCTAGAAAAAAAGTTGTGGGTGGAGCCTCCCATCCTCCTTATCAGGCTATCCCACTAGCCCCACCCCTGTTAGACTTGTTTCATCAACCTGGCTGAGAACTTTTCTGCTTTAGTTTTTAGAGTCTTTTTTATTTCTATGGTAGATATGGGGTGTCATAATTCCGCCATTAGGTGGATTACCATTCCTGGATCCCCCTGAAGCATTGTCCAGATAACAGGTGCTGTTGTGGACCCTTGCTGCTCTGTGGAGAGAATCATGCAAACCATGTGTCTCTCTCCTGACTGGGTCTCTCCGAGGCTCTGTCTTTTCAATGGTAATCTGAAGTCAGAAGTCAAGTGTGGTGAGTAACCCTTTGAGTGTTCCCTTCCATACAGAGGTCTTCTTGGAGTCCAGAACTCATGAACTAATGTTGGTTATCTTATTTGGTTTAATCCCAGGGTTTTTTGAGCTTGAATGGCTGTATTTATGTAATTAACCCCTTCCTTGCTAGTTTATCTGGGTCATGGGGCTTATTTTGACTTTTCCCTTTAGGGTTGTCTGTTTTTATTTATCCCTGCATGTTCCCTTGGGTATTTGGGGAAATTCACTCACTTTTGAAAAATTTGTAATTTTTGAATTTCATGCCTTTAAGGCGCACTTACCATGCGGCAGCATTTGCTCCATTGACTTCTATGGGACAAACTGTTTTTTGGGACATATCTTTGCAACCGTTTGACGTACAGAGTTGAGAGAGGATTCATTCTTCTTATCTCCTCTTGCCCTGGGGCCCCGCAAGTGCAAGTTCAGGCATTACTAGGTAACATCAGAGATAAAAGACTACAACTCCCAGTATGCCAGATTTGCTGGCTTTTTTCCAATTGGCTGATGGTTTTACAGATGACATTTTCTCTCTTTGCTGGAGTATCCTACGCATAGGCTTGTCTCTCCTTGCTCTCCTTCTCGGGTTAACCATTCTCTTGCCAGATTAGTACTTACTTGGGTTTTCTGAGGTGATCTTTTAATCTGGGTCACAGTACTTTGGTTTCTCATACTGTTTAGACACTTCTCCTGTTAGGATGTCGGATCCAAAAGGACATGGGGCTAGACCTAAGGACCTAAGGCAAAGGCCTCAGGGGCGTCTCTGACTCCCCTTGCTTACTGTTCCTCATGCCAAATGGGCAGAATACAGGATATGTACGCCTCTCTTGTGCTGTGGCCCCTACTACACCAACCAGAATTGCTGGCCTCTCTGGATCTTCAGGATGCTTACTTGCATGTCTCAATTCATCTGGACAGTCTGAAGTACCTCCATTTTGCTTACAAATTCAAGTTCACCACTCTGCCCTTTGGGCTTACCTCTGCTCCTCAGGTGTTTGCCAGAGTCTTTGGGGCTTTGATTGCCTTCCTCCACACCCATGGGATTCAGGTGACTCCGTATATGGATGACCTTCTGCTTAAAGGGATAGTAATACTTCATTTTAACTTTATTTTATTTTGTAGGCATTAAAAAAACATGAAGAATGATATAAGTCTTATCTCTGAAACCTTTATGGTTTAAGAGATATTCACAAACAAAGTATCCCCCCCTGTTCAACCAGATCAGAAGGGAAGTGCCCAGGTAGATTGCACAGAGGGACAATCTTCAATTAAGATAAGGGAAAAAGCTGAAAAACTTGTCAAGGGGGGAAGGGCTTTCATTGTTTTCATACAAAGAAAATTGTCCCCTTCTGTTATCTGTCATACAACCAGACTCACATCTGAGAAGAGATGGCTTACACTAGGTAAAAGGGGCGGGGAGGGGAACTTTGCTTGTGAATATCTCATAAACCATAAAGGTTTGAGAGATAAGACTTATATCATTATTCATGTTTTTTTAATGCCTACAAAATAAAATAAAGTTAACACGAAGTATTACTATCCCTTTAAGACTCAGTCCAGTGATCTCTTGGACCAGCATGTCTAGGACTGTGCTCAGATTCTCCTCCACAGTGGGTGGATTCCCAACATGGAGAAATCTGCTCCGGTCCCCTCTCAGGTCCTTTTCTTCCTTGGACTCAGGTTTGATACCCATCAAGAGAAGGTTTTTCTGACAGAGGACACCATTCAGCAAACCATGCATCTGGTATCCCAAGCTCTGGAGTGGTCCTCAACTCCAGTCCTCAACTTCATGACCCTTGCAGGCCGCATGGTGTCCACCATGAAGGCGGTTCCATACTCCACTGCACACACCAGGGAGCTCCAGAGATTCACTATCCTTTCTTGGCATGCGAATCCTAACCTCTTGGATCTCAGAGTGTCTGTCTGTCCCTCCAGAGGTCTGGCAAGACCTGCTTTGGTGACTAGACAGATCCAAGCTGAAGAAGGGGTTGCACCTTTGTGACGACGGACGCCAGCCTCAGGGGCTGGGAAGCTGTCCTGGGTCACCTGGGAGTTCAGGGCAGATGGATTCTGGAGGAGTCCCTACAGTTCATCAGTGTTCTGGAACACGGGGCGATTTTGCACGCTCTGGCGCACCGGTCCTTTCAGTTGAGTGGTTATCCAGTCCATGTCCAGTCGGACAACGCCATGACTGTGGCATACATCAACAAGCAAGGTGGCACAAGAAGTGCTCCTGCTTGGTCAGAGGTCTATTCTATTATGACCTGGGAAGAAGATCACTTTCCGGCCATTTCCGCCATGCACATTCCAGGGGTGGTGGAACATGTCCTGGCGGACTTTCTCAGCCACCAACAGGTGGACCCAGGGGAGTGGGAGCTCCACCCAGATGTTGTCATCCTGTTGGTGCAGAGGTGGGGTCTTCCTCAGATAGACCTGATGGCCACAAGGTTCAAATGTTTTGTTCACATTGGAGGGATCCTCTGGCCTTTGCTGCGGATGCTATGGCTCTTTCATCTGGCTTACATTTTCCCTCCAATCCCTCTCATCCCAAGGTTGCTGAGGAAGATTCGGATGGACGGCTCAGCAGTCATCATGATTGCCCCCTATTGGACCAGGAGGCCTTGGTTCCCAGAACTAGTGGCCCTCTCCATTCGAGATCCATTTCCACTGCCACTCAGACTGGATCTCCTCCTTCAGGGTTACCTATGGAAGGACGACATGGAGCACATGGCTTTGATCGCATAGCTGTTGATGCCTCCATCCTATGGAGGAAAGGTTTTTCTCCTGAGGTGATCTCCACTAAGATCCAGGGTAGGAAACTGGTCTCTTCCAAAGCTTACTACAGGGTTTGGTCCATTTTCCAGTCATGGTATGTTGACAGGGATCTGTCTTCACAAGAGTTTGATCTTCCAGTGGTCCTGTTCTTTTTACATGACACTGTGAACAAAGGGCTCAGTCTTACCTCCTTGAAGGTTCAAACTTCAGCTCTCTTTTTTTTTTTTTTTTCCAGCAACGCATTCCCATCTTGGCAGATGTCAGGGTCTTCTTTCAGGGCATCGCTCATGCCTTCCCTGCCTATAAGGCTCTCACTCCCCAGTGGAACCCTAATCTGGTTTTGGGAGTCTTGCATCAGCCTCCCTTTGAGTCCTTGGCTACCATTCCTGTCCGCAGAGTCACTGAATTTCAGTCCTTGCAGGCCTTTCCTGCGAACCACCTTTCCTGGTGTTTCATAAGGATAAGGCTGCTCTTCTTACCTCCCAGGAATTCCTTCCTAAGGTGTTCTCTGAGTTTCACATAAATCAGGAGATTGTTGTGCCTTCATTTTGTCCTGACCCCAAATCTGACAAGGAAAGGGATCTCCACTTGTTAGTTGAGGTGCACTGCTTTAAGTTCTTCGTGCACAGTACTGAGTCTTTACGTAATACTGATGCTTTGTTTGTCATCCATGAGGGTCCTAGGGCAGGTATGGCTGCGTCCAAGGTCACTATTGTGTCTTGGATTTAGTCTACCATCCGCAAGGGCTTACGAACTCAGAAATAAACCAGTTCCTTTCCGCATTACAGCATACTCCACCAGGTCTGTCGTAGCCTCCTGGCCCAAGCATCAGGCCTCTGCTGAACAGCTGTGCAAGGCGGCGACTTGGTCCTCCGTGCACACCTTTGACAAACACTATTTTGTTGATGTTCTGGCTTCAGCTAAAGCCAGCTTTGGTCCTGCAGGCAGTTCTGCCTGTTTAGGGCCTATTCATTCCTATGCCTTACTAACCGTTACTTAACAGTTTGAGCCTGGTAGGCTTTTGTTCTCATGTTCTATGATACTGATGTTCAGTGTCCTTTGACAGTTATGTTTGGGCTGTTCCTTGTCCTGGATGGTCCTTTGGAACTCCGGTATCATGGGGACTGGCGCTTGGTCCTTTTCTTCTCTTTCCACTCTGGGAGCTTAATGTTTGTATATCCCCATGGTACTTGTATGTCATATTGGATGACAGAGAAAAGAAGAGGATTTTAGTCTTAACTGTAAAATCCTTTTCTCTAAGCCCATATGACATACAGGTCTCCCACCCAGTGAAAGAGACCATGCTTGATCTCACTTAGCTGGATGTGGGAGTCTGCTTGAGTCCATTGTTCACAGGAGTTTTCCTTTCTTCTTTCTTGCTGTCCTACTTAGTAGGCTTGTCTCAAGTCTAACTAGGGTGGGGCTAGTGGGATAGCCTGATAAGGAGAAGGGGAGTCTCCACCCACAACTTTTTTTCTAGATATGTTCTAGCCTGCAGGGAAGAGCTGTCGCCTCCCCATGGTACCTGTATGTCGTATGGACTAAGAGAAAAGGATTTAACAGGTAAGAGAAAAAAGTGGATTTTAGTATCTTCCAATATGGAAAACATGTACCATGAGGGTTGAAATTCTTCTTCTGGAGGGCAGAACATTCTCAAAAAATAGACAGGGTCATGTGAGTGGAGACTCCTAGCTCCTCCTGCAGCTCAACCCTAGCCCTGCCTCCTGTTATGATGTGTTCTTCTATGTGAAATCATGGCCAGAGCCCTTCTCTTACTTTTAGATTTTTTTTTATCATTTTTCTATTACATATGAGTCTGTTAAAATTCCCCCCATGAGGCTGGTTACCATTACTGGACTTCCCCTGGAGGATTGGCCAGTGTACAGGTGCTGTTGTGGAACCTTGCAGCCCTGTGGAGAGAATCTTGCAGCCCATGGTTTCCCTCCCAGCAGAGTCTCTTTGGGGCTCTGCTTCCTTCACAATGGTAAACTGAAGAAATTAAGACTGGTGAGTAACCCTTTGAGTGCCTTGGTCCACTTTGTTCCTACTTGTACCTCTTCATACAGAGGTTTTCCCTGAACCCTTTGGCTCTTGCACTCATGTGGGGTATTTTATTTCTAGTAAACAGTTTTTTCCAGGGTTAAGGAGCAAGGATGGATGCATTGGGACTAGTTAACCCCTTCCCTGCTGTTTTATCCAGGCTGGGGGCTTTTCCTGGAGTTTTCCTTTAGGGGCCTGGCTCTTAGGTGTGCCCCTCATATGTTCCGAGGGGTCAAGGGGTATTTTTGGGTAACTCATATTTTATCAGTTTATCAGTACGCGGCTCCTTTAAGAACACTTCCCATTCCTCCACCATCTTTACTCCATTGACTTCTATGGGCGAACGTCTTTGGGATATGTCTCTGCAACTGTTTGTCATACAGAAGTCAGAGTTGGCTCTTTCTTCTTGTCTCCTCATGCTCTTTCATCCGGTTCATGTCCTGAGTGTCGTGGTAGTCAACAGACGTAGTTGCAGGCGTTGCTGGGCAATGGAAACAGATAAGACTACATTACCCAGAATGTCCATTTTGCAGGAGTTCTTCCAAATGGCTGCCTATTTTTCAGTTGCCATTTTACTTCTCTCTTGCTTATCCTATGCAGGAGCAGATTGTCCTTGCTCTATTTCTCCATATTAACCCACTGACTGCCAGATAAGTACTTTCAGGGCTTTTCTTAGGTGGACTATTAGTCTGGGGAACTGTTACTAGTGATTTTCATGAGTTTAGACACTACTCCTGTCAGGATGTCGGATACTAAGAAACATGGGGCCAGACCTAAGCCTAAGGACTCAGTGGTGTCTTCGACCCCTCCTTGCTTACTGTTCCTCATGTCAAATTGGGCTCCCTAGGGAGTATTCTGGATCTCACTGCCCCTCCTGTGCTGTGGCTCCCACTACTTCACCAGGCCCCTCCAGCACTGAACAAAAGCCAGCTTGGGTAAAATCAATGTTGTCACAATGGCCCAATTTCCTCTCTCTCTCTCTCTCTCCTGGGAGTTCTTCAATTTTTGAAACCCCCCACTACTTTCAAGTATGTGGCCCCTAGATCTCAAAGTATGCCTGTGCTCATAGGGGCCTCCTCTGAGGAGGAATTTTCAGAGGAGAATGCGAGGAATGAAATTATGAAGATATGGATTCTTCCTACTCCTATGGGGACTCTTATGTGATGGATGCCCTTCCCTCAGCTGAGGAGCTTATTAGGACTGTTCTGGAGACCCTTCAGGTCCTGACACTACTGATGAGGGGCCATCCTCTGCGGATGTCTTCTAGAGAGGTAGGAAATCTTCTACTGTTTTTTCCCCCTAATGCCACTCTAGATAAGATACTTCTGGATGAAAGACAACCTCTTATTAGGGGTCTTCCAATCTCCAAGAGGTTTTCTAGATAGTACACCTTTTCAGAGTCTTCTTTGGTGCAGTGTGCCTCCCCCCTTCTGTGTATCCTCCAGGCTAGTGAAGTCCACTGCTCTGCCTTTTGCGGATGCAGCGGGACTGAAAGAGGAGGAGGATAAGAAGCTTGATTTTATCCTCAGGGCTAAGTTTGCAGCCACTGGGGTTGAGTTGAGGCCTGTTTTTGCCTCTGCCTGGGTTAACAGGGCTGTTAACTTGTGGGGTGAACAGGTGGTGGAAGCTATCCGTGCAGATGCTTCCAAAGAATTGTTGGTCTTTTTGGAACATGAAGGAGGACAACATTTATGTTTCAGAGGCCTTGCTTGAGGCACTCAGATTGTCTGCAAATGCTTCAGCCTTTTCTGTTACTGCTGAACGCAACGTGTGGCTTAAGAGTTGGTCTGCGGACCAATCTTATAAGAAGTCACTGGTTTCCTTATCTTTTCAGGAAAAGTCCCTGTTTGGAATTGATCTAAAGCAGATTATTAGTGATGCTACTGGGGCAGGAGCACCTTGTTGCCTTAGATGCCTTCTAAACATCCTACTATGTTGAGGAAACTACGTCTTTTTTTTTTTTTTTGTCCCTGCCAATTGGAGGCACAGAGGCCTTAAACTTCTCAGGCCTCCAGCTTGTGCCCCAGCCAAGCCCAGACAGCAGTAGCAGCCCAGGCAAGCAGCTTCAAGTGCTAAGTATGTGAAGCCAGCTCCGCATGACTCACAGAATCCTGGTCCGCAGGTTCCCATAGACTGGAGTCTTTGCCTTTTTTGGAAAGCATGGGAATCCTCTATCGTGGATCTGTAGGTTTTTGCAGATCATTTCAAAGGGTACATAATAAGTTTCAAATCCCTTCCTCCTTTTAGTTTCTACCTGTCCAGAGTCCCTACTGTGCCAGCCAAGCTGAAGCTGTTCAGGGATGCAGTAGAGTCGCTGCTGGAAAAGAAGGTTCTGGTTCCATTACCTCCCCAAGAACAAGGTTCAGGTTTCTATTCCAACCTGTTTGTGGTTCCAAAGAAGGATGATGGCTGCCTTCCCATTCTGGACTTCAAGTGCCTCCACATGTATGTGGAGACTGCATGCTTCAAGATGGTATACTTTTGTTCATTGCAGCGATGTGCCCTGGGGGGGGGGGGTTATCTGGCATCTTTGCATCTTCAGCATGTGTATCTACACATTCTGATCCACCTGGACAGCCAACACTATCTGCGTTTTGCCGTCGGTTTGGAGTACTACCAGTTCATCGCTCTGAACTGTGCCCTGATATTAAAAATGACAGTCTGCACTATGGTAATACAGTGAGGGAAAAGCAAAAGGCTACTACAGTATATTTAAAAAAAAAAAAAACTCTCCCACCTAAGAGTAAAACAAGCTCAAAAAATTGCATTTTTGGAGAGGGACATGAAAAAAATAATCCACATACATAGTAACATAGTAGATGAGGCTGAAAAAAAGACATGGGTCCATCAAGTCCAGCCCATGCCAAACACACCCCTGTTGATCCAGAGGAAGGAAAAAAAAAGCCCTCTGAAGCAATTTCCAATTTCGCCCCAAGTGGGAGAAAAAAAATTCCTTCCTGACTCCAAATGGCAGGCAGATAGTTCCCTGGGTCAACTGTTACCATACAAGGGATGTCTATCATTTATTGAAAAGTCATTGTAGTAAAGACATACTTTTTATGAAAAATAAATCACAAAATGAATAAATAAGGATACTATTCCACCATAATTGCATCACCTAATGTATATACAGTTCCTACCACAAGCCGAGTGCATTGGCACATATTATTGTTGTGTGAAAATCTAAACCAATATTGCTGAATATAGCAAAATAATTAAAGAACCACTGGTATAATGGTATAATTATGGCAAAATGGTAAGAAACACTACATGAAGAAGACAAATGGACTGAATTCTCATGTGGGAGCACTTAGTAAAAAGCACAGGACTGCACTGTGCAGCCCCAAAAGAGCCCCTATCAGCTATTCAGGTGTTAGAAAATGACCTGGAATACAACATGGAAGTGCGTTGCTCTTGGCCACAAACTTTGCAACTTCAGCTTCCACAGACCCATTAGATCTGACTTTCAAGTCAGAGGTGAAGACTGTGGGGACTGCGTCATGCAGGTTGATGAAACTGAACAGCAAGGTTTCAGTCTTGCAGTTCTGTGTCTTCTCGCAGAACCATTGAGTTAGTCCTAAGGGTGTCTTGTCAGACCCCTACTCTGCTCCTCCCTCGGTCCACTGATGCTCACATTGTAGCTATGGCTCTTCTCTCAGGAGCAGATTTGCCAATAGAGCACTATCCTAGTGATATTTACCATTTAAGGTGTTATATTTTGACCTGTATGCAGCCCTTGTGGACCAAAATTTGACATCCCTGATGTAAATGGGTTTTTATGAATAAATGCTATGTATTAATGTGTTATCTATTCCTGTAACTGTGATATATATATATATATATATATATATATATATATAATATTATTATTTATTTATTTATTTTTTTAATACTCGTGGGTGCGGGAGATATCCCTAAGCCATTGAGAAGCAGTCAGTTGGAGAGGTCACTCGCATCTTTGGTGATGGTTGTAAGGGACATTTTTAATGCTTTACTTGAACCCCCTGTATGTATTTTTGCACCTTTCTCATTTTCAAACCTTAACTTTGCTACCTCCTCTGTTCTAGATGGTCAGCCTCTTGCTGATTGGGATTGCAGCATGGGGAATTGGATTCGGTCTCATTTCAAGTCTCCGAGTGGTTGGAGTAGCAGTTGCCGTTGGAATCCTGCTCTTCCTGATTGCCCTGGTTGGATTGATTGGAGCAATTAAACACCACCAAGTGTTGCTGTTCTTTGTATCCTTTTTGTTGGTGCACAAACGTCTGCTGTATGGTGTTTTCTTGATCATAGCATACAATAAAATAAATAGTATCTGTAATATTCACATGTTGCAATATTAACCCCTTGAGTGCCAGGGGAGTACACAGTGCATTGCAATGTGTTGTATATCCCTCTGGTGCTCAAAGGGTTAAACAGGGTTTCACCGTGTATTTTACATTATTTTTGGTCAATAAAAACATTGACATTTATTGAAGTCCAGTGTTAATTTGGTACCCCCCTCCTTTGCTAGACAAATCTAGTCCTCAAGAGCTGTTAATGGGGTATGCTTAAAGGTAATCATATGAAAAAAGGAAACTATATGTTAAAGCTCAGTCTTTCATTAGTTAATTGTTGCTGGCATCTGGCAGTTGTAGTGTTGTAAACTTGCAGTCCTCACTGTGCAGGCACTGAGCCCTTCTCTCTAAAACTGGTGATATGCCCTCCAGAGTAACATCTGATAATTCGTACTGGCTGCAGAGCCAGTAGGAATGAAGTTGCCACTGGCAGCTTCACCTCTTCAGAAGGTGTTACAAGTATCTTGGGGCAGACGTATTTAATTTGGGTTATAAGTAGCAGCAATTAACAAGATTATGACTGAGCTTTAACATTTTTTTTTCATGTTCGTTGCCTTTTAAAAGGTTGTCCCACATTGAGCACAATTTTAATAGGAGAATAATAAAGATCAGGGAAGGTTTCTGCTCCCCAAAAGAAACAACCACAGCAGAAAATGTTAGTGGTATTAGTCGTCCAGTGTAAAACTAAAAAAAAAAAAAAATTATATATATATATATATATATATATATATATATATATATATATATATATATATATATATATATATATATATATTATTGCTCTCTCTCCTACTCTTATTAGCTGAGCAGCTAGATTGCAAATACAAAGCCAAGGGATGCAGTACATTTATGCTCAAATATGGATATCAATAAAATACTACTCTTGATGGATCACAAACGATAACCCCCAGGTATATACTAAATATAAATTTTACTATGAAGATGTGCAGTCAGTTGAGTTTTGTTGTAATAAACATTTTTCCATTCTCCCTATAAACGATCTGTGATTCAATTGCACAACTGCTTTTCACCATTACTACTCTATCAGATGTGTCCAATCTGAAGCAGTTAGTCTCTCCTTTCCATTAGTTTTCTCCTTTTTATATCTAGAGCCACAGTAAAACTTACGTTCACATGATGGCTTATTACTATAAGGGCCCTATGTTTAAAAGGAAAGTGTAGTAATTGTGGCACAAACCAACTGCACTGTAGGGGAAAAATGCCAATGCAAAGCAATGCATTGGATAGCTCTTTAGCATTCAAGGGGTTAACAGACCCATTTAAATCAGTGGGACTTTTATGTGTCCTCTGTGGTGCAGTTGGTTTGACCTGTAATTGTTCCATAGGGTGAATATCTTTATTATAAATAACAGTAATCCGGATCACACTTAGTGTTAAGCTGTCCCTTTACTTTCTTTTGCGCCATGGGGCCCATAGTCAGATGTCTCTATAGTTTTGGGTGTGTTAGAACATTGTTTAGTATAACATTTTGTTTTCACAGTTATTGAATGAATGAATCCCTAAACTAGTTGGGGGTTAATTATGATTCTAAAACTGCTGTTAAACTACAACTGATGATAATGATAATTGTAGTCCAATAACAGTTGTAGATCCACAGGTTGACCACATCTGTCCTAAAACATTCCTGGTGAACTTTAAAAATGAACCCCTTAAGGACTAGTGGTCCTGGTAGTTCCCCTTTAAGGACTGATCACATGTACCTGCGAGCTGAACGGGGGTCTCATAGTGACCTTTCCAGTCTTGGAGCATCAATTTCAGACCCCATTACCACTCACAGCGATCCCGCAGGAGGTTCTGTGAGTAAAAAATGTGATGTGCCAGGGCCGTCCTTTGGGCAAGAACAACAGTGACGGTCCTAACACGTCACTGGTCCTTTAAGGGATAGTAATGTTTCATAATAAATGCAGCTCTAATTAATCATCATAGTATTTGAGCCTTGGAGAGTGTTATTTCAATACTGTCAGAGATGTAGTTCAAGAGTAATTGAATGATAAAGTATCCCCCTCCTGCCCCTTTTACTGATGTAATACTGCTCAGCTCAGAGCAGCAGGGAGGTGCCCAGGTAGATTGCAGAGAGGGACAATCTTCAATTAAAATAAGGGAAAAAGGGGTGTGAGGGGGATACTTTATTATTCAATTACTCCTGAACTACAACTCTGACATTATTGAAATAACACTCTCTATGGCTCAAATACCATGAAGATTAACTGGAGCTGCTGTTTTTGTGAAACATTACTATCCCTTTAAAAGGATAGTAATATTTAATTATTACTAATCCCTATATTAAAGTCCTATTAAACATAAATGTATTGCCCCCAGTGTCATCTCTCAAACCTTTATGGTTTGAGAGATAATCGCTCCTAAAGTTGCCCTCTCCCTCCCCCTTCCCCGAAGTCAGCGTTGTAGCTGACTGAAGGGAAATCCGGTCATAGATCATCAGGCGGCTCTGCAGCAGAGCCAAGATCTTTATTAATATAAAAAAAAAAAAAAAATCTTTCACTAAAACGGTCTTCTAAGTGTGCTTGCAAACCAAGCACATGTAGAAGACCATTTCAGTGAAAGATTTCTTTTTTTATTAAAGCGATCTTGGCTGTGCTGCAGAGCCGCCTGAAAGTAGTCCGCTAGAACGCTGACTACGGGGAAGGGGGAGGGAGAGGGCAGCTTTAGGAGCGATCATCTCTCAAACCATAAAGGTTTGAGAGATGACACTGGGGGCAATACATTTATTATGAATAGGACTTTAATATAGGGATTAGTAATAATTAAGTATTACTACCTCTTTAAGGTGTTAATGGGTCTTGTTACAATAGAGCTTCAGAGATGCACAATCTTCAGTGTAACCTAAGGCTATGTGAAAAGTAGGTGCGACTAGTGAGTCATCCTGTAAAGTAAAGCAATGTTTGGTTAGTGGGCGCAGCTGGTCATAGTGTTATTTTTATGATTAAAATGAGCCCTCATACAACATTTACAATATTTGATAATGACATATGTTTTAAGTGTAATTAAAAATGCAGATGCTGAACTGTCCTTGTAGCAGAAGTATACATTGTCTTGTTGTCACTGCTTTAAGTGAAAGTTTAATTTCCTTCAGCCTGCTCCTCCATCGCGTTTCATGGTGCATGGCATATGTAATTTCTTTGTACTTGATATATCTCACTCATCTTTGAGTCTTACATCAGTCTCTGTAACAGTGAGTTAAGTATTTTTTTAAAATATGCCTAGTATTTGGAAAGTAAATATAAACTATAAACTAACTGCACCGTAGGGAAGAAATTTCATTTCCTATAGATTTAAATATGCTAGCGAGTTCTCCAACAAAATGGGGGAGATTCACTAAGCGATGATAAAGAGGTGATAAGGTGGAGAGACTTCTCCAGTGATATTACTTCTCCAATTCCTATTTTACTCTATAGAGTGTATGCACTATGATTTCTTCAGCTTTGGAGATCTTAGTGAATAGGATCCATAGAATAACATAGGGACTGGAGAAGTCATCTCTACTTTATCACTGCTTAGTGAATCTCCCCCAATGTGTTTTCTTTAGTATATAGGGATTAAAAGCCCTCATTTTAGCTGATTGGAAATTATAGGACTGTTAATTTTTGCCCTGTGGTGCAGTTGGTTTCCTGCAGAATTGCGATGTAAACTAACGAGGTGCATGCATCTTCTACGTTCCCATCCCAGTACTTGTTATTGTGTAGTCCTCTTCCTGTAAGTTTAGGTATTGTATCCTTCCTGTGTTTCACTATCATTGTAGTGTTCTCTTTTTTGTGTGTATGAATATGACCGTGCATAAACACGCTTTGTGGTTAGAGAAAGTTTAGGAAATCACAATTCAGGATTTTGTTACTTGAGAATTTGCTTTTCGGTGGCAATGTAATGCAATAAAAATGTTTGTTCTCAAAATGATGCTGATCAATTCTAAAATTGGAGAGAGACTGTGTGATGTCCCCATCCTCAATGGAAGTTGTCCTACTGGCGCCCCACAAAGAGGTTAGCAGTTCAGAGTTTTTCTTTTGTTTACAGTTTGTACCGTATAACATTTACTTTTCTTATTTCTATATATTTAAATATAAATATACAGCTTGTCTGATTATCGTTTAAAAAAAAAAACCCTTAACTTTTTCTTTAGTACATGATCATCCTGTTTATGGTCTTTGTTGTTCAATTTTCTGTCTCGTGTGCTTCTCTAGCTTTAAACAAGGATCAACAGGTAGAGTATGTGGGTTTTGTTTTTAATATGGGTTTTTATTATTTATTTATGAATAATTGGTATTATTCTTTTCAATGTGTGTCAGATAATTTAAAGGGATAGTGATGGTTGTTTATAAAAAAAAAACTTTAATAATGTAGGTATTAAAAATATTAATGCAATGACTTACGGCATGTATAGTTTGAGAGAGATAAGCTTATAAAGTTCTCCCTCCCGCCCCTTTGTCAGACGTCAGCGCTCTAGCCGACAACATGAGATCCTGGTCCCGGGACCGGCAGGCGGCTCTTCAGTAGAGCCGAAATAGCATTATCTAGAAAAAAAGACTTCATTGGAACGGTCTACAAAGTGTGCCTGCAAACCAGGCACACTTTGTAGACTGTTCTAATATTTTTTTAAACAACCATTACTATCACTTTAACCTCTTAACCCGTTAACGACCCTTGACGTTCATAGTACGTCATGGGTCGATCTGAGTTAACGACCCTTGACAACTATGACCGTCATGGAATTTCGGGCTCCCCCCGCGGCTGCACGCCGTTCAGGGAGTCTGGAATTGAAATTAAAAAAAAAAAAGTCTGTGGTCCTTTAGTGACCGCAGCGTGCCTGCGCGGCCGATCGTTAAGGGGTTAAGGCCAGCACTTGATGACCACGGGGCTTTTTTGTACTTCCAGTTCAGGGCTCTGAGCCCTGAGCTCCATGACGTGCCAGGACCGTCATTGGTCCTTGAGTGCCAGTCCGCCATGACGGTCCTGGCACGTCAGTGGTTGCAAAGGGGTTAATCTTTTTTTCTTAGTTCATTTTATTGATTTAAATATACTCTGATGTGATATATATTTTTATATTACATAAAATGTAGCTCTATTGCAATTAAATTCGGTATGATTAATGATCCCTTATACAGTAAAATAAATGACATCATTATATTTATTATGTTTATGAATCATGACACTTCACTTTAGAAAGTAAATGCTGACTGTGTTCCTTGCACAATGTTAGTCTGTTCCTAGTAAAATATATCATTAGTCTATAATGATATTTGTTAATGTAAAATAACTTATTTCGTAGAACAGAAGTAGTTGCTTAAAGGAGCAGTAAACTTTTTTTATGAAAAAATATATATTGTAGGGATTTTCCTATTGAGTAAAATAAGTGTACTCCCACTGCTGAGAGATTTATATTTCCATAGATATTACAGTTTAAACCCATGTTTTTTTAGATTAGCAGTGCCCTCTAGTGGTCAAATTCTAATTAGATTTCCTGTTAGATTCTAATGGAGGAGAAAGTCAGAAAAGTCAGAGACATACAGTTCTCCATAGAATGTGATAGAAACTGTCACTTCCTGTCAGTTAGAACTATCAGGAAGTAAACACAGTAAATTCACTTCCTGGTTATTTAAATTGCTATAAATTTTGGAATAAAACATCTGACAGCGATGGGAGTGACCTTGTTTTATTCAGCAGGAAAAGCTCTATGAAATATGTGTTTTCATAAAAAAAAGTTTACTGCTCCTTTAAAATGGAGATATCATTTATTTTAAAATACTGTTTTGTGTATATTTTTATGGGCTTCCTTTTTTTTGAAAGTGAACTTATTTTATCCATTTGTAGAACCAACTGCTGGAAGTTGGATGGAACCACACAAAAGGAGCTCAAGGAGATATTGAGAGAAGCCTGAACTGCTGTGGGTTTCACAGCTTTTCTATAAATGACACTTGTGGGGCTGTAAGTATCTGAAGACTATTTGTAATATAACTGTTTGTAATATAAATGAGTAATGTTGAGCTTTTTTAGGACAAACTAAAAACTTTCAAGATGATGCAGACACGTTGTGTATTCTTATTTTATTTCATGTTGTTGTTCTTAACCTTGTCAAGGGCTTTAGCCACAAATATCACAATATACATCGGTGGAAATCTGTTTGATAAAACTAGTAATGATACTTAACCCCTTGAGTGCCAGCACTTAAAGGGTTAGTAATGTCTCTTTTAAATAAACTTTAATATTCTAGATATTACAAAAATAAACTAACTGATCCAAGTCCCCTCTCTCAAACCGTTATAGTTTGAGAGATATATGTTGCTAAATTCTCCCCCTCCCCTTTCATTGACGTCTGCCTTTAGCTGACAGAAGAAGGCCCTGGTCCCGGGACTTTCCAATAAAGTATATTTTTAATATATAGCAGTATTTCGGCTCTGCTGAAGAGCCACCGTCAAGTCTCAGGACTCGAATCTCCTGTCAGCTGGACAGCACACGTCTGTGAAGGAGAGGGAGGGGGGAATTTTTGCATTGTATATCTCTCAAACTATAAAGGTTTGAGAGACGGAACTTGGATCAGTTAGTTTATTTTTGTAATATCTACAATATTACATTTTATTTAAAAGAGACATTACTATCCCTTTAAGGACCAGTGAAAGTCCTGGCACGTCATAGAATTCTGGGATGGCAGTGTGGCTGACATCCCAGAATAATATGCACAAAAAAAAAAGCTCAGTGGTCCTTAATGGCCACCCACACGCCAGATTGTGCAGTCATTAAGGGGTTAAGCAGGCTAAAGCTCTAAGTATTCTGCTTAAACAATATTCTTAACTTACAATTCACAATATTTTATCTAAGAATTTTTTGAGCATGTTGTTCTTTTTAGACAAGTGATCATATTACAGAATTTAAATAATCACTGATTACCCATACTATATATATTATTGGAGTTCTAAGAATGTAAAATGATGATATTGTCCTATTTGATTAAAATGTGTCATATAGAACGTGGTTTGAAATTTATCTTGGCAATGCTCATAAAAATTATATTGAAAGAGGGTTTGCTCTCCACTGCAAAGTTGTTTATAGGGATAGTAATATTTAAAATGTAAAAAAAAATGTTGTAGGGTTTATCCATCTGAGTATTACAAGGGTACTCCCACTGCTGAGAGGTGTCAAAAGTTATTACAGCTCAAAGTTGAATTTTTAGGTGCAATATCACAGTGGCCTGAGATTGTACAGTGGTGCTGTTGCTACACCATCCTATGGACAGCTCTGGTCCCGGGTCCCTAAATCTCCATAGGATGGTGTAGCAGCCGCGCCACTGTACAATTTCAGGCCACTGTGATACTGCACCTAAAAATTTCAACTTTGAGTTGTAATAACTTTTGAATAAAACCGCTTTCAGCAGTGGGAGTACCCTTGTTTTACTCAGGGGGATAAACCCTACAACATATTTTTTTTTTTTTTACATTTTAAATATTACTATCCCTTTAAATGGTGTAATGCATTAGCTGTAAAATTTAAAAGTAACAGGAAATACTTTTTCTATGTTTAATAATGGTTTCCCTTTTGCAGCTGGCAGAACTACAGACTTTAAAAGAATCACAGTTCAGAACATGTTGCACTCTTGTGTTTTGTTTTTATATTGTGCCACTTTAAAGGAGCAGGAACATTTTAATTTGGAAGGTGTAGGTTCCATAAAATAGGACTGAGTTACACAAATGGTACTCCCACTTCTGTTAGATGCTTTTTAAAAAATTATTATGATTAAAACTTTTTTTTTTCTTTCCAATAATCATCTGTTACCAACAATACTGACTGGCATCCAGAAAGCATTTTTTTCTGTTGTGCATTATGGGACAGCTTGAGTGCTAGCAACAGTGCCACCTGGTGACCACAACACAAAATTGCAGTTTAATTTAAAAAAATAATAATAAATTTGTGTGCTGGTAACTTTTTAATATGAACTCATAGCAGTAAGAGTTCTCTTGATATACTTGTCAGGAGAACCCCTGCATTTTTATATCTTCTGTAAACCATGGGTGGAAAAATCACGGGATCCTGGGAGTCCAGGCTCTTAATGTTATTTCTGGCTCCTAAGTTTATAGGGCATTGTACACAGATCTGTTTGCATGCACCTCATCACTGGCTCAAAAATTCCTCGTTGGCTCCTAAAATTTCTGTCAGGCTCCAAGGTTAATTATATTTTTGTCCTCTCCTTCCTGCAACATTATTGATCCTTCCAGTAGGAGTTTAAAAAAAAAAAATACGTAACTAACGTAAAAGCCTGTGTACACGGGCAAAGGTCCGGGTGATGTTAAGAGGACAGTCCTGCTCTGTGTACTGTAGCCGCCTCTCTGGCGGCGCACGCAATGCATTCATGAGCTGTAGAGACTGCCCGAAAGCACAGAATGCTCCCAGCATTCCTACACCTCTCAGCATTCTGTGCATTCCGGCAGTCTCTACAGCACGACTGCATTGGACAAACATTCTAGCTTTTTATTTTATATATATATATATATATATATATATATATATATATATATATATATATATATATATATATAATATGGATAGGATAGAATAAGAAGAAAACAAAAAAATATACCAGGTTCCGTCAATTTTTTTTTAGCTTTGCTTAGTGCTAACAAATTAATACAACCCACATTCCACCACCAGTCTTACTTTAGGTTTCCTAGGGTTCCCACAACATCGCTTTATCCACTTATGCTTATGAAAGTTGCTCACTGCTGTACTGTATAGGTACGACTACAGTAGTATGGAACTGTCATAAACATCAACTGTTAAAGGGAAGAGATTGCAACCCTAGCTACCACTGAGCTTGCAATCAATTGGAAATTATCCAAATTAGGCCAAAGAACTTGAGATTTACAGAAAAGCTAAACCCCAGAGCATGCAATCTGCATGAGGGCTGTTTGTTCTAAAAAGAAAAATGGGAGAATTTGGGGGCAAACCAATCCTATATTATAATTCATTAAGGATGTTTGTCTGAAGCCATCATGCACAGTAGAGATGGCTGCGCCCGCTGCAGTTGTGCGCAGTACAGACTGCGCGTGCCACAGCTGATACGGAACGGAGTGCTCCGAATTCACACTGGAGTCCTCTCTGCGCACCTTCCTGGGATTGTGTGAGCAGAGAGGACTGCAGCTCGGCCAGCGTTAGCCCGTGTACACAGGCTTTAAAACTAGTAGCATCATAAAGGAAAATACAAGTTCCAAAACATTCCATTGTTTTAAATGGGGATTCTAACCCCTTGAATGCTAGGGAGAACTCCAGCACATACCTTCACAATGCGATGGATACCCCTCTAGCATTCAAGGGGTTAAATCCTTTATTTAAATAAATGGGAATATTTATTTCTTCCCTATAATGCAGTTGTTTTGTCCCAGAATGCCTCCATTTTCAAAAATAAAAAAATTTAAACTGGTAATACATCGAACCCCACAGTACAGACACCCCCCCACTCATTTATGGTTATGATCATGGATTATACATACAAATATGAATAGAGCCAGCTAGCATCTTGGCTTGAAAACATTACCCACAATGCCTCCTAGATTCACCACTAAAACATTAATAGCCGCAAGTGCCAGGAGCTTGTCTCATCCAACACAATGGTCCATATGTTCAAAGACAAAAGTGGAACAATTCTTGGGCAAACCATCTGCACCATAGGGAGCAGAGCTAGATTTATATCCCAGGTATCCTTAGACAAGGCATCCTAAGTGCCCTTAGCTCAGCCCATGGCCAACCCCTTCACGTCAAATTGCCCCTCCCACAGTCCCATCCACGGTTTGTGGACACAGAAAATAACTTTAGCCTATAACATACAAGCACATAGAAAATGCTGTTAACTTCTAGAATTCAAAGGGTTAGATAATAGCCAGTAAAAGGTTATATAACTTGGTTCAGGAACAGTGAGATTGCGCTAGCCACACCTATAACACAGAATGCGGGCATGGACAGCAGAGCCCCACTCAGAATCTGGAGCTCCAGGCAGTTGCCTAATCTGCCTAATGGGAAATCCAGTCCGATAGGGAATGAATAAAAATGTCCTTTCCTTTAAGTGGGTTTTTAACAGCTTGGATGCTAAAGACGTCTCAGTGCATTAACAAAGTAGTGAAGACATATACCATTCAAAAGGTTGAGTTCCATTTAAAGGGATAGTAATACTTTGTTTTAACTTTGTTTTATTTTGCAGGCATTAAAAAACATGAAGAATGATATAAGTCTTATCTCTCAAACCTTTATGGTTTATGAGATATTCACAAGCAAAGTTTCCCCCTCCCGCCTCTTTTACCTAGTGTAAACAATCTCTTCTCAGATGTGGAATGCAGTCTACAGACCAGACAGATAACAGCAGGGGACAATCTTCTTCCTATGAAAACAATGAAATCCCTGCCCCCCTTGATACGTTTTTCAGGTTTTTCCCTTATCTTAATTGAAGATTGTTCCTCTCTGCAATCTACCTGGGCACCTCCCTTCTGCTCTGGCTGAGCAGTGTTACATCAGTAAAAGGGGAGGGAGGGGGACACTGTAATTGAATTACTCTGGAACTACAACTCTGACAGAATTGAAATAACACTCTCCAAAGTCCAAATACTATGACGATTAATTAGAGCTGCTTTTATTATGAAACATTACTATCCCTTTAAATCACTGGCTATTCTTTTTTTTTTTTTTTTTTTGGGTGGTGTTCCCTATGATGTAGACGGTTTGCCCCAGATTACTCCACATTTGTGTTTACACATATGGTCCACAGAGACGTATGAGTAAACTTTGTGCTGCTTTCAACTTCACTCTTTCATCTCAGAGTTTTTTGTTGCAGGCTTCTGGTGTCCAGAGGAGTACAGTATTCTAGGACAGGAAAAGTGTACTAGGTGGTGGGTTCTCTCACTCTTCTTTTGTGGAAGTTGTTTGTTATTTTGCTCTCAAACACCCACAAATTGAGATGCGCCGTGTGTCTGTATTCCTATAACAGATTCTGCTTAAATGTGTTCTAATATCTTAACCATACCATGAGCCTCTGATATAAATATTCTAGCATGATTAGATATCAGATGTTGGCCACATCTTTAGCATGCTTTGGGTTAAGGAGAATTGGCCAACATACAACATGTTATGATTGGTCCATGCTGTCTGTGATACTGCTCTAGAAAGTTCTGCTGCTGTTTCACTTTAGCTCAGGACCAATTAAAATCTTCTATAAATTTCTCTGCTCCACCTTGAATCCTCATTTTTCTTTTGATTTTGTATTTTATTACTAATGCGACTGTCCCTAAATGCCAATCGCATAAAGCCCCGTTCCAGCCAAGCAAATTACCTAGAGATGCGCTATGAAGCAGGTCCTGCGTTTCTTTGGGCTTTCCTGGGCGGCTGCAAGCTGTCCCCAGCTCCTTGACAGAGCTCTGGTAGTAGGGCAACATTACAGAAGCAGGACTCGGCGTTTCCTTTAAGCAGACGGGCTAACCGGAAGTAGGAACCGGAAGTGAGGCGGCGTGCCTTCCAGCAGTGGAACACATGTATCGACGGATGGCTGGCTGGCTGACTGGGGACATAAAAGAAGAAAGTTAGGACTCAGTCTACAAAATGTGAGTAACATATTTTTATGTGATAAAACTGTTTTATACTGCCTTATAGTGATTATTATGTCTACCTCTAAGGAAGCTGAGACTGACAAGCCCAAAACAGTAGCAGAGCCCTCTAAGGAGGAAAAAGCTACCCCTAAGTCAAAGAATTGTGTTGGCTGTGATGCTAAATTACCAATTTCAGATCCAGCTAAACTTTGTACTGTATGTCTTAAAAAGGCTACCGGAGAAGAAATACCTCTTCAGTGTCAGGATTTCCTAGGATGGATGTTCTCTTCCATGCAGTAAATATTTTCATCAGTGCAGGAGTCAGTCAGAAAAAAACCCAGAGCTGCAAATCCTGATGAAGGCACATACAGAAGATATATGGAGGAAGAGGAAAATGAGAGTATCATTGACTTAGATTCAGCTATGTCTTCAGCAGAAGGAGGTGAAATAACAGAAGATGTAGGAATGTATTGACAAGATTGACAGTCTCCTCAGTTCTATGAGGAAGACCTTGGGCCTAACTGAGAGCCAGAAGGATCTGAATGTAATGGATGCTGCATTCATAGGATATAATAAAACATTGCCGCAGTTCCCAGTGCACAGCTCCATCCAAGAAATAGTTCAAAATGAGTGGAAACAAGGGGATAACCGTTCTTCTATGACCAGACGCTTTCAACGTATGTATCCCTTTGCAGAGGAAGATGTTTCAGCATGGGCTACTCCTCCAAAAGTAGACGCAGCAGTTGCCCAAATTTCATGCATAACTACTATACTTTTAGAGATCCTATGGACAAAAGGGCAGATAGTGCCTTAAAGAAACAGTATGCCACCATAGGACATAATATGAAGGCATCCACTGCCATGGCTTGCATATTCTGAATTCTGCACATCTGGCTCACTGAATTGGAGGAGAAGATTGATTCCTTGGTATCCAGATCACGCCTGCTCAAAGAAGTTGCAGTAATCAAGGATGCTGTAAACTTTCATGTGACACATCCCTAGAGAAGATCAAATTATTGGCAAGATCTTCTGCATTATCTGTAACTGCCAGAAGAGCACTTTGGATAAAGGCACGGGATGCTGATCCTTCCTCCAAGAACAGATTGGTCTCCTTGCCATACACAGGTGCCAAGTTATTTGGTGATCAGCTAGAGGACATTATTAAGAAGTAATCCGGTGGAAAGAGTCCTCTTTTTACACCGTGACAGGCGTCAAAAGAATTCCTCACCTAGGTTATCCAAATACAGACGTCAGTCCTTCGCAAAGCACGTCATTACAGACCCGGAACATCCTATGAGCAAAAGAAGAGAACTACAGCTCAGACCTCCCTTGCTGGACCCCGCAAGGAATTCCAGCGCAAAACACATTTCCAACAATGAAAGTCTCCAAACCCTATCTCTAATTCCAGTAGGGGGCAGACTGGGACTCCTCATCGATGGTTGGAAGAAGATTCATTCGGACAAATGGGTGACAGAAATCTTAGCGATAGGGTACAGTTTGGAGTTTCAGACTGCCCCAATACATCCTCTGTTCAGAACTTCACTGATCAGAAACAAGAAAATGATCATATAGATGAAGACAACTATCCACACATGCACAAGGTGATAGAGAAGGTTCCAGAACATCAGAGATTCTGAGGAGTCTATTCAATGCTTTTTTTGTTTCCAAGCCATCAGGGTATCTGCGAGTCATCCTAGATCTAAAGAGGTTAAACTCATTCATCTGGGTCAGACACTTCAAGATGGAAGCTGTCACATCTGCAATGAAGTTAATCCAACCCAGTGCTTTTCTAGCTCGAATCGACCACAAACATGCATATTACCACATACCAGTAAGGGAATCGCATTGCAAATTACTCAGATTTCACATATGGGGCACACATTATCAGTACAGAGTCCTACCCTTCGGGTTAGCATCTGCCCCCAGGGTATTCACTAAAGTATTAGCAGTAGCAAAGGCAGCCCTCCGGTCAAAGGGAATTCATGCGATACCATATCTGGATGACATTCTTCTCATTGCAAACTCACAGGAACAGTCAGAAGAAGCCACTCAGGCCTGCATAGCACTTATAAACAGTCTGGGCTGGATAATAAACTAGGAGAAGAGCCAGCTCAGTCCTACTCAATCTCTCATATTTCTAGGTGTAAACATAGACACAAGAAAATACCTCGTGACTCTGTCTCAGGAAAAACAAGACAGATTTCTACAAAGAATCAAAGACTTCAGAAAAAGAAATTACCAGACAGCAAGTAGTTTTTCTCAGCTACTAGGCAACTTAACATCAGCCCAACAGCCCTGGAGGCTGAACAGAACTCCCTAAGGTACAAAGGTCTGTCAGAAGCTGTCATTTCCACTATGTTACAGGGAAGAAAAGTCATCCACGAAGATTTATTATAGGGTCTGGTCGATATTCTATAAGTGTTGTCAGGCTAAACATATAAATAGAGACCTAATTTCACACAGTTCCATCCTAGAATTCCTACAGGATGGGTTTCAGAAAGGATTGAGACCAGCATCTCTTAAAGTGCAGTTGTCAGCTCTTTCGGCCATATTGGCTACTCACTTTTCAGATAATCATCTGATTAGAAGATGCATTTCATCAATTTCAAAAATAAAGCCTACTAACAGAGAAGTTGTCCCTCCATGGGATCTTAACCTAGTCCTACAGGAGTTATGTGCTCATCCTTATTTTGAACATCTACAGGACATTTCAGTTAAACATGTCACTCTTAAAACTGTTATTAATTGCGGTTACGTCAGCCAGAAGAATCGGTGAATTACAGGCCTTACTATGCATACCACCTTTTATAATATTCCATCAGGACAGGCTGGTGCTACGACTAAAACTGTCATTTAGATCCAAAGTAGTCTCTAGTTTCCACCTAAGCCAAGAAATTGTGCTTCCAGCATTTGGATCACAGAACCTTCAGGTGTCAGGTAAACCTCTGCTCAATTTGGACTTGCACCGGTGTCTCTCTATATGTCTGCAGAGAACCCAGTCCTTTCGCAGATGAGAGTCTCTTTGTTCACTTTTGTGGGAAATTAATGGTACTGTGGCCTCAAAAGCATCCATAGCAAGATTGATCTGAGGCTGTATTACTTTAGCATATCAATTAGCAGAAAAGGATCCCCCTACAGGAATCAGGGCCCATTCCACCAGGGCAGTGGCTACTTCCTGGGCCCTTAAAGCAGTGGCTACACCTGAAGAAATTTGTAAAGCAGCCTCTGTCTCTACATTTATCAAACATTATAGACTGGACCTTCATGCATCTGAGGATGCAAAATTTGGCAGGAAGATGCTCCAGGCAACCTCTCCTGTCTAAGACACAAATGATCATCCCCACACTTTAGGGGATACTGCTCTGGTAAATCCCCAGCATTGCCGTGGATTGGACACAGAGGAAAAGGTGACATTTACTCACCGATATTTTGTTTTCCTCGGTGTCCTTTCATGGCACCCCACCCTAAGTTGACTGGTATATGTATCATTCCTTACTCCTTGATTACTGGTATTTGAATATTATGTTATAAGGAGATTACTCACCTCTTTCTTGTTCCAGCATGGACAAATGTAAACTGAGGATTCAAGGTGGAGCAGAGAAATTTATAGAAGATTTTAATTGGTCCTACCAGCTGAGGGCTGGAGATAAAACAGCATTGTCATGGAAGGACACAGAGGAAAACAAAATATTGGTGAGTAAATTTCACCTTATTGCAGATATCCCTCTTCTCCGGTGCATATGAGTGATGCTCTTTTTTCACCCTTTTGAGTGTCCGTTGGATTTACAACAGTTTGAAAGGTTAAGTGATACTGCATGTGATGATGCAGGGAACTCCACACACAGAGCATCCACCACTGGGGTAGACTCTGAAGGTTTCCAGGTTGTTGACCCAGCATGACCTGGCCAGAAATCACCAGTAGCTCTTCCTCATTTGTATATTCTGTAAGATTATCATTATTTCATGTTGTTGTTACACTACAATACATTTTTTCCTGATTTTTTTTTTTTTTTTTTATTTGTGATACCTAAAATATGTATCAATGCTGAAATGGAAATTTCTATTTAAAAACATATATTTAGATTATTCAGCTATCATAAGTAAATTATCTTCTATTATTAGGGCTCTGTTCTGGCTTTCACATTTATCTAGAAGCGTAAATGTTCTGCAGATTTATATTTAGAAAAACAAGGCCTGGAATCCATTGCAGTTGATAACGTGCTCTTTATATACCAATTTCTCCATAGACTTCAATGGAAATCTGATAGAAACCACATTTACTGTAGTGTAATCTGGGTGCAAGGTAGCAGTTATGTGCAGTGTAAATGATACTTCCAGTTCCTTTCCTGTGATGATGTAAAGTATTTTTCATTTGTGTTTTGTAGCCATGCAGTTCTATACATGATTGCAGGCCATGTGCCCCAATAATTGAGAAACATGCAGAGGAAGTGCTAAGAGTTGTCGGAGGAATTGGTTTCTTCTTCAGTTTTACTGAGGTAGGTGAACATTATTTCTCTCTGTTTTGGTGCTTATCTTTGCAAATCTGAAAAAACATAATTGAATCTGTGTTAATAAATGTTGACAGCCCCATGTTTTAAGCCCCTTTTACACAGTGAATATACCTGTTGCAACCCCCTAAGTCAGTTCTGTTGGCCATGTAGATTCATTCACATTTTGGTTTGTCTGATGCCAGTCCCACATGGCGGAAGCCTATAATACCTGCAGGTTGCCATGTAGGTCAGCCATTCATTAGCAGTTGCTATGAGCATTGCAGCCTCCAACATTTAGTGTAAAGGTCTGCTGTTACTTTTGATGTTGCCTATGTGAAATGGGGCCTTAAAGGAGAAGTATTTGTTAAATCACATACAAGAATAGGATTGGTTAGTATTCTGTTATTGTTTTTAGAACTTTTTCTGTTTTTTGATTAACTTAATTCCTCGAGGACTAAAGAGGTTTGCAGTGCATCTTTTGTAATGTGTCGCACCCCACTATTGTCATCAAGGGGCTAAAATACATGCCAACATCCTGTATTTTTATTTTCTTCTTATCATTACAATAACTTCATAAATTGAACAAATATAATTGAGGAGCATGTACCAGTACCAGGAACAAAGCAGGAAGTGCACTTTAACCCCTTAAGGACCATTGCCGTGCCAGGACCGTCACGGCGGTCCGGCACTTAAGGACCAATGACGGTCCTGGCACGGCATGGAGTTCAGGGCTCCCGGCACGGCTGCACGCCGCTCCGGAAACCCTGAACCGGAAGTGATGATAATAAAAAAATGCCCCGTGGTCCGCAAGTGCTGGCCGCATGGGATTGTGCTGGTCCTTAAGGGGTTAATGTGCCTGGCCTCTGCATTTCCTCATCAGCTGCAACTTAAAGCTATGTTTGAGGCACAAGACTGTCAACACTTCTCCAGGATATGCACGCTGTCCATGGTACTGCAAGAAGGAGAAATGCATGTGTATCTTTTGTTTTATAGTTCCACATTGGCACTGGAAGTGTTAAATGTGCCTTAACCCCAAAGGTTGCAAATTTGCCTTCAACTCAATGCAAAGCAGTATGTTGCAGATGGACTGGAGAGGTTAAAATAATCTAACTTCCCCTTTCTCCCGTCATCCATACTATCAATGACTAATTGCAATATGGTCCCTAAGGCAACTGAGGTGTTAATAGTTATATGAAATCAGAAATAAATTATTAAATAATGCAGCTGTAACTTAGAAATAAAATATGGGGATCTAATAATTCTTACATCTCTTTACCCTGATCATTTTGAAATGGAGAGGTTTAAAATGAAAGATGGGTTCCTTAGAAAAATAAATGGCAAATGAATGTTTTAAATAAACCCCTGTTTTTAAAGGGCGGTAATGCTTTACATAGTTTGCTTTTATGGGAGCAGATTTATTAAAAGGTTTGGTGCTGTGCAGCCCCAAAATGGATCCTGTCAACTGTTCAAGGGGTCAGAAAACTTTCCCTTCCTGGCTGGCAGCAAACTGCAATTCAACCTGGAAGTTTGAGGCTTACAGCCACAGACTTTGTAGGTTGCACACACAGCGTTCATAAACCCTTGGTGTCAGACTTGGAAGACCTTCATTAGAAACAGATTTTGATGTCTGAAAATAACAGTCTGACCCATCCAGTCTGATCACTTCCGTATCTAACAAAATACAGTATTTCATCCTTCTCAGAGCAGACGTGTCTATCCCAGACATTCTTGAATTCCCTAACAGTGTTTGTCCCTAAAACTTCTGCTGGGAGGCAGTTCCTTGAATCTGTCACCAGCTCTTAATTTTGTAAAGTAGTATCTACTGCCTCCGGTTTCCTTCTGGATATTTTGTAATGAGAAATGTGCACAATTCTCCGGGTGAGATCTTACCACTGATTTAGAGTGCCAGTAGTCTATCTCTCTTCCTGCTTCTTATGTCTCTTTTTATACAACCAAGAACCAGGTTTGCTTTTCTCACTGCTGTACTGCATTGCTTGCTCACCTTCATATCTTTTGAAGGGTTTCTGTGTCCTAAAGCCATTATCTTGTAATTTTCAGCATTACATTTTAGATCCCATATGCTTGTCCTTTCTTCCAGTTTTCCTAAAGCCTCATACATTTGGTTTATCTTTTCTGGAGAGTCAACCCTATTTCAGATTTTTGTATCATCTGTACAAAGACACAGCTTACTTTGAATACCACCAGTAAAGTCACTAATGAAGTGAACATGCACCAGCACTGACCCCTGTGGCACTCCACTAGTAACCCATCCTTCCTCCAAATAAATACCACTCATAATGACACACTGCTTCCTGTCCTTCAACCAATTATTTATCCCATCAAGTCTTTGAGCATGCATCTTATGAATCCACTCGCTATGTGGTACAGTATAGCGAGCTTTATTAAAATCAAAATTTGCTACAGGTGCCGGTCCACCCTTGTCTTTATTAAAGTAACATAATAGAAAAAAATAAATGATTTGTTTGACAAGATCATCCGGTAGTAAAGCCATGCTTTCATGGATCTTGCATGTCAGTAGACTTCAGATATGAAATACGGAGGCTACACTCATAGTTCAGTGTCTCTCATTGCATCAACAAGTGATTCTTGGGCATCATTTCAAACTCCCATTCTGCTCCCCTGAAGGTCTCCCATGGCTCACAATGCAGCCCCGGCTTAATTGGCAAGTCTGCACCCAATGCATTGCACACCCCTTTAACAGTAACAGATGTGTGGAAAACTTCCAAATTGACCTTAAAGATGGCATTGCAGTCTCCCCTTTGCATCTGTCAGAAGCTACTTTTAGAATAGGGACATGTTATAGACACTCAAAGGACTCTTTTCTTATTAATGGCTTTCAGCACTTGACACTTCATACCATTCTCTGATACCAAACCTTGTACAGCCATGCTCTTTGACACATTTCTTTCTCCTATCTAGCTTCTGCAAGCTGTGAAAAAGAAACTGCTAATAAATAAATTATGAGAATACTGTATTTGAGGATATAGGAATACTAACTTGTTTCTTAATAGAGAACGAACACCCCCTAAGAATAACCCTCCACTTACCTTGCTATGGCCAGAAATTCCTGATGGCCCCATTGAGGATGTGATAGAAACATTCTAATACATAAAGGGATTCAACAAAGTATAGGAAGAAAGTACATTTCAAAGGAGTAGAATTGTTAGGACAAGTGGTCATAGTCTAAAACTAGAGAAACTAGAATGTTTCACTTCACTGAGAGGGTGAAGAAAAGTGGATTAGCCTACCCGCAGAAGTGGTAGAGGTTAAGCATGTACGAAATAGGCATAAGGCTGTTCTGAACATAAGACAAGATCAAGGACTAAATAAGGTCTGAGTTTTTTACAGTAGGAAATATAGAGTAGATGACCTTTATCTGCCATCAGATTCTGTTTCTAAAAGCTATCCTCTTTAAAGGGATAGTAATACTTCGTTTTATCTTTATTTTATTTTGTAGGCATTAAAAAAACATGAAGAATGATATGTCTTATCTCTCAAACCTTTATGGTTTATGAGATATTCACAAGCAAAGTTTCCCCCTCCCGCCCCTTTTAACTACTGTAAACAATCTCTTCTCAGATGTGGAATGCAGTCCATAGACTGGACAGATAACAGAAGGGGACACTCTTTTTCCTATGAAAACAATGAAATCCCTGCCCCCCTTGACAAGCTTTTCAGGTTTTTCCCTTATCTTAATTGAAGATTGTCCCTCTCTCAGTCTACCTGGGCAGCTCCCTTCTGCCCTGGCTAAGAAGTGTTACATCAGTAAAAGGGGCAGGAGGGGGACACTTTGCTTGTGAATATCTCTTAAACCATAAAGGTTTGAGA
This sequence comes from Rhinophrynus dorsalis, assembly GCA_037306005.1. Classification (NCBI taxonomy): domain Eukaryota; kingdom Metazoa; phylum Chordata; class Amphibia; order Anura; family Rhinophrynidae; genus Rhinophrynus; species Rhinophrynus dorsalis. The sequence continues at coordinate 396,710,733 of CM074723.1, read as the reverse complement.
GATAAGACTTATATCATTCTTCATGTTTTTTTAATGCCTACAAAACAAAATAAAGTTAAAACGAAGTATTACTATCCCTTTAATCAGTTGTTAGGCTGCTTAATCCTTTAAAGGGATAGTAATACTTCATTTTAACTTTATTTTATTTTGTAGGCATTAAAAACATGAAGAATGATGTAAGTCTTATCTCTCAAACCTTTATGGTTTAAGAGATATTCACAAAGTATCCCCCTCCCTGTTCAGTCAGATCAAAAGGAAGGTGCCCAGGTAGACTGCAGAGAGGGACAATCTTCAATTAAGATAATGGAAAAAGCTGAAAAACTTGTCAAGGGGGGAAGGGCTTTCATTGTTTTCATACAAAGAAGAATGTCCCCTTCTGTTATATGTCTAGTCTTACAACCAGATTCACATCTGAGAAGAGATGGCTTACACTAGGAAAAAGGGGCGGGAGGGGAAACTTTGCTTGTGAATATCTCTTAAACCATAAAGGTTTGAGACATAAGACTTATATCGTTCTTCATGTTTTTTTAATGCCTACAAAATAAAATAAAGTTAAAACGAAGTATTACTATCCCTTTAAGGGAAAGTTAGCTTTCCTTTAAAATACTGTGAAGAAATATTTTAAATAAACATGCAAATAAACATGTTGTTACCTTGTCTACTTTTTTTTAATTCAATTTGATTTGATAACTTTAACACAAATCAGATATCCTAGAGCAGGGCTTAAAAGTTGAAGTCCTTTGCTACTAGCCAGACCTGAAAAGTTACTCGCCACTGCAAGCCAAAACATACCCACCAGGGCTGAATTTCTACTCGCCAGGGCTAAATTTTCACTCGCCATTGGCTAGTGGCGAGTGGAAATTTTGAGCCTTGTCCTAGAGTACTGTAATCCTGTATATTGTCAATGGGGACATTATGGAATATAGCAATTTAAAATGTATTTTTTTTTTAACCACGGCTATGATTAAAAGATAAGTAAAGAACTAGTGGGAACATTAAAAAAGACACACCACAAAGACATCTTACATGAATTGCACAAAAAAAATACATTGCAGACTTTTCCAATATAAGTGATTAAAGGGAATTAACAACTTTAAAAAGAACATGTTAAAACATTTTATGAGGTAGTTACCTTTAGTTTTTCGGTTTATGCAAATTATACAGCACTGGCTGGCATGTCGGCAAGATTCCTTGTACCTGCTTCTCCATGTTCACTAGTAATTGCTAGTTTGCATGAACCGACAAACCTGTCAAGAGAGATGTTCCCATTGATGGGAGAACGTGGACCATTGACATTAGGTCTGTAAATAAGCACCTGAATGCAGAGTTTGAAGATCTGGCTTTTTCTCTATTTGCAGATTCTTGGTGTTTGGCTGACTTATAGGTACAGAAACCAGAAGGATCCACGAGCAAACCCTAGTGCATTTCTTTGATTTCAGACAACAACAACAAAGAATTCTAAGACTACTAAAATTCTAAGATTTTTCAGTTCAACTATTTAATACATCCCTACGGCTTTCTTAATTGCTGTGGTTGATCTGTTTGAAGGACACATTTTCAACTGTGAATATTTTTTTCTCTTTTAAAGGGGCATGGAAAAGTTACTGTTAATTCTGTTTAAGGCTTTGTCAAGAACATAATTTAAAAGTAAATATAAAACAAATTAAATAGAATTCATCTCCCCCTTTTAGATGTGGAGAGGCTTCTTGCGCATTACAGACTTTTTGGGTCATATGTTCTGAACATGTCTGTAGTTAAAATACCACTATACCCTCAATCTGCCTCAACCTCATGTACCAAGCAGCTATGAGAGTTTTATTCATGATTGTCTTTGTATGTCCAACTTGTTTTAACCCTTTAAGTGCCAGGGAGGGATGTGTTGGATACCTCTCTGGCACTCAAATGGTTAAGTGACTTTTTAGTTATGCATATTTCTTATGACCTCAGATTGTTCCTTATTTACTTAGCAAGTGTTTTGTTTTACACTGTACTGCACGTTTAAAATTATGCAGAAGAGTATGTTTTTCTATTACACACATCAGTTTAGATTGACCAAGTCATACCAGGCCTTTTTCCTTCATCAAATCCAGATTGTCTTAAACAACCATGTGCACAATAGGAAATAGAAGGAATTCTAGAGCATCACAGCTGCATCATGAGGGGTGTGGGATATACATGTCCATTGATTTAAATGTGGAAGTAAGACCTTGACTGCCATAGAGGTGTCCAGCTCATTGTGAAGCAATGTAATGTAGAGTTTTCTCGCATTCAAGGGATTAAAGTCCTATTTACATCAATAGGGATACAGGGAATTGTTTTCTCCAGTGGTGCAGTTGGTTTGATACTGAATTTCTCCTCTTTTGTGTCCTATAGTATTTAATGATCTAATGCAGTGGTTCCCAAATGGGGGGATATTTCAGGGGGATGTACAAGGCTTTGCTTCAGCACCAAAATTACACATTGCTTTTCAACATAATTGTCAATACTGATGAAGTGATCGTGGTTGGAAGTTTGGAATGGGCCTGTTCCGAGATCAGTTGTAAGCAGCACGAGCTGTAGTGCTCATGTGTTTGGTAGGAAGCCTAGAAATACATGTGCAAAGCCTTCATTTTAGTTCAATAAAAAGGGGGGCAGCCATGTTCAGTGAAAACTAAAAGGGTGCAGCACGTGAAACCATTTGGGAAGCATCAGTCTAATGTCATTAGCCTTTTGCACAAGTATTTGACGTGAGTCTATGAAATTAGAGTTGTGGGTTTTAACACTTTGAGTGCCAGAGGGGTATGCAACACATTGTAGAGCAATGTGTTGCATTCTCCTCTGGCACTCAAAGGGTTAACCAGCTGACTGACAAGTGTGCAGCACATTGCAGATCAATGTCCTGCAAGTTTTTCTTGTACTCTTCGAGCCTTATAAAAGAAGCTGAAGATGCACAATTGTGGAGCAAACCAACTGCACCATGTGGAAGGGGAGTAAAAATTCTTACAATTCCCATTAATTTTAATGGGTCATTTAACTCCATGAATACTAGAGATATCACTACTTTGCATTGTACTGGAGACCTATCATTCTTGGTGTAAAAAGCTCTACTTAAAGGGGATTTTTATTTCTCCCGTGTGGTGCAGTTAGTATGCCCCATAATTGATTATCTTTTGCTTTCATCATAAGGCCCTTAGGTTTAAAAATATGTTGTTTTACTCGGGGGGATAAACCCTACAAGGGTACTGCCACTGCTGAAAGGTGTTTTATTCAAAAGTTATTATAGCTCAGTATCACAGTGGCCTGAAATTGTACAGTGGTGCTGTTGAGACACCATCCTATGGACAGATCTGGTCAATTGACAGTAAATCTCCATAGGATGGTGTAGCAACAGCGTCACTGTACAATTTCAGGCCACTGTGATATTGCGCGTAAAAAAAATCATGTTTGAGCTGTAATAACTTTTGAATAAAAGACCTTTCAGCAGTGGGAGTGCTGTTTTACTCAGGGGGACAAACCCTACAACATAGTTTTTTTGAAGATTTTAAGTATTCTTATCCCATGAATTAATTTGCTGCAACAGGGCCCTTTAATAGATTTGTAAGGCTTTATTGGCAGGTCATTGGGGCAAAGCAAGGTGCTGGAGAGGCAACAGTCCTTTTTCCAGATATTTTTGTGGTTCAGAAGCCAAAACAAATTAACCCCGTGAGTAAGATGGGTATGTGAAAGGTTGTTCTCCGATGCATTATACACTCTGCTGGAACTCGTATACAGAAATTGTCTGTTTTCTTGGGGTAGTGGGGTGGGTATGTAACACTTTTAGTTGTGATGTTTGTGTTCACTTGGTTTAATAGTTAGCCATTTTAAATTATTAAGCACATTTCTTAATTACAATGACTTTGAGGCTCATTTAAGTATAGCAAATCTGTAGCAAGTCTATTGAACGAGAGAGGACAAATAATCATTTCTGATTGGTTTAATGCTGGGGTGGTCTCAAACACATTGCAAAACGTTGCCTTGAAGATCTCTCTAGCATTCAATGGGCTTAACCCTGTGAGTGCCAGAGTGGTACTCAACGCATTGCAAAGCAATGTGTTGCGTACCCCTCTGGCACTCAAAGGGTTAAAGGCCCATTTAAATCAATGGGGATTTGTATTTGTTTGTTGGTTAACCCTATAATTGCTCCAGTTCTTTCTAACTTCTGGATTCCATTGCAGGCAGGGTGGGTTTGATTTAAATCAAGTCGATTTAAATCACTAGTCAGTAAGACTTGATTTAAATCATGATTTTTAAATGCAAAAACTAATTCTTGCTGGTAGTTAAAACCATCAATATTTGCAACCAGTTGAAGTCCTATTTAGAATATAACCTGTCAGATTAGTAAAACAGCAATATCAGAACTGATTTTAGTTTAATAGATTAATCACTCATGTTTGGAACATATAATATAATTGTATGACTATACAACCTCAGGTACATAACTAAGCTCTATTTCATGCTGAATAACCTTTAAACTATAATTTATCTTAAATAGAAAACTATCTTTAGATAGATTTTTCCTCCAAAAGCGTTTCATTAAAATACATTTGACTTAAATCCAAAAAATCTGATTTAAATAAAAAAAATCTATTTTTTTTATCCACCCTGATTGCAGGTGATGAAATCACTGTTTTAGCTAACCAGTTCCTACTGAAGTCCTGTATTGGAGTTTGTAGATACAAACAGTAATAGTTATCTCCTGAGGTGAAATCTAGGCCTAAATCAACCTACTTGAGCTGGAACATTGTTTTGTGAATCACTGGAAGAAAACACTTTGAGTGCTACATTTCAGTAGTTACTTGACCTGTTTCCTATATTGTGTCATTAGAGAAATGTATTAAATCTTTGGTCTGAATGTTTTGACATTTTTGAAACTATTGTTACTAACCGTTTCTGTCCAGCTAATACTACTGTAAATCCAAACTCTGTTTTCTTTTAGATTCAGAATGGGTTTGAACTTGCACTGCTGTAGTGAATGATAAAGAAAAAAACTGGAATATGCAACACATTTAATGTGTTTTCTTTATTTAGAATAGGTTATCTATTGCCAACTTATAATAAAGGGAAATAAAAAGTAAACACAAACTGTAAGATGCATCTGTCTTTAACCCTTTAAGAAACAGAGGAGTATACAAGACATTGATTTCACCTTTTGTACCCTCTGGTCCTTAAGTGGTTAACCCCTTAAGGACCCATGACTTGCCAGGGCCATCATGGGAAAACTTCCCTAAAGGACCATTGACGGTCCTTGCACTTCTTTGATTTCACGGCTCCCCAAGTGGCTGCACGCTGTTCTGGAAGACCTGAATCCGATAGAGTAAAACAAATGCTCCGTGGTCTTTAAGTGCCAACTGTGTTCCCCCTGCCACTGGTCCTTAAAGTGGAACTTTCACCCGCTATAAAGTCGCTCTGCAAAAATTATTTAATGAAGCAGGTAGCGACTAGCTTTATAATTGACTTGTTACCTCTGAAATGTAGCCGATTATAAAGAAATCCTTTATTGTAGGAGACCGGAAGCCAGGCATCAGCGCAGGCATCTTTTTTTGCACGTCTGCGCTGTCAGTCGTGGCCTCCATTGAGAAGCACTGCAGTGTGCCAAATTGTAACCGGAAGGGACCGCCCGCAGACTGCACTAACCTGCCCGTCAGTCTCCTATAATAAAGAATTTCTTCATAATGGGCTACATTTCAGAGGTAACATATCTGTTATAAAGCTAGTCGATACCTGCTTAATTATTGCAGGGCAACTTTATAGCGGGTGAAAGTTCTGCTTTAAGGGGTTAAGGAACCCTTCTCTTGACTCAGATGACTGAGCTTTTGCAAAATTAATAAAGGGAGTTTAACCCCTTGAATGATCTCTCCAACATATTGCATAGCAATGCGTTTGAGACTTCTTTTGTGTTCATGGTTTTAAAGATAGTATTTTAACCCGTTTAAGGACCAAAAAGGAGCACAACATGTTGCAAAGCAATACATTGCACACACCCTCCGGTCCTTCTAGGACAAACCCCCTTCCATTTGGCACTTTAAAGAAGCAGTAAACAATTTAATGGGAAAAAACTCAAACCTTTTTATTATGGTCCTTTTCCTCCCAAGTAAAACAGAGGTGCCACCATTACTGGAATAATAATCATTAAAAAGATACTATAACTGTATTATTATTATTATTTTATTATAACTACAAACTGTTGATAACTGTTCCAAATGGAGTCCAAAAAGGTGGTTTGTCTTTTTAATGCCCTGTTTGGTAAAGCTTGAGTCAGTGACTAAGGCACTTCCTATTTAATGCTCAAAATGGCAACATGGGAGAGATGCACTAAGAGGTGATAAGGGGCCAGGGTGGTGATATAGTGGTGAAGTGGTGTAAATGGCATATCAGCAGCATGCACTAAGGTGTCTTCTCCATCATTTCCCTGTGAATCTACCACCAATCCAAGACTGCCATGAATCTGCCATGGCTTCTACAGTTTTATGAATTTAGTTCAACAATGGCTTAGTTGCATATGGAAATGCAGTTTAATGAGCTGTTGTATTATTCATGTGGGTATGTTTATATGTTAATGTGGCACATCACCACATGCACTAAGCTCTGATGGCAGTCTTTGCTGTCAGAGTTCATAGTTCCTGTAGCTCTCTATGGAACAAGATGACTGCTTGCTGTCTCTACTGGAGAGCAGAGACAACATCTGCCATCACAACATTGTTCCATTAACCCACTCAGTGCCATAGGGATGTTCATTGCACACCCCTGATGGACTTAAAGGGTTACAAAATTAACAGACGTTTCCAGGATTAACTTTAGAGAATGTCAGATAACCTGTGACATGCCTTAACTTCTCTGCCGTTCTTTTAATGATAAATTAATGCTGGTAATATCTGCTAATGTTGTAACCCCTTCAGTGCCACAGGGGTGTGTAATGACATCCCTATGATGCTGAATGGGTGAAGGGAGCAATGCTGTTTGTGTTTCTTAAGTCTGAGCAGATCCTCTCCACTCTCCCAGTGGGCAAGTGGAGGAGCAGACAGGATGTGCTCGGACTTCAGGTTTGTTAAACTGCTGGCGATGTGTAAGGGAGGGCATACCTTATATGTCACCAGCAGTTAGGCAACCCTGCATGCTAATGACGGAACTCAAACAAAAACACCTTTGAGTGCAGTCCGAATAAGGGCGGTTTATAAATCCCCGTTTTATTGTTGCAATCCGGTACCCATTGGGAGCTGTGAGTATCTTTTTATCTTCTACTCCACAGCTAGTATACTGTGGTTTTGCGCCCTCTCTGGTGTTTTTGTTTGTTTTCGTTTAAGGGTTTTAAACCTTTTGAGAAGCTGCATACAACATCCAGTGGAGGAATGACAGAGTGGGGGCTGTCCTGAATCTCTCACATGTTCAAATATTTTGGATCTTTGTAAGTAAGGTGGTGTAGCAGTGGTGGATCCAGTACTCTACTGTATTTCACTAGGAGCGCCCTTTTTTTCTTTTTGTAATGACTGAACTCGACCCCCACCCTTTCCATGCATAAATCTTATTGTATATGGCATTTTCCATTATATATATATATATATATATATATATATATATATATATATATATTTATAATGTGTCCAGTTGGGACACTGTAAATGCCCGGGTGCCAAAGCTGCATGGGAGTCCATACAATATAAATATAGAAGGAAGAGCCAGCACACTCAGGACTTATCAGTAAAGTTATATTTACTTAGTGTCAACGTCTCAATGTGAGTTCCAGGTCACTTTCCTTGTCCTGAGGAAAATGTGGAACTTGCATCAAAACGTTGTCACTAAGTTAATATAACTTTTTCTCTGTCATCCAATACAGGTTACTGGTAACTCTGGGTAGGCGATCCACCCCTTTAGGCAGGAACAATTCTAGAATTGTATGCCAGGGGTGTAGCCTACCCTCCTTGGCTGCAGCTAGCTAACCAGCTCCAGTAAGATTTGTTCCTTGTTGAAGACACAGGCAAGAGAACAGTTCTGCTATAGTTTTAAAAATGGAATACCACCATTAGGCGGATTACCATAACTGACAATGCCCTTCGATGTGGCTAGCTCAGTAACTCGGTGCTTTTTGTGGACCTTAAGCCCTTGGTGGAAAATCTTGGGTTCAAGTTCTTTCCTCAGGAGTTGCCCACCGAGGCTTCTTCTTAATACATGGTAGTCTGAAGACAGAAGATCTGCAGGACACATGTCCCACAGTGCCCCTCCGCACAGGGTTTTTGTCCTTGGGAGTTGTTATTACACACTCCTGCACTCATTGGGTTTATCTGTATGTTTTGGAGCAGGTTTATGTGGTAACTTAACTCTTTAGCTGTTGATATTGCATCTTTGGGGGGTTATTGACACTTTCCCTACTGGGTTCAGTGTTTTCTGGGTCTCCTAATATGTTCTAGTGATGTTTCATGTACTATTATTTTTTACTTTTCAACTTTGCAAAATTTAAATAAGGCGAGCTTTACCGCATAGACACCATTGCTCCATTCATTTCTATAGGACTGCACAGTCTGGGACATATCTCTGCAACCGCTCAACGTAACGACTTCAGAGATGGCTCATTTTAATTGTCTGCCTTTGCTGTTTTATCCGGTTCATGTTGCAAGTGTGTTGGGAGGCTCAGGGGGCTTCGGGCACTGTTAGGTTACTTTTTCTAGGTAAACTACATTTTCCATGAGCGCTTGCTTCACGCGCTCGTTTCTGGTTGGCTCCCGCCACGGCAGACATTTTGTGCTTTTTCTATAACGAGTATCCTACGCAGGGCTTGGACTCTCCTTTTCTCCTCTGCAGATTAACCCTTTCCCTGCCAGATAAGTGTATTTTTAGATTTCTGGGGTCAAACTTTAATCTTACACACTGTAATTGGGTTATTCTATATACTATAACTTTTTTGACACTGTGAGACTGTCTAATCCGTTAGAGCTTGGGGCCAGGCCTAAGACTAAGGACCCTGGGGTCTCTGTGTCCCCTATTGCGCATTGCTCCTCATATCATTCAGGGTTGCCTAGAGAATTCTCAGGTCATTTATGCCCAGCATGTTCTGATGTCCCTGAGTCTCTTCCAGGGACCTCCAGCCATGCAATAGAGCCAGTTTGGGTGCAAGAGTTCAAGGCTGCTACTAGGGACCTTCGGTCTACAATGCAACTCCTTCCATTCCATTCATGGCAGACCCCCTCTTCAGTCAAATCCTCCCTGCCTAAACCGCAGGGAGTACCTGACATATCAGATTCCTCTGAGGAGGAACAGTGAGTGGATTCAGATGTTGAGGAATGTTCTGCTATGGGCTCCTCTCAGTTTTTTGGGGACCCCTTTGAGGCTGATCCTGAGGCTGAGGACCTGATCAGGGCTGTCTTGACTACCCTAAACATTCCCTTAATTCAGGAGGTTTCTTCAGATCCCTCTGATGTGTTTCAGGAGCCTAAAAAGCCCATTACTTGTTTTCCACCTAACCCCACTCTTTACCGCCTTGTGTCTGATGAGTGGAAATCCCTGGACAGGAAACCTTCTGTTTCCAAGAAATTTGGTAAGCTTTACCCCTTTTCTGAGGCGGCGCTTGCTCAGTGGGTTCATCCCCCCCCAAAGTGGATGCTCCTATTTCCAGGCTGTCTAAGTCTACTGCCTTCCCAGTTTGACACCTCTGCTCTGAAAGACTGGACTGACAAGAAACTTGAGGTCTCCTCAAGTCCATTTTTGCCACTGCTGGTAACACCATGTGTCCAGCATTCTCTGCAGCATGGGTTAACTGGGCCATTGTGGTCTGGACTGAACAACTCACCCTGGCTGTCCATCAGGGTGCTCCTCCTTCAGATATGTTGCGCCTTCTTGCCAACATTTCTGAGGCCTAGGGCTATGTTTTTGCTGCCTTATTTGATGCCATCCATTTGGTGGCTAGGGTTTCCACCAGTCTGTGGTTGCCAGACGAGCTCTTTGGCTCAAGATCTGGTCTGCTGACACCGCTTCTAAGAAGCCTTGCTCTCCTTGCCTTTTCAAGGCACATCATTGTTTGGGCCAGATCTTAAGGATCTCATTAGTGAGGCCACAGGGGGTAAAAGTACACTTCTGCCTTTGGTCCCCAGGAAGAAAACTCCTCTCAAGCGTAATTGCTTTTTTCGTTCCTTTCAGACTGAGACAAGTCCAGCGAACCAGGCAGTTCCCTCAGCTCCGCGTGCCTCCTCCAAGCCCAAACCGCAATGGAAGCCCAAGGTCTTCTCCAAGCCTAAGGCTTCCAAGCCTCCTTCGGCATGACTCACCGAACCCCGGTCACCGCTCTCCTGTGGGTGGCCGTCTGCGTCACTACCACAGCATCTGGGAGGATTCAGTGGCAAACACATGGGTTTTACAGGTGGTGGCAGAAGGATACAGGATCCCTTTCATCTCTCTCCCTCCTTTTCGATTTTTTTCCGTCTCATACACCCCAGGGGGCAGAGAAACACCGTCTGTTCAATGGCGCTATCCGGGCCCTTCTGGACAAGGATGTTCTAGAGACGGTTCCATTTCAGGACAGAGGTATGTTTTTTTACTGAAACCTATTTATGGTCTCCAAGAAGGAAGGCGGTTGTCATCCGATTTTTGGATTTGAAGGATCTCAATTCCTTCGTGATCAGGACTCCTTATCACCAGGACTCCCTAAGGACGTTGATTGCTGCTATGTCCCCGGGGGAATTCCTTGCCTCTCTGGATCTTCAGGATACGTATCTACACATCGCCATTCATCCAGAGAGCCAGCAGTATCTCAGATTTTCCTGCGACCAAGGGCACTTTCAGTTTTCAGCTCTTTCCTTTAGTCTGACTACAGCTCCTCAAGTCTTCAATCGGAACAGCATCAGAGTCACTCCATACATGGACGACCTGCTTCTGAAGGCACCTTCTTCGGAACTTCTTCATCAGCAGGTTCAAGAGTGCATTCTTGCATTCATCCATCACGAGTGGATCATCAACATGGACAAGTCGGATCTTGTCCCATCCCAGTGTCTGGTCTTCCAGGGCCTTCTCTTCGACACTCAGCAGGCATGGTGTTTCTCATAGACGAGGTAGCTCACCAGATCGCCCACAGGGTTTCTGCTGTTCTGGCTCAATATCCAGTTCCAGCCAAGAAGCTGTCCTCTCTAGTGGGGAAATTCATCTTCACCATAGAAGTGGTCCCATTTGCCATGGCTCACACCAGGGAACTCCAGAGGTTTGTGGTCCTGGTGTGCAGGGGTCAGCCAGGCCTTCTGAAGGCGTCAGTATCCCTTCCTCTTCATGTGGAACTGAGTTTGTCATGGTGGCTCGACCTCTCCAATCCGCTGAAGGGCAGGTCCTTCCTGGTATCCTTCTGGACCACTGTGACGACGGATGCCAGCCTCTCCAGCTGGGAAGCGGTCCTGGGTTGCCTGAGTACTCAGAGTCGGTGGTCTCCGGAGGAATCTCTCCTTCCCATCAACGTGTTGGAGCTTCGGACGATATTTCATGCCCTTAGTCATTGGATACCACAGCTGGAAGACTGTCCAGTCCGGGTACAGTCCGACAACGCCACGGCCGTGGATTACATCAACAAGTAGGGTGGAATGAGAAGTCTTGTTGCTTGGTTAGAGGCCAAGGCTATTTCAAGGCTATATGCCTGGGCAGAAGAACACGTTCCTGCCATATACGCAGTGCACATTCCTGGAATAGACAACGTCATGGCGGACTTCCTCAGTCGACACACAGTGGACAGCGACAAGTGGGAGCTGCACCCAGAGGTGTTCAACCTCATCGTTCAGAAGTGGGGTCTTCCTTGTATCGACCTGATGGCGACAAGACACAACCAGAAGGTTCCGAGGTTCTGCTCTCGCTGGAGGGATCCTTTAGCTATAGCGGTGGAGGCCATGTCCATTCCTTGGTTCTTTCCTCTCCTCCCCATGTTGCACAGGGTGTTGAGGAAATTGAGACTGGAACGCTGTCCAGTCATTCTGATTGCTCCGTACTGGCCTCCACAGGCTTGGTTTCCGGAGCTTCTGGATCTGTCAGTGGCGGAGCCATTCTGGCTCCCTTGCTGTCCGGATCTTCTTGTCACGGATTTGAAGACTCTCAGACTTAAGGATTGGTAAAATAACTTAACTTTATTAAAAGTTAAAGGCAGTCCCCGTAGGGTAAACATACATAACAATACAACAGTAATATAACATATAATAGGTTCTACCGGCCTTGCCTAAATACCGGGCAAGACAACCCAAGTGACAGTTTTAATGACAGGCTCTACCAGCCTTGCCTATACCGGGTAAGGCAACCGTGAGATGACATATACCGGTTCTACCGGCCTTACCAATACCGGGCAAGGCAGCCCCCACAGAATGCTGAATGTAGGCTCTACCGGCCCTGCCAATACCGGGTAAGGCAACTTTAAAGATGGTGAATTACAAGGTTCTACCGGCCTTACCAATACCGGGCAGGGCAGCCCAAAGGAGTACTGGAGTAGGCTCTACCGGCCCTGCCAATACCGGGTGAGGCAACCTACAGGATGGTATAGTCAAGGTTCTACCGGCCTCACCAATACCGGGCAGGGCAGCCTGAGCGAGTAGACCAGCTGTCAGGTGACTAAGACAGCATAGAGCATAAGTATAGGGGTCTTACTCAGCAGGAGTCTATTGCCAGGGATACTCAGACAACTGCAAGGAAGTGGACAGCGACTGACCACAGTACTGGATGTTCAGGAGCAAACCAACGTCTGCACATAGGGACTAATGGTAATAGCGCCACCAGGTTTAATGGAGCAAACCAGCGACCGCACGCTGGAACCAACAATGTATATCGCAACCAGGTTTAGTGGAGTAAACCAGCGTCTGCACGCTGGGACCAACAACGTATATCGCAACCAGGTTTAGTGGAGCAAACCAGCGTCCGCACGCTGGAGCCAATAATGTATCTCGCAACCAGTTTAGTGGAGTAAACCAGCGTCCGCACGCTGGGACCAACAATGTATATAGCAACCAGGTTTAGTGGAGTAAACCAACGTCCGCACGCTGGGACCAAAAATGTATATCGCCACCAGGTTTAGTGGAGTAAGCCAGCGTCCGCACGCTGAGACCAACAATGTATATTGCAACCAGGTTTAGTGGAGTAAACCAGAGTCCGCACGCTGGGACCAACGATGTATATCGCAACCAGGTTTAGTGGAGTAAACCAGCGTCTGCACGCTTGGACCAACAATGTATATCGCAACCAGGTTTACTGGTGTAAACCAACAAAGTATGACCAGCAGCGAGAAGAACAATGTCGCCAGAGCGACGGCTGGAGCAGGGGATTCAGGAACTCAGTAAGATTAACCCGTGAGGTGCTGGAACACAGGAACACTAGCATACAGGAACACTAGAACACAGGATCAGCAAGTACAGCAGGATCAGGCCCAGAAGCCTGACAAGCAGGTCAGGCAGAGTGGAGTCAGAAACACCACGAAAGGGCAACCTGGAAGTGCTCAGCCTGGGTTTAAAAAGGCTGTGTGAGGAGGGCTAATCACAGACAGCCAATCATGATACTCAGCAAGTGACTGACACTGAACAGCACCAATCACGGCACCGTGATACTTCTTCTACAGGGTTACCTGTGGAAGGAGGATGTTCATTGTCTAGCCTTGACGGCTTGGAAATTGAATCCTCAATACTGAAGAAAGGTTTTTCTTCTGGTGTGGTGGCTACTATACTTAGTGCCTGCAAACCTGTTTCTTCTAAGGCCTACCATTTTGTCTGGTCGACCTTTCTATCTTGGTGTGCTGACAGGGACCCGTTTCAGGAATTTGATCTGCCTACGGTCCTGGTCTTTTTGCAGGACGATGTGGACAAGGGCCTCAGTTTGAGTTCCCTTATGGTTCAGACTTCTGCTCTCTCTGTCTTCTTTCAGAGGTGCATTGCTATACTTCCTGATGTCAAGGTTTTCTTTCAGGGTGTTGCTCATACTCGTCCTGTCTTCAAGAATCCCTCTCCTCCGTGGGAACTTACTTGGTTTTGGGCGTTCTTCAGCACCCTCCCTTTGAGTCTTTTGGCTACCATTCCTTTACACATGTTAACATGGAAAATGGCCTTTCTACTGGTGATCGTGTCAATTTGCCATGTCGCAGAGTTACATGGTCTATCCTGTAAACCACCCTTTTTGGTGTCTCACAAGGACAAGGTGGTGCTTTGCATTTCTCAGTAGTTTCTCCCGAAGGTGGTTTCAGAGTTCCACATCAATGAAGAGATTGTGGTGCCCTCTTTCTGCCCTGACCCCACCTCTGACAAGGAGAGGGATCTACACTTGTTAGATGTGGTGCATTGTCTCAAGTTTTATGTACATCACACTGAGTCTATCAGGCAATCTGATGTGCTGTTCGCCATTCCTGAGGGTCCCAGGGCAGGAAGACCAGCATCCAAAGTGACGCGTCTTGGATCAAGTCCACTATTCGTAAGGCCTAAAAGCTAAGGAAGAAGGCTGCTCCCTTTCGGGTCACGGCTCATTCTACTAGATCTATTGGGGCTTCTTGGGCTTACAAGAATCTGGCCTCCAATGATCAGTTATGCAAGGCTTCCACTTTGTCATCTGTGCACACCTTTTCGAAGCATTACTGTGTTGATGTGCTGGCATCGGCTGACGCCAGCTTTGGGAGAAAGATCCTGGAGGCAGTCTTCTTTGGTTCTTGATGCTTCCTTCACTTTTGAGCCCTGTTGGCTCTAGTTCAGTGTGCTGTGTAACAGTTGGGGTGTTGTATCCCTGTTTAGAGTCCGCTGACAGTCCCTTGTTGTTGGGCTATCTCTGATCTGATGGTTCATGTCTGCTCTGGTAACTTTGGGAGCCTTGTGTCCGGTCATTGCCTTACTTCCCGCCTCTGGGAAACTCAATGGTTGAACATCCCAGAGTTACCAGTAACCTGTATTGGACAACAGAGAAAAGAGGATTTTAGTCTTACCTGTTAAATCATTTTATCTTAGTCCATACAGGTTACTGGTCTCCCACCCTGTCAAGGGACCATGCTTGGCTCTCCTGTGGCAGACCGTGGGGGTCCTTCGGGGTCATGCTCACAGGAGTCTTCTTTCCCTTCTACTATCTAGTCAATAGTTAGTGTCTCATATATTACTGGAACTGGTTGGCTAGCTGTAGCCAAGGAGGGAAGGTATGCTCCACCCCCTGCATACAATTCCAGAATTGTTACTGCCTACTTAAAGGGGTGGGTCACCTACCCAGAGTTACCAGTAACCTGTATGGACTAAGAGAAAAGGATTTTACAGCTAAGACTAAAATCATCTTTTTGATAAGTGTGTTTCTTTTCAGTGTCTATTATATCCTGTCACCTTGGAGACTTGCACCCAGGTATTTTTTTGTTTGTTTTTTAACTATACAAGAGAGTGCTCCATGGATTGACTGTTTGTGTGCAGCTTCGATTAATCTTTATAGTATCTGGGCCATGGAGAGCCGTAGTTCAAGAGTAATTGAATGATAAAATATCCCCCTCCCGCCCCTATTACTGATGTCACACTGTTCACCTCAGATGTGGAATCTGATCTGTTGACCAGACAGGTCACAGCAAGGGACAATCTTCTTACTAGTATAAGGCAAACCCTGCCCCCCTTGACATGTTTATCCTTATGCTCACTGAAGATTGTCCCTCTTTGCAATCCATCAGGACAGCCTTGCTGCTCTGAGGTGAGCAGTGTTACATCAGTAAAAGGGGAGGGGGATATTTATCATTCAATCACTCTTGAACTATAACTCTGACAGTATTGCAATAACGCTCGCCACGGCCCAAATACTATGAAGATTAATCAGAGCCACTTTTTTGTGAAACATTCCTATCCCTTTCAATCAATATAATAAAAAAATATGTCTCCAGTCTATATGTACAGTGAATACAACTATCTTTATTATATTGGACAGCTAAAATCCTAACAAAACAGACCAATATACTAATAAAAAATAAGGATTAGAAAGTTTTCTAAAACTAATCCAACTGGACACCTGGCAAATTGGAGGAAAATTGGCCGCCACACATTCTAAACAAAGAATGATAGTTGAAGGGTTAATCCTATCAATGAAAACTATTCACATTCAATACAAAATATACATATAATGAGAAATTACACAATAACAATTGCAAAATATATATATATATATATATATATATATATGTGTGTGTGTGTGTGTTCTTCTGACCCATGAGGAATCAGCAAGAATATTGTCGTTATTATTATTATTACAGACCCGCCAGATGCACACCAACTATAAAACGGAACACCTATACACAGAGTCAAAAGACATTAGTGAAAACCATAACATATACATGAAAAGAATTGTGAGAAACAAATAATATGAAATAAACATAAAAATATAAAATATAATCATAATAAATAATAAAAAAAAATTCACGGACAGGATTATAAATGAAGACCTTGCAGGAACTGGTATATAGTCCAGCAAGTAACGGTCATTTTTGAGTGGAATGTAAGAATTCATTGGATTTGCTAGGAAAAACTTCCTATTAAATGAACATTAATACTGAAACATGGTAACAGTTGATATAGCCTTAAATGTCATGTACTAAACAGCATGTTTAAAATATAATTATTTATATATTATATCTCTAGAACAGAATCCTAAACTCGCTTTTTAACCCATGTCTGTACTATTTGTAATGATAGATTAGAGAATCCGTAAGTTTATTGGGATTTGCACCCACTGTTCTACTATTCAGAAAGGCTGTTTATTGGGAAAAAACTTGTTCCCTTTAGCAGGTAGGACTAGTTTAAAAAAGTCTATGGAGGAGCTGGCCACCATTTGCTCTTTATCAGTTGATAGTTATCCCTTTGGTTTTAAGTGTGTCCTTCCAAGGCGGAAGTTCAGGGCTGTCTCTGTTCACGATTTTATTTTAAGTTTTAATTTGCCTTGGTTCTTTTAATTTATTTAAGTACTTTGGGAAGGTCTCTGCTTCTGAGATACATATGCATATATCATCGGGTGCGAGTCCTGGCTCCATTTTTATCCTGCTTGTTCCCTTCAGTATTGCAGTAGAAGTAAGTGTCCACAGACTGCAGTAAGATAGGGGAAATGATAGAGTGCAAAAAGAAATGGATAAGAAAAAAATAAGAGAGAAAAGAAGCATGTGGTGCTTATTATAATATGCCACTAGATGGAGTCAGTTGTGGTTGAAAAGAGTTCCTATGTACATATACAATTTGAGCTAAACAGACATATACTTGCAACAGTCAAACCTTATAGGGCAAAATGACAACACCTTTGTAACAACACTTATTTTGACATGGATGGCTGGATGGCTCATAGCTTCTGCCCAGTCTCTGTAATTAATGGTAATGAGGCATCCTTCCAAGAATTTATTGGGTAACCTACATCCATTTTTATTACTAAGCTGCGGTCGCTTCATGGAAGTGCACCATGGTATTATGCTGGACTTACGCAGCAAACAACTATTACAATGGATTTGTACAGACAGTTCTAGCCTTAATCTCATCAGTTAGGTGGTTTGCTCTTAGGGGAAATAATACATTATATGCAGATATGTGTGTTAGCTCAGATGGTAGAATTTGTTAAAAACACAGGCTCACAGATTATTGTCCCATCAAAGTCAACTCAGCCTGCTGAGGTAAAAGCACTCATGACATTTACATTTTATTCCAAGCCTAACCATATCTAATCCAAAGTACAAAAGTGCATCATCTATTAGGTACACTTATACAGAGTGACTACATATAGTAAACATTTAAAAGTAGAAATACCAGATGCCAACAGCCCTCCTCGAACAGTGAAATATCCAACAATGAGCTGTCCCTCTCCCTCTACAGCTCCATATAGAAGCAAGAAGCTGTGGTGGGAACCCCCAATTAAAGAGCAAAACAAAGAAGAGCTATGATCCCCATGTCTAATAGGTCCCACTATGGACCAGGGTACTACAATGAGAATAAAAATCAAAGTGTAAAGTCATATGTATAAAAACGTAGAGCTACATAATATATAGCCTAGATATAATGTCTAACAGTGGTACTAACAAATAAGGTCAAAATATACTTCTCCAACAATACCTAATCCTGTCTGTCCACCCATCCAGAGGAATGTATCCTCTTCCCAGAAAAAAACATATGAATATTTACCAGTAGGTCAAATAAACTGTCATGATTGCACAATCCGGTTCAGAGTGCTATCAACATCTGGGAAGACTTCCTCTGCATATCTCCTAACCTGCTCCAGGGGTATGAAGTTCCACTAGCAGTCAATCTTAAAAAGAAAAATGTGGGGGCATATGAGAAGTATCAGCTGACTTAATGGTCCGGTACTAACTAATTATGTACATCCACAAAATCAAACTATCATGAATAGTCTGTTTTACAAAAGTGATTTAAACAATATATACACAAATTCAATCTTCCTATGATATGGCCAGGCACATCCCTTCATGCCATTCAGTAAAGTAAATGAGGCATTGGGCATAAGCATTCCTCAGCATTCATCCGATTGGCTAAACTAATCCTATGTAAAGTCATATGTAGACCAGTGGTTGCGTTTCTATCCAGTTTTACCTGTTCACAAAACCAATCATGCCATTTTGGATATCAAAGTGTACCATACAGCACAGAATAAATGTGCATCCAGGTTCCCATATTAAACAGTGTGCATCTATGCATTAAACTAAGTATCACTATTAGAAGGCCATGACCCTAATGCAAAACATAGATTCCATTTAGATTATTACATTTGTATTAAAGCAATATATCTAGCTTAATAAAATTACTATGGTTTAACTGTATGAAAGTATAAAGCTAATCTATCCAGCACATATATGTTAGTTAATGAAAACACACAGACTCTGCCACTATCTTACCCATATATGTAAGGGGAAGCAAAAAGTTATAGAAAGACAATGAATCACATACACTTTTTTCGATCATGTATAAATTGCATCCTATTCAATGGGACACCTCAAAGATTTGTCTCCACAAACATAACATTCCCTTACTAATCTCCTGGGGACCAGGGAAGGTGCACTTGAAACCAGTTCACTCCTTATTCCACCTGCACCTAGGCAGCAATTCTACCAGCTACAAATGCTGGCACAGCTTCATGGACAGCACAGTGAAATACCACTGAAAACAAAAGTATATTCTGGGTGTTCAGGAAAGTTTACAATTGTTATTCAGCTAACGTTCCTTTATGGCATGCGTTTTGGATGTAATAAATAGAAGTTTTGCTATTGGGATATACAATTACAAAAATAAGAGCATAATCTACCAGGAAGGATAAATTGAGAGTGTCTGTCATTTTCAAGTATGACGTGGGCACTCATTTTAAGTACCTCAAAGGGATTAAAGGCTGAATTGACCTTGCTAGACTAGAACCTGCAACCCTGAGGTCTAAACAGATTCTACAGCTGCTGTATTAACCAACTGAGCTATCTAATTAGAGACATGTTGCATCCAGAACATACTTGCTCCATCATTTTTAAAGAGGAACTTTCTGCTTTATAATATTGCCCCCAATACATCCTGTATTATAATTCGCTAAGGATGTTTGTCAGAAGCCGTCGTGAGCAGTAAAAATGGCTGCGTGCGCTGCAGTCATGCGCAGTACAGACTGCCGCTCCACGGCTGATACAGAGCGGGGCGCACCGAATTCAGACCGGAGTCCTCTCTGCGCACCTGTTTATTTTTAAAACAAATATGTTGTGATATCTCATTGTTCACACTTCTGTGTATTAAAACATCTCAGCAGATAACCATTTGGGATGAAGAGGAAGTTGGGATGTATATTGAGGACCACCACAAAAAAGGAGGTAGTTCCCAAAGAAAAACCTCTGTTTCCCGCCATGCTAAAATGAGATTTGCATAGATGGGGAACACTTGGCACCCATCACTGCCCCTTATACTTGTTTCTAGTATGTATTATCGAACAAAAAAAAATCATCTTGCCAACCAAGACACAATATACTGATTCAGTATCACGGATTCTTGGCACTGTATACTTCTTCTCGGTGGTATATGAATGCTACTGGTCACAATGTTATGTTTCGTTGCATTTTGTACTTTTTCCTCATGAAGAATTTCTCCCCTGTGGTACAGCTGGATTTTTCTGGAATTACTTCGCTTTTCTTTTGAACATAAGGCCTTAAGTTCAGTTATCCTCCAGCAGACATTGGACAAATGATCACATTTGCAACCCCTTAAGGATGAGAGGACTGATCAATGCATTGCGAAACAATGCATTGTTCACCCCTCTGGTCCTTAAGAAGTTAAACAACAATAACATACTTTTTGTGTTTTCATGTTTTGATCAATAGACTGCTCAAAGCACACTTGGTCATCAAACACCTATAAAGGTCTGCTCTAGAATTGCTCCTCATAATGAGGAATAAGGCTAATAGATCCTTATGCACAAACAAACTGGAGTAGTCCCATTGACTTAAATGGAGCGTTTAACTCCCTGAATGCTAGAGAGATCTACAGACACATTGCTTTTTTATGTGCTGGAGACCTCTAGCATTCAGTTCCATTTTAAACAATGATCGTTCATAGTTCTCTCCTGCGGTGTAGTTAGTTCGCTGTAGAATACCTCTTTTCTATTGGTCCATAGTAAGAGAGTAGGTATGTATGGAGCAGAAAGGACACGTCAAGTAACCAGTGTTCCTGTGATTAAACCCTCTGTTAAATAGATAACGTGGACACCTGCTCATGTCAGATATTTGAAATTTAGCCTAGATAGAGAGTAGACTTAGCAGTTCACATTGATCATAGGAAGTAAAATTCCTATTTCTCCTTATAAGAATGCAACGAATATTCACTCTTGAACCCCCTGGAAGAAGTCAAAAGTCAATGACACTCAGGTCCTAAGGAAAACTGGTAAATTTTGGAGTCTACAAACTGCCCACGAGGAACTCATAATCATCCAAACAAAAGCAATTGATTTAAATGGTATTTTAACCCACTTGAATGCTAGATAGATCTCCAGAACATTGTAATTGTAACATTGCATTTGTAGACCTCTAGTATTCAGTGGGTCAAAAACTCCATTTAAAGGAACTTACACTTGAAAATGATCTGGGGGTTATACCCACTTACATTTTTAGTTCTCCCCTATAGTTCAAATGGTTTGCCCCAGAAACCTCCACTTTTCTCTTAAACATACAGCCTTAGATGTTAGATGGAAGTAGGTATTTAGGATCATATGACCCAATTTTCTTTTTAGGTGGGAGTATTCCAGTTTTTTTTGTGCATAGGGACATGTGGGTGGTATTGAATAAATTAAGGAGGTGCAATGATGGGCCAAATTAATGGCACCACAGGGTATTAAATAATCATTACTAATGGTATAGATGAAAGACCATAAGGAGACCCTGCAGTTCTAGCACACCATTCAGGCTAAATATAAGTCAAGAGTACACTCCAGTAGTCCTTGGAGATACCCTAAAACTTAACTTTTATTAGTAATTTTAGATAATTCCTGGGTATTAGGCTAATTCCTGGGTATATACCGACCTGCCTTTATCTTATGTGATAACCCAAAACAAAGAAGGATGTATACAGAAAAATAGGATTGTGATTTGGCTACGCCTACCATACACTCCAAAAAGGGGGAAATATGGAGGTTTTTAAAAAATAATAATTGTTCTCATTGTATATGCCTAAAGCACCAAAGAACAGTCCAACTGTCCATATGGACTGTAAAATTGAAGAAAAATCTCACAGTAAAATTAATATATGGTATAGTGCAATAATATCTATTTGTCCTAACCCACTCAGGTGGTAGTTCAAATTAAATAAATTTGAAAATAACATATATTGGACAAGTTGCCAGACATGATGCAAATGTATGTACTTCAACAATATTGACAAGAGATAAATATGTACTGCTGGGGTATTACCTGGCTAGCCAGAGGAAATACTATGAACGTTGTTTAAAGGGATAGAAATGTCTCTTTAAAAGTTGCTTGCCGAGTCTTCTGTATGTTAAAAGTAAGCGAATGTGCTATGTCTATTACCTTACTTGTTTATAGTTCAAAAGTTATGAAGAGATAAAGATCCACCACCCGCCCCTTTCTGGCACGTCATGCTGAAGATGCAGGCTGGTCAGGACACCTGCAGCAAGGGACAAACTTCAGTAACCAAAGGGAAATCCTGTCCTCCTTTGTCAAGGGGGGGGGCAGGATTTTCCTTATACTTAATGAAGTTTGTCCCTTAATGCAGCCGTGGAGTTGCACGACCAGATTGGTGGGACCCGGCCAGAAATGGGCGGGTGGGGGATCTTTATTGCTTCATAACTTTTGATCTACAAACAAGTAAGGTATTAGACACAGCACAATCGGTTACTTTTAACGTACAAAAGATTCGGTGAGCAACTTTTAAAGCGACATTAATATCCCTTTAAAGGGATAGCAATGTTTCAAAATAAAAGCAAGTCCAATTAATCTTCATAGTATTTGGACCATGGAGAGTGTTATTTTAATACTGTTAGCACTGTAGTTCAAAAGTAATTGAATGATAAAGTATCCCCCTCCCATACATCATGCAATACCTTCGGGGAGGCATCTGTGTAACGTTTTTTTAAGACACTCAGACCAGTTAGTAGAATAAAACACTGTTTTATTAAATGAAAAATTAGGTGAAAGATCGCCCTCTACAGGCAACACAAAATAATACAAAAATATGGACAGATATGCCCCCCACAGGCCCAGTATACAGAACCAGAGTATCACATATACTGTCTCAGGACAGGCACACGGTAGTGAAACACATCAAGGGTTAAATGCAATAATCAGTCAGTCTCTGTTGTGGTGTTTGGCATGCCCAGTGTAGTGATAGAGCAGCTGTACGTGTAGATGGTAAAACACCCAGAGTTCTAGAGGCTGGGAAGCTGCTAGGCAATACGTGACCAGAGGTAGAATCAGCAGAAACGTTGCACAGAATAGCCCCCACGGGCGTAGCCACGGATACAACTAAATCTGCAAGTGCGTGAGTCGGTAGCCCCCACGGGCGTAACAACGGTAAAGGCTTGCACTGCAAGAGCTGGCTAGTAGCCCCCACGGGCATAATAACGGAGACCAACTGTACAGGGATAATTGAGCCAATGGCCCCCACGGGCGTATACCGGCGACAACCTGCAAGAGCTTGAGCCAGTAGCCCCCACGGGCGTAACAACGGAGACCACAATACGCTGCTAATGGTGAAGCCAATAGCCTCCCAGTGGAGACCGCCCTTTGCTGTAATAGCTTGAGCCAATAGCCCCTACGGGCGCAAACCAGAGAACAAACGTATGAGTATGAGCCAATAACGTCTTACCGGGCGCGGTAACGAACGCGACTACTCTGCGGTTGACAGGATGAGCCGACGACCAACCCAGACATATACGCGGCCAACTCAGCAGAAGTAGTGCGATATAGCTTAGGCTCTGTACAGGTGTTAGAAGGCTCAGCTAAGGAGGCGGCAGCACAGCAAGAGTTACTATGCAGCTTAACGGATCGGAGGCTCAGTATAGAGGAATAGCTCTGCAAGTACAAGGAGGCTCAGTAATGGAAGCACAGCTCTGCAAGTGAGCATGGAGACTCAGCACTGGGGACTAGGTACTGCAAGGGTTAAGGAGGTCACACTATCCGTCCGGTAGGCAGTTGTAGTGGAAGTCAGAATGTCGCCACAGCAACAACAGGAGCAGGAACAAGCAGGTCACTGGAGCAGGCCGGTTCGAGTCACGGAGCGGGAAGTCAGCCAGGCCAGGTCGGATCACGGAGGTGGTACTCAGACGAGCTGGGTCAATCGCGAGCAGGAACGCCAGCCAAGCCGGGTCAGATAACGGAGGTGGTTCTCAGACAAGCCGGGTCAATCACGAGCAGGAACACAGGAGCGTAGTCACAGGCCAAATCGGTACACAGGAATCCGGAACACAGCAACAGCAACACTGGCTCTGAAACACCACAAAAGTGCACCTGACAAGTGTCACGGCCTGGCATAAAAAGGTCAACAGGGGCGGGCCAAACCAACTCAGCAAATCAGAGCACACCACAAGCGAGAGTGACAGAGGAGGATCACAGGCACTGTGATAATCTGACTGGCCCCAAATTTATTCTGCAGCATGACAATGACCCCAAACATACAGCCAAATTCATTAAGGACTATCTTCAGAGTAAAGAACAACAAGGAGTTCTGGAAGTGATGGTGGTCCCCTCAGAGCCTTGATCTCAACATCATCGAGTCTGTCTGGAATTACATGAAAATAAAGACGCAACTGAGGCTGACTAAATTCACAGAAGAACCGTGGTTAGTTCTCCGAGATGTTTGGAACAACCTACCTGCCAAGTTCCTTAACATACTGTGTGCAAGTGTCCCTGGAAGAACTGATGCTGCTTTGAAGGCAAAGGATGGTCACACCAAATATTGATTTGATTTTCTTCTGTTCACTCACTATCATTTTGTTAATTGATAAAAACAAACTATTAACATATCTATTTTTAAAAGCATTCTTACTTTACAGCATTTTTTCTCACCTGTCTAAGATTGCAAACAGAGACAATGCAAAGGTGTAATCCTCAAAATAAGGAGTATAAGGAAGAGTATTATCTTGCAGGGTATCAAAGAAGTTAGAACCCATTCTTCATTCATGCCCTTTGGGGTGATACTATCCAGTAAAAATATCCATTTGTTTTCTTGACGCAAGAACTGACATTCTAAATCTCCATCTCTGATTCCTAGGGAAACCATTTGTAGCCCCCAGGCTTTTAAAGAGAAGGGATCTGAATTATGCACTGTTAAAAAGTGCCTAGCCACTGATTTTTTTTTCCCCAACACATGCGGCATCTTTAGGAGCATTTTAAATGTTGTTGGCATGTTCCTGAATAAGTGTCTTGAGTTTTCTGCTCGTTTTCCCAACGTAGAGCAAGCCACAAGGTCATCAAAGATCATAGGCGTGCGCAGCCAATTGCATTAGGGTGTGCACCCAAAAGCACAAACACACACGTGCGTGCGCGTATGTAATATATATGTGTGTGTGCTAGCTAAATAAATGATTGCCCCCCATCTGCTCCATATTGCCCCCATCAGCTACAAAGTATCCCCCATCAACTCCATATTGCCCTCACATTGCCCCCATCAGCTCCAACTTGCCCTAACATTGCCCCCATAATCTCCACATTGCCCTCAGCTCCAACTTGCCCCCATCAGCTCCGACTTGCCCTCACATTGCCCTCATCAGCTCCAACTTGCCCTAACATTGCCCCCATCTGCTCTAACTTGCACTCAGCTCCAACTTGCCCTCACACTGCCCCCATCAGCTCCAACTTGCCCTCACATTGCCCCCATCAGCTCTAACTTGCCCTCAGCTCCAACTTGCCCCCATCAGCTCCAACTTGCCCTAACATTGCCCCCATAATCTCCACATTGCCCTCAGCTCCAACTTGCCCCCATCAGCTCCGACTTGCCCTCACATTGCCCTCATCAGCTCCAACTTGCCCTAACATTGCCCCCATCTGCTCTAACTTGCACTCAGCTCCAACTTGCCCTCACACTGCCCCCATCAGCTCCAACTTGCCCTCACATTGCCCCCATCAGCTCTAACTTGCCCTCAGCTCCAACTTGCCCCCATCAGCTCCAACTTGCCCTAACATTGCCCCCATCAGCTCTAACTTGCCCTCAGCTCCAACTTGCCCCCATCAGCTCCAACTTGCCCTCACATTGCCCCCATCAGCTGCAACTTGCCCTCAGCTCCAACTTGCCCTCATCAGCTCCAACTTGCCTTAACATTGCCCCCATCAGCTCCAACTTGCCCTCACATTGCCCCCATCAGCTCTAACTTGCCCTCAGCTCCAACTTGCCCTAACATTGCCCCCATCAGCTGCAACTTGCCCTCAGCTCCAACTTGCCCTCACATTGCCCCCATCAGCTCTAACTTGCCCTCAGCTCCAACTTGCCCCCATCAGCTCCAACTTGCCCTCACATTGCCCCCATCAGCTGCAACTTGCCCTCAGCTCCAACTTGCCCTCACATTGCCCTCATCAGCTCCAACATGCCCTCATCAGCTCCAACTTGCCTTAACATTGCCCCCATCAGCTCCAACTTGCCCTCACATTGCCCCCATCAGCTCTAACTTGCCCTCAGCTCCAACTTGCCCTAACATTGCCCCCATCAGCTGCAACTTGCCCTCACATTGCCCTCATCTGCTCCAACTTGCCCTTATCAGCTCCAACTTGCCCTAACATTGCCCCCATCAGCTCCAACTTGCCCTCACATTGCCCCCATCAGCTCTAACTTGCCCTCAGCTCCAACTTGCCCTAACATTGCCCCCATCAGCTGCAACTTGCCCTCAGCTCCAACTTGCCCTCACATTGCCCTCATCAGCTCCAACTTGCCCTCATCAGCTCCAACTTGCCCTAACATTGCCCCCATCAGCTCCAACTTGCCCTCACATTGCCCCCATCAGCTCTAACTTGCCCTCAGCTCCAACTTGCCCCCATCAGCTCCAACTTGCCCTAACATTGTCCCCATAATCTCCACATTGCCCTCAGCTCTGACTTGCCCCCATCAGCTCCATCTTATCCCCATCACCTCCAACTTGCCCTCATCAGCTCCAACTTGCCCCCATCAGCTCCAACTTGCCCTCACATTGACATCAGCTCCACATTGCCCCCATCATCTTCACATTGACCCCTTCCATAATGCCCCTTCATCTCCACAATGACCCATTCATCTCCACAATGCCCCCTCCATCCCCTACCTTCAGTCCCTGGTGGTCTAGCGGTGTGCTGTAAGAGAGCTCTGTGCCTCCTTCGGCACAGAGCTGAAGCTCCCGCGCGCTGCTCTCAGTAATGCAGAGCGCTGGGAGATGATGTCATCTCCCAGCGCTCTGTATTACTACAGAGCCTGGGTCTCGCTGCGGCTTGTCACATAGATGCCGCGAGGGAGCGCTTGGTAGTTTAAATCAGCGCTCCCTCGCGGCAGATGTATTTAAAAAAAAAAAGAAAAAAAAAATCCCCAGCTTCCCTGGCCGGTGCGCACGGGGCCGATTAGGGTGTGCCTGGGCACACCCGGCACACCCCGTGCGCACGCCTATGTCAAAGATAATAAATTACTCCACAGCTCTGACATGTTATAAAATCATAAATCATATGTAACATGCTTCTTATTGAATCTATCCATTACCATTTTGGTAGAGATTATGAGTTGGCATGCGATGCAGTGGCCACATGAGTATGGCCCTTGAACAACAGATTTTTTGCTTAATCTTAAATTGCTGTTTACCAGTTGGTCCTTTAAATTAGGCACCCTTCTACAACCTGTCATTGCCCTACTTTCTACCACTTTTTTCCAAAGCAGGATCACATTGTAAAATATTCCAGTGTTTATTAAGAATACCTATCAAGCTGTTCCAATGGCAACTGTAGGTTGAGATAAATTGGATACTACTATCTGCTTTTGATTTTGGATGAAAAGTTGAAAAAGCTGTAGTCTCTTTCAAGGAATATCTCCCTGAGATCAGAGGATCTGTTCTTAAAAGTGTTAGTGTCACTACAATTCAGACGCAGGCATATCCTTCATCACTGGAGGGTGGGGGCTTGTCTAATGAAGTAAATTTGTAGTCGATTTTCTGAAAAGATCTGTTTGTAAGGTATAATTTGGTCCACACATGATCTTGATATTGAGGAAATTCACAGATTCATGGCTATGCTCCAGTGTTAGTTTTAAATTAATGGTGTTACTATTTAAATGATCATTGTTTTCTAACAACAGATTTTCGGGTCCTTGCCACAGTATAAAGAGGTCGTCTATATATCTACACCATAAAGATATATTATCTGTATATTTCTCTCCTGTTTCTTAAAAGACCAGAGTTTCCCCCCATCACATGAGGTGCAGGTTGGCATATGTGGGGGCACAGTCACTCCCCATTGCCATACCCTGCTTTTGGAGGAAAAACTGGTCCTTGAACAGAAAGACATTCCTTTTAGAACAAAGGACAATAAATTCAAAAAGACGTTTTTGTTTTGGTCATCGCCTTTGTCATCCTTATGAAGATAATATCCAATTGCTCCAAGTCCATAGTCATTCTCAGTAGATTTATATAGCGATTCAATGTAGCATGTCCAGGGCTGGATTTACATCTCAGGAGCCTGTAGGCACAGAAATTTGAAGCGACCCCACCCCCCCGTGGACCATCTGCACTGGATACCTCCACAATGCTCCTAATCTCCACGTTGCCCCCCCATCAGCTCCATATTGCCCTCACATTGCCCCCCTTCAGCTCCATATTGCCCTTACAATGCCCCCCATCAGCTCCATATTGCCCCATCAGCTCCACATTGCCCCCCATCAGCTCCATATTACCCTCACAATGCCCCCCATCAGCTCCATATTGCCCCATCAGCTCCACATTGCCCTCACGTTGCCCCCCATCAGCTCCATATTGCCCTCACAATGCCCCCTATGAGCTCCATATTGCCCCATCAGCTCTATATTGCCCCCATCAGCTCCACATTGCCCTCAAATGCCCCCCATCAGCTCCACATTGCCCCCCACCCCATCAGCTCCAACTTGCCCTCATCATCTCCACATTGCCCTCCATCGGCTCCAACTTGCCCCCCATTGGCTCCACATTGCCCTCTATCGGCTCCAACTTGCCCCCCCATTAGCTCCACATTGCTCTCACATTGCTTCCCCCCGTTGTCCGTTTCCTACCTCCGTGGTAGGAGATATGTATGTGCCTTCTTTGGCAGAGTCTTGCACCTGATGGAGCTCCCGCACGGTCTACTATTCAGGAATGCAGAGCACTGGGAGATGATGTCATCTC
Organism: Rhinophrynus dorsalis; assembly: GCA_037306005.1. Classification (NCBI taxonomy): domain Eukaryota; kingdom Metazoa; phylum Chordata; class Amphibia; order Anura; family Rhinophrynidae; genus Rhinophrynus; species Rhinophrynus dorsalis. The sequence goes on along the minus strand of CM074723.1, from coordinate 396,681,960 downwards.
CCAGTGCTCTGCATTCCTACACAGCCGACGAGGGAGCTCCATTAGGTACAAGACTGGGGGGGCAGGCAATGTGAGTGGGTGCCACCGGCGCAGCCAGCGAGGCAGCTATTTTTTTTGTTTTTTTTAAAGAATATTTAAAAAAAAAATCCAAATGGCAGGCGCCCCTCGTTGGCAGTGCGCCTGTAGGCAGGTGCCTACTTTGCCTAATGGCAAATCCGGCCCTGAGCATGTCACTAATAGAGTGCCTTGACTAATTGGAAGTGACTCTGTTTTACCTAGAATATCCCCAGTACCTCTGGTATAGGAACTCAGGCTATAGACATAGGGTCTCAGAATGAAGTTCAAATATTAGCTTGCGTTCTCAGTCAGACTTTCATTAACTGAGATAATGGGTATTCCCGGTGGGCAAGACTTGTTCTTATGGACCTTAGGGAGCAGAAATAGGATTGAGATTTTAGGATGTGGGACTTGCAAGAATTCAAAATCCTTTTTATCTATTATTCATTCCTGGAATGCATCCTTAATGATCTTATCATAGCTTAGTTTTAAATCTTGTATAAGATTCCCTAACAGTCTCTTATAGCAATTTTTTATCGTTCAACTGCCTCATGACCTCTTCCGTATACTTTTCAATAGGCCAAATTACTATGTTCCCAACGTTTAATGTCAGGTAATGCCTGATATTCTCCTTTTGTTAGTAGTTCTATCTGACAATTTTAGTACATCTTTCATCACCAACAAGAAGCGGTGGGAAGAGAACTAAGGAATAGAGACAAACGGGCCTACAATCAAGGGGAGAGGCTACAATGCCCCAGACACTAGACTAGAACAATAACCTCCGTGTTATCAATTTATCTAGTCATGGACCCTCTGAGGACCATTTGAATGTATTACCTAGAGGTTTGAATGTTTTGCCATCTAGTCCCATCAATAAATTTGAAACTATACAATTCACACACTGGAACAAGAAGATTTAGTAGTACAAGAATGATTTATTTATTTTTTCTAAATAATTGTTTCAGTGGAAGAAGTGTGAAGTGGATTACGAGTTGTTATACTAAAACAGATCCCGAATAGAAGAAACTATATAAGTACTTCTTTCAATACTGTCTTAGAGTATTCATACTTAGGATAGACAGAGCAGGCTGCATGGTACACCTAACTCTGGAGGATTATGAATTTTTTTTTTTATGATATCAGGCTTGGGACATCAGTAGGGTATTGATCTCCATACTGCATTGATTATATTATTACTAATACATTTCCTAACACAGAACTGCAGGGAGATGAAAGAAATGGCAAGAGGTGAAGAAAATCATGCTCTTGCTCTTTAACCCTTTGAGTGCAAAAGAGGTCCTCCACAATGCTTTGCTTTCCCCTCGGGCACTCAAAGGGTTAATATAACCCCTTCATGAATTACATATTTGTGGACATTGTAAGATATGTGTTCAAATAAGGGAATAGCTCTGGTTGTTCATTTGGCTAAGGTAAGTGATGTGCCGACATGTACAATTATTGGTTGAAACTATAATACACTCACTGCTGAAATAATGTTTCTGAAGAAAGGTGCACCAGAGAAATAAATCAGTGAGGGAATGCATGACTACATTAACATTTATATAATATCATGCATACTGATTCCCAGCAGTTCACCACACCTGATTTTGTCTATTTGTCCACTGAGCACTATGAGGAAACTCTGAGATGAACAGGTAGTTGACACACTAAGCAAATAAACATCATGATTCGTAACAAAGGGCTGTGTGAAGGCAGATTAACCCTTTAAGTGACCATCCTGTATTGAAGTAGGCACTTGGCAATGTTGTTCATCCATCTGACACTCAAGGGGTTATGCTAACCTCAATCAGTCAAATGCCGCATCTCATCTTTTTCTGCTGACAAACACCTACATTCTGATGTCACCCTGCTGAGGGTCGCCATGTAGGCAATGACATTTCAATAGGATACTAACTAAGAAGAAGGTAGAGCCAAAAATAGATAAAAACATACACAAATTCTTGGTGAGATCCAGCTAGCTTACAACTTACAGCTGCTCGATCCAGAGGAAGGACAGCCATTAAGAAACACAGTTGTTTTTTGTTTTGTTTTTGTTTTGTTTTTTTTGGGATGACAGAGCCACACTGCCATCCCACAATTCCATGACAGTCCTGGCACACACACACACACACACTGTCAGCCATGCCCTGGAAGTTAGCCCTTACTGCCCCCCCTTGGCCGCTCCTGCCAAAATCCCTGCAGCAAGTTCCAAGGGATGGTGAATTTGACAGGACTGGGCAAGGAGGTGAAGCCACCCCCCCACACTCCTGGCAAAATCACTGCAGTGAGTTTCAGTGAGGAATTCATTTTGACAGAAGTAGACAGGGAGGCGATCTCACACAGTTTCACAGAGCCCTGTATGTCTTACCCTTCAAAGAACACTACTTTTTGCCAATCACCCCCATCCTCTCAGCCATGCCTACCTCACATTCATTGCATCACCTCAGCATCACATTCCTCCCATTCACTGCATCTCTCACCCCTAATTCCCTCCCATTCACCTGTTCTATTAACCCTCCTGTTTGCTCTCAAACCGTTCACCTGATCCTGTTCTCCCTCAGTCCCTCTGCTGTACCTCATTCTGTTCTCTCTCAATTCCCTCCCTTCACCTCAACCTCTTCTGCCTTAACCCCACATCATCATATTATTCATAAATCCCTCCCCTTCTCATTATCTTCTCTCTAAATACCTCATCATCTCGGCCTTAAGCCCAGTGGAGAAACATGCCAACAACCTGACAAAGCTGTTTGAGAGCCAGGAGCTGTATGGCACAGACAGGCCTGTGGTGAAAAGCTCCTAAGCCCCAGCCTTTGTCACAGTCTGCCTCTTTGTATGTATGCATCTTTTGTGATTTATATATATATATATATATATATATATAAATATAAATAAATTGCCTCTAGATGTATATTTTCTAGCCACACAATGCACTGGAGACCTCTCTATCATTCAATGGGAATTTTTAATTCTCCCCTCTAGTACAAATTGTTTGTCTCAGAACTCCTCCCCCTCCCGCCCCTTTTACCTAGTGTAAGCTGCATCCCCTCAGATGTGGAATCTGGTTTCTTGACCGTACAGATCTCAGCAAGGGACAATATTCTTACTGTGAGCATAAGGAAAACCCAGCCGTCCTTGACAGATTTTTCAGGTTTTTCCTTATGCTCACTGAAGATTGTTCCTCTCTGCAATCCATCCGGACAGTCTTCCTGCTCTGAGGTGAGCAGTGTTACATCAGGAGCGGGAGGAGAATACTTTATCATTCAATTACTCTTGAACTACAACTCTGACAGTATTGAAAAACACACTCGTCATGGCCCATATACTATGAAGTTTAATTGGAGATGCTTTTATTGTGAAAAATGACTATCCTTTTAAAGCATTAACCAGCCCTTATATTCTTTCCAATTCATCCTGCATTACCTCAATTATAGCTAAAGGTATGGTTCCCCTTTAATACACAATTAAAATAATACAGCTAACAAGAACTCTGAAGTGCATCTCCAGATATAACAAGTGTATATGTATATATATATATATGTCATCCAAACCTACTGAAAGAAAACAACAACATTTATAAATAACCCCAGGTAGATTTATTTTAAAAAATCAATTGGAACACATTTAAAAAAACAAAGACAAATGTTTTCCTTCATACACCGCTAATCTTGAATAAAGCTGGTATAAGAACATAACATTATTTCTGTGTACACATCCACAATATGAATATTTAATCGACCTATAAAAATCTTCCGTAGAAGGATGCCTTCTACAATTCTGTCTTCAGCAGTATCACAGCTTTCTTCATGTTTTCAAACACTAAAATCCAAAAAGAGACATGAAATTCAGTGAATAGAGGGTACATTTTATTCCCTATAAAAATAAAGAGCCTTAAAGGGCCTTATACACAAAAGAAAAGTTGAGTCATTCTGGGACAACCTTAGTGGACAAATTCCCCAAATTCTCACTGATGTGAATGGGACATTATTTTTCTTTTACAACTTAGGTTTGAGTTTTAAGTGCAGGGGAGGGGATTACAGAAAAAATAAAGTGAAGTGAAGGGTGGAGAGGCAGATACTTCATTTTACAGTTAGAACCATATCTCCCAACATTTCAAATTGCCAAAGAGGGACACTTGTGTTTTAGGTGGTATTGATGGGGGCGTGGCTGGTGGGCGGGGCATTACCAAGAATTTTTAGGCTATTTCATGACCTATTGAGACCTTCTTGTGTAACCTAATCATTGACTTATAACAAGACCATTCTATTTTTTTTAGAGATGGCTTACACTAGGTAAAAGGGGCGGGGAGGGGAAACTTTGCTTGCGAATATCTCATAAACCATAAAGGTTTGAGGGATAAGACTTATATCATTCTTCATGTTTTTTTAATGCCTACAAAATAAAATAAAGTTAAAACGAAGTATTACTATCCCTTTAAGAAAAGGGGTGGGAATCCCTATTTAAATTAATAGGATGTTTTATTTATCACCTACGTTGCAGCTGATTTGCCCAAAATGACTCTGTTTTCTTTTGTACATTGGGCCCCTAGGGTTAGTTTAGAACTAGTAAGTACATGTGGTACAACTATAGACTGGCTTTTTGCATTCCAATGTTATTGAGATCTAGGAGCTGCATATAAATTAAGCTACTTAATTACATTTATTCCAGTGATTTGGGAACAAGTTAAATCAGCATGTATTAGTTGTCACCTAAGGTTCTATAACATTAATATCAATGGAAATGGCAATATGGCCTATCATTCCTTATCCCTCAATGTAAATAATTTATGTCAGCACCAGTGATGGATTTACAACCCAGCTGCCACTAGTCAAAGACTATAGGTAACATTAGCTCCACCTGCAGCCACACCCCTATGCCTCACATGACCCTGTCCTCCAGTCCCAGGAAAATACCCTTTGTCTATAACAAGCAAGGACAAAAAAAGGCTTTAACCCCTTGGTTGCTTGAGGGATCTCCAATACATTGCTTTGCTATGTATTGGATATCTCTCTAGCATTCAAGATGTTAAATAATAGTCTGTAAAGGGGTATAAAACTGGTACAGAGACATTAAGATTGTTCTGGCCACACCCACAATTCAGAATATGAGTGTGGCCCACACAGTTGAGGCACCACCCATTTAGGCAGTTTGAACTCTAGGCACTTGCCTATTCTGTCTAATGGGAAAACAACAGCATATATCACTAGCATGGAGTGCATAACACAATAATAGAACAGCATGTATCTCTTTCTTAGTATTCATATACTTTACTTATGTGTGTGTGTGGGTGCAAATAAATGGCATGGCTTTCAAAATATGATTCCCATTTATAGTCTATATATAATTTCAAGAGAATTTTCCCTGCTGGTATTGAGAAATTGAGAACTCAATGCTGACAGTTTTGAATAGAATATTATTAAACCTAAGCAATTATTACAAACCGTTCTTAGAGTTAACTCATTCTGGACATGTATTCCAATCTATATAATAACTAAAAGTATTTAAAATACTCAGGGTAGGAATAAATGTCTCTAAATGTGTTTACAAGAAGCACTTACATATGTTGGTGCACATATTGTTTTGTACCCCTCAGGCACTCAGAGGGTTAATTGTCTATCTTTGCATGTCTATCTAAGTAATGTATCAGTAAAAAATACATCATTGTCATGAAGAGGCGATTCTGTTACTTACACAAATCAATGTCTGTTGGCTCATATGTGTAACGGTGGTTTGAGTATTTTCCAGGAATATCTGCTCTGACTACAAGGGAGGGATCTGTGAGGAAAAAAGAAATACACCATTAATTATTTCAGATATGATTTTCTATGAAATAATCTCTTTTAGAAGCAACTTCTATTTGTTTTATGGTTTTCAAATAAATAGTTTTTTGGAGAAAGTAACCGTTTGGTTTTGATGGTATGATGTGATACTTTATGCTAATTCATTGCATGGTATGATAACAGTTGCGCTAGTGAAAATGCCACCAATGTGTGGGCTTGGCCTAGAATTGATAGCACAGTGTACGGGAATATTGACTCAGCAGACAATTTTCAACTCTTTTTTTATCTTATGGGGACAGGTTCACTTTAATACCTGGTCTGTTCGTGGACCGTGAGAACTAACACTGAGAGTTACTCCATTAGATAATGGAACCAGTTACTGTGCAATTCCTGAACTGGATCACAGAACCTACAGGCAGGGTGGGTTTGTTGTTGCTACTTCAAAGCAATCTAAATCTGATATATTCAATGAGTGAATTGAAAACTGTGATGTTACTTGTCATTAGTTGGTTCTCTATGATTATAATTTCAAACGTTTGTGAAATTGGTTAATTTATCTATACAAAATTGCATGACAAGGGCACTGTCTTGCTCTAATGTATTTCTGCAGCGACCAATAGCAGGGCTAGGCAACCTGAGGACCTCTGACTGAAGAGCACTACAAATCCCTTCATCCTCAACCAGCCAATAGCTTGCTGGGGATGATGGAAATTGCAGTCCACAATAGTTAGAGGGTCTCAAATTGACCACCACTGCCCTATAGTCTATTTATGATTCAGAGGAAGAGTTAGCTTACCCACAAAGACAATCTTTGGAACATACTGGCCATCGAGTAACAGGTTCTTATCAGTTGGGTCATACTGGAATACAGACAAAAAGCGCATGTTCAGTCATTTTAGTTGTTTATTTTCTCTGCACTATACCATATCATTTAAATCAATTGCAATTTGCAGAATTTTCATTTAAAAGCGATGGTGCAGCTGGATTGACACATAAGGCCCTTGACACAATTTTCATTTTCCACACAGCAGGATTATTGTCATGTCTTCAAACGAACTTGGGTTTGCCAGTCTAATTGCACCATTACTCCCTTTAGGGCAGAAGGAAATGTGCAGCAGATTGCATTGCTTCAATGGGTTAACATTAGGGTGATTATTCACAAAGGATTACAGGGATAGGTCAATCATTTCTGCAAATATATAACTTACAATAACATTAAGAAGCACAAATTCTTCTGCTAATTTCTGGATACCCTTGTGTTCAGAAAATGCTTTCTTCAGAGCTAGAAAAAAATTGAACAATTTAGTTATTTTATTATAATTAACAAGTAGCATTTTGATAGAGGCCCCAGGTTGGGCCAAAAAGTTCATCAATAAATCAGCACTTTTTTGATCCTTCTACAAGTTCTGTGAGTGCGGCTCATTCTTTTTATTTTATATAGATATATATATATATATATATATATATATATATATATATATATATATATATATATATATATATATATTTATTTATTTAAATAGTTTAGGATAGCAGTGTAAGTCCAGTGGTGTAAGTACCTTTTTTATTAGACTAACATTCAGTTTTAGGGATGTTTGAGATAAATACCTGAGCGTTCCTCTCAAAAGTTTTTCCCTAAAACTGAATGTTAGCCCAATAAAAAGGTATTATTACATACTGTGAAAAACATTTGGTTTAATATATATACATACATGCCCTAAATGCAACTTTGCATAGTAATATGTTTTGAATGAAGCATCTGCTAGAACTCAGAATACTCTTATTTTACTCAGCAGAAAAAAATATATCTTATTTGATAGTTACTGTTACTATTTCTTTAAATGATATACCTAGAACCCAGGTAGATTAACGAATATGGCTGTGTCATTGACCAACCTGTGCTCTGTTAGTGTGTACATTAGTGGTGAGCAACCTGAGGTCCTCTAGCTGTTGTTGGACTACAATTTCCTGTTGGCTGCTAGAGGATGATGGGAGCTGTAATCCAGCAATATCTGTAGGACCTCAGCTTGCTTAGTGCCATCCCCAGACTGAATAGGTTAGATAGATAGACATTGACATTCAAAATGTTTGAATTCCATTAACATTAAAAATGCTAGTACATTCAGAAAAGTTTGATAGACAAAAGTAGTTATGATCCAAGTACTATGGGCTATATGTATAACAAAAAAATGGGGCAATTCTGCAGCAAATCAACTTCACCATAAGGAACAAATAAAATTCACACAAATTCCCTTTCACTTAAATGTGGCTTTTTAACCCCTATGCCAAAATTCTTTGGCGTCCTCTCTTGGAGATAATGGGTTAAAAGTCCTATTTAAATGAATAGGTATTTTATGGTGTAGACTGGTTTGTCACAGAATTTCTCTACTTTGCTATCATACTGTAAAAGAAAACTCCTCTGACTTTCCTCAGTTTTGGCTTCCATGTTTGCTGTACTTAAGACTTCCTGAGTAAAACCTCTAGGTGGATGCAGAGAGCTGATTTGCAATACAGTTGAGATTTTGGTAGCATTCAAATTACATTATATATAGTTAATTGGATTTTTTTCAGCTAATTCAATGCAAGGATGTTTCAATATAAAGGGATTATTTAAATCTAATGATTTATTATTATTATTATTATTATTAACATTATTTTACCTTGAGAATGTGGGCAGTCCAGTCTGTGGTTAATTACCATTAAAGGCTTGTTTCTGTGGTAAAAATATAAAATAATCAGATTAGTTCAATACTAAGGTTACTCTGGTACAGCATATATTAATCGAAAGTAACCCTTTAGATGCTAGGTATGTCTCCAAAGCAGAACAATGTGTTGCGTACCCCTCTGGCACTCAAAGGGTTAATAAGATCCTGCATTAAAACTGAGATCTGGTCACTTCAATCTTCAGGCAAAATTAAAGAGATATATTTTGCAAACAGAGCAGAAAAAAAACTGCCACTGACTCTTAGAGAACACTGCTGCTGATTGGTGCACGGGTGAGTTTTTAAGGAACGCACCAGTCAGAATACAGCAGTGTTATATTTTCTGAATGTCAAACTCAATTTTTCTGCTTCCTAAATTTCTGTCATTTAGTTCATGTATTATTAGAGTATCTCCTCCAGCTTCTAAGCACTGCAGGTTTTCAGGCTATCCTTAGTTGTTCTAGCATTAGCACTGATTGCTTGATCGAGCCTCTGATTGATCTGTGTGTGCTCACGTAAGGATATCCGGAAACCTGCACTGTTACTGGAGCTTGAGAACTGACCTTGGGAAAGTATCTTTCAACTGCAAATAGAAATTAAAGAGAAACTATCACTACATTCTGTATAATCCAATCTACCTGTAAAAAACAGTAAAATGGAATCTACACTTCGATTCCCCCTGACTTAGGCTTGGATTCCATTGCAGATGATAACTTTATCAATGATTTTATGTACAAATGACCCCATAGACTTTAAAATGATCTGTCAGATAAAGCCAGTTATAACTTTTATTGTCGACAACAGCAATGTAATCCTGCCTCTTAACTGATACTAGTGTATATTTCTGTATTTAGAGAGAGAGAAAGAGACTAAACATATATAGGTAAATAATTCTGTAATTATAGGATACTAACGCCTCTTAAAAATTGCGTCCCACTTACCCATACCTGCCAACATTTCAAATGGCCAAAGAGGGACACTTGTGTTTTAGGTGGTGTTTCTGGGGGCGTGGCTGGTGGGTGGGGAATTTTTAGGTTACTTTGTGACCTATTGACACCTCTTTGTGTGACTGAATAAAGGATTTACAACAAGACCAATGTATTTTATTTACACAGATTAATTTACAAACACCTATACTGAAGATTATCTAAACATTTATGTGAATTTCATTGCTGTGGAGCAATGTGATAGAATAATATGCACACCACTCAGTCTGATGTCCTGAAAAGGGGGACGACAGGGTAGAAAAGAGGGACAGGGGGATTTGGGTCTCAAAGAGGGACTGTCCCTCCTAAAGAGGGAAACTTGGGAGGTATGCTCTTACCTTATAATAGTCAAAAGATCCTAATGGCCCATGTGAATTTTGCTATTGTGCCATAGTTAAAAATATAACATCTTCAGTCAGTCCTGGATATCATGTCCATGGTGACAGAAATGACAGTTTGTAGCAGGATCACAGTTCACAAACTCAGCTGCACATGGTTATCTTCACTGTACATCCCCTGGACATCAGTGGGATACGTAGGTTCATGCACTTTGCCTGCTTCAGTTTAAAAACCTGCTAGCAACTGTCATGTCTGCCTCCATGGACATAACATCCAGGAAAATACTGTGATGTTTTCTCTAAAACAAAGGCACAGGGGCAAAATTAATAGGGGCCAATAGGATTTTCTGGGTTTAATAAGGTAAGTGTGTGGGGGTGAGTCTTAGAAGGGATTTGTTCCCCTTTAAATATGAAATGTGCATTGCTAGGGCAAATATCCCCCTTCAAGTAACTCATTTTCTGCTAACTTGTTTCTATTTGGAAATACTTCTCATTCACGCAATATTCCACTAGATGGCGATTTATAATATATATTGACATGAACATCTCCAAATGCCACTGCTTACCCAGACTTGGCTTTGTACAGAGCTTCCTCATATGTCTGAGCCCATTCCAGTGAGTCACCCCACCCTGAAATAATAAATTACATTATTAAACAATTTAGATAAGGACAATACTTTATAAATAATAAAATAACCCTTGTTAGAAAATTCCACAAGTTTGTGGACTGATCTGTTGAAAGTAAATGTGGTAACTGGACATTTTTACACATGTGGATAGGGGATTGGTGAAGGCGAATTAGCAAACCAAGAGCACCTTAGGGAACAACTAAGAATCCCCATTGATTTCAACTGGATTTGTAATCCTTTGCCTGTTAGAGAGATTATAAACACATTGTTTTGAGAGCTCTCCAAAGGATTGGTTTGCAATGAGTTGGAGATCTCTCTAGAAGTCAGTGGGTTAAAGGGGAATAGTAATACATCAGTTTTTCAAATGTTTATTGTATAGGTATTTAAAAAGAAATTAAATGTCCAAAGTCCCATTTCTTAAACCTTTATGGTTTGAGAGATATTCACTGTCAAAGTCCCCCTCTCCCTACCCTTTCCCTGGCGTCAGCGCTCTAGCTGATTGCAGGGGAATGCTATCCCACGACAGGCGGAGGCTCTTCAGCAGAGCCGAGATCGCGTTATTGAAGGATTTCTGCTGAAGAGCCTCCACTGGTCCCGGATTCCCCTACAGTCAGATAGAGCACTGACGTCATGGTAGGGGAAACTTTTACAGCAAATATCTCTCAAACCATAAAGGTTTGAGAGATGGGACTTTAAAGACCCTGTTTAACACTTTGAGGGACAGATAGGTATCCACAGGTACCTCTCTGGCACTCTAAGGGTTAAACCAATGGGAATTTGTGGAATTTGTATCGGCCCCCCTTTTGTGCAGTTAGTTGGTTTGCTTCGGTTTGTATAAGCCCATCAGCCATATTCATATGTGGTGAGAAAGCAAGTTACCACATCTCCTTTCAATACAGTAACATGTGGCTCTCCAGTCATGGCTTTTTTGCCCTGGACAAAAGTTATCCGTTTACCTCTAGAAAGTGTTTGTGGTTGGGTTGTTTTCTTTTCCTTTGTTGTTACATCTTTAGCTAGGGTGAATGAGGTAGCCACAAGTAGGACAAACACTGACTTTACAATTGTCTCCATTGTGTGTAGTGCTGAAAAGAAGTTACAGAAATAGGACACCACAGTTAGTGACATTCATCTTAATAGAAAATCATGAAACCGTATTAATGAAGAGATAATGAGGCTGATGTACGAAGAACAGCTTGATCAATTCTAGGACAAAACAGAAGTGCAATGGAAAAAAAAATAAATTTACATTGATCTGAAACGGTCTCTTAAAGGGATAGTAACACTTCGTTTTAACTTTATTTTATTTTGTAGGCATTAAAAAAACATGAAGAATGATATAAGTCTTATCTCTCAAACCTTTATGGTTTATGAGATATTCACAAGCAAAGTTCCCCTCCCCGCCCCTTTTACCTAGTGTAAGCCATCTCTTCTCAGATGTGAATCTGGTTGTATGACAGTACAGATAACAGAAGGGGACAATTTTCTTTGTATGAAAACAATGAAAGCCCTGCCCCCCTTGACAAGTTTTTCAGCTTTTTCCATTATCTTAATTGAAGATTGTCCCTCTCTGCAGTCTACCTGGGCATCTCCCTTCTGATCTGATTGAACAGGGAAGGGATACTTTGTTTGTGAATATCTCTTAAACCATAAAGGTTTCAGAGATAAGACTTATATCATTCTTCATGTTTTTTTAATGCCTACAAAATAAAATAAAGTTAAAACGAAGTATTACTATCCCTTTAACCCTTTAATTTCTTGGTACGCCTCCAACTCATTGTGGCAATGAATTAAAGGCTTCTCACTGGCATTCAATGGGTTAAAATCCCCATTTATATAAATGAGGATTGAGGGAATCTGTATGTCTCCTGTGGTACACATGATCTGCTCCAGAATTTCAGGTACATCAGGCCCTCTGTCTCTCTTTCTCTTACTGGTAAATAGCAGTTAGTACCAGTTACCCATTATCCAAGCCAGAAGCACTGCTGGTTTTTCCTATGTACTAATATTTTATGTATAAAGACAAGCCTTCTAGAGATCAGCTCCCTTCTTCAGGTTGGTCACACTGCCTGAAGAAGGATGTTGGAACCATCAGTCTGAAGAGGTGCAACACTGAAACAAACCAGCTGCACCATAGGAGAAAAATAAAAATTCCCGTTTATTTAAATGGACCATTAATCAACTTGACTGTTTTTTTACATATTTGAAAAGTTCATTCAAAACTGGCTATGTATCATGTTATCCTAAAGTCCTGCAGATGCACAGCTTAGGAAATATTCCCACTTTTATTTCTGGGAAAAGTGAAAGTCACCCAGTGCAGTACAGTGCCTTATTAACATATGAAACTTCATGAGCATATGACACATCACTGAAAAGGTTTCATTAGCATATGAAATATCACTGATACTGCACAGGTACTGCAATCAGCATACATTAGCTTACAGTACCAAGTAGGAATATTTCCTTAACTGTACAATTGCTGTTCTTTTAGCTAAATGTTCCATAGGCAGTTTTTAATGAAGTTTTCATATATCTAAACTTGAATCAAGGTGACAGGTCCTACAGAGACCCCATAAGCATTAACTTGGTTAAAAGTTGGATTTAGATCAATGGCATCTGCAGACTTTTCATTTCAACCCTATAGTGCAGTTGGTTTGCTCCAGAATTTCACCTCTTTAGACTGAATAATTTAGTTTTGATGTCTCTACATTTTGTCTTAAAATATAAAATGTTAGCCCAAGCCAATGTACAGTTTATCTTTATATTACTGCAGCTGGACTAACTTTGCTATTACAGTTAAATTATGTTATCAAACTATTCACAATGAAATAAAAATGTAACTCATATTTTAAGGTGACCACATATCCCTCTAAATCAGGAACAAAAAAAATTCCTTCTTCAGGATTCCACAGCAGTCAGTGCAACCTTGTAATGTGTGGTTTTATGTGTCCCTGATTTAAAGTTTAATTATAACTTGGTTCTTAACCTAATTTTATATTTAAAAATAAATAATAAATAATAATCTTTTTTTTGCCCCTTAACAGAAAAAATTTACTTAATCCTTTGAGTGTCTGTGTGGTATCCAATACATTACTTCACAATGTATTGCATTAGCCACTGGCACTCAAAGGGTTAAGCATTACATATGTCAAGACATTGAATGCCCTTATTTGTTTGAAAAATGCTGAACTGACCTGATGTTAACTTATAATTTTTCTTAAAAGAAAAGCATCGTGTCAAATGGGAAATGTATGTTTTATAGGGCTTTCCTTGCTGCTCGGAGGTACTTCATTAACCCCTTAATGACCAGTGGTCCAGGGAAGTGACCTTCCTTTAAGGACCGCTTTGATTGGTGTTGGTGCGTCTGCACACATGACTTGTGATGGCACACAGAGCACGGGTCTGAGAGAGAGCACTCCAGTCTTAGAGTGGTCAACTTCAGATCCTATTTGTGCTTACAGTGCTCCAGTAGGAGAGTTATAAGCACAAAGTACATAATATTCCAGAACCATCACCGGTCCTTGGTCGTTAAGGGGTTAAAATGTATTAGAGCTCACATTTACATTATTTGTTTTTGGTGCATTACTTCCATGGCCTGCCATTTGGGATTATCAGTGACGAACGTTATACGTAGGGAACAATATAAACAGCACAACCCTAAAATAACAGGCCATGGAACCTGCACAAGAAAACAAAACAAAACTAAAAAAGACACAACTTTTAACCCTTTGCGTGTCATGAGGGGGATCTCCCCTTTAACCCTTTGAGTGCCAAAGGGGTGAACAACATATTAAGAGTTAATTTAAACATCTCCCAACGGTGGAAGTACGCTTGCTGTATTCAGCAAGCAAATCGCTAAAACTATTCATTTTCCATATTATACTAGACTTCCCTTTTAAGAACACAAGCTTTTTACATAGAGTATTACCCATTCTGTGAAAAGGATTATGTCATAGCTATTGTATGATGATTAGCCCATTGTCAGCTTCCTATTGTGAGAATACATAGTAGTTTTAGTACTAGAATACTTGGTTAGCTCTAATGACGTTATTTCTTCTTGGCGTTCCATAGGGGTATGCAACATGCTGTAAAACAAAGTGTTGCACACCCATTTTGGCAATGAAACGTGTTTTTATAGCAAAGACAGCAATATATAGGGCAGAGTCTACTGTAAACTAAAGTAATAGTTGTTAATGTGATTGTTCATCATGGCTTACATATTAACCACTGTAAATGTCAGAAAGCTCCATCACCCAATCCATAAACATGATGTTCATTTCCTCTTACAATAAATAATACAGTACATAACCAGACACACTGGGCCATGAATAAAAGGAAAAGTGGAACAATTCTGGGCAAACCAACTGCATTTTGGGGGATAAATAAAATCTCCCCTTTGGACTTTTAACCTCTTGAATGCTGCACAACCCTCCAATGCATTGTAAAGTAATGCACTGGAGGCCAGTGTAGTATTCTAGGGGTTAAATGTCCCATTTAAATCCACAGGAAATCTGAGAATTTTTATTGGTCCCCTGTGGTGCAATTAGCTCCAGAATAGCTCCATTTTGCTTTTATCCACATGGCCCAGTGACTGTATGTCTTAGATGGCTAGCGGTTCCTGTGGGCTTTATGAAGAAATCAAAGCACAAGCAATTCTGGAGCAAACCAAATGCTCCATAGGGGAGTGGTAGTACATATCTCCATTGATTTAAATTGGGATTTTGACAGTTTGATTACTAGAAAAGTCTCCTACACATTGTGGGGGGAGATTTACTAAGCGGTGATAAAGCGGTGTCTTCTCCAATTTATCACTTCTCCAATTCTTATGTTATTCTATGGACCTATTCACTAACATTTCTTCAGATTTTGAGATCTTAGTGCATAGGCTCCATAGAATAACATAGGAACTTTTGTGTTTAACCATCTGAGTGCCAGAGAGGTATCCAAAGTATTGCATTGCAATGCATTGGGTAGCTCTCTGGCACTTGGAGGGTTAAGGTCTTAAATTATTCATTTAAATCAATGGACACCTTGTGACTTTTAATTTGCTCCACTTTCCAATAGTCCCTATTGCTTAGCATTGCAGATTATGTTGATGCTTTATAAATAAGTAACTAATATCATAGGACTATGATAATAAATACAAACTGCGCAAATTATACCTTCCTGCACTTTTAACACTTTGAGTGCCAGAGGGGTACGGAATGCAATGCAAAGATATGCATTCCGTACCCCTCTGGCACTCAAAGGGTTAAAATAGTTATAGTTGAGCAGGATACAAAGTAAGCAGAACAGCAACACTTTTAAATCCCCATTTTTCATATCCGGATATATTTCAAACTTGCCAGCAATCTGGGATAAAAAGCATTCCTAGACCACAACAGAATAGAGACCTAATAAAACAGTTTCCTTGGTTACCCAGAATTAACCCAGCCAAGAAGGAATAAAAAGACCATTGTGCAACCTGTGCCAGGCAATTCATGCCTAAGAGGAAGGGATTCTTTCTCGTTACCTAATTGTTACTTGTTTCTTTCCTATGTAACCTAACCCTAAGTACTAAAGACAGACTCCATTCAAAGTCAACTCACCTTCACTCCAAAGCTAGGAAAGTGCTTGAGTCAGTAGCTTGTGGGAACTGACATCTCCTATTTATTCACCTGAGCACACCTGGTCCCCGCCCACATATCAGAATATGAATAGTCATTGTACATACCTCAACTGCCTTCGTTCGACAGTAATTTTGTTATCAAAGCACCTCCCACTGAGTAGATACCATCAATGAACTTTTTTTTTGTGACAACCTGTTTTTCAGCTGTGGTTTAGTGGTATCCGGGTTTTTTTTTCTTATAATTGGGCACTAATCCAAGTCCAGGTAAGCTTAAATGAGATATAGTGATTTTGCCTGAAGGCTGATCTGTCTTTGTTTGATTGGACAAAGGCCTTTCCTTAAGCAAGTAGTGTGTGTTTGTGTGTGTGTGTGTGTTTGTATGAGAAAGTAAAAGTTACAATGCAGGGCAGGTAGATTTGTATCAGTGCCGTCTTTAAGGCTTAAATACTAAAAAGTGGATCCATTTTGGGGTAAACCAACTGCTCCACAGGGACAAAAAAAATGATCACTGATTTCATTGGTGAGACAAAATGCCTGCATTTTATGCCACACATAACAAAATTAAAATGCCTATGTATTATTTGTTTATATTATTTATTATGGATCATATTCTTAATGAGCAATGTGCTGGAAACATCTCTAGCTTTCACAGAGTTACATGTGTTTTTAACTCTGTGGATGTAATGCATTTGAGACATCTTTATCACCATGATGGTTGATTTTTAACCCTTTGAATGCTAGAGGGGTACGTAACGCATTGCAGAACAATGAATTGTGTACCCCTCTGGCACTCAAAGGGTTAACCTTATGGATGCCAGTGACATCTTCAGTGTATTGTGAAGAAATGCTTTGGAAAGGTCTTGAGAGTCCATGAGGGTAAATATAGTAAAGTTGGTTTGCCCAACACTTGATACCCTTTTGTCTTTACACATATCTTCAGTCTGTTCATGTTTTCCCTTTCATTATATCACTATCCCTTTGAGGGCTAGAAGGAAGTGCTTAAAGGTTATTACAAACTTAATAAAATAATTTAAAAAACTTAAATAATAAACAGATTTAAGGAACAGTAAACTTTTTTTTAATGAAAACCTGTAAATTATAGAGCTTTTCCTGCTAAGTAACACACGGGCAATCCCACCTCTGTCCGTTGTTTTATTCAAATGTGAGTTGTTTTATTCAAATGTGAGTTTACTGTACTATAATTACACATGAACTACACAGTGTACACCACTGTTGAAGTGCTCTGCATTGCACAAAGCTTAATGTATGTAGAAACATTACTATCTATTTTCTATCTCCCCCTGTAGCCAGTTACGCACCTCTCCCACAGATCGAACACCAGGGGAACTGTAGGTGAACTGGTAGGACAACAGGTGGCAATGTAAAATAGAAACAAAATAAGCCCCCCCCCCACAAAAAATAAATAAAATCCCAACAGTTTAAAGTGTATATTGTTGAAATAAAACATTTCCAGCAGTGAGTACCGATGATTCACTCAGCATTTAAAGTCTTACAATATATGTTTTCTCATTCTAACATTTAAATCTCCTACTACATGTATTAAATGCTTAGATAATATTTATCAAGGCAAGCATTTAGTAAATAAAGAAAAAAAACATAATTTAAACATGTCTAAATATAGAAAACAAACTATCAAGGGGTATTTTGGGAAGCACAATTTTCTCCAATCACAAAAACTATTTGAGTGCTTGAGGGGTGTTGTACACCCATCTAAACTTCATAGTAGTCAGTACTAATAATGCATATAATATTGATGCATATTGTATATCTGTACAGAGACTGTCTATAGCATTCATTGTGTTAAAAAGTCTCCTTTAAAGCTGTGATCATTTGGAAATATTGTATTTGTCCTCTATAGTGCAGTTGGTTATGGTTGCCCTAGAATGTCTCCACTTGATCTTTTTGTATAAGGCCTATAGTCACATTTCTGTTCAGGATCCCTGCTGAATGATTCCTACTAGAGACAGACTTAGCCACTAGTTGAGAATATTCTTATCATCTTTTACTATCAGTTACTGTTTATCATTGTCCTACGTCTACATTTCTGTTGGTAAAAATATGCAATATGCTTAAAAATTAGCAAATGTTAATAAAAACTAATGTTTATAAGCCTCATGTGTTATAACTTTGAAAATAGTTATATTTGGATGCAACATTGTTTCATTCTATCAATAAATGATGCTTCTATTTTCCTCCTAGTGAGCAACTCCCAATTTAGACCATTAAACCTTTGAATGCCAAGGGGTATCCAACGCTTTGCTTGGTACTAATATTTATAAATAATCTAAGACTGTATATTGCCAATGAAGATTATAATGTAACTATTCAGGATGTCTTTCAATAAATATATTTATCTAACTGATCCTCAACAGATCCAAAACTGAAAATATTTTGACCATACCCTACCCCCTCTCTCATATAATAGAAGGCATTGCTGACTTGCACCCATTAATGTCTTGATGATGTTGGATTGTGTGCACCGTATGTACTAAGGCCATCATATACTCTAATGGAGTGATTTCCAGCTCCATTTCTCAGGAAACACCAACAGGTCAGGTTTTAAGGATATCATAATTAAGCACAGGTAAATCAATCCAAAATGACAAAGCCACTGATTACGGAACCTGTGATATCCTGGGGTCTGACATTGAGAATCACTGCTCTAGTGCATAGCCCAAATGGCAGCCACATGATCTTAATGCCAACATCTACAAACAGCAAAGAGCTGCACTGGTGAATTTGTACATTCCCTTCACTGTTTTCCATGGTAAGTTATGTGAGCAGGATTCTGAAATCACTTTTTTAGTGATTGCAAAAGTATAAAGAAATTATTTAGACCAAGACCTGAAACTTTACTTCTTGAGGCTGACGTAGATAAACTGGTACAATTCTGGGGAAAATCAACCACACCATATGGGTCAAATGAAAATTTCCCAAACTCCCATTTATTTAACCCTTTTAGTGCCAGAGTCTTGGGGAATTTTTTTCTACCATAATGGCCAGACACATTTTCTACATTTGTGCTATCCATCTGTTTAGGTATCATTTATTCTGGAAATTTTCCTTTATTTTGCAAAGGCCTATGATACAGTAGACCATACTATTCTGATGAGTAAAGTCAAAAGTTCAGGACTGGGTACTCAGTCCTATTTAGCAGTCAGAATACAATCTGGAGAGATGCACTAAGGCGTGATAAAGAGATGATAAAGCAGAGATGACTTCTCCAGTGATATCACTTCTCCATTTCCTATGTTATTCTATGGAGACAATGCAGTAAGATTTCACCAACTTTGGAGAGCTTAAAGGGATACTAATGTTTCACAATAAAAGCAGTTCCAATAAATCTTCATAGTATTTGGGCCATGGAGAGTGTGATTTCAATACTGTCAGATCTGTAGTTCAAGAGTAATACTATAAAATAATTCACTAAGATGTTTGTCAGAAGCCGTCATGTGCAGTAGAGACTGCCCGAACACACAGAATGCTGGGAGGTGTAGGAATGCTGGGAGCATTCTGTGCTTTCAGGCAGTCTCTGCATTGCATGACTGTGTCGGCGGCAGGACACAGAGCAGGACCGGCCTCTTAATCCTTTGAGTGCCAGAGGGGTATGCAACACATTGCAAAGCAATGCATTTCGTACCCTTCTGGAACTGAAAGGGTTAACATCACCCAGACCTGATGTAACACTGCTCAGCTCAGAGCAGCAAGGTGGTGTTCAGGTGAATCACAAAGAGGGACAATCCTCAATTAGCATAAGAGAAAAACCTGTTGAGGGGGGCAGGATTTTCATTGTTCTCTCAGTAAGAAGACTGTGCCTTGCTGTGAGCTGTCTGGTCTTGAGACCAGATTCCACATCTGAGGGGAGGTGGCTTACACTAGGTAAAAGGGGCGGGAGGGGGATACTTTATCATTCAATTACTCTTGAACTACAGCTCTGACAGTACTGAAAGAACAATCTCCATGGCTCAAATCCTATGAAGATTAATTGGAGCTACTGTTTTTGTGAAACATTACTATCCCTTTAATGCACTGGCTCCATAGAATAACACATAACTGGAGAAGTGATATCACTGGCAAAGTCATCTCTGCTTTATCACCTCTTTATTACACCTATTGCTGACAAAATTGTCCTTCTGTGCAAAGTAACAAGTGGGATTCCACAAGACTCCTTTCTCTACCCTCTTCTATTTTCCCTATTTATAAATTAACTGACCACAGTTTGCAAAGCATTTTCTGTTCTGTGCACATGTATGTAGATGACACTACAATCTACACTAAAAATCCACAACTTGAGACAGTATTACAGGATGATTTCTCTGAAGCTGAAAGATGGATAGCTAAACAGAATCTGTTCGTAAAGGGATAGTAATACTTCGTTTTACTTTATTTTATTTTGTAGGCATTAGAAAAACATGAAGAATGATATGTCTTATCTCTCAAACCTTTATGTTTTATGAGATATTCACAAGCAAAGTTTACCCTCCTGCCCCTTTTACCTAGTGTAAACAATCTCTTCTCAGATGTGGAATGCAGTCTATAGACCAGACAGATAACAGAAGGGGACAATCTTATTCCTATGAAAACAATGAAAGCCCTGCCCCCCTTGACAAGCTTTTCAGCTTTTTCCCTTATCTTAATTGAAGATTGTCCCTCTCTGCAGTCTACCTGGGCACCTCCCTTCTGCTCTGGCTGAACAGTGTGACATCAATAAAAGGGGCGGGAGGGGGACACTTTGTCATTGACTTACTTTGGAACTACAACTCTGACAGAATTGAAATAACACTCTCCAAAGTCCAAATACTATGATGATTAATTAGAGCTGCTTTTATTATAAAACATTACTATCCCTTTAAGAGATATTCACAAGCAAAGTTTCCCCCTCCCGCCCCTTTTTCCTAGTGTAAGCCATCTCTTCTCAGATGTGAATCTGGTTGTAAAACCAGACAGATAACAGAAGGGGACAATCTTCTTTGTATGAAAAGAATGAAAGCCCTTCCCCCCTTGACAAGTTTTTCAGCTTTTTCCCTTAACTTAATTGAAGATTGTCCCTCTCTGCAGTCTACCTGGGCACCTCCCTTCTGATATGGCTGAACAGTGGGGGGGATACTTTGCTTGTGAATATCGCTTAAACCATAAAGGCTTGAGAGATAAGACTTATATCGTTCTTCATGTTTTTTTAATGCCTACAAAATAAAATAAAGATAAAACGAAGTATTACTATCCCTTTAAATACTGACAAAATGGTTACAATGGTATTTGGTACAAAGCACAAACTACTTAAATGTTCCATTGTAACTTGGCACTGATCAACACCTACAAATATCTGGGTGACCCCAACCTCAATTTTTGTCTTCATACTGTCAAATTAACATCTGAACATTATCCCAAAATAGGTGCTCTGTTTAGAAACAAATCCTGTTTAAATCACCTGTTAAGAAAACATATTGTTCAACAGACGTTAACACCAGTCATAGACTATGGGAATGTAGTATGTTTCTGTGCCACAAATTAATCTTGGTAAATTCATTATGCCGCTTTGTCCTCCAATGTAATTATACTACCTATCATTGTGATATGTTTAACCATTTGAGTGCCAGAAAGGTACCCAAAGCATTGGTATACAATGCTTTGGATACTTCTGGCACTCAAAGGGTTAAAGAACTAAAGTGGCTAACACTCAAATCTAGATGTACCCTTCACCTCTCTTGCCTAGTTTATTAGCATTTCTCTGAAAAGCTACTAGACTACCCGAGCAGTATGCTCACCTGGATTTCCTTATTAAAGGGATAGTAATACTTTAATTTCACTAATCCCCATCTTGTAGAATTTAGAAAAAGATTTTTAATGCTCCCAATCACATCTCTCAAACCTTCATGGTTTGAGAGAAAATCGATTTCAAAGTCCCCCCTCCCTCCCCTTTCCCTGACATCAGCGTCTAGCTGTTTGCAGGGGAATCCGATCCTGGGGCCATCCGGCGGCTCTGCAGCAGAGCCGAGATCGCGTTAATTAAAAAAAAATCAGTCACTGAAACTTTCTAAGCACACATAGAGTCATATGTTCAAACAAGTAGCGAAATAGCTTTTGTCTTTTGTAACGACTTTTCAAAGTACAGTGTCGCTGGGATCATTAATATTTTCAGAGAGTGTCGGTTGTGATTGGAAATATGTCGTTTGTCCTGACTGAAATTGTCGTATGTAACAACAAAAAAATGTCTTAACTAGAAGACAAAAATGTCTTTAAAAATGTCTTTACTAACGACAAAAATGTCTTAACTAAAGACAAAAATTCTCATTCCCTCCACTTTTTTCTTAACGTACAAATTTTGTCTTTTGTAAGGCATTTTTTTGTCATTAGTTACGACAAATTTTCTTTTCCTCTATACGACACTGGAGAATAGTTTAGCCACACCCCTTTGCCAGTCATTTCTGGAGTTGTGTCGTACACAACGGACATTGCTAGTTTTTTGTCGTATACTCTATAGAAAATATGTTGTTCATACATTCAATTACTTATTTTTGTCTTTCATACGACATTTTTTTGTCATTATCCATTTGAACATACGGCCCATAGAAGACCGTTTCAGTGACGGATTTTTTCTTCAGCTAGAACGCTGATCTCAGAGAAAGGGGAGGGACTTTGAAATCGATTTTCTCTCAAACCATAAAGGTTTGAGAGATGTGACTGGGGGCATTAAAATCTTTTTTTAATTTCTACAAGATGGGGATTAGTAAAATTAAAGTATTACTATCCCTTTAACTATAACCTCCACTCCACTACTAAAAACTCACTGAGTATACAACACTAGAAAGAAGCTGGTCAGTCTGCCTTCTCATTCAGAGCTCCGAAAGCCTGGAATAACTTATCTTTCTCCCAGTCTAAAATCCCTAAAAATAACTGCTTCTTTTTATCTAAAAACAACATGTAACTGTATATAATTTTTTTGTATATTTTTATTTATTGTTTTTCAATTAGGTGTAAATATGTACATTCTTATTGTAAAAGCTCTCTAGGACATAATTGAAAATGAGAGAAATCTAATTGTAATCATCATGGTAAACATTTTCTAAAATACATAAAATCTGGAACACTATGTATAATTTTCAGAACAAATCTATGTTTTTCATTTCAGATCAGGAGAACTAAATTTTTCATTGTGCCAGAAGCTATATCATAAATACTTTAAAAAGTTTTTAAAAAATTGCCATTATCATAAACTATATATCCAAAAACAGTTATGTTGGTTGTGAAAATGTTAATAATTTTTAACCCTTTGAGTGCCAGAGGGGTACGGAACGCATTGCTTTGCAATGCATTCCGTACCCCTCTGGCACTCAAAGGGTTAAAAGCCCTGATCCCCCTGAGTACAAAAACACCAAAGATGTATAATAGTACCTCATCTGACTGATCTGCCGAAGTTGCTCTCTCCTATGGTGGCTTATCTTTCTGATAGCAAGGGTGGGGGTGTGGGACTTCTTCTCTCTCAGCTCTGCCACTCCAGGCCAGGGCCGGATTTACATCTCAGGAGCCTGTAGGCACAGAAAGCTGAAGCGCCCCCCCCTCCCCCCCGCCGCCAAAAAAAAAAAAAAAAAAAAAGTTCAAAAAGTTTTGACTGAAATATTTTTATTCAGTCACAAAAAAGACCATAGAAAGGCATTATTCCACCCAGGGATTCTGAAGCAGAAAAGGGTAATGCCGATTGGAGATGTGAATAATAAGGTTATGTTTCAGAAGGATACCCGCTCTGCCTCTTATACATCTTAAAAACAGCAGGAAGCCAGAGTGGGTGTCTCATACCCGGTGCAGGCTTACCTCAAGACCTGGCCAGGGGTTAAATAAACGGTCCGTGCAGGCTTCGGTGGAGGTGCAGCTTCTAGACAGAGTCTGACTGTACAGGCAGAGCCAGAGGCGGCAGCTGCTGAGCAGCTCCTCTGTCTGTGTGTGAAGCGGCTGTGTTGAAGTTGGTGTTCGTCGTGGCCCACGACTCGTGGGCTCGCTCCCTGCAGGATGCACTGAGCGTGGTAGGAAGCGGGGCAGTACTGAACTTCCAGGAAGTGAAGTGAGGACAATGACTAATGTAATGCGCCTCAGTCCGACCGTGACACTGACTCTAGCTCCTGTCTTTCAAGTTCTGTGTCACAGAGTCGGCTGGTGCAGCATCCCGATCCCCCCCCCAAGGAAAAGGCTGCTTAATTGTAAAAGGAAATAATAAAAAAAAAGTCAAGCACAAAAAAAATGTAAAAAAAAAAAACGGTCCAAAAAAAAAAAAGTAAAAAAAAAAACTATCCCAATGACAGGCGCCCCTCTGTGGGGTGCGCCTGTAGGCAGATGCCTACTCTGCCTTATTATAAATCCGGCCCTGCTCCAGGCCGTGACTTACAGGCCACCAAGCAACCCTTCCTCCTTTCTTTCTGAATTTAAACTTGGCTCTCTGTCTTTCTGTCCTTAGACACTCCCACATTACTCCTTGGTGACTTCAACTTACACGTTGATGATGCATCCTCATCTAGTGCTTCCTGATTTCTCTCTCTGACCTTGTCCTTTGGTTTTCCACAGTGGACTGCTGCCAGCACTCACAGGGAAGGTCACTGGCTAGATCTAGTTCTCACCAGAAACTGTTCAGTCTCTGACTTCACAATTTCCCCATTTCCACTCTCTGATCATCATATTATCTCCTTCACACTATCTCACACACCTTCCCCTGCCCTCTCTAAATCACCCTTCCTAACCAGGAACCTACACTCAGTCAAACTACCAGACTTGGCATCGACTGTGCAGACTTCCCTCTCTTCTCTCTTCCCTACTACTACTAACATAAACACTCTGGTCCATGAATATAACACCTTATTAATGTCTTCCTTAGATCTGCATGCTCCCCTCAAACGTCAACACTCCCATCCCAGGAATCCCAGACCCTGGCTAAATTCAGCAACCCGCATGCTACACACCTGTTGTTGAGCTGCAGAACATCTCTGGAGATAGTCTCATTCTGTTGCTGACTTCCACCATTATAAATTTGTGTTATCCTGTTTTAATACAGCTCTCACCTATACTAAACAGCAATACTTCTCTAACCTCATCACTACCCACAAATCTAACCCACGTGACCTCTTTAAAATCTTTGATTCTCTTCTCAAAACCCCTAACCTTAAACTGCTTCTCCTTCTCCAACACTCCACAGGACTTTGCTGACTTTTTAAAAAATAAGGGACAGTCTATCCAACAAATCATAAGCTCTATATCCTGTCCACGTATGCCCCTGATTCCTAGTCCCCAAGTAACCCTCAGTTTGTTCTCCCCTACAACAGAGGAGGAAGTATCTCTTTTACTATCCTCCTCTGCACCCACTACCTGCTCCTTGGATCCCATGCCCTCTCACCTTATTAAGGCTCTTGCAATTACTCTTGCTCCCAGGTTTACTCATATCTTTAACACCTCTCTTTCTACAGGAACTTTTCCATCCTCATTCAAACATGTAATAGTCAGACCTATACTCAAAAAACCCTCACTCGACCCCACTTGTCTTTCAGATTACCGTCCAGTTTCACTCCTCTCCTTTGCATCTAAGATCTTGGAACGCCTTGTATTCTCTTGTTTAATCTCTTTTCTCAATTCAAACTCTCTTCTTGACCCTTTACAGTCAGGTTTCCGTTCCAACTATTCCACTGAGACAGCCCTAACAAAAATTACTAATGACCTATAGCAAGGGACAAAGGACAATTCAGTATACTAATCCTATTAGATCTATCTGCTGCTTTTGACACTGTTGACCATGCACTCCTACTGGACACACCCTTGGCATCCATGGATTTCCTCCTATCTCTCTAAACGTACTTTCAGTGTTTCGTTTGCTAACGCTTTCTCATCTCCCTACAACCTATCAGTAGGTGTACCTCAGGGATCAGTTCTGGGACCACTTCTCTTTTCCCTCTATACCCTCTCACTTGGTGACTTCATCTCATCTTTTGGATTTAATTACCATCTGTATGCAGATGACACACTAATGTATGTCTCTGTCCCTGACCTCACTACAGCTGTGCAGGTTCAAGTCACTCAATGTCTCTCAGCCATTTCATCATGGATGGCTGTAACGGTTTTCAGACACTCATTCAGCAGGTTTGAATAAAACACAGTTTTATTAAAACAAAAAATAATGAACAAGGTCGCCCTCAATAGGCCACACAGTATATAGCAAGAGATAGACACAGAGACCTTCACAGGACTAGTATACAGGAGTACAAATAATACATATACTGTCACAGGACAGGCTCAGAATAATGACTGGCAATCAATAGTTAAATACATAGGAATCGTCAGTCTCTGTTGTGGTGTTTGGCATGCCCAAGGTGAATAAGAGGCAGCAATAGGTGCTAGATTGCACAGCACCTTAAAGGGATAGTAATACTTCGTTTTATCTTTATTTTATTTTGTAGGCATTAAAAAAACATGAAGAACGATATAAGTCTTATCTCTCAAACCTTTATGGTTTAAGAGATATTCACAAGCAAAGTTCCCCCCCTCCCGCCCCTTTTTCCTAGTGTAAGCCATCTCTTCTCAGATGTGAATCTGGTTGTAAGACCAGACAGATAACAGCAGGGGACAATCTTCTTTGTATGAAAAGAATGAAAGCCCTTCCCCCCTTGACAAGTGTTTCAGCTTTTTCCCTTATCTTAATTGAAGATTGTCCCTCTCTGCAATCTACCTGGGCACCTCCCTTCTGCTCTGGCTGAACAGGGGGGGATACTTTGCTTGTGAATATCTCTTAAACTATAAAGGTTTGAGAGATAAGACTTATATCATTCTTCATGTTTTCTTAATGCCTACAAAATAAAATAAAGATAAAATGAAGTATTACTATCCCTTTAAGTCCACTGATGTTGTTAGCTGCTTGGGTAATGCAGAGACTGAGACAGAAAGCTGCAGAGCAGTTAGCGGATAGCCCCCACGGGCGTATAACGGAGACAACTTGTAATGCAGAAGCTTGAGCCGCTAGCCCCCATGGGCGTATAATGGAGACTACTGATGCTGCAAGAGCGTGAATCGCTGGCCCCCACGGGCATGTAATAGAGACCAACCGTACAGTGATAGCTTGAGCCAAGTAGCCCCCATGGGCGTATAACAAAGACACTTGGCACTGCAAGAGCGTGACTGGCTAGCCCCCACGGGCGTATAAGGAGACCAACCGTACAGCAATTGCTTGAGCCAATAGCCCCACTGGGCGTATAACAGGAACCACCGGTGCAAAGGTTCTAGAGCCAATAGCGCCGCACAGGCACATAACCGGATACCGACTACTCTGATTTGGATGACTATATCAGCCGCCGTCTACCAAGGCCCTAACGCGGCCGGCTCAGCAGGAGCAGCGGGAGTATAACGGCTCTGCAAGAGTTAACAACAGCACCCGGTTGGATATATAGCACAGCAAGTATAATCGGAGGCTCAGCGTATAACGGTATCGCCCTGCAAGTGCCAGGGAAGACTCAGTTTTGGGTAGTACAGCTCTGCAAGCGTAACCGGAGACTCAGCTTAGTAGTACAGCTCTGCAAGCGTAACTGGCAACTCAGCTCAAGAGACACGGCCAAACAGGAGTTAATGGATACAGTCTTGATCAACCAGACGCAAACTCAGCAGGAATCAGTATGTCGCCCAAGCGACAACAGCAGCAGGAACATCAGCCAGGCCGGGTCAGATCACGGAGGAGATTCTCAGACAAGCCAGATCAGCAACGAGCAGGAACGTCAGCCAGGCCGGGTCAGATCACGGAGGAGATTCTCAGACAAGCCAGATCAGCAACGAACAGGAACGTCAGCCAGGCCGGGTCAGATCACGGAGGAGATTCTCAGACATGCCAGATCAGCAACGAGCAGGAACGTCAGCCAGGCCAGGTCAGATCACGGAGCAGGAACACAGGAGATTCGTCAGAACAGGCCAAATCGGTACACTGGAAATCAGGAACACAGGAACTGAGCAACAGCAACACTGGCTCTGGAACACCACGAAAGGGCACCTGACAGGTGCCACTAGTCTGGTATAAAAAGGGTCACCAGGGGGGGCCAAACAGGCTCAACCAATAAGGGAGCAGCACAAGAGAGAGTGACAGAGGGATATCACGGGAACCGTGATAATGGCCCACCGCCATCTTAAACTT
Source organism: Rhinophrynus dorsalis (assembly GCA_037306005.1). Taxonomy (NCBI): domain Eukaryota; kingdom Metazoa; phylum Chordata; class Amphibia; order Anura; family Rhinophrynidae; genus Rhinophrynus; species Rhinophrynus dorsalis. The sequence continues at coordinate 396,653,700 of CM074723.1, read as the reverse complement.
AATATGGCTAAGACAGAGCTGGTTGTGTTCCCTCCTAAAACCCATCCACCAACCCCCTTCTCCATCACAATAGAAAACTCTGCCCTACACTCAGTATCCAAAGCACGTTGTCTTGGGGTTATACTTGATTCTAAATTAACTTTCTCCCCCCATATCCAAGCTGTCACTAGAACATGCCGCTTCTTCCTAAAAAATATTGCAAAAATACTTCCTTTCCTCTGCATGTCAATGGCAAAAACGCTATCTCAGGCACTCATTCTCTCTAGGCTTGACTACTGCAACATTCTACTCTCTGGTCTTCCTGCTTCTCATCTCTCTCCACTTCAATATGTTATCAATTCAGCCACAAGAATCACCACATTTGCTCCCAGGTACCTTCCCTCTATTATCCACCTGAAATCCCTCAGTTGGCTACCTATAAAGTATTGTGTTTCTTACAAGATTTTCCTCCCCTCCTGTAAGTCTCTCTGTTCTTCAGCACCCTCTTACATTTCTGCTCTTATCTCCCTCTACACTCTTTCCCTTCTCCTATGGTCTTCTCAAGGGTTCTTCCCATCCTCTCCCTACACAACTGGAGCCATCTCTTGGCTACAAGCTTTTTCACTGGCTGCCCCTTGACTCTGGAATGCCCTACCTATCACCATTCATCAATCATCCACACTCATCACTTTCAAGCATCTCCTCAAAACCCACCTGCTCAAGGAGGCATCTTAATAGAAATATCCTCCTCTTGCACACAGATAGTCACACCAGAATCCTTCTGCACTTCTTTTACCACACCTTGTACCTGCACTTATAATCCTCCTCCTCCCTTTCCCAGTCTATGATTCCCTTGCTGCACTTTCCCCCAGAAATAATGAAATGATCACACTTAATGGTCACACTTTGTATTCTATTATTTCAACTTCTGTTAAGCTCTGTGTACGGTTATGGCGTATATATAAATAAAGATATATACATACAATTATTATATAGTGTAATAAGTGCATATCTTTATATCTGCAAATCTGCTACATTGGGTGCAAGCCTAACAATTTTCCCATCAGAAAATGTTTGCCGAATTACTTGAATGTTACTTTGAGTGTTCGGGTTCCATGGGGATTTCATTTAAAACTAAAGGGTTCCATCTTAGCAAAAAGGTTGAGAACCTCTTCCCTAAAATGCCCATCTCCTTTGCAATCCCAGAACTCATATGAGGAAACCATGGCAAAATGAGGACGTTCTACTGAATCAAATGTTAAGTTTTATTGAATACCTAATTTTCAACCACAGAAACATAGAAATTGGCTGATAAGAAGAAATTGAACCATCTAGTTTTGCCATTAACCTATCTCGTTAGCTCAATCATATATCTATCTCAAGAGTTCTTAAATTCACTTTCTGTTTTAGCCTTAACCACTTGTACTGGGGGCTATTCCATATATCACCTTTTCCATAAAGTAGTATTTTTGTACATTCCCTCCAAGTTTAGGGCATGTCCTTTTTTTCTAGTATTCCCTTATTCTGAAAAACTGATCCCTCCTGAACTTTATTAAATGCATTAATTTGTTTCAAGGTTTCAGTCATATCACCACCCTCCCCTCTATCCTCCAAGCTATACATATTATGTTCCTGGATAGGGATAGGCAATAAGTTTGGTTTTCTCTCCGTAAGAAATCTCACATGTGTATTGCAAATTTCAATATTTCTTGTAGAAATTCTCACAAAACTTTTGTCAGTAGATTTCTACCCTAATTATTTGTTGGAGGTGGAATTTCCAGCAAGACAGAGACACCCCTTAATTTCCTTTCGCTCTCTACTATAAAAGACAATAATTTCCTGCAATTCCGTGTGGGTTTTGTTAGTAGAAAGTTAGTGGTAGGGCAGTGAGGGCCAGTCAGTTGTGTAAGTTAGTGATCAGTCTATTATGTAGTGATTTTGTTTTTTCGTTATAATACTTTTTTCTTTATTACTTTTTTTATAATACTTATTTTTTTTTAGTTATAATACAATAATTTTTTATACAATACTGAATTTTTCTTTATAATACTTTTTTCTTTATAATACATTTTTATCCTTTATTTTTTGTTATAGTTTTTTTTTATATTCATTTTTTTGTTCTAATTCTTTTTATAATACTATTTAAAAAATAGTTTTAAGCAAGAGGTGGTGGAGGAGGCTTGAAATCTGCCAGTGGGATGCAATACATCACATTAATTCTTTGAAACCTTTGTTTTCAACAAAAGAAAAAGGGCATTCCACTGGCGTAATTATGGATGACTTTTGTGGAATTTTTGAGTACCTTGAAAGCCCTTAGCAATTGTGCGTTGACAGGACATTGGTCTGTGTATGGACTGTCAATCTGTCTACACATATTATCATGAAGACTACCAGTACTTGGGGTATTATTGGTAATGGCCTGTGCAGAGTTGTGGGTACTGCTCTCAATATTGATGGTGATTTGATGCTGATCATCTACACAGATCTTTAACTCATTATAGTCATCAGTTATAACAGGAGGAGGAGAAATTGGTGACTGGGATAATACTACTGATAAAATAGATGCCCTGCTCCCTGCAGACACATCTAAAACACTAGTACTACCAGAACTAGTCCTGTCCTTGCCACTTTTTGATCAATGCTAACACCATCAATGACTTTCTGGAGTTTATGTCGCTCAAAACTATGGTTGTACTTCATGTGTTTCCTTAATGAGAATATGCCTAGATGAAACCCCTCTCACCCCTGCTCACACATTTTTGACAAATACAACAGATGGCAATATTTTAGTTTTTTGCATCCTGAGTGAAGCATCTCCCTACTCTAGACTTTATTTCAGTATTAGGGAATTCTAAGGCTAACATGGAGCAATTATTAAGATTTTTATCAGTAGTCCCATCAACACCACCAGTAGAGGGCCACTTAAAAGTAGAAGCACTACTCCCTAGGATTTAACTCTGTGGAATTTGCTGTGACTGGGTGGAGTTAGGAGGATGAGGTAAGGATGAGGATGATGACAATGAAAGTATATTTATGACCATATTTTCATTCCCAGTTACTTTCTCAAAGAGACTAAAAGCAAGCAATTTTCTCCTATGCAGTGGTGTAACACTGACCTTTCAGATATAGCAGATAATTTTGCCTGAACATAATTGTCATTGCTACTTTTCACTTCGTCAGTATCTGAAGAAACAATTAGGGAGGAGAGCCTATATGGAGGGACATATTCTAAATCATCATCATTATCAAAACTGGTGGCACTGGAATCATCCTATGCCAAAGACTCAGAGTCCTCCTCATCAACATCCCCGCTTTCAGACTCTGACAGGGATAAAACAAATGATGATGATGATTATGGTTATGGTGGGGAAGATGATGTTGAAGTAGATTTCGGACTAATCAGCTTCTAACTAGGGAATTCAAGCTGACCTTGCTCTCTGCTTTCTATTATTTCCCCATGTTCCTTTATTTTCATCTCCGTCTCCATCAATAACACATCATTGTCAGCAATCAGTGACTATATTACCTTACATTCTGCTTCTATTGCAGGATTTTGTCCTTCATTTGTTGCTATTACTAGGCAAGGGGTGCACCATAATTACTAAAATTGTGGCCTTATTAAATACGTACATGGTGTGGTGTGTTGTTCTTGGGATCATACAAAATACAAATTGCTGAAACAGCAAACATTTCATTGAGAACGGTAACAGACATGTCAGATTCTACTGTTGATGTGACCATTTGAGCCACAGAGGCATCAACAATTTCACATCTAGTCTTATTTGTTATTATAGAAACAACCAAACACAAATGGTGTTTTTAACCTATTGAATGCTACAAGTTGAACACCGTTGTAGCAATTAAGGGGTTACAAGCTGCGTTTAAATTTGGGAATTTGTATTTCTCCCTACAGTACAGTTGGTTTGCCCCAGAACTGGTTTAGATCATCAGTCTTCTCGAGGTCACTAATATACCCACATTTGATCCGATCCCATAATTATCAATTAAGTTTCAATCTGTGAGCAAACTTATATGTTAAGGACAGAAACAGATTTCCAAATAATCAGAGTATGCACCTACCTAGAGCTCCAAATTTTGAGGGGTGTCTCACCTGTGCTGTCCATGCCCACATATTGAATTGTGGGTGTAATCAAAGAAATCTGTGTCCCTGTACCAATTTTATTCCCCTTGGATGGTAGAGAGATACCCAACTCATATCAACACAGGAGTTAAAGCTTTTGTCATTCTTGCATGTTATAAGACAAGGGTATTTTCTGTGTCAGGAAACAATGGATTGGACTGAATGCAGAATCATGTTGGAGTGTGACAATGGGTGGAGCTAAGTTCACCTAACGTGTCTTGCCTAGGGGTGCCTGGGATATAAATCTGGAAATGGTTAAGGAAATGTCCCAGTGATAAGTTTTGGATGCCCTCTCTAGAATTTGTGTGGTTAAAAAGCCCCAATGAATTCAATGGTAAATTAGATTTTGTTCTATGAATTATTGCAATTCTTTTAACCACCATTCCTCCAAGTTGCCTTTATACCTATTCCCTAATGTAACCTTTTCATTTCTAACAACTAGTCAACTGACAAAAATTATACATTAAAAATATGTATACTTATTGTGTAAACATTTGTGCGTTCCACTATTAAGTTAAGTTTATTTTGTTATGCTTAGCATTGTGCTATGCTTTTTTACTTTCAAGGGTCTGCAAACAGGAGTGAAGAATAGAACTTATAAAAATACTGTGCTTAAGGTAAGCAGAGACTTAAATACAGTCTCAGAATAGGTGGATGTAAGCTTGGATGTAAGCTTGTGAAGCAAAATATGAGCCCATTATGTACTATATAAATATGCATAGGAAAACTAGCTCAGGCTTCCCTGGACAAGGCCCCGAAGGCATCATTAGCCTCAACCATGGCCACGCCCCCACCCCTCACATGACTGTGCTCAGAGCCCCTTCTACTATTTCCTAGCACAGAATATACTATTAGGGTCTTATGGGGAGTCATTCTGGGGCAAACCAACTGCAGCACAGAGGACTAATACAAACTGAATTGGAATTTTAACCCTTTGAGTGTCAGAGAGGTATCCAACACACTGCTAAGCAATGAGTTGGATACCTCTCTGGCTCTCAAAGGATTAAGCACTTCAGTGCATTGTGAACCATCTCATTGGAGACCTCTATATCATTCAAAGTGTTAAAAGCTCTATTTAATTAAAGGGCATTTGCATTTGTCCCCTAGGGTGCAGTTATTTTAGTCCTAGAAATACTCCATTTTCTTTTGAACATAAGGCCCTTTGTCTGTAACATACATTCAGAAACAAACTGTTAAGCACTTGCTAATAGAATGCATTGGACACCACTCTAGCAGCCAAGTGGTTAAATAATAGCTGTATGAAAAAGTTAAATCAACCAGCAATGGGTGTCTGGTGCAGTGGGATTGGAATTGTTCTGGCCACACCCACATCTCAGAAAGTGGGTGGGGCCAGTACAACTGAGGCTTCCTTCCAAATTTGCCACTCAAGGTGGATTCTTGCACTGCCTAATGAGAAATCCAGCCCTTAACTTGCCTGAGATCCATTGTGTTAATCCTATATAATAATTCACTAGAAAGTTTGTAAGGACGCAGTCATATGCAGTAGAGACTGCCCGTGACGAGGCTGATACAGAGCACGGCTCCTCGAAGGAGCATCCAGCTGTGTATCAGCCGCGGCTCGGGCAGTCTCTACTGAGCATGACTGCACTGCAACCGGCTGGCACTGTATCCGCCGCGGTGTGGGCAATTTCTACTGTGCATGACTGCCCCGCGACTGGCTGGCAGTGGCACTGTGGCCCATGTAACGGGCTCTTCAACTAGTATAATAATAATGAGTTATGCTGAATTGTCTTAGAAGTACTGATCCACTGGGAAGCTTGTTCTAAGGACAGTGAGGGAATGTACAAATATGATTATGAACTAAAACAAACCAGGGAATCAATTTTCAAGCCCTGTGCCTGACTATTGCCAGTTTATGAAGCTAAGCACACTCAATATTCTTACATTAACGTTGCTTGAACCAAGGAGAGGGCAATGGGGCAGTGTATGGGCATTTCATGGTGTTCCTTTCCCCAGGATGTTGCTGTCCATGATATACTGACAAGGTACATTGGAAACTGGTGTAACTTTATGCCATTTTCATTGCATGCTATAGGGCAGGGGTAAGGGGCTCGCTGGCACTAAAGTATTAGTGATGTTGCCATGTCCGACAGTATATATTAAGTGATCACATGCTATAGTGCATGCCTTGACGTGATGGAGGCAAACACCAGTGGAGCTGCGTGCCTTACTTTTACATGATGGGAACTGAAGTCCAAGAACCCCACTTAAAGGATTAAGTTGGGATTTTAATATTCTGAAAGTTAAAGAGGTATCCATCATATTTTGAAGCAAAACATTTAGACCTATCTTAATCAATGTGAATTTAATGAATTTTCATTGGTTCCCTATGGTGCAGTTTGTTTGAGGCAGAATTGCCTCAGTTTGTCTTAGTACATTGGTCTCCTTGTCTATCTCAGGGACAGGAGCTTTTAATTCTCCTGCTGTTGAAAACAATGACTCCCATCATCCTCAGCTATCTGAATGCTGTTTACAGGGGTCGGGGGCTTTTGGAGGGTTACGGGAGTTGCAGACCCCAGCAGATGGAGATACAAAGGCTGTTTACACCTGCTCTAGCTGTATCCAATCTACTTTTATTCATGTCTAATAACAACTAGAGAGTCACATGTTGCACACACATCTTTTTTTTTGTGTGTGTTTTTGCTAATCTTGGAAAAAGAGAATCCAGCAGTCTTGGGTGTTGGTTTACAGGTATTTAGCAGCACCATGGCAATTGAGGAGTGGCTTTATTTATGGAACAGGTTTCAGTCTTGCCTTTATTTTTAAGTACGTAGGCCATTGTGAATGTAAAATATATAATCCCTTGATTTTGGCCAGATTTAGTAGATCATTTTACAGTTCAAATGGTCTCAGGTATTACATATTACTTTTAGTAGATAAAGGCATCTTAAATGATTTGTGTGCCTGCCTAAACAGTAAAACTACTGCTTGTAATATTGCATAGTAACATATTGCTTGTTAATATATAACAAGTCATGAATACAAGATTTGTCAAAGTGCATCGATTCATAATTCAGGCCGGATCCTCAATAAGTTACTTAAAACATACACAAGAAAGGTTTTGTTTTTTTTTCACAAGCTATTCCTTCTCCCCCCCCAGCACACACAGAGGCATATGTACACAGTAGTAAGTGGAAAAAATCTGGCACAAACCAAACTGCACAGTAGGACTGAAATAAAACTTCTCATTGATTTTAAATGGGGATTTTAACAGAATAATAATTTTGGCTGTTAACCCTTTGAATGCCAGAGGGTAGGTAACTCAAAGGGTTAAGAGCCTCAATTAAAGGCTCACTATGTGTAAAAATGTATATTTTAGAACTTTTCCTATTGAGTACCAGAAGAGGATTCTCATAGGTGTACATATTGCTGTCTATGGAAAAAAATAGACAGTAACTTGCCTCTCCCATAGACATAATGCGAGTTGTCTGCACATCAGGTCTGGGTGCAATGTGAGCTGTCTACAAACAAATGAGGGTACTCCTGAGAGTATTAACCCCTTGAGGACCCATGACGGTCCTGGATGGCTGCACACCATTCAGGGTTTCCGGAATCGGATTCCGAAAAAAAAAAAAAGGTCCCTGGTCCTTAAGTGACTGCACCGTGTGTGAGCGGCCGGTCCTTAAGGGGTTAATGTCACGAGACTCACTTTTGTTTGATAACACTTGTCTCTCCATTGCCTGAAGTGTCATGTGAAGTGATATGATAAGAAATCAGACAGAGTGAAAAAAAAGCTATATAGGAAAGGTGTTCACAAATAGTGAGGCTCAATCCACTTTACTGATCTTGGTCCCTTGATTTGGTGATAGAGTATATACTGTGCATATATGTATTTTCAGTGCATACTCATATTGCTGTTCACTCTGTTTGACTTATTTTTTTATTTAGAAAGTGTTTTATCCAGAAGAATACATTGAAATTTCTCTTGTTTTCAGGTATGTCCTGAAAACGTGATTTTCTTGTGTATTTTAACATCATCACTAAACTAGTTATTATGTTACAAATAATTAGGCTTTGACTTGTGTGCATTATTCTAATATAACGGCATCTGTTTGACTCATTTATTGGGTGAATCTATTTGGGCTTTCTTTGGTATACCCTGTTTTAGACATTGTATACCCTTTTTTAGATCCATATAGTGTTACTTAGATCTTGTTTTCATTGTTGTGGTCATGTGTCTTAATATGTGTATCCGTCCATATCTCTTATGTTTACTATCCCATTAATGTCCTGAATGTCAGAGGTGAAAGCACAGAACTAGCACAGAAAGGGTTTATGTATTCTTTATAATGCAGATGATATAAATATAGAAAATACACAAGAAACCTGGTAAGCTCTACCTTGCTTATCAATAATGTTCAAATAGTTATATATGTATAGATGGGAGAACATCAAAGACTATGTTTTGTTTATATGCAGTGAGAGTGACCAAAATAAAAATTCTTCACGTCACATCTCAACTTTTATATAACCAAAAACATGTGTAGCTTTCCCAATGCATCAAGGCACCTCAGATGTGGCAACTCCCTATCTGCTTCAAATCTGAAGTGTATATTTATTTAGTGTAATGCACTTAAAAAGCAGAGGTACATGGAAGTGGCAGTCAAGCTCAATGCTGCCACTAAGGAAGATCAGGGGGGATTTTTATCACAGGCCCAGGTGAGAAAGCGGGCCTGACACTGTGTGTGGAAATGCCTATAGTTCAGTTGAGGGCATACATATAATACAGGAGGTCACCTGCAGGCAGAAGCTCCCTGGAGAACTGATGATTGTCACAAAAGGCTCTTTCAGTCTGTGTAAACTCTCATGGTCCCAACAGATTATGTGACAGTCTAATGGGAAAGTTTATCCCCACCAGATAACTGGCAGGAGGGACAAGAATCTTAATGGGTAGTGGGTCTCCCCAATTTTTCTTGTCATGGGCCCTACTATTTCTGATGGTGGCCCTGGCCAAGCTACACATGCTTTAGGCAATAAACATGTTTTTAAGCCTCACTGGTTGGTATCTGTGGTAAGTCAAAGGTTATTTATTGTTAATAGTAGAGACAATGTTTTATGAGTTATTTTAGCATATAAAAGAAATCTAGGAATGTTATTTATTTAATCAAAATGTGCTGTATCACAATCAAGGGTCTACAGATTAAGGATACTGGGGAGAAAGTGCAAATTTGCTAGTTCGTCCCCATTGGTGTTAGCATGCAACTGACAAGCATGCATGCAACTAGGCGAAGTTACACCATTTCCTCTGTACATTGTTTAACCCTTGAGGACTAGAGGGGTGTGCAGTTCATTGCTTTGTAATGCTTTAAACACCTCTCGAGTTTTCAAGGGGTTAATTATTGGCATTAAACGATGCACAGAGGAAAGAAATGTCCCTAAATGCTCATAAACTTCCCTACTGTTAAATGGGAGGTAACACCTGTTATAGTATCACCCACTTACCTTATTATTACATCCCATTAAAGTGATAGTAATGTTTCACAAAAACAGCAACTTCAATTAATCTTCATAGTATTTGAGCCATGGAGAGTGTTATTTCAATACTGTCAGAGTTGTAATTCAAGAATAATTGAATGATAAAGTATCCCCCTCCCCTACCCTTTTACCTAGTGTAAGCCACCTCTCCTCAGATGTAGAATCTGGTCACTTGACCAGACAGCTCACAGCAAGGGACAATCTTCTTATTGTGAATGTAAGGAAAACCCTGCCCACCTTGACAGGTTTTTTCAGGTTTTCCCCTTATGTTAATTGAAGATTGTCCCTCTCTGAGATCCATCTTGCTGCTTGGAGGTAAGCAGTGCTATATCAGTAAAAGGGGCAGGAGGGGGATACTTTGTCATTCAATTACTCTTGACCTACAACTCTGACAGTATTGAAATAACACTCTACATGGCTTTTATTGTGAAACATTACTATTCCTTTAAATCCCACACTGTGGGGGATCATAATTAATATATGTATGTGTGTAGATAGGTAGATAGATAGATAGATAGATAGATAGATAGATAGATAGATAGATAGACAGACAGATAGAAAGATAGATAGATAGATAGATAGATAGATAGATAGATAGATAGATAGATAGATAGATAGATAGATGATAGTTTGAAACAAAGGGATAAAGAAAAGCAAGCACTCTCAGGACATACGCAAGCACCAAAAATTTTTACTGAAGTAGTGTCCCATTTTCATCAGGTTCATTCTTATAAAGAAACATTAATAACTAGTCTCAGTCTGCAAATAAAAATCCATTTGACACTGAGAAATGCACAGTGGGCATATGTATCAATGTATCAGTAGTAATTTACCATTCAGTAGTTTATTGCCAGTTAGGCTGCCTTGGCTTTTCTTTATTTTATAGTTTCAAAATGTTTTTGTATATTCTATATTTTTTTCTATTTCTTGCAATACATTTGATACATATGTCTCTATAAGTTGCTATTTCATTTTCTGGGAGTTCACTTTTGATCTTTCTCATGTCGCTAATTTAATATTCTGTCATTGTTTTGTTTTATCTTTTATGGGTATGTCATGTTCTGCCTTTTTTCGTTTGATTTTCCTTGTTATCTGGATCATGGTTACCTGCCTTGTCTTGTGTTTGTTTTGAGCCTTTCTAGAGCATCAGTGCTTTAGGGCAGATGCGTATTCATATTGTTCCAGTTCATGACCCTCAGTTCCAGTCTTGTTCCTGAGTGATTTCTTGTGTATAGACTCTGCTTCTCCTTCGACTTACCTTTTGCTGTATGATTTGGTACCATGTTCTCTAATTTCCTGTTACTGACTTTGGCTCAGTTTGCTCAACTACTCTTCTGTCTGCTGCCTTATACTGCTTTTGCCTGATTTGTTTCAAACATTTTTGACCATTCATCTGTCTGCTGCTTGATACTGCATCACCCACCCATTTACTGACTTGATTTGTGTTACTTCTCGTCTTTATCAACCTTAGTGGGCTTCTATTCCCTGTGCCTCTGTAGTATTTCGACCACCAGTTGAACATCAACCACCAGTCGAACATCGATCACCATTTGGATCTTGACCACCAGTCAAACCTCAACCACCAGTCAGATTTCGAGTGATACTGTCTTCTGTTCCTTCAGTCTCCTCAGTCTAGCTCTAGGCCTGGGTGTTCCTGTAACAACTACTGTCAATGGGTACTGCAGGTAGGCTGTCTGTCCTGTTATCATCTGTGACCCCAGTGAGTAGCAGCTTATCTATGGGTTGTCATCAGGGTTGTGGGCTGGCTCCTCCTTTCTATCCCAGCCTAGGCTGCAGTAAGGCAGCCTAGAGAGCAGCCACCTCCAGCCAGCTTCAAACCCCAGTAATTGTTCTCAAGCATCTGGCCCACTTGGGCCTACCTTGATGTCTGCTCCTGTTTTGTTGTTGTTTCTGTCTTGTTCTATTTATATATCAAATAGCAGTAAGTCAACTCTTTGTGAGGAATCTACTTCACAGAGTCTAACCAGGCAGCCTACATTGGTGCTCTAGTCTTTCAAATCTCAGAGTCAGAGGTGTGTACAATGCATTGTGGAGCAGCTGTCTGGTCCTTAAAAGGTTAATAACTAGGTGCAAATCATTCAAACTACATTTGTAATGTCTGAATTAGTGACATGTTAATACACATTTCCCATTGCGCATTGCGCCGTTTTGATGCTCTCCATTTTGGCAGAGCCATTACAGAAAGATACCCTTTAAATGCAAGTCCAAACTCATCTCTCTAAAATGGATTATACATGGCACAATAGGAGCATTTCTGGAGCAAGAGAACGGCACCACTGGGAAAAAATGCCCCTTGAATTAAATGGTTGTTTGTTCCCTCTGGTGCTGTTGGATTTCACCAAAGTTTTTCCACTGTACTTTGTACATATGGCCGTAAACACGTGACATTGAACTGACAACTATGGAAGAACTATACCATTTCTTATTTCACAAAAAGTGGGGTAAACCGACTATACCATAGGCAGGGCTTAAAAGTTGAAGTCCTTTGTTAATAGCCAGACCTGAAAAGTTACTCGCCACTGCAAGCCATAACATAACCACCAGGGCTGAATTTCTACTCACCAGGGCTAAATTTTCACTCGCCATAGGCTAGTGACGAGTGGAAATTTTGAGCCCTGCCATAGGGATCAATTAAAAAATCCTCTCTCAGATTTAAGTCAATGAGAATTTGGGGAGTTTTATGTAGGAGATTAGTAGAGGATCACTGATACCTTTATTGGCAAAGCGACAGGCCAAAGTACTTCAGGCACACAAAAAACTCTGTTGTTTACAATTGCTTTGTATGACCCTGCCTGGCCTACTATTCCATCTGCACCTCATGTTGGACACCTGCTGTCTCCAGCCACTCTACTCTAAGTGAGTACCTTGTTCCTGTTGGAGTTTGTTTCTCCTTGGGGATAGTGGTTGTATAGTTTGTCTAGAGGGGGTTATCCGGGGACTCCTTTGGCTCAACAGAAGGGGCCAATCTAGCTTTGCAGCTAGCACCTTTATAAGGCTAGGACTAGTGATGAGCGAGCACCCCAATGCTCGGATGTTCGGGTGCTCTGACCGAGCACCCCCTGAGGCTCGAGTGCTCGGCCGAGCATCCGAGCCCCATTGAAGTCAATGGGAGGACTCGAGCATTACACCAGGCACCCCCTGCTCTGATGAGGGGAGGGTGCCTGGTCCATAGGAAAAGGGCAGAAAAAGATGGAAACACTACAGAAATGGTTCAGGGACAGCATAGGGAGGATGTCTGGATGCACCTTGGACTCCAACATCGCTGCTGGGAACAATCTTTCGCCCGTAGTACGCCATTTTTACAGACTGACCATAAAACACACAAAAAGGAAAATAAAAACGACTTTAGGCGAAAAATTGTTACCAAACAATATTTGCTGTATATTTACTTGTATATCATCTGCAAATTCTCCCAAAAATTTCCTTGATTTTCAGAACTGAGGCCATGATTAAGAGGGAAACGTGCGCAGAGGCAAATTCTCCCAAAAATTTCCTTGATTTTCAGAACTGAGGCCATGATTAAGAGGGAAACGTGCGCAGAGGCAAATTCTCCCAAAAATTTCCTTGATTTTCAGAACTGAGGCCATGATTAAGAGGGAAACGTGCGCAGAGGCAAATTCTCCCCAAAATTTCCTTGATTTTCAGAACTGAGGCCATGATTAAGAGGGAAACGTGCGCAGAGGCAAATTCTCCCAAAAATTTCCTTGATTTTCAGAACTGAGGCCATGATTAAGAGGGAAACGTGCGCAGAGGCAAATTCTCCCAAAAATTTCCTTGATTTTCAGAACTGAGGCCATGATTAAGATGGAAACGTGCGCTGAGCTGACCATCTAAAACATTATGGGTGAGGGTCTGCTGCAGAGCTGACCATCCTAAACATTATATGCAAAGGCCCGCTAGTGAGCTGACGCTATAAAACATTATATGAGAGGGCCCGCTAGAGAGCTGACCCAATAAAACATTATATGAGAAGGCCCGCTGGTGAGCTGACCTATATAAAAATTGTCAAACAGGGCCCGCTGGTGAGCTGGCCCTATATAAAAATTATATCACAGGGCCCGCTGGTGAGCTGGCCCTATATAAAAATTATATCCCAGGGCACGCTGGTGAGCTGGCCCTATATAAAAATTATATCCCAGGGCATATGGAAGAGGAGGAGGAGGATGAGAAGATTAAGAGTCAACCATATACCCGTTTTTTGGGTGGAAGGGGTGAATGGGAATACAGAGTATTCCCATCATTGTAAATAACATATATAAAGTGAGTTTATGTTCCCCCGGGGCTTTCCTCCAGTGGAGTGGAGAAGTCAGGGGAAATCCAGGCCTTGTTCATTTTTATAAGTGTCAACCTATCAGCATTGTCGGTGGAAAGGCGGATACGCTTATCTGTTATGATGCCACCAGCAGCACTAAATACCCGCTCAGACAGAACGCTGGCGGCAGGGCAGGCCAGCACCTCCAAGGCGTAGAGTGCCAGTTCATACCACGTGTCCAGCTTGGACACCCAGTAGTTGTAAGGCACAGAGGGATCATTGAGGACGCTGACACGGTCTGCTACGTACTCCTTCACCATCTTCCAAAACTTTTCCCTCCTTGTGACACTAGGCTGCGCATCAGGGTGAGGGTGCTGGCGGGGTGTCATGAAGGTGTCCCACGCCTTGGAGAGTGTTGCCCTGCCTTTCTCGGAACTGCGGTGTGCTCCCCTTTTCTCCCCTTCTCGGTTGGCCAAGGTAGCACGTACTCTGCCGCCAGCGTTGTCAGATGGAAAATTTTGGAGCAATTTTTCGACAAGAACCTTCTGGTATTGCAACATTTTGCTTGTCCTCTCCACCGGAGGAATGAGAGATGAGAAATTCTCTTTGTAGCGGGGGTCCAGAAGGGTGAACACCCAGTAATCCGTGTTGTCTAAAATGCGTACAACGCGTGGGTCACGGGAAAGGCAGCCTAACATAAAGTCAGCCATGTGTGCCAGAGTACCAACAGTCAAGATTTCGCTGTCCTCACCAGGAGGATGACTCTCAATCTCCTCATCCTCTTCCTCCTCTTCTGCCCACCCACGCTGAAGAGATGGAACTAAAGTTCCATGGCTACCCTCTGTAGCGGAGGCAACCGTGTCTTCCTCCTCCTCCTCCTCCTCCTCCTCCGCCTCCTCCAATTGTCGCTGAGAAGACGAAGTGAGGGTGCTCTGGCTATCACCTTGTGTAAGCTCTTCCTCCCCCATTTCCACCTCTTCCACATGCAAAGCGTCGGTTTTAATTGTGAGCAGCGAGCGTTTCAGTAGACACAGAAGTGGGATGGTTACACTGATAATAGCGTTATCGCCGCTCACCATCTGTGTCGATTCCTCAAAATTGCGTAAAACCTCACAGAGGTCTGACATCCATTCCCACTCCTCACTTCTGATTACAGGAAGTTGAACGGAGAGGCGACGACCGTGTAACAGCTGGTACTCCACTACTGCCCTCTGCTGCTCACAAAGCCGGGCCAACATGTGGAAGGTGGAGTTCCAGCGCGTGCTCACGTCACACAGCAGCCGGTGAGCTGGCAATTGTAAGCGCTGCTGCAGCTTCAACAGGCCGGCTGAAGCTGTTGATGACTTACGGAAATGTGCACACACGCGGCGCACCTTGGTCAAGAGATCATGCACATTGGGGTAGGTTTTTAGAAATCGCTGCACCACTAAATTAAATACATGCGCTAGGCATGGTACGTGTGTGAGCTTGCCGAGCTCCAAAGCCGCCACCAAGTTACGCCCATTATCACACACAACCATGCCTGCTTGCAGGTTGAGTGGCGAGAGCCACTGCTCGGTCTGGTGACTAATCCCCTGCAACAGCTCTGAGGCCGTGTGCTGTTTGTCCCCAAGGCAGATCAGCTTCAGCACGGCCTGTTGACGCTTCCCCACTGCAGTGCTACACTGCTTCCAGCTACTGGCTGATGGGGGAGTGGCGCTGTGTGTAGAGAATTCGGAGGTGGAAACGGAGGAGGAGGAGCCAATAACGTAGGTGCTGGTGGAAACCCTGATGGAGGTAGGGCCCGCAATCCTCGGCGTGGGTAGCACCCGTGCCATCCCAGGGTCCGAGTCGCTCCCAGCCTCCACGACATTCACCCAGTGTGCCGTCAGGGAAATGTAGCGTCCCTGGCCACAAGCACTTGTCCATGTGTCAGTCGTTAAGTGGACCTTCCCAGTAACTGCGTTGGTCAGGGCACGGGTGATGTTACGGGACACATGGTGGTGTAATGCGGGGATGGCACACCGGGAAAAGTAGTGGCGGCTGGGGACCGCGTACCGAGGGACAGCTGCTGCCATCAGGCTGCGGAAGGACTCAGTGTCCACAAGCCTAAATGGCAGCATTTCGATGGCCAGTAATTTTGAAAGGTGTGAGGTTAGTGCTATGGCCTGTGGGTGGGTGGCTGGGTACTTTCTCTTGCGCTCAAATGCCTGGGGTAACGACATTTGGACGCTGTGCTGGGACAGGGAAGTGGATGTGGTCGCTGATGGTGCTTCAGATGCTACAGGTGCAGGGCGGGAGGTATGCGGGCCTGCGCCTTCGACAGGCGATTGGCCGGCACCGAAAACAGGGGAAGAGGAGGCAGTGGTGTGGCCTGCAGACACAGATGGGCGATCCAGGCGTTCCTCCCACTTACTACGGTGCTTGGATGCCATGTGTCGGATCATGCTGGTGGTGGTGAGGTTTCTAGTGTTCATGCCTCGGCTCATTCTGGTGTGGCACAGGTTGCAAACTACAATTCTTTTGTCGTCCGCACTTTCCTTAAAAAAACGCCATACCGCGGAACACCTACCCCTTGGCAAGGTAGATTTACGCAAGGGGGTGCTCCGTGGAACATTTGCGGGCCGGTTTGGTGCGGTCCGCCTTCTTTCTGTAGCCACACCACTGCCTCTTCCAGCCTGTTGCGGTGCTGCAGATGGCTCACCCTCAGGACTGCTGTCATCGCTCGGCTCTACACCTTCCCAGGTGGGGTCAGTCACCTCATCGTCCACCAAGTCCTCCTCCACTTCCTCACTCTGATCATCCTCCTCAAGTCTTGATCCCACCACATACTCAGTCATTGACAACTGTATAACATTCTCCTCAACAAGGTCTTGAGACGGAAATAGTGGTTGATTTAATGGCAACTGTGTCTCATCATCATCATCATCATCCACTACTTCCTTTGACCTTTAATGCCGTTCACATCTGTCATCTTCTTGAGATTGGGTAGCCTCTAGAGGTTGTGAATCAGGGCACAAGATGTCATGTTCCTCTGCAAGCGTGCTTGGAGAGAGGGTCAAATGAAGGATTGGTGATGAGACGAGCTCCTCACTATATCCCAGTGTGGGATCACTTCTTTGACCAGACCGTGTATGGTGGGAGGAAGGATGATCAGAGTGAGGATTATGTTGACCAGACTCTTGGCTACTGAGAGTGGACTTGGTGGAAGACAGGGTGGTGCTTAACCGACTGGAAGCAGTATCAGCTGTCATCCAACCGACCACCTGTTCGCAGTGGTCGGACCTCGAGAGTGATGTCCTGTGACGCCCTGTAAAATTACACATGAAGCTAGGTATGGTGGATGTCTTTCTTTCTTGTGCTCTGGCACCAGGCACAGTTTCTCCGCGTCCTGACCCGCGCCCTGAACTTTCAGGATCACGTCCACTTCCCCGTCCCTTTTTACCCGCCTTCTTCATCTTACACAGAATATGTGACTTTAATATTTGAGTTTGAAAACTTAACAGTATTTCTTATTATTCTGCAACTGTACAGAGTACACAGAATAGGCTGTTAAACGGCGGTGAAACACACTGAATGGAATATGTGACTTTAATATTTGAGTTTGAAAACTTAACAGTATTTCTTATTATTCTGCAACTGTACAGAGTACACAGAATAGGCTGTTAAACGGCGGTGAAACACACTGAATGGAATATGTGACTTTAATATTTGAGTTTGAAAACTTAACAGTATTTCTTATTATTCTGCAACTGTACAGAGTACACAGAATAGGCTGTTAAACGGCGGTGAAACACACTGAATGGAATATGTGACTTTAATATTTGAGTTTGAAAACTTAACAGTATTTCTTATTATTCTGCAACTGTACAGAGTACACAGAATAGGCTGTTAAACGGCGGTGAAACACACTGAATGGAATATGTGACTTTAATATTTGAGTTTGAAAACTTAACAGTATTTCTTATTATTCTGCAACTGTACAGAGTACACAGAATAGGCTGTTAAACGGCGGTGAAACACACTGAATGGAATATGTGACTTTAATATTTGAGTTTGAAAACTTAACAGTATTTCTTATTATTCTGCAACTGTACAGAGTACACAGAATAGGCTGTTAAACGGCGGTGAAACACACTGAATGGAATATGTGACTTTAATATTTGAGTTTGAAAACTTAACAGTATTTCTTCCTATTCTGCAACTGTACAGAGTACACAGAATAGGCTGTTAAACGGCGGTGAAACACACTGAATGGAATATGTGACTTTAATATTTGAGTTTGAAAACTTAACAGTATTTCTTCCTATTCTGCAACTGTATAGAGTACACAGAATAGGCTGTTAAACGGCGGTGAAACACACTGAATGGAATATGTGACTTTAATATTTGAGTTTGAAAACTTAACAGTATTTCTTATTATTCTGCAACTGTACAGAGTACACAGAATAGGCTGTTAAACGGCGGTGAAACACACTGAATGGAATATGTGACTTTAATATTTGAGTTTGAAAACTTAACAGTATTTCTTATTATTCTGCAACTGTACTGAGTACACAGAATAGGCTGTTAAACGGCGGTGAAACACACTGAATGGAATATGTGACTTTAATATTTGAGTTTGAAAACTTAACAGTATTTCTTATTATTCTGCAACTGTACAGAGTACACAGAATAGGCTGTTAAACGGCGGTGAAACACACTGAATGGAATATGTGACTTTAATATTTGAGTTTGAAAACTTAACAGTATTTCTTATTATTCTGCAACTCTGCAGAGTACACAGAAAAGGCTGCTAAACTGCGGTGAAACACACTGAATGGAATATGTGACTTTGATATTTTAGTTTGAAGACTTAACAGTATTTCTTCCTATTCTGCAACTGTACAGAGTACACAGAATAGGCTGTTAAACGGCGGTGAAACACACTGAATGGAATATGTGACTTTAATATTTGAGTTTGAAAACTTAACAGTATTTCTTATTATTCTGCAACTGTACAGAGTACACAGAATAGGCTGTTAAACGGCGGTGAAACACACTGAATGGAATATGTGACTTTAATATTTGAGTTTGAAAACTTAACAGTATTTCTTATTATTCTGCAACTGTACAGAGTACACAGAATAGGCTGTTAAACGGCGGTGAAACACACTGAATGGAATATGTGACTTTAATATTTGAGTTTGAAAACTTAACAGTATTTCTTATTATTCTGCAACTGTACAGAGTACACAGAATAGGCTGTTAAACGGCGGTGAAACACACTGAATGGAATATGTGACTTTAATATTTGAGTTTGAAAACTTAACAGTATTTCTTATTATTCTGCAACTCTGCAGAGTACACAGAAAAGGCTGCTAAACTGCGGTGAAACACACTGAATGGAATATGTGACTTTGATATTTTAGTTTGAAGACTTAACAGTATTTCTTCCTATTCTGCAACTGTACAGAGTACACAGAATAGGCTGTTAAACGGCGGTGAAACACACTGAATGGAATATGTGACTTTAATATTTGAGTTTGAAAACTTAACAGTATTTCTTATTATTCTGCAACTGTACAGAGTACACAGAATAGGCTGTTAAACGGCGGTGAAACACACTGAATGGAATATGTGACTTTAATATTTGAGTTTGAAAACTTAACAGTATTTCTTATTATTCTGCAACTGTACAGAGTACACAGAATAGGCTGTTAAACGGCGGTGAAACACACTGAATGGAATATGTGACTTTAATATTTTAGTTTGAAAACTTAACAGTATTTCTTATTATTCTGCAACTCTGCAGAGTACACAGAAAAGGCTGCTAAACTGCGGTGAAACACACTGAATGGAATATGTGACTTTGATATTTTAGTTTGAAGACTTAACAGTATTTCTTCCTATTCTGCAACTCTGCACAGTACACAGAATAGGCTGCTAAACTGCGGCGAAGCACACTGAATGGAATATGTGACTTTGATATTTTAGTTTGAAGACTTAACAGTATTTCTTCCTATTCTGCAACTCTGCACAGTACACAGAATAGGCTGCTAAACTGCGGCGAAGCACACTGAATGGAATATGTGACTTTGATATTTTAGTTTGAAGACTTAACAGTATTTCTTCCTATTCTGCAACTCTGCACAGTACACAGAATGTGCTGCTAAACTGCGGCGAAGCACACTGAATGGAATATGTGACTTTGATATTTTAGTTTGAAGACTTAACAGTATTTCTTCCTATTCTGCAACTCTGCACAGTACTCAGAATGTGCTGCTAAACTGCGGCGACGCACACTGAATGGAATACGTGACTTTGATATTTTAGTTTGAAGACTTAACAGAATGTGCTCTAATCTGCAACTTTGCACACTAAACAGAATGTGCTCTAATCTGCAACTTTGCACACTAAACAGAATGTGCTCTAATCTGCAACTTTGCACACTAAACAGAATGTGCTCTAATCTGCAACTGTGCACACTAAACAGAATGTGCTCTAATCTGCAACTTTTCACACTAAACAGAATATTTTTTTTTTTTTTTTTTTTGTTTTTTTCCCCCCACACAAAATAACCTGCTGCCCCCACACACAGTAGTCCTAAAAAGGACTTTTGGTTCTTTTTTGTCACAATTTTTTTTTTTCCTCCCTACACTGCCTTTCCCTTCCTATCCTCAGCTCTCCCTGGCTCAGACTGAGCCGAACTCGATGGTCAGGTGCTATACAGCACCTGACCACGGGTTCTGGCCAGCCAATCAGTGTAATGCCAGCAGCCAACATGGCTGCTGGCATTACACCGATGTCAGAGCCTCCCTGCACGTTTATTGGCTGCGCAGCAGCCGCAAAACGTGCGGGGAGGAGACCCGAACATGGCGGGCGAGCACATGCGGTACTCGTACGAGTACCGCCATGTGCCGAGCAGAGCGATGCTCGAGCCGATCCGAGCATCGGCCGAGCATGCTCGCTCAACACTAGCTAGGACGCAGCACAATTCCGTATAGGCAACCTCCGCCCTCTAGCCTCTATCCCTAGCGGTGCTCCCTAGCACCTTGCGCTAATATCTCTTTGGAGGAGTCTGATCTTCTTCTTATACTCCTCAGTAGGGTTGGGGTAGGTTATAGCAGGAGACTATAGGCAACATGACATTACAGACTCATAAACTATTAACTTTTAATGACAAGGACAGAGAATATGAGATTGAAATCCCTTTTAGAACTAGGGACAAAAATTGGGACAGCAGGATCCAGGGACACAGGGAGCTAAAACTAGGGAATGTCTATGGAAAAAAGGGACAGTTGGCAGGTATGAGAACAGCATATGTAGCACAGAAGGAACGCTGTTTAAGCAAGAGCCTCCATTCTCCTTATGTCATTTATATATGTATGTAGATCTCTTACTTTGTCCTTGTGCATATTTACCCTGTATTTTATGTCATGCAGTGCTTTGCACACTGTTGGTTATGTAAATAACACTATAGATACATAAAAGTTCTGCATGGTCTTTAAATAAGCTGCAATAGAGTTTGCATTAGTTTACTGTGCCCTGTGGATGCTGGAATAAGGATGTCATGTATTTATTTGTTTGTTATTCCTGGATTTACCTTGTATCTGTTTTTGTAAGCCTTTTTCACAAGCTGAAAGGAATAGTATTGTGTGCATACTAAGGTAAGGTTGATTATTCAATACTTCTTTATAACAACGTGTACCATTCCAAGTGTCCATAACATTGAAGTCTTATTGTTATTTTGTTTAAAATTGTCCCCCTCCTGCCCCTTTTTACTATGTTACACAGAGCCTCAGAGCATAAAGCCAGTCAGGACGGAAAGTGACGATGGACAAACTTGTGTCAGCATAAGGAAAAACCTGCTGTCCTTCATCAAATGGGGCAGGGTTTTCCTTATACTTCTAGAAACAATATTGTCCCTTCTTGCGATATGTCTGGTCAAGTGACTGGCTTTCAGATCTGAGGGAAGGCAGCTTGACACAGGGAAAAGGGGTGGGAGGGGGACACTTTAACCCTTTGAGTGCCAGAGGGACACGCAATGCATTGCAGAGCAATACGTTGCATACCTCTCTGGCACTCAAAGGGTTAAAATAACACGTAGACTACAACGTTATAGACACTTACAAAGGTACACTTCATTATAAAAAAGTATACTGAAAAATCGACCTTACCTTAATATGCACACATTTCTATCTCTTTAACATGAGAATCTGAGGGTATATTTTGATCATCACAAAAACAAGGAATATTGCAAATAAAAAGTGAGCTGAAATCATTTTTGTATTTGGTTATTTAAAAGAAACTGTAGCCCAAATTCAGTATGTCGCCAAAAGCCAATGATGTGCATGGTTAGAGGAGTCCAGGGGCCACGGGTAATGGGGAAGGTAGAATCATATGATAGAACAATTGTCTATATTTATAAAATATCTGGAGTTACTCTGGAGTAAATCAACTATCCCAGAGGGAACAAATAAAAATGCCTATTCACATGCTCATGCTCTTAAAAAATGTTTAAAGGGATAGTAATACTTCGTTTTATCTTTATTTTATTTTGTAGACATTAAAAAAACATGAAGAACGATATAAGTCTTATCTCTCAAACCTTTATGGTTTAAGAGATATTCACAAGCAAAGTTGCCCCCTCCCGCCCCTTTTACCTAATGTAAGCTATCTCTTCTCAGATGTGGAATCTGGTTGTAAGACCAGACAGATAACAGCAGGAGACAATCTTCTTTATATGAAAACAATGAAAGCCCTGCCCCCCTTGACAAGCTTTTCAGCTTTTTCCCTTATCTTAATTGAAGATTGTCCCTCTCTGCAGTCTACCTGGACACCTCCCTTCTGCTCTGGCTGAGCAGTGTTACATCAGTAAAAGGGGCGGGAGGGGGATACTTTGTCATTGAATTACTCTTGAACTATAACTCTGCCAGAATTGAAATAACACTCTCCAAAGTCCAAATACAATGATGATTAATTAGAGCTGCTTTTATTATGAAACATTACTATCCCTTTAACATCTTGAATGCTAAAGAAGTCTCCAGTGCGTTGCTTTGCATTAGCATTCAAGGGGTTAGAAGCCCAATCCAATTTAACAGGAAGTTTTAGTTGTCCTCTAGAGTGCAGTTGGTTTACACCAGACTAACTCCATGTTGCTTCTATAAATATGGACCAATGTTTTCAAATGATATGATTCAGGGGATTTTTATGCAAAGAACTCACCAGTTAGACAACTCTAAGCGCATAGTCCAATGATGTTAAGGCGGAACCACCACTGCTAAGCAACTTTGTTTCTTGCCCTAGTGACATCCGCGTGCCTGCGCTGTCAGTCCCAGACAGCTGTAGGAGGAGTTGCTAGGAGCCATTCGGCTCCGGAAGGGACTGACAGTGCAGGCGCGAGGACGTCGCTAGGTCCACGCTCCGTCCTGCCTGTCAGCTGAGGATGAATGCATATTTCTCCATAACCAGGTAATAATTCTGGCGACTAGCGCTACTAAGCAGCTAGTCACCAGATAAATTGCTTAGCAGTGGTAGTTCCGCTTTAAGAAATATTAGATGTTTTTTAGTTTGGAATGTATATGTTTTTTTCTCTATTTATTAGTCATATTAACCCCTTAAGGACCAGCCGTGTGGCCTGCACTTAAGGACCACGGGGCATTTTACATTTTTTTCTTTTGAGGAAATGGAATAAAGGACCCCCGATCGGCGTGCAGCAGTGCGGTATATGTATGTTGTGGGTCCTTAAGGAGTTAAACATTGTTGATCTTGAGCCATGATAATCTGTTGTTGTTGTTTGCTTAATTTAGGTTAAACAGGTCTTCCAAGACAGAGACATTTAAAATTCTTTATTTATCTTTGTAATGACAAGCGATTGCCAAACCCATTCTTAAAACGATTTCTGAATTCTGTAATTAAAAAAATAAATAAATACTGTATGCAATTTGTAAATCAAATTTATTTTTTATAATTCATGAAAAAGTTTGTGGTCAAACTGCACAGTGCATTCTATTATAATATATCTATATCTGGCCATTAATGTTTTAAAAAAGTGTGCTGCAACAATGTTTATATCTATAAGGTAAAACAATATACAGTCAAATATTAGAGAAAATATTGTGAATCCTGGATAGAGAGAGTAATTAACCCTTTGAGACGCAGAGAGGTATTCAACGCATTGCATTGTATTGCAATGAGTTGCATTCCTCTCTGGCACTCAAAGGTTTAAATACAATTTATTATACCATTTTATATAATCTCAATACCATAAATAAAATGGGAATGCCTGATTTATAATCTAGAACATTCAGACTCGTCATCTTTAGGACTAACTCTTTCTCTCTAGAGCTGAATCACCATTAGCAGTTCACTGTTTACACCATTGTTCCAACCAGGCAGCTTTAAAAACCATGACTGTGCTGAGAGTGTTCCTGGCTGTGATCAGATCCGGGAGTCTATCTTTTCACAAAACAGAATGTCAACAGGAGTATGTATTTTCAAATAAACAGTCAAGGGTCAAATGTTCATGCAGAAAGAAGACCAAAGCTGAAACTGAGTTATGTGTGAGAGAGGCTAGGTTACTTTTATCTTTTTTTTTTCTTCATTTCTATTATTGAAGAGATAACTACAACTTACTAAAAGCTCATAGTTACCTTACTATGGCAGGAAACTTCTAATGGCCCCTATGCATTTCCTCTTGATTCTTTATTCAAGAGTTAACATGTTCAATCAGTCTAGCATGCCATGTCTATGGAGGCAAACATGATAGTTGCTATAACATAGTGAGCTGACATCAAATACTGATAAAAGATGTTATCCCTTGAAAAAAGGCACAAGGGCAAAATTCATAGGGGGACATTAGGAATTCCTGGCTATAGTAAGCTTAATTGTTATTAAGAAGTGTCAGTTCAGGGTGGCCCGTGTGTCCCTATCTTCACCTTCTCTGTATTCATATTTTCCATTTCTTATACTTGGGGATGAATACATAGAAATGTCACACAAAAAAAACAAAGATTATTACAAGACATTTGATAGGTTCCCTAAATACCCAGGGTGTGGGCCAACATAATGCATAATTACTGCACTGTGTAGTCCAGTTGGACCATTACTGGCAAGTTGTAGCATTACATGCCTAAACCTAGCAAACCTAGACCCAGACCTTTAAAGGGATAGTGACACTTAATTAAGATTTATAAAATACATATTGTAGGGCTACCCTCCTAAGTAAAACAAGGAGGATAAACCCTGCAATATATATTTTTTCACAATTTTAAGTATTAATATCACTTTAAGCATGAGACCTGGGGCTTTGGACCCCACAAATTGTAAACAGTAATACGTCTGATTGCAAGTCAGCACATTTAGGATGGTGTTCTAATCTAGAGCAAGTTTGGGTCAAATTAACCACCATAGCAAGCAAATAAACATCCCTGTTGATTTGTTCATTGATTTACCTCTTTGAATGTTAGATGCAATATGAAGCAAGGTGTTATATATAGCATACAGGGGTTTAAAAAACCATCTAAATCAATAGGGATATGGGGAATTTTTAACTGTGCATTATGATGCCCTTGGTTTTACCACCAAATTCTCAATTTCTTCTTAGTAAGTCAACTTCAGAATGAAATAAAGCCCTGCCCATTAGAGTCTACTAACTGTCAGACACATAAGGTATGATCCCATAAGTGGATGGAGGGAGTGGCTGAGTCAGCATCAACTTGATCACAGCATCAGGTGGATGTTAGAGATAAGAGATGGGTAAGTCGTTAGGAAGCTTTGAATAAGCCCAACAGTATATGGGGAAAATGCTTCTAATTACCGACAGTTTAGGATTAGTTATGGGCGAGGAGAAGGGCAAAGGTCATATGAATAATCATAGAGCATGTTTGGGAATATTTAGAGTTTTGAATATAAGGTGGTGAATGTATTTTAGATTAGGCATGGGTAACCCATGTATTTCCAGTCGTTGTTTGACTATAACTCCCATTATCTTTAGTTAGCTTTGATCTCTAAATCACCACCAAAATCATTTAACACCTTGAAAACTAGATATGTTTATAAGGCAATTCATAGCAATGCATTGGAATCATCTCTAGCATCTAGTGAGTTAAAATTGACATATATGGAAGATGCATGTTGCAGAGGACCATTGCATTTCCGGAGTAACCATAGCATCCCTGTAGTGTGATTTTTTGTATACATTCAGATTTAAAGAAAGGTTGTAACCTTAAGTTTATAACAAACTCATTCAACAAAACTGGGACTTGATGTGTAGGGTGAGATTAGGGTGAGGAAACATGACTGTGGACTCATGTGCACCCCGTATTAACTGCACAGAGTTCACACAAATTTTATCATATTGTGTAAGGCAGAGCTAGTCAAGGACTCACAGAAAACTTCTGATAAATGTTGTACCTTGTACCAAAGGATGGAAAGGTTAACCCCTTGAGTGCCAGAGAGGTATACAACGCATTGCGTTATAATGCATTGGCTACCTCTCTGGCACTCAAAGGGTTAATGTACTTTGAATAACTAGATAAATTCTGTAGCATACCACCAACACCACAGGTGATAAATGATAATTTTTAAAAATCTCATTGGTTTAACGTCTAATATTTGAATGCTGTAGAGGTCCCCAGTGTATTAAAAAACAAATTGTCTGATATCTCCTTAGAATTCAAGGGGTTAACCCTTTGAGTGCCAGAGGGGTATGCAATGCATTGCTTTGCAATGCATTGCGTACCCCTCTGGCACTCAACCAGTTAAAAGACCCATTTAAATACATGGACAGAATTGCACCATTTGTTCTTATAACACCAACCTCAGCCCTTCAGTAGGAAGAATCAAGCAATTTTCCACTTATTTCTTCCCATGGTGAACAATTTTGCCCATCTATTTGTGGTACAAGGGCTGGCATCCATATATTTCTGCATATGAACACCTATGTTTTATGCAAGTTCATTGCCATACAGATAGTAAATATGTCATATTCCACTGAAAAGTTCCTGGTATATAAGCACAAATCCTGTGGCGCATTCAGCTCAAAATACAAATTCTACATATTTTTATCACTGGACAATATTTTCCCCAATTCATGCCTATTGACTTGTATGATTGTGTGTATTTATTTATGCTTATTTACATAACACCCCTGGGTATGCAATACTCTACATTGTTAAACAGAGGAACAATACAACATCTAAGATCAGGAGTAATTATCTGCTTAAATAGGTATAAGGACAAATAAGGACAAACAAGCAAAAACAGTAGGAATCAATTTAAATGCATATTTTACTGAGAGCCACACGTTAACTTAGAAATTTAAAGGCCAGGGACTGAAGTGCTTTTGAAGGACATAAGTATGCTTTACTGGAGTTGGATTTTCATAATAGTCAGCAGAGAGTTTATTAAGAAGGCCACAGACACAGAGGGCATCCTGATTGTTACAGCAACACTTAGAATAAACTTCAGGGCATAAAAATGAGAGGTGAGAGCTGTGGAATCTTAAATAAAGTAGGTTCAAGTAGCCAAGTTGGGTGATGAAGTGTGCCAGATACAGCATACTAATAGCTTGTAGACACAGAATTTCTCATACATAAGCAATGTGCCATAGAAAAAACTGCAACCAACTAAACTTGGGGTTTATTCATAATTGGGTAAGAAAATGAAGGGAGGACTAAGTTATGATGAGCCTAGGTCATGGGAAGAATTGTGGTGTTGTTGATGGTTATGTGAAAGGACTTCCATGGAAATGACTTGGGTGTTATTATGAGCAGTATACAGGAGACCATGGGAAAACTAAATCGATCATTCACAAACAAATTCCTACTACTCCTGCTTGCCTTGGTATAATTACCAGCTCAATTTTTGACCGTTCACAACAGAATAGGGTATACAGAGAAAAGAAAACAGAACCTTGGGGCACACCAACCTATAGATTAACAGAGGAGGAGTTAGACATTGACATTGAGACATTGAATCAATACTTAGAAATCCAGGAAACCCAAAATGAATAAAGTGTTTAAGGGAAAGAGAAGTTGTTTCCAGGTGCATAACTACAGGGGGTGCATTGAGTGCAGCGATTGGACCCATTGGCTATGCTCTTCCCCGTGACCATACAATATGACCAGTTTACTATTTTGACTGGAGGCCTCCAACATTCATAGATAGGTGCTGCCATCCAGTAATATAAGGATAGATTTGGTGAGCCCCTTATCTTTCCTTCATAAACACTTTGGACACCAGAGAGTTGTCTAAACCATTGCAAAACAATGACTTGGATTTCCCTCTGGCACTAGAAAGGTTAATTGTCAGTATGCGGGTAATAAATCATGATGCACCAGCTACCTGGTACCTTAAACACCTTTCTTTTTCTATTTTTCCATGTCATGCAAATAACTTCCGAGACACTCAGAAGCTCAGACCCTCATGTGTCAGCACATGATTAAAACTTGTTCTAATGCATTAGATAAGTTCTTTGTGTGGCTGTCCCCAACCTTCATGATCTAAAGCAAATTTGCTCTAGATCATGAAGGTTGGGGGCAGCCTCACATTTTTCCCCAGGGCCTAATATGTTAAATTTTCCCCCACCTCACCCAGCCCAAGTGTCCAGTGTGTTAAAGGCAGCAGAATGATTAATACAATTAGAAGAATAATCTACTAATGTGGAGGCAATTACTGAGTTTGATGACTGTTGTTCAAGCTGAATAAGCAGTGTGAAAGCTTGACTTCAGAAGATCTTAGAGAGTGCTGAAATTTAGGTAAATGAGCCTGCGAGGGGACATAAATATTTCCATAAGTTTAAAGGAGAATGGGAGTAGACAGGCTGGGATGTAAAGGGATGGCCATGTATAGGCTACCCTTTTTATGAATAAGTTTGATGACAGCTTGTTTAAAAGAAGATGGAAAGGTGCCACAGAAATGACAAACTGAACAGGTGTGTTGGTACAGGGATCATAGTATAGGAGAGAATGAGAGTGGAAAGGATGAAAGGGGACTGGATGAAGCTCATTTAATTCAAGGGGAGAAAATGAGTAGTGGAAATACCTCCTCCTTAGTAAGGGAGGGAAGGCATTGATAGAGTATATTGGCAGTTTCTGAGGAAGGGAAGTACCTAAGTATGCTATCTGACTGAGTCCAGTTTTCTATAAAGTAGTCACCTAAAGTTAGGGGGTAAGATTTATGATAGAAGACTGCTTTTTAAGCCCGCCCCACTCACGGGTAAGCCCCACTCATTTTCTGACACTATTCATTTCAATTATATCCCTCAGCGGCACCAGAGGGGACTCCGTAACAGAAAGTTCCCAGGTATGGAGATCTCCAACACGTTGCAAATCAATGAGTTGGAGATCTCTCTGGCAACCAAGGGGTTAAAACTTTCATTCTTGCTTATTATAAGCCAAGGGTATTTTCTGTGCCAGGAAACAGTAACTAGGACTGGGGCGGTGTTATGTGAGGAGTTGGGGTGTGGTCGTGGGTAGAGCTTAGGGAGCCTAGAATGCCTTGCTTAGGGACACTCCAAAGAATTGGAAACAATACATTGAAAACACGGCCATGATACATGATCCTGCCTTCATACCTATCTACTGTTTCCTGGCACAGAAAATACAACTGGCATAAAACATATAAACACAGAAAAGATCTTAACCTCTTGAGAACTGGAGCAGTGTATATCACATTGTTTTGCAATGCATTACACACCCTTGCACGTAATTTTGCGATGGGCCTCAAAAGTTCTTAAATGCCCTGGCTGAGAAGTATCTCAAATTATGGTGCCTTAGGCAGTTTATTACTCAGCGTAATGGGAAATAAGGCCCGGGTTGGAGACATTGATTTCATCAAAGAGGTTGAGAACAATTTATTCTGTAAAGCAAAGCACTAATTCGATAACAGAATATTTGCTTCTTATAAAGTGAAATTTATGTTCCTTTATTTGTCCTTACGGTGCAGTTGGTTTTGTTCCAGAATTACTCCCATTCTTTATAGTACATCAGCATTGTTGTCCACCATAAGAGGGACACCTCAGCAATACTAAATCACATGTTTGAATATTCACTGTAGACAAACTCATTAAACCCATAGTTCTCTTATACTGATTTGCTCATATTTCTTCTTCATTTAAATGCTGAGGTGTCCTAAAGTCTGAAAACTACAGAGCATGTTTCTAAAAGCAATTTTTCCTTTGTTCTCACCTAGTGCAAATATTTGCATTTGTCATACTAAGAAATCTATAGCTTGTCAGAGTTCACACTGGCCATCTGCTATATCAGCCAACACCCAGACTGTACAAGACGGATACAAGGGAGGATCTGGTTCCGCCAGTTGCCTGGTGTCTACTTTTTAGCCAGCTTATGCTGTGAATTATAAAGGTTTACTTAGATTAGAAATAATTATACCACAAATATATTTACACTGGAAAACATTTTTTTTATTTACTACATTTATTTGATTATATAGATTATCATTGAGAAATGTACAAAATAAAACAGTTCTAGGTGTGAAGTAATGCGCTGGACACCTTTCTATAATCCAAGGGGTGAAAGTTTAAATGTGAGAATATAAAACATTCTGAGAGCCAATGTTTCTCATGGACTACATGGCCAGGCTGGAAAATCAACTGATTTGATTTCATTAAACAGTGGTTTACAGTTTTATTGATTAAAAATGTTACAAGTTAAATATAAAAGTAGTATGCTGATTACAATGTTGTGTATCTAAATATTTCTATTTTCTGTAAGTATTGACTTTCTGGTTTCTGATCTAAAATATTTTTCTGTATTTACTAAAAATTAACTATATAAATAAGAGGAAAAAAATCATATCATTTATGCTTGCTACTTTAAATTTAGGGTATCCTGGTATGATTTATCTTACAACGAATCAATGATGACCACACCTGCTACTTATAAAACTGGTAAAGCGTATGTGCCTTTTATAGACTAAGACCTCAATAACACATCTTAAA
Source organism: Rhinophrynus dorsalis (assembly GCA_037306005.1). Lineage (NCBI taxonomy): Eukaryota > Metazoa > Chordata > Amphibia > Anura > Rhinophrynidae > Rhinophrynus > Rhinophrynus dorsalis. The sequence continues at coordinate 396,622,887 of CM074723.1, read as the reverse complement.
TGGAATCAGCTCTGCTATTGGCCCAATCCAATAAATTTAGCATCCTCTTCAGTTTGTTCTTATTTGGACCAAATAAGGTTAAGGGGCACAAAAGAAATCCCTCAACTGTACAGAGTATCTAGTATCTACCATATACATATAGTTCCTTTAGCTTACACTTGTTCATTTTTCAATAGGAAAGCTGAACTTGGAAATACATGAGCAGGGGCAGATTGTCCTATCAGGTGATCAGGGATCCCTTGGTGGGCCACGCACACATAGGCTGGTCGGAGATATCAGAGGCTCCTACTTATCAATAGTGTTTCAGTCATAGTCTTATATAGCCTAGTGGGTTTTGTTTATAGTTTTGGGCTATGTGCACCTCCCATTGAATTAAATTAGTGACTTAGATGATAGATCAACATGAATTTTAACCCCTTAAGGACCGGCCGAACACGCACGTGGCAGTCACTTAAGGACCACAGAGCATTTTTTTTTGTTTCCAGTTCTGGACTCACCAAACGGCGTGCAGCCGTGGGGGAAGCCCAGAATTCCATGACGGCCATAGTACGTCATGGGTCGTTAAGTCAGATCTACCCATGATGTACTATGACCGTCAAGGGTCGTTGAGGGGTTAAGATTTTAAGATCTACTGGACAGAAACCACACTTATTTCTCTTGTTACAATAATTGTTACTAATGTTACTTTTTTAATTGTTTGTCACTAATGTATAGCACTGCTGAATATGCTTGCACCCACAATTAATAATGATAACAATAGCAGTAAGGACTGTACTAGGTAGATATCTTTCATACAGATGCATCTATACATGTTTTGCATTGCATCTGCTGTTTCCTGTAAATATTCATCTCTGTTTTCCTTTAGTTCATATTTCCTCTCCACAAGTAAAATGCCATGATTGCTTCATACGGGTGAATTGTTTATTTATCATTGTAAACTGAAAATACCTGGCAGTAGACTACAACAGTGTAAACAAAAAACCTATATCACTGACTGTGGTACCTAGATAAGACCTTCTGTTAATATACACTAATTATGAGACTAATGCATGCTCTATCCCTTTTCCTATAGAGTAAAATAATGGTAATCCTGTCCCAATGCTTCGAGTTGTCTCTTTCAAAAGCCATTTTTCTGATACCTTGAGCTCAAGGTGTTGTACAAGCCAAGCATTGCTATTTCTGTTGCAGCCTGTGAAAAGCTGTGTGGCACAAACACAGGATTACAGTGGGATCTATGGTGATATTCCATGACAATCTGTGACATCACCAAACTAAAACCCACTTTATCCTAAGGGTGATCAACTGGGGTTGACAATTGTTGAGGACAAAAGCTCCCATCATCCTGAACCAAAGCTGTTGGGCACTATAATGTCCATCATCCACAGCGAGCCTATGGCTGGTTGGGGATTATAGGGGTTATAAGCCCCAGCAGCTGGAGATTTACTAATTGACTTCTCCACCTGTAAAACATTATTATACCGGATTCATCATCAAATTAACATATTAATTAATTGATAATATCATGCAGTCTAACTGTGTTCAAAATGTGTCTCATCTTATTATAATTATTTATTGATCCTGGATTTGCTGATTGCATGGATATATTCTGTAATGAAAATAAATAATTTTTTTTAAATGAAATCACTATGACCCATAAGCATGAAAGCAAACTGGGGCAATTCTAGGAATAAACCCCGTGCACCAAAGGAGACAAATAAAACTTCTCATTGATTTAAATGGGGCTTTTAACAACCCTGAATGCTAGAGATTTTCATTGTATTGAAGACCTCTCTAGCATTGAAATGATTAAAAAGCTCAAGTTAAATCAATGGGGATTTACTTGTCCCTTATGCTGCTGTGGGTTTACCACAGAATAGCTCCTCTTCACATCCATACAGAAGGCTCATCCCTCCCCTATCCCTACCAGCATGTCATTATACCGCTGAGTCAAAGCAATGGCACCATAGAAAGCAAATGTGCTGCAGTCCACTCTGTCATAAAAGGGTTAACATCCCCATGTAAATCTCTGGAATTTTGGGGAAGTTTATGTGTTCCCCAGTGATACAATTGGTTTGCCCCACAATTTCTCAGTTTGATCTCTGTTCATATGGCCCTAATATTTTTAAATGCAATAGCTTGTATAATGTGGTACAATCAAGGCGATAGATGATTTTGTGCTTTTTTGATGCATTTGCCTTGTGAGAGTCAACTAATCAATTTAATTAGGGGAAAGGACTTGAGTAAACAATCTCATTTTGTTGTAAGGCTTCTTTTACAAGGGTGAGGGAGCTGTTGCAGCCTGTTGCATACATTTCTCCTGTTTTCCAAAACCACACTCAAGGGAGATGCACCTGATGGACAATTCATGTGATTGGCTGGCTGGAACCCACACATGTTAACCATTCACTGGAGATTACACTGAGCATCACAACCTCTAATTTAGCTGATGTGTAAGGTTTCCCAGCAACCACATGCTGCAGCGCAGTACTTCCTTACTGCATCTTTATTGCATTCCTTGGATAACACAGAAAAGTTTCATCATGCTGGACTTTGGTTTAACCCCTCAATGTGATAGTTGTCTGTGTATTAGCTTCCACATTCCAGTGTACTAACTGTCAACATAGGTAACAAATCCAACAAAACATTGCTGTCACACATATGAAAGGGGCCTAACAGAATGATTGTGCTTACTACATATAGGCATAATTCAAAAACTCTGGGACAGACCAACTGGTCTTCACTGTCTTTTGGAGACCTCTCTAGAATTCAATGGGTTGAAATCACAATTGAAATCGTTAGTCATTTTCGTTTGTCCCCTATAGTGCATATATTTTATTTTAGTGATTTTATACCTTAAAGAAAAGTGAAAATTACAGCTACACAAAACACTAATGATGTTGCCAGGGCAGACTTCACCATAAGGTCGATTCATTAACCTTTTGAGTGCAAGAGGGTCGAGCAATGCATTGCTCATGCCTAATATATAAATCATATTAACCATTACTGTCCCTTTAACCCTTTGAGTGCCATGTCCTGCTGAGTAAAATAAGGATTCCCCCACTGCTGTGAGATGTTTTGTTTAAAAATGTCTGCCCTGTGGTGCTGTTGGTTGGCCTCAAAATAGCACCTCTTTGGCTTAATCAATGCATTGGATACCTCTCTAGCACTGAAACGGATTATGAATTGCATCTTCTATTTTAAATAAGACTAACTTGTCTGCATTTATTTTCACCATATGTGACGCAAACCTCTGAATGGTCACTGGGCTGGGCATTTGCTGTGTGTAGGTTATTACTGTATACATCAACAAAGTCTGACAGTCAAAACTGTTACAGGTGTTATTTTAACTCCAGGGCCCCAGGGCATTTTACCTTAAATGGTTAGTTGGGATATTTTTATCTTTACACAGCAGTATACCCTTCCATTGTGCGTGCCTTAAATGCTAATTAAGAAAGAACTACAAACCAAAATAAATCTATTGTGCTATTGACATTTGCTTCTCATCCATTACTTGACATGAACTCAGCTTTTGTTAAAGGATTCCATCCTGCACCTTTAACTGTTTTCTGTACCTGACTCTAAATAGGCACCTGCGCTAGCCTCCATATTTAAGGTACGAGGGGATTTTGTGGTACCTTTTACCAGAGGTGGTGGTGGGGGTTATGCACAAATGTTTGATAAAGATGTAAGAAAGAGGAGAATCTTTCTCTATTGAGACAACTCTCCAATGTACACATTATTTTATGAGGCGCATACACTAGCATCTCTCCAACCTGAAAGATCTTAATGCATAGGCGCCATAGAATAACATAGGAACCGGAGAGTTTATCACACTGGAGATGTTATCTCATCTTTATAACACCTTAGTGCATCAAGTGTCACATATATTCCAGTGTTTAGGGAGGAGAACCTTGAGACTTCCAGTTATTGCTATACTACCAATCATCCTCAGCTAGCCTAGTCTAATAATATATGTGTGTTTGTGTGTATCTCTGTGTATGGGTGTATTTATTTTTTTTTAGAATGTATCTGTTCTAACTTGCAGTGTGGAATATATGTACTAACTGGGGAGAAGGGATAATTCCCCTCTCTCAAGTTACTAGTAAGTTTATGCATCAGATTTTGGCTGTGACTCACAGTGGTAGTTTTATTGATCTGTAGGAGAGAAAGGACCCCATTTATCAGCTTTGCTCTATGCTTATTTTACTGCTGTCACAGGGCAAGATAGGGATCCACATTCATCATTACCGCTCTAAGTTTCTTAGGTGTGAACTGGGTGCATAACCAAGACAATTAGTCACTTTTTACATTTGCTATATCTGTTTCTACTTTTGCACCCAATATAAATGGGTAAGTGTAATCAAATAATCCTTGGTAGGAGTGTAGTATATTTAAAACAGCAGTGTTTAATTGAAATTATACTATTACTTTATTAGGGTGGGCCTGACATATGTTCAAGTGAGCATCTATTTTAACAGGAACAGCATGATATTTCCTCCACAGTAAAAGGAAGTTGATATGTTCTCAGAAGGACAGGTGAATAATTAATTATGCAGGCTGTGAAATACTGATCAGAGAACTTTGTTCTGATGAGGTTAAAGAGTCCCTGACTACTATACCAAAATCCCCTAAAACAATATACTGATTGAAAAACCAAAAGTTAAGGTGTAAACGGTTGAAATAAAATCCTTTTTGAGATGAACAGCTGTGTTGTGAAAGATCAGCACGGTGCTATTCTATTTTTGAAATTTTGCTGACATTTGGCTCACATTGGCAGGTTTAGAACAAGCTGGGATAGTGAACAGCTACATTTAACAATGTTTCAGATTTTACATTGACAACCTGAATTTGATTGGCCAAATCCAAACTGACTGAATTGGCCTAACAGTTCTACAAACACAGTATGCAGTAATGGCCGTATTTAAGTTGATGCAGTATTGTAGATGTTAAAAAAATAAAGTATCTGGAGAACATCTCATTTCTCAAACCTTTACAGTTTGAGTGATATTAGCCACTAAAGTGATCCCTCCATCCCCTTCTGACGTCAGCACTCTACTAACAGCAAGAGATCCCGGTCCTGGGACCAGCCAGCGGCTCTGCTGAAGTGATATTTAAAAATAATTACTTCATTGGAATGGTCTACAAAGTGTGCCTGGTTTGCAAGCTTACTTTGGAGACCATTCCAATGAAGTAGTTCTTTTTAAATATCGCTATTTCGGCTCTGCTGAAGAGCCTCCTCAAGTCGGTCCACACGGATTTCCTTCTGTCAGCTTTACAGCTGACATGAGAGAAGGGGAAACTTTAGTGGCAAATATCTCTCAAACCATAAAGGTTTGAGAGATGGGACTTTCTCCAGATACTTAATTTTTTTAACATCTATAATACTGGATCAACTTAAATATGGTCATTACTAACCCTTTAATCCATGGATAGCTGAGAGATCATCAATACATTGCATTGCAATGGTGACCTCTCTAGCATACACAGAGTTAATGGGTGAGTTATATCCCTATCACTGAGCAGCAGAAATAGCTCATTGTTTTTTTGCTTACAAAATCAAGAAGGAAGCAGCTGTGGTCAACAGCCTCTCCCACGGTATGTGAAACTCTCCAATGTTAGATGTATAATGATGTAAATGACACCAGATTAACAGAACTGCAGGACATACATTTCACAATATAGAATGTAACTAAGGGGATTGTGAAAGAGGAAGATCAGCACATAAAAGTAAGTTAGGGAAACATTTATAGGACAAAGAATTGCAAGAGGGTGAATGACTATATCAAACAGTAGAAAAGAAAAACAGATTAAAAAGCAGATCAGTGCCTGGATTACATTGCAGGAAATCCATACTATCACTGGTTTTATCTCACACATTCATACTGAAGTATATGGGGACATTTTAGATCAAAGTTTTGGAATTCAGGAGAACTGGAGTAATGATGGGTCACACCAGCTGCAACATAGGGGACAAATAAAAATAACCTTTGATTTAAATTAGGCCTTTAAGCATTTTAATGTAGATCTCTAGTGTTCAGGGGGTTAAAAGTCCCATTTAAAGCAAGGGAGATTTGGGGAATTTCTATTTGTTCCCCACAAATTGCTCCTACTACATCATCCTCAGTATTCATTCACAAATGATGCCTCTGGACTTGGCTGGAATACAATGAGCTGAGATGACCTGACCTGCATCCTTTGCTCTTTCTCCTCTGGGCCACTGGCTGTGCTCGGTCCAGTACTCCAATGTAAGATACACAAACACACAGTCCTGATGAGATATGTACTTGGACCCATACTCTTATACATGGGTGGCAGTAGTAGTGTGCTTTTACTTGTATCTGTGAGCATTTGGTGCATTTTGCACAACAAAAAAACTTTATCCCCAACTTGGTGTGCAGACCATATTTTGTTTTTTACTCATGTTCTCATAATTGTTTCTTAATTTCCTATCATGATAATTTTATTTTCCTTCTTACATATTGAAATCTAAGGAGAAATTTATAGATAAACTGCATGATAGGTATCACTTTCAATCACGCCCTTCATAAGAACTGGAACAATTCTGGAGCAAACCAACTGTACCATAGGGGATTAAAAAAAGCTTTTAACCTCATGAATGCAATGCATTGGAGACCTCTATAGCATTCAAATGGTTAAATGCCATGTTTAAATCAATGGGCATTTTGCATCAGAATTGCACCACTTTGGTTAGAACATCAATGTCTTGCTTGTGCTCTGACTAGCTCTCATTTTAGTCTGTTTTTCTCACTCATTGTCTCATTGATATGCCAAGAAGAACTGGAGTAATTCTGGGGCAAAGAAACTGCACCACTGGGGACAAATATAACATTCTATTGATCTGAATAGGGATTTTAATCACTAACCACTAACTATCATGATGTCCAAGTACAAACCAGGTTGGTGTAACCAACTCCGTGAGACAATTAGATTTTAAATAAATATTTGATTTGCATGATTCAAGATCAAAAAAGAGTGTGTACTTTTTCAGATGTAGTGAGAAAGAAGAGTGTTGTGGTATCAAATTTAACCCCTACAGTACCCTATGTGTTTCACTGCTGCTTCAATGTTGCCACTTCACTGCTGCTTCAATGTTACCGCTCTTTTCTCAATACATCTGAAAAAGTACACACTCTTTTTTGATCTTGAAACAAGTGGATGTCTGGGTCTCTTAAATACCTATTCAAGGTTTTGCCTCATTATAATAAGAGCTTTGAAAATAATACACAATGAGTGCTTTTGCTTGTATCAGAAACCTTTAATACTAACGAGTTTTAAATACAATGATTGCAGTGGGTTCCAGTAGTTGCAGTATGTTTAATAAACTTCTCCTTTGAGAACAAATAACAAAAGGTTAAGTTTTCAAATTAACTAATAAAAGTGGAGTTTTAAAGGGATAGTAATGTTTCACAAAAAAGCAGCTCCAATCTTGTAAACTGCCTGAAAACTAACTTTGTGCGACGAGGTACACACAAAGGTAGCAAGCAGCTAAAATGCTCTGGAAAGAAGGTAGGCTACAAGCTGGAGGAATAGCTAACACCGAGACGTCAAAACCGAAGGAGGAGACAAGAGCGGAAAGAGGGACGGACCGAGGTCAAGGCTGGCGGCAAGAAGCATAACGGATGGACGGGCCGAAGGTCAGAGCAGGTGGCAGATGGAGAGGTGGTCAAAGACTAGTCGAAGGTCAGGGGCAGGCAGCGAGACAGGTAAAACGATAAGGCAAAGCAAGGGTCAAAATCTGGAGCGAGAACACGCTAGAGATGCAGAAAAGCAAACAATGATATGGAACTCAACGAAAGAGCACTGCGAGCGGGGCAGGAGCCATTTATATAGGCCCTCAGTGCCCTGTGATGTCGCTACCGGCTTCCTTCCTATTGGAGAATATAATTATATGTACTGCACGTGTGTGGCTGCTCGACGCGAGCAAGGGGAACCGTGCATGCAGGAATACACGGAAGACGCACCAGACCGCGATCAGGAACCAGGCAAGAACAGGTAGGCGACAGAGTCACCCCCAAGGGACACCCTCCGGGTGGCATGGGGGCCCGGTTTGCTTGGATAAGCCAGGTGGAAGGCACGACCAAGTCTCAGGGCATGCAGGTTAGCACTGGGTTCCCTGGTGCAATCCTCAGGGCTATACCCCTGCCAGTGGACCAGGTATTCCAGCCAACCGCATTGTATTCTAAAGTCAAGGACATCCTGCACTTTGTATTCCTCAGAGTACCCAAAGATCAGCGAAGGGGGTTGAGCAGGAGTCCTGTTCGGGAAGGGACTGGGTCTCCATGGCTTGTGTTGTGAGATGTGGAATGTAGTATGTATCTTGTAGGTTTGAGGTATGATAGGCCATGGGTTAATGACTTGGGATATTGTGAATGACCCTAAGAAACGTGGACCCAGTTTCTTGGAAGGGCATGATAGATGGACATAACAGGAGGACAACCATACTTTATCTCCAACTTGATACGTACGGGTGTTATTTCCTGTCAGCTTGTCTTGTATAGGACTCTTGTGCTTGATGCAATCTGGCACGGAGCTCGTTACGGCATTGCTGTAATTCCGTTACATGTTGTTTAACTTCTGGTACTGCTGTAGTAGGTGATAGTTCAGGTAGTACGGCAGGATGATATCCGTACGTGGCATAAAAAGGGGATGTTTGTAGGGAGAAATGGTGATGATTATTATAAGTAAATTCCGCTAGAGGCAGTAACTGGTACCAGTTGTCCTGGTGGTGTGTTGAGAAGCAGTGGAGGTATTGTTCTAGAGTCTGGTTTGTCCTTTCAGTCTGGCCGTTGGTCTGGGAATGATATCCGGAAGACAAGTAACTTTTAATACCAAGGCCAGAACAGAATGCCTTCCAGAACTTTGAAGCAAATTGCACTCCACGGTCTGAAGTGATAGAACAAGGAGTTCTGTGGAGGCGGAAGACATGGCGCAGGTAAAGATCAGCGGTAGCGGTAGCAGATGGGATACTTGGTACTGGTATGAAATGAGCCATCTTGGTATAGCGGTCTATCACCACCAAGATTGTGTTATGTCCCTTGGATGGAGGTAAATCTACTATAAAGTCCAATTCTACGTCCCTCCATGGACCATTAGGGACAGGTAGTGGACGAAGGAGTCCTGGGGGCCGGGTATGCCGGCTCTTGGAGCATTGACAGATATCACAGAAAGACACATAGGATTCTGTGTCTGACCTCATGCTAAGCTACAAGAAATGTCTTTGGATATATTCCAGAGTTTGAGTAAGACCCCCGTGGCCAGCGGTAGTGAGGTCATGATGTAGTCGCAGAACCTCTTGTGTGAGAGAAGCAGGCACGAAGATGAGATTCTGTTTGTACAGGAGGCCATTGGTGTAGGTGAGTGCGTAGTGTTGTACAAGCGTAGGGTTGGATTCTGCTTGAAGTTTAGTGAGAAGGTCACTGTTTAATAACAGGAAATAATGAGGAGGAAGTATGGTGTCAGGAGCTGCTTGAGAAGCAGTGGATGCTGCGTGGATGCGGGACAAGGCATCGGCCTTCCCGTTCTTGGCTCCGGTTCGGTATGTGATGTGTAGTATAAACCTGGAGAAAAATAGTGCCCACCTAGCTTGTCTAGGGCGTAATCTCTGTGCAGAGCGAAGGTATTCTAAATTCTTGTGGTCTGTGTAGATCGTGACTGGGTTATCGGAACCCTCGAGTAGATGTCTCCATTCTTCATGAGCTCTCTTGATGGCCAACAACTCCTTGTCCCCAATGTTGTAGTTTAACTCGGATGGACTCAATCTTTTGGACAAATAAGCTACAGGATGATATGCGTCTTTCAACCCGCTATCTCGGAAGCATCAGCCTCTAGGAAGAAGGGTTTAGCAGAGTCTGGCTGATGGAGAACAGGTGCTTAAGTAAATGCCTTTTTCAGAGCGTCAAAAGCCTCCTGGGCTTCAGTAGTCCAGCAGAACTGGCTGTTGTCGTGGGTGAGGAGAGCAAGAGGGGCGACAATCTTGGAGAAATCCCTAATGAAATGATGGTAAAAATTGGCAAAACCAATAAACCGTTGCGTTGATTTCTTGTCAATGGGAGTGGGCCAGTCGAGTACAGCAGATACTTTTCTTGGATTCATCTTGATATATCATGGCGTGATGCAGAAGCCCAATAAATTGATATTGCTGGTCTCAAATACACATTTCTCTAATTTGGCATAAAAGCCATGGTTACGTAGGTGAGTCAGGACAGTTCTCATGTGAAGACGGTGGTCTGCAAAGGAGGCAGACTAGACCAGAATGTCATCCAGATAGATGATCACATAGATGTCAAGGAGGTCTCTGAAGACATCTTTGATGAATTGTTGAAAGGTAGCTGGAGCATTACACAAGCCAAAAGGCATGACTGTGTATTTATAGTGCCCATAGCGGATGCGGAAATCGGTCTTCCACTCATCCCCTCTTCATATGCGTACCAGGTTATAGGCTCCACGTAGATCGATTTTGGAGAAAACCTTTGCTGAGGAGACTCGTTTGAGAAGGTCTGAGATAAGGGGGAGTGAATATCGGTTCTTTATAGTGATGTTGTTGCGTTCTCTGTAGTCCACACAAGGACGCAATGCCCCATCCTTCTTTGGTACAAAAAATATTCCAGCCCAGGCAGGAGAAGTAGAGGGACAAATGAATGCTTGCTGCAGGCTCTCGGAGATGTACTCTTTCAAATGACGGGATTCCGGGCCAGGCAGTAGATAGATATGTCCATAAGGTATCGTGGCCCCAGGAAGCAGATCGATAGGGCAATCGTAAGCCCTATGAGGTGGAAAAGTAGAAGCCCTCTTCTTGTCGAAGACACAAATTCTGCATACAGAGGGGGCAAGGAAACTGCTCCTTGAGAGGACAGTAGTGATACAAGGTTGGAAGGAAGACAAGACTTCCTACAATACGGAGACTGGAACGTGATAGTAGCAGAAGACCATCCAATGTGTGGATCGTGGATCTTAAGCCAGGGAATTCCCAGTATGAGAGGGAAGAGGAATGAAGGTATGACATCGAACTGTCGACGTTCAACATGGTGAGCATTGGACTGCACTTGAAGCAAACAGGTCTCCAGAACCACAGGTCCGGACTGGAGGTTGCTACGATCTGCCATTAGGATTTGGAGAGGGTAGGTCTTTTTCTGAACAGGAATGCCTAGCTCTTGTACAAGGTCTTGGTTAATGAAGCAGCCACTAGCTCCTGAGTCAATCATAGCAGTAACTGCAGCACGTTGATCATTCCACTGTGAGGAGATAGGGAAACACAGATAAGTCGGGGAGCCAGTAGGCAAGCAGTCAACAAGAGAGAGGGGAGAACAACCGCTACCTTAGGCAAGATGCGGTCTGGACAGACAGGTGCACAGAAGATGGCCACCACCTCTGCAATACAAGCAGAGGTTCCATTGATGGCGCCATTCATTCTCAGCAGGAGTAAGGGGACCATGGACTACCCCAATTTGCATGGGTTCTTCTTGCTATGTGGGAGCCGCTGGTGGTGGCAGAGGAGCCGGAGTGTGCACTGGGACATTGCTTCTGGGAGCTGGGACAGGGATTGTTGCCAGGCACTCTCGTCTTTTCTCCCTTAGCCTTCTGTTGATTTGGATGGACAGGCATATCAACCCTTCGAGACTGAAAGGTGGGGCAACCCTAGCCAATTTGTCCTTGAGGCTATCGGACAATTCAAGATGGAATTGGTCGAATAGGGCGGCCTCCTTCCAGTTGGTATCGCAGGGCAAGCAGCAAAACTCAGCCACATAATCTTCTGCGGGTAAGAGAGCGTTTGAGCAGAAGAGTTCCTAAATGGGTCCTCGTAGAGTGTGTACATGGCCAGATGGAATTCATTCCAGGAAGATAACACTGGGCTGTTGATTTGTAACAAATGGTGACCCCAAGCTTCCGTTCCTCTGTTAGCAAGGATATAGCTGTGCATACCTTGATGAAGTCGGAGGCATAGGTAAGAGGGTTGATAGAAAAGAGCAGTTCACAGGAGGTAATAAAGGTCCTGTACTTCATGCTGTCATGCTAAAGTGGTCTAGAAGCAGAACATGGGGTTCAGGCATATGGGGTGACTCAGCTCCAGAGGCAGAAGGCCCCTCATGGACCATAGGGTGAGGAGACGTAATGGATGGGTAAAACGATAAGGCAAAGCAAGGGTCAAAATCTGGAGAGACAACACGCTAGAGATACAGAAATGCAAACACCGATATGAAACTCAACAAAAGAGCACTGCGAGCAGGACAAGAGCCGTTTATATAGGCCCTCAGTGCTCTGTGACATTGCTACTGGCTTCCTTCCTATTGGGGAATATAATTATATGTACTGCTCATGCGCGGCTGCTTGACTCGAGCAAGATGAACCGCGCGTGCGCGAATACCCGGAAGGCGCGCTAGACCACTATCAGGAACTGGGCGAGAACCGGTAGGCGACAGATCTTCATAGTATTTGGGCCATGGAGAGTGTTATTTCAATACTGTCAGAGTTGTGGTTGAAGAGTGAATGATAAAGTATCCCCCTCCCTCCCCTTTTACCTAGTGTAAGCCACCTCCAGTGTGGAATCTGGCCTCTTGACCATACAGGTCACAGCAAGGGACAGTCTTCTTACAGAGAACATAAGGAAAACCCTGCCCCCCTTGACAGGTTTTTCCTTATGTTCACTGAAGATTGTCCCTCTCTGCGATCCATCTTGACAGTCTTGCTGCTCTGAGGTGAGCAGTGTTACATTAGTAAAAGGGTGGGGGATGCTTTATCATTTAGTTACTCTTCAACTGCAATTCTGACAGTATTGAAATAACACTCTCCATGGCTCAAATACTATGAAGATTAACTGGAGCTGCTTTTATTGTGAAACATTACTATCCATTTAACACTCCTTGGGAATTAAATTTTATGTAATGCTAAAACTGAGAACAATGATACTTGAGCAGGTTTTTGGCTGGCTACATGTTGGTATGCATAAACTAAACACTTTCTCATCTCTTAGTCAACACTTTCTTTCCTTTTGATTGTGTCTAGGTTACAAGCTGGACAATGTGATTAGATTACTATAATAGGGCCCTGCCTCCTCTACCTTGTAAATTGGAACTGGTGGAGACACTGCAGCTGTTAATGTCTCTGAATGCATCTGAAAAGTGCTTCTTGCTTGCTCACACGTGACGTGATGTCACTGATATCATAGCAGGAATTTCAGAAGCTGGATGGGTTTGGGAAAGACTGGTCGAGTCAGAGACTTGATCCATGGGATAAGGAGGATCATTTTAAAGGGATAGTAATGTTTCATAATAAAAGCAGCTATAATTAATCATCATAGTATCTGGACTTTGGAGAGTGTTATTTCAGTTCTGTCAGAGTTGTAGTTCAGTTGAGTTCAGTGGGTAACGTCATCAACCAGCAACCTAAGTCTGGGGCAAACTCCCACAGGGCTTCTGCCCGAGGATAAAATCCACATAACTTTACCAGTTCTGTTATCAATCTCTGAAAACCATGCAAGGTCTATCCACCCTGCTGTGACACACAACCAAACAACCACAAAAACACCATAATAGGGAGGAAGGGATGCTTCTCCTTGTACTCTCTTTTTCAAACAGCAGTCTAGTTCCTGTCATCCATACCTATTAAGCCCTCTCCATACTCCTCCCTTAGCACACACTTCCTGCCCAGATCAACCCAACCCATAACAAGCTTCCCCTCCCTGTACACTTCATTCCCATCCAGGGAATTCTTGTCTTATCACATTAAAGGGATAGTAATACTTGAAAATAATTTTATTTTATACTGTAGCCCTTAAAAAAACATAAAAAAATCATATAAGTCTTATCTCCCAAACCTTTATGGCTTGGGAGATATTAGCAAGCAAAGTTTCCCTTGGAGTGACATCACTGCTCTAGCTGTTAGATTTGGAATCCGGTCCGTAGACCGACCACGGCTCTCCAGGGGTGCTGAGATCACGATCTTTAAAAATAATTTCTTCATTGGAATGGTCCACAAAATGTGCTTGCAAGTAAGGGACTCTTTGTAGACAGTTCCAATGAAGTAGTTATTTTTAAAGATCATGATCTTGGAACTGCTAAAGAGCTGCCAGCTGATCTGTGGGCCAGATTCCAAATCTGTCCACTAGATGGCAGACTTGGGTAAAACAGACAGGAAAAGGGAACTTTACTTTATTTTACTTGCTAATATCTCCCAAACCATAAAGGTTTGGGAGATAATAATTATATCATTTTTAATGTTTTTTAAGGGCTACAATATAAAATACAATTATTTTCAAGTATTACTATCCCTTTAACACACACCCACACGAAGGCCAGCACATATACATGCATGCACATATACTCATGCATGCCCACAAACAGTAAAACAGATATTTCTTACTGCTTTATGAAGGATGCTTACCAAGATAAGTCCTGTTAAATTGAGACACTTATTCCCAGAGTAAAGTTCCAATTTAAACTATAGAAGCAAAAATCTACTTTTTATTTAACACTTTGAGCACCAGGGGGTACCCTATGTATTGCAAAGCAGTATGTAGGTCACGTATCTGACTCTCAAATGTTTTATGTACTAGGAGGAAAAATTCAAATATTTGCAATTCTCCAATTTATCAGTGAACAGATCTAAACTTGCAATTGATAGTTCAAGGATATGCCACTCAAATATGCCAGAAATCCCACTCCTAGTCCTATCAGGCACAGGTAATGTTAGTCTATGGTGAAAAACATTCACAGACTGAGTATGTGCATGATTATTATCAATGTTCTTTTAAGAAGAAGTCTTTGTGTATTTTCAGCCAAAGCATAAAACCAATGTTTAACTTTTACTTAAACCCTATTTTCTAAGATACTAATATGATTACACATCAGCTCATTTCATAATGAAATAAAGTGAACTTAAATGACACAGAGTAAATATAATTTCCTTATTCTTTTTCACTATTACTTTTCCCTGTACTGCTTTCTCTTCCTCTTTCCCTTTCCTTTAAGACAAGAACATTTTGCTTAAGGATTTTTGTAGAATGAGTTCTGGACACAAAACAAGTTCCCTGTGTAGAGGCCCTTCACTGATTAGTTGTGTGTATCTATATATTTTTGCATTATATGTACAGTTTCCTGTATCTAGTGATCTCTAATAGCTTCTGACTCTAGGCCAGACATCATTACAGCAAAACTGTGAGCGTCAATAGATCTGAACGGCTCATAAGATGGATTACAATGGAAATCCAAATTCAACTGACTAATGTGTAAAGTCCACTTACCTATGTAAATAATTTTGTTAAAGAATATAAGGACCACTTATTCCTATGGCACATTTCCAAATGAGTCTGATTTACATCCATTTTTAAGTAAGTTTCCACACATATAGTTACTGTACTGCCCTCTTCTGGTAAAACTGTTAACAGTATTTTTTCTCAAACTTTATACTGATGAGTATCAATGCTTTGAGTGGCTGAGGCTTGGGCCATTTCTTAGACTCTGGAGGCCAGACACATTTTCAATATTTTTGCTACGAATCTATTAAGGTTTGATTCCCATTGGTAACTTTCTAGCTATATATGAAAACTATAGATAGTCATGTCTCTTTTTTAACTGTCTACTGCTAGCTGTTTCCATTTACAATCTGTTAAAAACTAGTAACCCTTATGAGCCATTCAGGCCTACTGAAGTCTATTGTCTATTGTGTGGAAATGTGATCTAGATATACAGACCAACAGAAATTACAACATGTGCATAAAACCATAGGTATAATACAAAAAAATAGGTTTACCCAACTGCTCTATGAATGACGTCTGTATAAGTAAGCTATTAAAACAAGATAAGAGACACTTTTCCAAGGGTAAATTTTCTCTTTAAATCATCATTTTGGGGCACTTTGGGAGACTCAAGAGCCAAATATGCAGTCCTTTCTGTATTGCCTATCACTGTTCTTGGTGTTATAATAATACCTGTAACAGGAATTCTAGGAAAAAACATTTTATTCAACAGGTTTGTAGTGTTTGCTTTTAATTAACAAATAAAGAAAAATGAAAAACAAAACCAAAACCATGCAATTTTAGCGTGACTATTTTTCCTATAGCTTATATCAATTATTCCTAAAGTGCGAATGTCCAATACATCCAAATAATCAGACATATCTGTAGTTGGACATTTAAACATCAAATTATCAATCATTTTATTTAGCTGAAACTGAAAGAGCTTTATTTTTAATAACCTTATCATAGTCCATTGGAAATCATTAGAGAGAATTTCATCCAAAGTGTTAATCTCTTATTTTCAAGAAGAGGTTAAAGACATTTTTTTAAAGAGGCAATAAAAAGTTACAACAATTATGTGTTATGTTAAAGGGGATGTTTAACCCCTTTACAACTTTGCCTAAATTGTTTTGTAATCTACTGTAAATAATGAAAAGTGTATACATTTAAAAAAAAAAAATCCGCTTGTTTGGAGAAATTAAAAGAATAAATGTAGCTCTGTACCTACTTCCGGCCAGACTGTGTTTGATGGATCTGTATCACAGTCTGATGCTTCTATCCAGCCTCCTCCAATGACGGAGGCTTTCTGTCTGTAAGCTGAAGCGCTCTCATTGGCCAGAAATCGATCTGCCAATGAGAGCGCTCCAGCTTACAGACAGAAAGCCTCCATCATCGGAGGAGGCTGGATACAAGTGTCAGACTGCGGTACAGATCCGTTAACCCCTTAAGGACCATTGACATAGCAGGACCGTCATTCTGGTCTGGCACTTAAGGACCAGTGACGGTCCTGGTACGTCACATACTTTTACTCACGGTGTATAATACGGAGGACTGAAGTTGACCGCTCCAAGACCGGAGCGATCTCTTTCAGTCCCCCATTCGGCGTGCCGCCCCACGTGATCAGTCATGTGGGACGGCACGTCAAAGTTTCCTATCTGGTCCTTAAAGGACCACACACTTCACACACTTCAGTTTGGATGGAAGTAGGTACAGAGCTACATTTATTTTTTTAATTTCTCCAAACAAGCGGGTTTTTTTTTAATAATGTATACACTTTTCATTATTTAGAGTAGATAGCAAAATGATTTAGGCAAAAGTTGTAAAGCGGTTAAACATCACCTTTAAAGAGATACAGAGTTATTAAATGGGTAAAAATAGTTTCACAAAAATGTTCACCCTGTTCATCATATTTTGTGCAAAACTGAGCATGAAAAGCATCTGTTTACTAAAAAGGACACAAAAACAGATTCTTTTTTTTCCCTCATGAAAATCCTATTTTCAAATCACAAACAGTTTTTGAATCCCATGAACAGGGAAATAGAAGAAAAAATTCTGCCTGCCTCCGAAATGAAGAAAAAGCCTCCAATTTGTCCAATAGTAAATCAAATCCACAGAAATTCTTCATTGCCTCTTTAAAAATATCTCTGTATCTCTTCTTAAAGGCAACACTTTCCAAAAAATCACACTCTACATATTGAGGTGTAACATATGTGTTTTACCCACCCACTGGAGAGGTCCTCACAACATTCCTCTCCAGCATTCAAGTGGTTAATTAAGCTGCGCTATAATTTATGCTTAGGGGAGTCTGCTGTTATTTTCTTTAACTTTTATTTTTGTAACAGTATACACCATTGACAATATATTGCATTTTATAAAATAGAGCAAAACCATAATAACAAAACCTTTAAAGTGAAAGTAATGTTTTCTAAAGAAATAAAATATATTGTTACTTGTATGTGCATGTTGGGGGGTAATACATCATTCAAAATTTAGTCTTATTAAAAGTCACGGCTTTGTGACACTATTGCTATAGTTTCTGTGAAGAACTACAGTGAAGACAGAGATGTTGCAAAATCAGGAAAACAAAATGCAGTTTGAAATCTGGTTTGAGCTGATTGATTTATGGCCCAGCAGCAGGATCACCCTTAATATACTCAGCAGGAATAGGTCTGTAATACATATTTTTTTCATAAAATAATGTTACTGTCACTTTAACCCCAAAATCCACGGCGTAATATTTTATTTTCTTTCTTTTCATGCTAGTGTGTAGCCCATTATACTTTAGATAAGGTACAGATGCAGGCATGACAAATCTGGCCAATAACTTTTCACTCTAATTTTATTAATGTTTGGGTTCATTTAGATCAAAGTTCAGTCTGCACAAGATGTAGAGCTTTCTTCATATTTTGTATCACTGTGAAAAGAAAAGAGAGAAGAATTTACTATCATTCACGTTTGAACAATAACTTTTTATTTTAGTGTATATGATTTTGTAGAATTTCCATGGACCAGACATTGTAAAATTCAAGTTTCCATACCTCCCAAGTGTCCTTGTTTAGGAGGGACAGTCCCTCTTTGATACCCAAATCCCCCTGTCCCTCTTTTCCACCCCGGTGTCCATCTTTTAGATGAGATTGTGTGGTGTGTATTTAAGTGTATCACATTGCTCCATAGCAGTAAAACTTACATTAATATGTGTTTAAACTGTTTATAAAGTAGTCTGTATAAATAAAATACTTTGGTGTTGCTCTAAATCAATTATTCAGTTACACAAAGAGGTGTCAGCAGGTCATGAAGTAACCTAAAAATTCTCAGTAATGTCCTGCCCACCAGCCACGCCCCCAGTCACACCCCCTACAAGACAACTGTCCTTCTTTAGGTGTTTGAAATGTTGGGAGGTATGAGTTTCTGTTCTTTGACAGTCTTTGTTATATTACTCTACCTCCCACAGAGGCTTTGCAATGCATTGCGTACCCCTCTGGTGCTCAAAGGGTTAAAAAACATTTAAAGGGACCCTATCACCTAATAATAAGCTGATTTTGAAAGAGCTTTCTAAATTAACTCTATGTTGTATTAGCCATGTTTTATTTTTAAAAACTCATTTTTAAGTTGAGAAGTATAGATTATGATAATTAGGGTATGCTGTGTAGGCACTTCCTGTCTTAGTACTATATCACCTCTTCTACTCATTGACTCTTAGCCCTTTCAATGTTTGTGGAGGTGGGTAAGCATTGCTGACCAGTGTCAGTGAGTAGGGGAAATAGTGTAGCTGTAAGACACCTCTGAAATAGGCCAGTAGAGTCAAACAATGTTAGCCATTAACAGGTAGACCGCCCTCTGTCTGTTTTCTGTGGCCTGCTGATAAGTACATACTGGTTTATCCAGACTGCCATTTTTTCAGTCTTGAAAGTGAGAACTAATTTTCCCCTACCAGAATCCATACAAAGGTTTTAATCTGCATTGAATCCTGAGTTGTAGGTGTATTACCTTTGTTTGAGCCTACCCAAATAGTGCTTATAAGGATTGCAACCAACTATTTAAATTTAGTTTTTATTGCCAATTTAGCCTCCCATCTCCCCTGCCATTTGCTATTTTCTGGGGCTAATAACATTTATGTGTCTTGATTCCAGCCCATTTAATTAATTGTCGGTGCTGCAAGGCTGAGAGTCACACACGTACTTCCATGAAATAACATTGCACAACTGAGTGTTGCTGGCTGTATATTTTTTGATGGAGGCATTGCAATACCGTTGTTACTATCTCCGTGCTGCTCTTTGCATCTATTATATTATGCTGACTAGAGCTACATACTTTTATAATATATTGCAGCGGACTAGACTAGATCAGTTTTCTTTCATTGTTATAAGAACCTCTAAGGGGAGCAAGTTCTATTTCAGCAGTCTTTGCTCTGCAAAATAGTATGGGAAACCATCACACACTGGGACTTCGCCTTCATTTATTATGACTGTGAGAAATGGTGCAGATGGAAATGGTTGTTCTCAATCACACAAGGCTTTAGCCTTTAATTCACCTTCTTGGGAGTTTTACCGTAACATATGGGAGGGTTAATTGGCATATTTTTGCAAAGCTAAGTAACTAAAAATCTAGTTTTTTACATACAAATGGCTAATACAGCATATAGAGGATTCTGAAAGCTCTTTCAAAATCACCAGTTTAGTTTTTACCCTTTGATTGACAGAGTATCTAAAGCATTGCAAAGCAATGCGTTGGCTACCCTTCTGATACTCAAAGGGTTAAGTGATAGTTTCTTTTTAAACAAATAGGGAGCTTCATTTTTCCGCATGGTGCAACTGGTTTATCTCAGTTTGTTCCTGTACTAGTTAACACATCGGCCTCATATTTTTTTCTCCATGTAATTGCAAGGAAACTTGCTTCTCTAGTTGCCGGAAAATGACACATGTAATGTGAGATATGTTAAGCTTTCTCACTGCGTGGAATCTATTGTACATATTTGTCTGCAATTGTCACACCATAGATCTCTGTGTTAGAATTATCACTGCTTTTATCTCCAAACCAGGGATTTCTTTGATCAGTTCCATTGATAACTGTTTCACAGGTAAAAGAATGTGGTTTATTTCATAGATAAACAATCTCTTGATTTTAGCATTTTCTTTTAACCCATTCAGTGCTGAGAACACTTGCAATGCATTTTAGTTCTGGGACTGTTATACAACAACCTGTTTTTCTACATCTTTTAAATAGGGGAAGTGCCCTTTTTGGACTCAAATGTCAAACATGGGTATGTCAAATGACCCATAGGAGTGCACATATAGCAGTTGTGTTTTTAAACTGCTTATATGTATAAGGCACTTTATAATTTTTTTAAGCATTTAGGGCAGTGGGGAGCAACATGACCCCCTCCAGCTGCTGCCAGACTACAATTCCCATCAGCCACTGGCTGGCAGGGAATGATGGGAGTTGTAGTCTGACAATTGTTAGAGGGCCTCAAGTTGCCCATCTCTAGTTTAGGGCCGTATGTTAAAAAGAAAAGTAGACTAAATGTTTGGCAAACCAGCTGCACAACACAGGAGACACAATTCCCATTGAAAACACAGGACTTTTAACCCACTGAATGCTACAGATGTCTAAAACACATTCAAGTAGTACAATCTCCATTTAAAGGGATAGTAATATTTAAAAGGTAAAAAGAAATATATTGTAGAGTTTATCCCCCTGATTAAAACAAGGGAACTCCCACTGATAAAAAGGTGTTTTATCTAAAAGTTATTACAGCTCAAATTTGAATTTTCTTAGGTGCTGTATCACAGTGGCCTGAAATTGTACAGTGGCGCTGTTGCTACACCATCCCATGGAGACTTATGGTCAACTGACCAGAGCTGTTCATAGGATGGTGTAGCAACAGCACAACTGTATAATTTCAGGCCACTGAGATATTGCACCTAAAAAATTCAAGTTTGAGCTATAATAACGTGAATAAAACATCTTTCAGCAGTGGGACTACCCTTTTTTACTCAGGGGAATAAACCCTACAACATATTTATTTTTACATTTTAAGTATTACTATTCCTTTAAATCAGACTTTGGTACATTTGGTTTACCTAGTCTTTACTCTACTTTCCATGTGAGCAAAAGGCTCCCATAGCTGTATGCAGAAAGCTAAAGGGAGCAACCACAGTTGTTAAATCAAAATTCCATTGATTGAAAATGAAAATGTGGAATAGTAATTGCAAGACTGAGAACTATGAAAGCTGACTGATAATGCAGATCGCATGTGCACTTCATCTCCCCCTGGTGGCAAATAATAAGTTTGCAGGCAACTTGAGCCTTACACTAAAAGGTTTAGCAATTCTGGGGCAAACCAGCTGCACTCTTGGGGGGAAAACATTGATTAAAATTGTGCTTTTAACACATTGAATGCTAGAGATGTTGCCAATTAATTGCTTCACATTGCTTTCAAGACATCTCCATTATTCAAAAAGATAAAGGCCCTATTTAAATCAATGGATATGTCAGGAATCTTTATTTCTCCCTTACAGTACAGTTGGTTTGCCCTAGAATTACTCCACTTTTGTTTGTGCATAAGGCCCTTTTATAGTGCTGAGAGTCACTGTGAGATGGAATTCTGCTGGGGGGCAGCAAACATAATATGAGATTAGTGTTTAGAATTGAAGAATAATTCCACAGCACATACATTCATATAATTTAATATCTTCTGCATTAGAAATATGTCTAAATGGATTAAAGCTGAGATAAATGGATACTATTCAAGTGCAATTCATTGTTCACCCCTCTAATACGCCTCCATTTGTATTGGTCTGTATATGTTTTCCAATTGATTATAGTTATTACAACTTTACAACTCTGTGGAATATGTTGCTTTTAAAAAATAAATGATGATAATTATATGGCTCTCTGCACATGGGAAACACTGTTGCCAAATTGGTGGGGGGATGGGTTGATACCAGTGAGAGTGGGCTGGTGCAAAGATGTTGGCAAGATATGGACAGATACCAATCAAAGTCATCAGTAAGATATGGGTGGACATAAGTCAAAGTCATCAGTAAGATATGAACTGGCTGATGCACGTTTGGGCAACAGTGATTGGATGTTGTGATGTATACTGCAGTGTTCCTTTTGACCATGTGCTAGTGTTAAAGGGATAGTAATGTTTCACAAAACAACAGCTCCAATTAATCTTCATAGTATTTGGGTTATGGAGAGTGTTATTTCAATACTGTCAGAGTTGTAGTTCAAGAGAAATTGAATGATAAAGTATCCCCCTCCTGCCCCTTTTACCTAGTGTAAGCCTCCTCCTCTCAGATGTAGAATCTGGTCTCTTGGCCGGACAGATCACAGCAAGGGACAATTTTCTTACTGTGAACATAAGGAAAACCCTGCTCCCCTTGAAAGGGTTTTCAGGTTTTTTCTCATGCTCAACAAAGATTGTAACTCTCTGTGATCCCGACAGTCTTGCTCCTCTAAGGTGAGCAGTGTTACATCAGTAAAAGTGGCAGGAGGGGGATATTTCATCATTCAGTTGCTCATGAACTGCAACACTGATAGTATTGAAATAACACTCTCCATAGCTCAAATACTATGAAGATTAATTGGAGCTGCTTTTATTGTGAAGCATTTCTATCCCTTTAACCTCTGGGATGGTAGATGTATTCTTATTGCATTTGAGACATGTATAGCACTCCTAGTGGTTGTAGTAAAATATTTGTAGTAACAACACTGCCTTTGTGAACGAAGGCTTTATATTAAAATCTTTGCATGAGGACAGACATTTTACTGACCCACCTGGGCTCAGCCAGGCGAATCTCTGCAAGTCCGGCCTGTGGTTCACCCCTGGTCTGCACTAGTCAATTCCAATTATTATCTAATACCTTACATTGTTCTCATTCACTTTGATGAATACCCTTTACCTCTTGTTTTACCGTAACACAGGAAGGCTTGTGTTCTAAGACAGCTGGAGGAATTTTAAAGCAAAAATGACTGCACAAAAGGGGCACTTCTGTAAATTCAGGGCATAATCAGTAGGATGTGCAACAGGATAAGTTCACCCATCCTTACCAGAGAGGAGTCCAACACATTGCTTTGTAATGCATTGGAAACCTCTCAGGCACTCAGAGGGTTAACAGTCACATTTAAAGAAGCAGTAAACTTTTTTTTTATGAAAAAACAAATATTCTAGGGCTTTTAATTTCACTGCTTGGAGCTACAAGTATCAGTCCACCCAAGTGGCAGCTTATGTCTCTATCAATTTACATACAAATTTCTTATTTTATTTTATTGATTCATTGTTTTATTAACTGTCCCCCCAATACACAGTGAGGTACTTCTACTAATAAACATATCACAAAAAAAGTAAGAGCATGGCAGATTATACAATAACAACAACAACACAGAAATGAATGACAAGTTAGCATGGTTTGAGCATGGCTCTTGCATAGTCTCTTAAAAGCAATGATGAACACATTCTTAATACATTGCTGTGTCAGGGCATGAGCAGAATCACTTTGAGGAACAAGATACAGTGAAAGCAGCAAAATACCCTTATAGATCGAGTGGAAGTTTGTATTGTGGAGGATGAGAGAGAGAAAAGTAGGTGCAACAAAAGCATAGTGAAAAGGAAGTAAGCAAAAGCATTTTACGCTCAGCATCTGCAACATCACAGCACGTCATCATCACAGAAAGGAATTAATTTGTCTCATGAGCTGCAGTCTGATACTTGTGGTTGTGATGGTGATGGCACTGGGACATCTCTCTATGGGACATGCTATAAGAATATGGGTTGGTATCTGGTGCACATGAACACCACCTATCTCCAAGAAAAGGCTCCATTACATATGAGGCAGTTAGAGTATACTTGCAGGATAATTATGTTCTAGGTCATAACGCTGACCCACTTAAATACGGTTAAACTTAACAGTATGTGTAGCCAGCACTCATAGGTTCTGCTGTGGAAACCTTTAGTTGCCCATCAACAAGTGTAAGAAATGTTTATTCAACAGCAGATTGTTAGGCTTTCATTTTTAAAAATGAACCAGCAACTAATACCATTGAGTATCCTGTAGCAGAAGTGGAAACAAAGACAGCTACACATATGGTACATGTAGTTATCAGCAGCACTGAGGAGGAAATGAAGGGCCTTGCACAGTTTCCACCATCTAAGACAGTTGGGACCAATGTTATTATTATTGATGAGTGACTGACAAATAATAATGCAAGGTTATATTGTAATTATAGATGATAACACACATAATTTGTCTAGCATTCCTTCCAATTCAGCATTATAATATATTCACCAGTTACCACAACATCACCATCCACAATCATTAGGTTAATTTATACCTTTCATTTTTAAATATCTTTATTCTGCTGATTGAAGTTGATTATAATTTAATATTACCTGTCACTGTGTATGTTGTTTATTAATGTTATTTTAAAATTACACTATCAAGAGTACTAGTAGGATCACACATGTTAGCACATCTGCTCTAATTAAGCATGTTAACAATGTTAAACAGGTGGCATCAGTCAAAAAAACAACACATGACTGATGGTGGTGGTAGTAGGTGATTGACTCTTCCCATATGCCATTACAACTAGATAAAAATAATGGAACCTTCCTGATATAAGGTTATTGTATTATGCGGTGTGGACAGTCTACAGATACTTCCTTATGTGTTCTTTTCTACTGGTCTCCACTGCATTTTCATGTTTGGTCAGTGCACCACACAGTGTGCGATATGTGGAAACATATGGCCATATTCTGAATTTGAACATCAGCTATCTGCTGGTAACACTGTCAATATCAGTGGTTGTACTGGGGAGGACCCTGAGGGCACTGGGGGACAAGTGGGATATTACTAGCCTGGGTCCTGACCCAATGACAAGTCAACAACATTCGGGGTGCTGGGTTGTTGCCTCATACACTTTTCTATGGGGTTGTTGTTGTTATTGTTTAGAATGGATAAAGGGCACAGTGACAGCAACATCTGTATATTTCTTGGTGATTGACTCCACATGTTCAAGATGAACCTGTCCTGCCTATACTGCACATACTTTATTAGAGGAGATGACTCAATGTGTAACTGTTCCTTCTGCCTCTTCTCCACGTTGTCAAAGACTTTCACATGGTCTGTGGCTGGGAAGATGATCACACTCCCACCACTAGTACAAATACCCAAAATCATGATGGTAGACACACCTGTCTGATCCTACTGTGACATTTGATGAAGAACTACTACATCACCAAATAATATAATTTCAATGGTTATAGTCATTTAAAAAACTCTCTCTCCCACTCAAGATTGGTATGAGCTAGGAATTATTTCATGTCTGAATCACTTTCACAACCACCCTCATCAGCAACAGCACCATCACCGGATTATTTCTCCTCTTTGGTACTGTTGGTAATGATGAGTGTGACATAGGTGTAGTTGGTGCACTTGATATACACTCATAGCAGGCTCAGGTTCAGGCAAGTGCTGTGGGTCTGTGCTACCACTGCAGCTCACAGCCACTGGGAAGAAAAATGTTTCCCTTGATGCGGATGGTGTTACTATGATCTGCTGGTGATTCCATTGCTCTTGGGCTGGAGGATTACTCCTTCACATCATCATCAGCATCATTCCTCCTACTCCTCTTGGTACCTATTTGTGGACAGAGTGTCCCAGTACACTCACTGCACAGTGCAGCAGGCAGCTGGAGCAACACTAACTACAACCAATGCTAAGTATTTTTTAATCAAACCTCTAATCTCTCTCTCTGCTTTTCTACTCTTTCAATCTCTCTGCTTTTCTACTTCCTCTGTCTAGAATATTAAACAATGCAGAATAACGGTAATTTATGGGTTTTTATAGTATTGTTGCAGGAATTCTTGCAGCCATAGAAACTAAGCCCAGAAAACTACAAAGTTCTAATGAGGAATTATTGGGTGGTAGCAAAAAGACGGATATTTCATGTATTTTCTACGATTGAGAATTTCAAAGGAAAAGGCAGAAAACCGTACATTTATTGCAATCATTTTTGCATGAAAAGGGAACTATCAAATTGCAATAATGTTTGGATAAACTAACTGCCAGCAGTGTGAGTACTATTACTGTATTCCACCGGGAAAACTCATTTGCATATGTTTGTTTTTCATAATGAAACTGTACTGATCCTTTAAATCAATTCCAGTTTTTACCTGGTCCCAAGGGTGCAGCTGTTTTGCTCTAGAATTGCTTTAGTTCTCAGCCTTTTTAGTTCATCAGCCTTTCTGATCACCCAACTATAGTATCCTCTTAAATACCATAGAGATCTTCAGTGAATAATAAGAAATATTTTTTTGCGGCAGAATAAATGTTATGGATCCAAATAAAGTTAGTATGACACGTCTTAGTTTAGAGTAATGCTACTTACATAATGGCATGTCTTGTGGTTCATAAGTATAAAGACGATTTGAATATCTTCCTGTTATATCAGCTCTAACGGTGAGAGATGGATCTGAAAATCAAGATATTTGGTTGCATATGTTGGGATTTTTTTTTTACTTTTTTACAGTATTTAAAAACTTACACTTGAAAATTACATTTTGTTTGCAGTAAATGTTTGCAATTTATAAAATAAACATGCATATCTAAATATACATGAATGTGTGCAATTTATTAAACAAACTCAACCCTAGTTGTGAGTTTCTGGGATATTCTCTATTTCTATAAGTAAAAAAAAGCCAAACTACACATCCCAATTACAAATGTTTTAAAAGTTAGCTCTATGCCCAGAATACAAAGATACATTGGGCGAGAAGCACTAAGTGATAAAGAGGTGATAAAGTGGAGATGACTTCTCAGGCTAGATTCTAGTACAGGTGCTAATTTTATCTCTGCTTTTATCTCCAGGTTTCCCCATAGACTTCAATAGGAAAATGTTTGATAAAATGGGTGTTAACATTTATCTCCTTCAATAGAATCTAGCCCCTTCAGTGCAATAATTTCTCTAAATTCTATGTTATTCTATGGACCATGTGCAATAAGAGCTCTCCCACTTGAGTAATACAAAAGCTACATAGAATGACGTAGGAACTTGAGAAGTAATATAACTATACCTGGGAACTTTCCGCATCTGCCCCAGAGACTTCGGTTTTTGCAGTGAATTACCATGTCTACAGGTACGAGGCTGATTCTCTGGTGGTGGTGAGTTTCTTACAAACTTTACCCACTTCTTCTCCTTCCCACCCTGTTCCTCTCAGTTCCTGTTCCCTTTTTCTCCTTGCCACCCTGTTCTGCCCACTTCCCATTAACTTCCCGCCCATTTTATGGCAAAGTCTGTTAAGCCGTGCCCCACCTGTGATTAAACCCAACCCCTTTGAGATGTGAATCATGTCAATTTATATCCCCCATTGGCACCAGACAAGCTGCTTCCGGGGACTCTTGAAGTCAAAGTTCCCAGATATGAATATCACAGGAGAAATCATCTCCATTTTATCACCTCTTTATCATCTCATATGACATTTCCCCTATTGTTTCGATTCACAGATGTCTCAGACTGCAAGTGGAACACCTGCAGCTCTATTTACACAGACTAAAACAGACGATGAGAACATGTGGTTCCTTAGCTGTTTTGTTTCAGAAAGATACAGAAAGACAGACAGAATGATGCAGACAGATGCAGAAGGAGAGAGACTGACAGATTAAATGAAAGACAACTAAAGAGAGGGCTATAGGCAGACACAAGGAAGAGCCACATAGAGACAGAAAGTGAATGCCTACACTCAAGACAGTATATACTCGTGTGAGGGAGAGCATTCAATAAAGAGTGCATGCAAGAGAGAGAAGCCCGTATGGCTAGAGAGAGCCCATAAAAGAGAGCACACTCAAGAAAGTGCACGTGAGACAGAGACATACTAAGAGAAATTGGTGGATACATGCGATATCAAGAGGGAGTGAGAAATTGGGAGAGGAGTAAGAAAGACAGTAAGAAAGAGAAGTACATAGTGTCTGAAGGACTGGGAATGCAAGACATTACTGACACTGTAAATGGGTGTGTGTGCATAATATCATACTGAGTATATAATACACCCCAGGCCATGTATGCTGTTTCCTTATTATGTGTGCAAATATTGTATTTAATTTGTATGTATTATTCATTTTAAATATTGCATTATGATATTAGAAAGCAGTTCATAGCTTGAGGCATGTAAGAACAACTTGCCAACAGAAATCATAAAATCAATGTAATTTTTAGAAAAAGTAGTAAAAACTGGAGCAATTCTGGGGCAAACCAACTGAACCCAATGAATTAACCCTTTGATGGACATAGGTATCCAATGCATTGCAACACAATGCATTAGATAACTCACTAGCACTCAAAGGGTTAAATGGGATTTAACTTCCTGAATGCCAACCTCTTGAATGTTAACTGTGAAGTAATGCACTGGAGACCTAGCATACATGGGGTTAAAATACTTATTTAAATCAATGGTAACTTGTGGAATTTTTATTGTTCCCCTACAATGCAGTTGGTTTGCTCCAGAATTGTTCATATCACACTTAACCCTTTGAATGCCAGAGGTGTGTGCAATGCATTGCTTGACAATGCATGCACACCCCTCTGGCATTGGAATGGTTAACTCTGTATAATTTTTACTTACCGACAAACATTATGCGAGGCACATATTGTCCATCTGGTGCGAGGTTTTTGTCAGTTGTTTCATGCTAAAATAAAAAATATATAAATGGATGAATTTAGCAAGCAAAACAAACAATAACAGAAAAAGCATATGTTTAGGTGAGTAATTTGGGATGTTTAACCCCTTCGCGTCCACTGACGTGCGAGGATCATCACGGTGTTCCGGCACTTAAGGACCAGTGATGGTCCTGGCACATCATGGAATTCAGGGCTCCCTGCGTGGCTGCACGGTTCACTAAAAAAAAAAAATGCCCTGTGGTCCTCAAGTGCCGGCCGTGTGTGCGCACGCCGGTCGTTAAGGGGTTAAATATAATTGCAACATACAAATTTTGCTTATCATGTGGTACACAAAAGCACTGCAATATTAGAACAATGCATATCACTTTTTCCATTCACACATACCTCCCAAGTGTTCCTTTTTAGGAGGGACAGTCCCTCTTTGAGACCCAAATCCTTCTGTCTCTCTTTTCCACCCTGGTGTCCATTTTTTTAGGAGATCAGACTATGTGGTGTATATAAGTGTATTACATTGCTCCACAGCAATAAAACTCACATTAATGATTGTTTAAACTTAGTAAATAAATTAGTCTGTGTAAATAAAATACTTTGATCTTACTCTATATCATTGATTCATTTACATAAAGAGGTGTCAATAGGTCATGAGATAAACCAAAAATTATCAGTAATGCCCCGCCCACCAATCATACTCCCAGTAAAACAAAAGTATCCATCTCTGGCTATTTGAAATGTTGTGAGGTATGTTGACATTTATATTAACCCCTTAAGGACCATTGCCGTACCAAGACCGTCACGGCGGTCCGTCACTTGAGGACCACTGACGGTCATGGTACGTCATGGAGTTCAGGGCTCCCGGCGCGGCTGCACGCAGCTCCGGAAGCCCTGAACCGGAATTGCATGGTCCTCAAGTGTGCGCGCGCCGGTCTTTAAGGGGTTACGTATCGTACTGGGTAGGTTACTGGGCACCATCACTCATATCAACTAGGACTGATGCTGATATACTAAGAAAGTGGTGCAATGGTGGGGCAAACCATCTGGACCATATTCATCCCTTCATTGCTAGAAAGGTCTCTAATGCATTGTTTTGCAATAAGTTGGAAACCTAACCTCTTTACCATTCAATGGGTTGGAAGCATAATTTAGATCAACAAGAATTTTCATTTGTCCCCTACTGTAAGTTAGTTTTCTCCAGAACTGTTCATATCTAACATAATGAATATACCTTTAATATGTATACATTGGAGGAGAGAAGAAGAGAATGAGATGTATTATTATACAAGCTAATTTCAATGTTTTAGATAACACAACATGCTAAATAGCAAAGGTGCATAATGCAAATATTTGGAAAGTTTCTGAAGCCTGGCCTCAGGGAATGCTAACAGGCTAGGATGTCTCACAGGTGAGTTCATCCAATCAGTTTGATCAATCTGTGGGGAAATGTTGAACAAGGAAGTAACGTGTAAAGAGCCTGGGGTATATGCCACCAGCAGTGACTCAGTGAGACTGATGTACTGGGAAGCACAGGACCTATTCTGTGGCAAAACCAGCTGCTCCACAGTAGACAAGTAACCATTTCCATTGATTTACTTGGGACCTTTAATCCCTTGAATGCTACAGAGGTCCACGAAGCATTACAAAGCCAAGAGCTGATGACGTCTCCAGCATTCAAGGGATTAAATACTCAATATAAACTTTTGGATGCCAGAGGGGTATGCAATGCATTGAGTGCCAGACGTATATCCAACACATTTAAGCCTCTGACACTCAGAGGGTTAAATCAATGAGAATCTTAGTCAGTTTTGATTTGTCCCTCTTTGATGCAGTTGATTTGCTTCAATTCTTCTTAAGCCAGGGATGGACAACATGAGGGCCTAAAGCTGTTGGCTGGGGGGAGTGATGGGAGTATTAGTTTGGTAAGAACTGGAATGCCTAATGTTGTCCACCACTGTCTTAAACCATCAGCCTCACTTCCTCTGTGGTCTGGTTAATATAATTGCTCTTATAAAAGTACTTCCTTACTCAACCTGTAGTGCCAGTATTTAAAAATATATAGCTACTATACTTTAATATAATCTGTATACCACCCTTCAGGCCTGTCACAAATGCCCTTCAAAGCCACGCCCTTGGCTTAACTCTCATACACACTTTCTTTGCTGCTGTACTCACACTGCTGAATGCTTGTAGAGGAAGTCTCACTCTCATGCAGACTTCATCTGCTACAAATTCCTCCTGCCTTCCTTAAACAGCGCTCTGTCCTCTGCCAAACAACACTATTACTCCTCACTAATCAATTCTCACAAATCTAAACCAAGCCGTCTTTTCTGCATCTTCTATTCTCTCCTTCGCGCCTCCCCTCCATCTTTCTCCCTCCTCTCCCCTCTAGTTTCTGCAGAATTCTTCAAGCAGAAGATTGGTATAAATAATCTCCACAATTGTATCTTTCTGATCCTCCATCCTACTCATTTGATTCTTTTGCTTTGGTGACAGAAGCAGAGGTCTCCCTTGTGCTGTCCATATCACCACTCACAATCTGTGCCCTGGATTCTATACCATTCCACCTCCTCAATCTTCTGTCACCTATGTTAGTTACCATGCTAACTGGTGGATTCAACTTCTCCCTTTCCCCTGGCATGTTCCCCTCCTCCTTCAAACATTCAATGGTATCTCCAGTCCTTAAGAAAAGCTCATTAGACCCCACCTCCCTGTCCAGCTACCACCCTTTGCCCAGAGGCATAACTAGAAGCCACCAGGCCCTGGTGCAAGAATTGCCATGCCCCCCCCCCCGACCACATTGGCCCCAGACCCCCTCAACCACATTGGCCACCTCCACATTGCCCCCCAATCTGCAAATTGCCCCTTCCTCTCCACAATGCCCCCCAATCTCCAAATTGCCCCTTCCACAATGCCCCCTTCAACTCCACAATGTCCCCTTCATCTCCACAGTGCCCCTTCCACAATGCCCCTTCATCTCCACATTGCCCCTTCCACAATGCCCCCTTCATCTCCACAATGCCCCCCAATCTCCAAATTGCCCCTTCCACAATGCCCTCTTCATCTCCACATTGCCCTTTCCACAATGCCCCTTCATCTCCACATTGCCCCTTCCACAATGCCCCCTTCATCTCCACATTTCCCCTTCCACAATGCCCCTTCATCTCCACATTACCTCTTCCACAATGCCCCCTTCATCTCCACAATGCCCCTACCTCCAGTCCCTGGTGGTCTAGCAGTGTGGCTTGACAGATCTGTGCCTCCTTCGGCACAGATCTCTACAACTGAAGCTCCCGCGCGCCGCTCTAGTAATGCAGAGGCTGGGAGATTATGTCATCTCCCAGCGCTCTGTATTACTAGAACCGGCGGCTGTAGTGGGAGTTGCTGCAGGCGAGGGGGTCTCGGGGGGCGGCCGGGCCCCTGGAGTGACGGGCCCGGTCGCAGGTGCGACCCCTGCAACCCCTATTGTTACGCCACCGCCTTTGCCTCTAAGCTCCTTGAGGACTTAGCCTAGTTTTGTCTTCTTACCTTCCTCAAATCCCATAGCACTCTGGACCCGCTGCAGTTTGGCTTTCAGCCTACCTTCTCTACAGAAACTGTCTTATGAAAGTAACAAATTATCTCCATATTGCAAAAACCAATGGGCATTTCTCTCTTCTTTTCCTCCTTGACCTATCAGCTGCATTCAACACAATCGGCATAACCTTCTCTCCCAGGTTCCCCAATCATTTGGCATCTGTGGCCTGGTCATTCCTGGTTTCTATCCTATCTCTCTAAGTGATCTTTCTCGGTGTCATCCACCAACACCTCTTCACCACTGATCCCCCTCTCAGTAGGCGTACCCCAGGGCTTTGTTTTGGACTCTTCTCTGCGTATACCATTTTCTGGGACAACTGATAAAACCCTTTGGTTTTAACTAAAATCTCTAACTCTTTTTCAATATTTTCTGAAATACAGCAGCTGGTCTCAAAATGCCTTACTGCTATCTCTTTCTGGATGGCTCATTGTCACATAAAACTTAATAAGTCTAAGACTAAGCTACTTCTCTTTCCTCCTATATCCTGCAGAATACCTCCTTTTTCTATAAGTATTGAGGGCTCCACAATTTACCCTTTGAACAAGGTACACTGCCTCATGGTAACTTTGGACTCTTCTCTTTCCTTCACTACCCACATTAACTAAAACATGTCACTTCTTTATTAGAAATATAGAAAAAATCCACCCATTTCCTTCTCTATCTACAACAGAAACTCTAATGCACACTCTTGTCATTTCCCACCTGGATTACTGCAACTATTTACTTATTCGTCTGCATGCTAGCCATATTGCTCCTCTCAAATCAATTCTTAATTTGGCCACCAAAACACTCTTCCTCTCCTTCAGAACAATACTCCCCCCTACACTTTTAAATTTATTGTAATGACTTCCCATAAAACAAATTATTACATTCAAAATCCTTCTCATTACCTTCAAGGTCCTTGAATACTTATCCACACCATATATTTCATCTTTAATATCCCACCATATACCTGCACGTCCTCTACGCACCACGCATGGTGGATGACTATCTGATCTTTTAACCATTCTCACTGTAACATGACAGAAGACTTTTACACTTACTGCTCCCTACCTCTGAAACTTCCTGCCACCAAGCATTCACCAAGCCTTGACCCTCAACAACTTCAAATCCAAGCTAAAAGAGCACCTTTTAAATGTAACACTACCATAATATGCAAACATTATCTCATATGTCTAAAATTGCACTTCCTCCTCTACCTGCTTGTATCTGTATGTCACCCATACTATACTTAGATTGTAAGCTCTAAGGGGCAGGGACCTCCTATACAAATATATGTTTACCTGGTGTTCTCCTTATGATTGTCTATACAACCACTTAAGTACTGCACTTATTGTACCCCCTTCTATACAAAATGTAAACTGTAAAGTGCTAAGTACACCTGTTGGTGCTATATAAATAAAAATAGACATACATACATTGTCATACCTGGGAACTCTCCAGATCTGCCCTGGAGACTCTGGTTTTTAAAGGTAATTATGGGGTCTCTGAGGAAAGAAGCTGATTCTCTGGCAGTGGTGCGTTTCATCTGAAACACTGCCCACTTCTCCTCCTTCTCTACCTGTTCTACCCACTTCTCTCCCACTTCTCCTTATTCCTACCCAATTCAGCCCACTTCCCACCCACTCCTCTCCCACTTTATAAAACAATGGCGGTAAGCTCCACCCTCTTTATGATGCTAATCTTGTCATTGAACTCCCCCTGGTCGACAGCACATGAGCCTTTATCAGGGGATCAATTAATAGAAGTTCCCAGGTATGGTGATTGTTTGTGATGTCTTTTTATAATAACATCTTATTAAAAAAACAGATTGGTTTAATATAAAGCATTTGCACCCACAATAATATATTATCAAGACAGTAATAGTTGCAATAGAATTTACCTACCATAAGATTTAGCATTATAAAGCTTTCTTGAGCTAATTCTTGTGCTTCCTTGCTTTCTGTAAATGCTTTTTTCAATGCTAGTAGGAGAAAACAATTTAAAATTGAAAGACATGCAATATGAATGATATATATCCATATATATAATATACTCTTTCAACATGCAGTATTGGTATTTAAGAGGTCATATATCATCTGTGTCATGTCATTGACAAATGACTCAAATATAAAAAAATCTCCCTTCTAAAATGTTGGAAGCAAATTACTACCACTTCTGAAATTACACTCTTTTAGTTCATGTCCACTCCAGTGTCTAGAACCCAGCCAGTGGAGATTATTGGACAGGTGTGCTAATTCACTCCCTCTGAAAACCAATCTCTGTTCACAGAGCTCTTGGAGTTCAACTTGTAAACAATTCTTTTTCATTAAAGCTTCAGTGGAGACATAATTATATTCAATCACTCCTGTACCAACTTTAGAGCGGATTTTGTAAATGTAAAATAAATAAACTATATCACTTATGTTATACTCACTACTTACACTTCAATACATAATATATACACACTACACCACACTATCAGCTCTCATATTCATACTACCTCCCACTGAATATTAATGGCTCTACCCTGGTCTTCCATCTTTCTCTCAGATCCTAGAGAGGACTAGGTGAAAGATGACACCTGCCTGCGGAGCTTGGTATTGTGCCTAAAGTGAACATTATACTGTATAAGAGAAAGATATGCAGATTCTATTGTTAGATCTTCCTATTCTTCTCTTTGGGATGTGAGAGGAGAATGTGCAGATCTCTTTGTACATACATAGAGAGCAGAGGGAGCGAAAGAGAGATAGTCAATAGTACTGTCAAGATTGAGTATGATAATACCAGCCATATTATAAAAAATGAGTGTAAAAAAAGGGAAATTAAACCAATACAAGGAAAAGAAATATATAATCAGATAGGACCAGATATGGAAAAAAAAGTAAAAACAAAATGTTGTCTAAACCCCAATTGGTAATATATTTATTTTATTGTACTCTATGGTAAAAATGTGTACACTGAAAAATGATGAAAGTAACATAGAAGTAGTAGAATACTGCTATTGCTATCCAAGTGTAAGGTTGCCATGCCCTAACATCTCCCCAGGACTGTGTATTTGTGTATACTACATTGGATTACTGGACTCAACAGATTAGGTGACTCACAGGAAAATAAGCAAGGGATGCAAGGCAGGTCATTTCAGAAGTATGTGCTCCAGCCAAGTTCAGAGGCATCACCTTTGAACAGGGCTGGATTTTCCAATAGGCAGAATAAGCGGCAGAGTAGAGTTCCAAATTTAGAGGGGTGTCTCTGCTGTGATGGCCACACCCACATTCTGAATTGTCCCTACACCAGTTTTATACCCTTCTACATGATTTTATTTAACCCCTATGGATGCTATAGACATCTCCAGCGCCTTGCGGTGTAATGCACTGAGATCTCTCTAGCAACCAAGTGCTGAAAGCTTTTTTTGCCCTTCCTTATTATAGGCCAAAGATGTTTTCTGTTCCAGGAAACAGTGGATGGGACTGAGAAGTAGGGGTCATGTTACTAGTAGGAGTATGGCAATGGGAGGAGCTAAGGGCACGGGATGTAATTGTGGCCCTGTCTTTCCACAAATAATGAGGCTAATGGGCCAAGAAGAACTGAAGATATTCTGGAGGAAACAATTGCACCATAGAAGAAAAATAAAGATTCCAAATTGGCCCATTTATTTAAATGGGACATTTAACCTCCCCAGTGCTAGATAGGTCTCCATTTAAGCAACAGAAAAATTCCATTCAAATCAATGCTTTTCTTAATAAAATATATTGCCTATGGCGCATTCATTGCACAAGAATTGTTACAGTTCTAACTACATCAGTCTCAATAAAATACATTTTGTTTTATAACATTAACTTTAACAGGGAACAATCACATCCCCAAACATTTTCACCATTGGTTTTAAAATGTAAAGCAATATCAACTCTACCTAAGAGTGGAGATATTCATCTTTGAAATGTGCCACCTCCGGGTCTGCGGCACCTTGTATGTGCGGCATGGAGCTGCAGGACTTCCCACATGCCTCACAGCAGCTCCTGGGGCACGCGTTTGTGCTTATCTTCGGAGCTGCATTTTTCTGGGCGGATGTGACAGTGAGCTCCGTTTACCATGCTACTGAGGTTGCAGCCTCAGTAGCATGGTAAACGGAGCTCGCTGTCACGTTAGCCCAGAAAAATGCAGCTCCGAAGATAAGCGCGAACGCGTGCCCCAGGGGCTGCTGGGAGGGAGGTGGGAAGTCCTGCCGCTCATACATGGTTCCCCAGAATGCGGAAGTGCCACATTTCAACGATTAATATCTCCACTCTTAGGTAGTGGAGAAAATAAATAAAGCCAGAGCTGATATTGCTTTACATTTTAAAAGCAGTAGTGAAAGTTTTTTTGGGATGTGAATGTTCCCCTTTAACCCATAGACATATCCAACGCATTACAGCACAATGTGCTTGATACCACTTGCACTCAAAATTTTAAAATATTATATTGGAAAGAGAAAAACAGTATTTATTTTAAATATATCCTATAACCCTTTGAGCTTCCAAAAGAGAGTGCTGCTCATCTCAACGAAATGAATGTAGGACAATCCCTGCCCTTACTGGTAGTTCCACCAGTCAACACTCTAGAAACAAGAGTGCATTATAGCACAGCACATTCTTTTAGATTAGACTTCTAGCTCCATATATTTGGTTACTAAACCACTGCAAGAACCAAACTATGATATGGCTTGTTCATTTTTAACTCATTGAATGCTATAGATGTTTTCAACGCAGCGAGTCTGATTTGCTAAGGAGGACTAGAGCATATTTGGGAAAATCAACTGTACTATAGGGAAAACAATAAACATTTCCCAAATTTCCATTGATTAACATTTTCACCCTCTGAATGCTGGAATTGTCTCCAATGCATTGCTTTGCAAATCACTAGCATTTATAGAGTTAAAAGTCAAATTTAAACGACAAGCAAACATTTATAATGGTAAAAAGATATTTCTTGTACTGGCTTTCCTGTCAAATAAAAGAAGCATACTCAAACTCTGGGGAAATAATTAAACTGTTTTTATTTATTTATTTTTACTTATATCAGCACTGCCACCTAGTGTCCAAACAGTTGTACTGTTACACTAGTGAAAGCTCTACAGCATGGTAATAACAGTTCCACCATTCCGCAACAGTTTGAGCTGTAATAATTTTGAATACAGCAACTTCCAACAGTGTGAATGCCTTCAGCAGGAAAAGCCCTACTATGTATGTTTTTCATAATAAACTTAATTGATGCTTTACATTAACAGGAATGATTATTTGTTATTTGCAGTTGGTTTGCCCCAGAACTTATCTAGACCATCTTAATATATTATTGTCAAGCAATGCATTTGGGTAATTTCTAGTATCTAAGAGGTTAAAGTGAAGTTTCCCATTCACAGACACTGAATCCTATATTATGCATTACAAATGTGGAACTGGGGTTTGATTAATGATAATACCCCTATCCTGCAATTTGTATTATTAGATTTTCCTCTAACTCTTTATATTATAATAAATAAGACCACTCCCCCAAAAAAAAAAAAAAAAAAATCTTAATCCTACAAGTAAACTTGTATTCAGTAATCTCACTCAGGGACAGCAATGGAATACCACAAAATTGAGTCCAAATCATTATTTGGGTTCCTTTAAAACAGATCCCTGTACAAACATTGCCATACATATTCCTCATTGCTATGCTGTTTAATCAAATGGTACTACAGACTCCCTGTGATTTAAACATGTAATGTTAAAAACAGGAGAATACTAATCACACAGGGGAAATGCACCTAAAATGTTATTTGATTGCTTTAGAACAGATCACTTTGCAAAATATTCATTGCCATACTTATTTCTCATTTAAGTGGTTCAATCATTGACCAAATGACACCACAGACTCCCTGTCATCTATATGTAGAGGAGTTATGCAATCAGCCTTGACAAAGAGGTGATAAAGTGGTGATAAAGTGGAGATAACTTCTTCAGTGATATCACTTCTCCAGTTCCTATGTTATTCTATGGAGCCAATGTACTAAGATCTCCAAAGCTGGAGAAATCTTAGTGCATTGGCTCCATAGAATAACATAGGAACTGGAGAAGTGATATCACTGGAGAAGACATCTCTACTTTATCACCACTTTATCACTCTTTAGTCCTTCTCCCCCATAATGCACACTAATTAAATAGGGGAAATGCAGCCTCATTTTCCAACCTCTGTCAGGGTTGGTGAGAGCTATTCCACATTTTTGGAAATGCGAACATAACAATATGGTAATTTTAACCCTTTGAATGCCAGAGGGTTATGCAACGCATTACAAATCAAAGTGTTGCATACCCCTCTGTCACTCAGAGAGTTATAGGTTTATCTTTGATATTTTTTTGTTTTTTTTTCTTTTGCTTGGAATGGTCAGGAGACAGGATAAAAGACTTTGTCCAATATTTAAATGCTGAGTAGATTTCATTTTGGCATATAACCCTTTGAGCGCCAGAGGGGTAAGGAATGGTTCCATGCTCCCATCTGGCACTCAAAGGGTTAAAACGAATATGGATATTGACAGGGTCATGGTAACAATTAGTATATATATAGAAAACGTCATTCTGGCAAACGTCTCTGCTGGAATAGTTCCTCCAACAATCTCTTCCTAAGGAGACAGATATGCTGGCAGGCTGGTTCCTGGGGACAGGATACCCCAAGCTTGTTGCTGACAAGGCCTTTCATAATGATAGAGAATATTTGCTCTTCAAACAAATAAAAACACATTGATGAATCTCCTCCAGGTTACCTGGATCAGGTAAGGTTTGTTACTTCATATATCAAGCAATATCATAAAATATGTAAGGAACCTTCTACCAATTTGGAAACAGATTCTGTACAAACTGAGATGCTCAAGAGAGGGGAGAAATTTGTTTCAAAGAGATCAGCCACAGCTGGTAATATGGTTATACTCACAGTTTTTAATAGTAAATAGAGGTTGCCCATTTGGATTAAAAGACAACGTTACACTACATCACTATTTAAGTGACCTAGAATATATATCTGATATTTTTGTTCTGCAATGTGTTGCTCACCCCTTGGCACTCTAAATATTAAATAAGTCTGTGAGGTTCATGCACTAAGAAGACCTGAATCAAATCTGGAGCAACTTTCCATTGCATGCTAGCGCCATTGGTTTGAAATGCATTAAGTGCCACTCTAAACTTCAGAGAGTTAAAAGCCTAATTTAAACAAATGGACATTTAATTTTCCCCTATGAGATGGTTGCCTTGCCTCAGAATTTATCCAGTTCTTCTTAGTACATCAGAGTCTCTTTGAAATAAACCATCTTTTATTTAGAGAGCTTTACATTTCATAAGGACATTCAAGCAGTACTGAATAACATTTAACATTTCTGCTAGCTAACATGATATATACTTGTATTGATCTAGAAATATGATTATTATTGATACAGTCTAGCAGCAAATTGATTATTGTTTCTCTTTCCACATCCATACAAGATATTACCTTGGCAATATTGACAGTCTTCTAAATGATGAATTACAATAAGAGGTTTATTACTGGAAAAAGAACACAAAATATAGAATTAATCTTCACTGCTTTTGAGATTCCTATAGACCATCTACTCAGTATTACAACCAAATGGTAAATGTCAGTGAGAAGATCCAACTTAAGGACCTAAACAGTGGAGTTACTGTTAGTGTAAACATACTTTGCCATGCATGGTCATTGCTTTTATACTAGTTAAGACCATGAAAGAAATGATCTTAAAAGCAGGCATGGTCAAACCTAAGATCAAAACAAATCACATGTTCAAAAAAGTGACTGTATTAACTCCAATTTTAACTCCAGAAATTAACTTGAAAAATACTGATCTTAAAATATATGTATAAATAAAATAGTTATATTCGTATATTCTGTATTTTCAAACCAGTGCTAATACCATCAGTTTTTCAAAAGCAATGTTAGATTCAAAGGGCCCCGAGTACGATATTTTTTACTAAATATTGCATTGTAGGTTGTTATTATTATTATTATTATTATTAAGTCCTAGTTTTTCACCTGCAAATTGTAGAATTATTCTTAACTTTAAAACTGTAATAGCCAAATGTTTTAGTTTCTATTGCCACTTTTCCTAATATGGTGATGTTTGTATTTTGGGATATTATTGTCTCTATTGTCTAACCTGACAGCAGATGCCAGCGTTCGTGCTAGCCCTCATAGTTACATTTGGTGCCTTATCGTGTACTGTTCTCTGCTACACTAACTGAAAGATCCAGCGCTGACTGTGAGGTCAGGTACGCTGAGGAGAAGTGTTCACTTGGGAGGCGGACGATTGGAGGATAAAACGAACTAAGGATATTATCCTACATCATTGGTACCTGGAGGGTGATGAGCGCTGATTTGTCTGCTGCTCTGTAAGTGCAATATTTTGTGTTTTAAGCTGTTGCAAAATAAACACCACTTTTAGACTGTTCTTCTGTTGCACTCTTTTTTCTGTAGAAATGTTTGTATTTTGTTGGGAAGAACAATATTTACTTTAAAAAAGGGCTATTTATTTAGCATTATTATATGTGATAAATGTTATTTGGTAAGAAACATGATAAATCATTAAGAGAAGATGAGTGAGTAACCTTCCCCAAGTGTCTGATGGTATATGAGGTATTGGTACAGATGTCAGCCATCTCTTGCTTGGGGGCCAATATTAGCCACAATATAAAGGATCTCATTCTGGGACTCACTGTTCACGGGTGGGTATTCTGAGCACATATCTCATCCATCATGCTGTCCTTAAATGAGGACATGTATACAAATTTGTGTATGTGATACCATTATAAATATAAAATAACATTTATATTTTCATAAATTTTGTTTAAAAGAAATAATAATAATGAGTTTTAGAAACTAAACAATAAAATGAATATATAACTGTTGATATATTATATATGCCCTTACACTGCATATAACATTGTACTATATTATCAGTCTCTAATATGCACCAGATTATAAGACACATTAATATTTTAAATGTTAAACAAATAAGCCAATTTTTGTTTGCAATTCAAAGCTATGCTAAATTGGAAAATACTAATAAGTTTAAGGCTGAACATTTGTAATAGGTGAATAGTAAATCCTTTAAGGACCAGAAGGGTGCACAATACATTGTGAAGTACTAGGGGGGTGTCCACAGGAATTTTTCTGGAGGAGGGAGGAGTCATAATATGACCCCAGTCTAGCCCACCCAACGCCTATATTTATATGGAGGGGGGCAAGTATAAGTGGGGGCAAGTGCACTTCCTTGCCACCCCACTCCCATGGAAGGTACAACTCTGGTCCCTAAAGGGATAAACTTGCTTATTTATGAGTGTAGGTATAGTGGTATGACATGGGCACGTGTTGTTTTTTTGTATATAAGGTTCAGCATCAATGTGGGTGTGAGCATACTCCTAGACATATAAATTTAGGTCATTCATTAGTAGGACTTTCCAGATGGAAAGCATTGCAAAGGTTTGCAGTGCATGCCTGCTTATGTATTGAAGGTATTTACTGATATTCAAGCTGAATAGTAGCAGAGGGCAGAGTATCAGATAATCACTCTACTGCTACGTGATAAATTGTGCACTTGCAGATAGAATAATAAAATGTATTTTCTAATTCGAAAAGGGAGTGGTATAGTAAATAACTGTATTAAAACTTAAATGGAATACATGTAGTACATCAGAACTGGACATCATGTGACCCATCCAGCTACCATCATCCTTAGCCATTGTGTAGTAGTCCAAAATTGGTTAATCTTCCAAAAAGATAGTAAGTTCTCACAAACTGTAATGTTGTTGAGTTGAGGAAACAGTAGAAAGAATACTACTACAACTAATAATTATTACAATAATCTGACTGTTAAGAGTGCTAAAACTGGATTAATCTGATCACATTTGGAGACATCTCTACTATGCAAGGTTAGGCTAAAAAATGAATAGTTTTTCACATCAATATGTTTAAAATATAAAGCCACTGCCTTTCATCACCTTTCTGGTGGATTTTTTTTTTTTTTTACAAATCTCTTATTTGGATTCTTGGATTAAGTGAGTCACAGAAGAAATAATTCTAAAATACAAACTGATTTTATCTGAAAGAACATGTAAAATTAGCAGATATATATGTAAATGTTTCCATATCACATTTACCGTTCTAGCATTCAGCCATGTTCCATTGCATTCCTTACTTCCTGATCACAAAGCTGGACTGTTCTGAATCAGTTGCAGCAGGCTGTGAAAGTGTAGTTCCCAGCCCTTTCTTCAGGGCCCTCTGAGATGCCATGGCTTTAGGATTTACCTGTTTTTTGCACAAATTACTTAATTAAATGACTAAGCAGGGACATCCTGAACACATTGGGGGAGATTCACTAAGCGGTGATAAAG
Organism: Rhinophrynus dorsalis; assembly: GCA_037306005.1. Taxonomy (NCBI): domain Eukaryota; kingdom Metazoa; phylum Chordata; class Amphibia; order Anura; family Rhinophrynidae; genus Rhinophrynus; species Rhinophrynus dorsalis. Next base: position 396,580,004 of record CM074723.1, on the reverse strand, counting down.
AGGTGATAAAGTGGAGATGATTTCTCCACTTTATCACTTCTCCATTTCCTATGTTATTCTATGGAGCCTATGAACTAAGATTTCTTCAATTCTTAGCGCAAGGGCTCCACAGAATAACATAGGAACTGGAAAAGTCATCATCACTTATCACCACTTTGTGAATCTTCCCAATTGCGTGTTAGGGTTTGCTAAGGATAGGGCTGAGAACCACTATTCTAGGGTGCTGTGAAACAGCACATATGTAGCATTTCAACTATAATACATTCTCTAAAGGTATAGACACTTCTATAAAAGAGTTAGTGAGATCAACGTACAAAACAGGAGCATGAGCTGCACGCATATATATATATATATTTATATATATATATATATATATATATATATATAATTTCTCTAAACAAGCACATCCCCTAGCACCCAACTTCTATGTGAACAACCCATTAATGCCACCCGTATAGCAGGCAAAGGAAAAGAACACTTTCCTAATGATCTGTCCTTGGTGCCAACAGAACAAAGCAGACTTTACGCAAAAATCATTGTGCAAAGATGTAAGGAGGTGCAGAAACATTCAGCACAAAAACAGTTATATGCGCTTATGTTTCTATGGAATTATGGCCCATATAACAACAATACGCAGTTATTCTATAATAAACCAACTGCACCATAGGGGGCCATTAAATTAACTTGGACTTCTAACCCCTTGAATGCATTCTGGCATTCAAGGGGTTATAAAGTTCTATCCAAGTGCATGGGAATTTTCATTTTGTTCCCTAAGATGCAGTTGGTTTAGTCAAGAATAACTCGTTTGCTTTTATAAATATTGGCCTATATTTGTACATTCCCCAAAATATTCTTTTATCCCTTTGAGTTCCAGAGTATAGTAAATAACTGTATTAAAACTTAAATGGAGTACATGTAGTACATCAGAACTGGACATCATGTGACCCATCCAGCTACCATCATCCTTAGCCATTGTGTAGTAGTCCAAAATTGGTTAATCTTCCAAAAAGATAGTAAGTTCTCACAAATTGTCATGTTGTTGAGTTGAGGAAAGAAAGAATACTACTACAGCTAATAATTATTACAATAATCTGACTGATAAGAGTGCTAAAACTGGATTCATCTGATCACATTTGGAGACATCTCTACTATGCAAGGTTAGGCTAAGAAATGAATAGTTTTTCACATCAATATGTTTAAAACATAAAGCCACTGCCTTTCATCACCTTTCTGGTGGATTTTTTTTTTTTTTTTTTTCTTACAAATCTCTTATTTGGATTCTTGGATTAAGTGAGTCACAGAAGAAATAATTCTAAAATACAAACTGATTTTATCTGAAAAAACATGTAAAATTAGCAGATATTTATGTAAATGTTTCCATATCACATTTACCGTTCTAGCAGTGAGAATTCTCTGGGTAATTTATAGGCCACATTTTGAAGCAGGAAACAGAGGGATATTTATTAATAACATTTCCTTCTGACATTTACATAACTGATAAATCTATACTGTACACACTTTGCCTCCAAGTCTGGTACTAAATCTCAGAAAGGGTTTGATAAGCAACTTCCCTCTTTCTTCTAGATTACAGCTCTTAAAATAATGTTCTGAATTCATTTTTCTTATGTCATTAAATATTAACCCATCGATAGTAAATCGCTGGTCCACAAGCTATTGGGGATGTACATCATTCCCAACCAGCCAATGGCTGACAGGTGCTAGCAGGACCACAGGACCGCAAACTGTGTTCACTGCACACGGTAAGCCTAACCCTTTAAGGAATGGATGGATGTTTATTGTATTGTATTGCAATGCATTGCTCATCCCTCTGGCCCAACGCCCTGTGATTTCCAGAGAGGCATCCAACACACTGCATTACACTGCACCGGATACATCTCAGGCACTCATAGGGCTTTAAAGAGTTAATTAGGTGTATGCACTCTGCTTGCTTCAGTATTAAAACTCTGCTGGCAATTGTCATATCCACCTCCCTCGACATGACAACTAGGATTGACTGAACAAAGGCACAAGGCCAAAATTCCTAGGGGCAATTAGGATTTTCTGGCCACAGTAAGGTAAGTAGGGGTAATGTTAGATTAGGAGGTGTAACTTCTCCTTTAAAATATATTTTAAAGGGTTGTGTCATATCTCTATTTCTTTTCCTCCTGTCCTTCTATTAAGTTTGATACTTGGAGCTTACTATGTAATTTATGATGTTTAAATGTCACTGTACCAAGGATGCACTGTATATTGTATTGTAATATTGATGGTCTTTGTAGCCTACATTGATTAGTTACCCTGGTTACTGATATCAATATGTTCGCCTAAGGTATGTCCGTAACAGGTGTGACCTTTAGTTCCTATAGTCATATTCCTTTTCAATGACTATGTTACACTGTACTTTGATTCTATTTCAATTGTGTTGTTTATTTTCTGCACTGTTTAAATACCTAATAAACATTTAAATAAATAAATAAATAAATCAATAAATAAAATATATTTTCAAGAATATCACGCAAAAGTTGTTATTACCTTTTCTTTGCATTATAAAGTCCTTCTTCATATGTTTGAACCCACGTAATTTCATCTCCCCAGCCTAAAAAAAAAAAAGACTATTATGTTTGATATATATAGTAGTGTTTTTCTCTTTATTAGCTTAAAAACCTAAAATGATATATAATATTATGAAAAATCAATTGGGGGGCTGCTAAAGAAAAGTCTCTGGTCAGGTTCATTACTTGCAAAGCCAATAATTGTTTTTTATTGAGTTAACCCTTTGCGTGCCAGGGTTCCAGCAATGCGTTGCATACCCCTCTGGCACTCAAAGGGTTAAGAGATCTATCCAAGCATTCAATGGGTTGAAAAACCAACTGGAATCAATAAGAATTTGAGAGAGTTGTAATTTTCCCCCCATAATGCAGTTGGCTTGTCACATAACTACTCCAATTTTTGAACATAGGACCCTAGGTGCTAAAACTGGTAAATAAAATTCTCTTATTCACTGAGAAGTGAAAAATACTGTACATTTTATGCATGTATATGTTTATAATTCAAACAATTTTTGAGAGATGCCCAATATAAATGAATGGAAGCTGCCAATATGCTAAACCAAACCAAAACATTAAACCAATATACAAAATCACATTGCCAATTTTCAGTCGGGTCATGGGAGGTTGCTGACTTCGTAGCTATTTTTGTATCTAATATTACATGAAAGCAGGAGATAATTACATCATTACATGACATCAGAAAGCCAATACACCATTACAGAATGAGGTTCCCCATCATCCTGTACATAATGAGTTCTTGCAAAATCCCCCCCCACACACACATACATTTTTTTACCTGTTACTACATTTGGACTATTGTGTAAGATGCAATAAGTATACATTTGTACTTTTAATTTGCTAATTTATTTAAATTAAGGAATAATTTGTTTCTACCCTCACTCAAATGGTCTGTGGAAAGAGGCAATATGCTGCTCATCCTCCCACATCAGTAGGAAGGGCTGTATAACATATTTACATTTCAATCCCCTATAGGGGTAAGGGGAAGAAGGGTATTCTCCATATACAATTAGTGTGGTGAAAGGGTAGTCTGAGTAGATGGAAGAGTTCAGCATATGCACTTAACATTATTTATTGGAAAAATATGATAATCTGTTTTTATTAAGTGTTATGGAATGTGCCAACCCACCCCTCTGTGAGAGATACATTATAGTATCCAGGGCCGGCGCTACCATTAAGGCAGCACAGGCAGCTGCCATAGGGCGCCGCATCGGAGGGGCGCCGAAAACGGAGAAGCTGAGAAATATTTTTTTATTTATTTATTTTTTTTTAACTATATCTGCCACGAGGGAGCGCTCGTTTACACGACCAAGCGCTCCCTCGCGGCGTCTATGGGACGCTCACAACGCAGAGCGACCCAGGCTCTGTAGTAATACAGAGCGCTGGGAGATGACATCATCTCCCAGCGCTCTGCATTACTGAGAACAGCGCTGGGAGGCTGAGCTCTGTGCCGAAGGAGGCACAGAGCTCTCTTAGAGCTAGACCACCAGGGACTCAAGGTAGGGAGCATTGTGGAGATGAAGGGGCATAAAGGAAGGAGCAATGTGGAGCTGAGGGGGCATTATGGAAGGGGCAGATGAAGGGGCATTATGGAAGGGCAGTGTGGAGCTGAAGGGGCATAAAGGAAGGGGCAATGTGGAGCTGAGGGGGCATTATGGAAGGGGCAGATGAAGGGGCATTATGGAAGGGCAATGTGGAGATGAAGGGGCATTGTGGAAGGTGCAATGTGGAGATGAAGGGAGCATTGTGGAGGTGAATATGTGGGCGGGGGCAGGGGACTGTGGTAAGGTCAGGGGGGGCAGGTGGATTGTGTCGGGGGGGGCATCAAAATGCACCTTCGCCTGTGTATATAAAAATCCTTGCCCCTGATAGTATCACCCACATTTCATAGGGTGAAAGGGGAATGCAGCAACCTCAATTTTGCAATGGTGGTTTCTGCTTTTATTTATAAAAACTGGGGGAGTATTGCCCTCACTTGACCAAATTGGTAGAATCTCAGACTGATCTAAATTAACGAGGGACACATTTTTCTGCATATTTGCTGTAAACAGAGTTGCTTTGACAGGGAACACTCAATTTAAACCTAGTTTTAAGGGATCATTCTATCAGTTAAATAGTGTTTTTCAAACATACCCTCAGAAAACAATAAGTGGCCATCATTTTGCCCACTTGAACACAAGTGATTAAAACAAAATGTGAGCCTTTTGTGATGTCACTTATGCTAAAGCATGGAAATCCTTAAAGTGGAAAAATATCATTAGACCATTAAAAATGATGTAACTGAAGGTCTAACCTAGATAAGTGCCACAGGCAATTGTCAGGTATATATTAATTTGTATAGATTTTACTTAATATTTTCAGTTTCTGGAATTTGCTGATCTGTATTTAGTTTATATCTCTTTCCAATAAAAGCATTTTTTTATCAGTCTGAATGAGACTGGCCACCTTTTACCTTTAGAATCATGTATCATGGATAGGGGTAAGCAGAACAATTCTGTAAGTTTGGAATTTGTACAAAACAGTGTTTCACAAGCCACAAAACAAGTTTTGCAAAACAGCTGTTTGGTTTGCCATTTTACCTATTAGATTGCAGAAAAAGTGATCATGTGATGTCCATAAAAAGAAAAAACATGTTCTCTTATCTTCAGACAGGTTTCTGCCCAAGTCACATGTCTGAATAAGGTAGTGGGTTAGTAGTCATGCAGAACCGCTAGAAATCTCTTCCCCTTTCTTTCTTAGTCTTTCCCCCACTTTATCTCACCTCTTCTACCTCCATTATCTCTTCCATTCATTTACACTATCCATCTCTCCCCTTCTCCCCATTTTCAATCTCTCACCTCCCCCCCCCATCATTTTCCCATGGTTCCACTTCCTCTCTCTCTTTCCTGTGCTCCCTCCCCTTTTCTCTCCATATCTCTACACCACTCCTGACCCTCTGTCTTCCCTGCTCTTTAGTGCTTGAATCAATTTGCATGGACTCAAAATGTCTTCTGGGTCCTCCAAAGGAATTTTCAAATGAACTGCTGATGTCTCACTCTTTTCTAATGGTATCTAATGCATACACCTAAGTGAGGCTGATATTCTATTAAATGTAGTATTTTTGGGGCAAACTAACTGCATATGGAAAAAAATAAACATTATTGATTAAAAAGGGGCATTTTAAACCCTTGAATCATCATCCTCTCTAGCTTTCAGTGGATTAAAACTCTCACTTAAATCAATGTAAATTTTATAAATTATACATTTTTGTTTTTCCCCTATGATGCAGTTGATTTGCTCCAGTTCTTCTTGGACATGAGCATAAGTATTTGCTATGTACAGAACTAGATACCAGGATCTCCATATAGCAAATCACTATTATATATATTGGAGCAAAAAATAGAAATATAGAGTATTAGTTGTAGGACCTCTTGAGAGTGTCTGTGGTTTCCGGGTTTCTTTTTTGATTGCCATGGCTAAGTTGGATGAGAAGGCAATTAACAGAAATGATAGCACCAGTGAGATAAACATTATGGCTTGTATTGTGTGTCTTCCAAGAGCTGTTGTAAAGAGAACAGAAATACAAAATCAGTTAAATAAATGGTCAAATGATTGCTACATTTTTTATTCAATACATTTATATAGAATTTTTCAAAAGGAAAAAAATATATAGCAAAAATAATAAAATTATTCAGGCACAATTATTATTGCATAATACATATTCGCAGTCAATATTCAAGATAAATAATATCTCTGTGACAATGACAACAATTTTAAGTTTTTCTGCTGTGATGATTTAAGGGATGAGCAACAAGGTTAGTAACAAATGCTTTCCTGATCTAGTTGGAACTACGTAGACTGCTGTTTGTCATATTAACCAGTATTAATGACCATATGTTGAGCCTTAACAAGTAGAACTAGAAGTATATAGAAAAGAACGTAGAAGAAATAATATAAAGGAGAAAGTAGACAGTAACCAAGAGAGGATGGAAAGAGGCACTGAGGTCAATCCATAATGGTAAATACGTTTTCTCAAATTGTAAGAGACAGAAGAAATTTGTATACAATCAATGTGATGAGATATAATCAGTTCATGGTTGCCAAATTGAAGAAAAATAGACTTTACTATCATTACCCATGATCGTTAACCTCTCCCTCCTCAGTCATAATAGAACACTCTTTCCTCCCAATCAAAAATTGGTGGAGAGGTTGAGATCTGACAAAATCTTGGAATATACATCTTAGCTGCATTCAAAAGTTGAATAAACAAAATGCCATCTGTGTATCGTCTATTTAGGTTCCTATAATTAACATTGAGTAATATAAACTGAAATGTTTTGATATATTTTAGTTTCAGTAATCTTTATGATCAGGGGAAGACCTTTATTCCAATATTTCTTTATCAAAGTGCAACTCCACCACAAGTGAGTTAACCCTCCTGGACCAGCTCCATATCTCCAACACAAAGTTGGATAGACTATATGAAAAAAAACTGGTGTTCTGAACCATCCTGTAGCTATTTTAAAGTTTGCTTCAACAGCCAAAATATTTATGGAGCCATGGAAAAAGCATTCCTTAAATTAAAGAGATTGAGCTACCTAGTTCCATTTGCCATTAGATTCTTTAAAATATATTGTTCTGAAAATCAAGCATATTATATATACGTGAAATAGAATTTTTAGGAATACAGTCATAGACACAGATTTTTTTCCTGTCAATTTTGTAAGTAGAGTGACTTTACCAGTTTGGTTGATGATACAGCTATCCAGCTAGATTTATAAAAGGGTTTTTCAGCTCTTTCCCTTATCTTAATTGAAGATTGTCCCTCTCTGCAGTCTACCTGGGCACTTCCCTTCTAATCTGGCTGAACGGGGGGGGGATACTTTGCTTGTGAATATCTCGTAAACCATAAAGGTTTGAGAAATAAGACTTATATCATTCTTCATGTTTTTTTAATGCCTACAAAATAAAATAAAGATAAAACAAAGTATTACTATCCCTTTAAAGTTCTAATCAATGAGTGTTTAATGTCATCAAATAATTTCACAAAATATTCACTGAAGGCATCTGGTCCAGGGCTCTTTCATGCTGGCATTTGTTTAATGACCTTTCACACTTCCTCATCTATAAAGTTCTTCTCTAATTCATTAACCTGCACATTGGTTAATTTCAGTGTTCCTGATCTGTTTAGATATTCCTCAATATCTAATTGCTGGGGAGAATTTAAAGTAGAAGCTATGTTATATATATAGATCATAGATCATCACCATTGAGAGGCTACCATGCCTAGAACAAGACACTTTATCTTGTTCGTGCTTGATGTGTGCTCCTCACAACTCTTTTGTCTCCATATTTATAGATCATAGCTTTAAAATTCTCTGGAGGAGTTAATATTTCAGGATATTCTCTAACAATCTTACCTTTAGAGTTTTTAATGTTATTAATAAAGGAGTTATCTTATAATTAACTTAGAAATTTTGGCAAAAACCTAATATATTTGTTACCATTTTCATAAAATGTATTTCTTGACTATATGAAAAAATCTTCTATATTAGAAAGGAAATTTTTTTTTGCCCTTTGCCTAAACTCATTAAGTTCTTTTAATCTGACTTCATCCACATCCTTTTATGATTTCAGTTAGGAGCATATCTATTTGTTATGGTGATTTGTACTACTATATACCTACTATCGTCATCCACAACAGAGTCTATCATATCAAAAAGGGATAAGTCTGAATAAGAACAGAGACTCCTCTCTTTTTCTAAGTAGCAAAACTGTGAAACTGAGAAGTGCAACATTTCTTTTTAATTTAGAGAGATTATCTCTATCATAATGAGTTTCCTGAATTAGATGGATTCAACCACCTAAACGATTGCATTCTTTATATAGGAAAGCCCTCTTTTGAGGGTAATTTAAGCTTTTAGAAATGATTGAGACAACGCTAATTCTATATACATGTTCCTTTGTATGGCAAAAAGAGGACAGACTTCTATATCTAAGTACAACCATCATGGAGACATCTGACACCTCAATGAGTTCTATAAGATATGAAAAAGAAGATAATATATAAAAAAAGAAGGAAAACTCGAGATTTAACATGTAATCCCTCCAAATAAAAGGACTGCAAGAGTTAAAAGAACATCAAAGCTTGGAATAAACCACCGTCTTAAGACACTAATATAACCTTATCAATACTGGGATGGTTGAAAAGTCCTATTGTGTTCGTGTGGGAATTTTCGCAAAAAAAAAGCATGATTTTCCTCTTTTCCCACTGGAATTCTCTCCCATAGAGAAACCCATAGATGTTCTGCCATATCAGTAACACCACCGAATTTCCCATGAGAATGGTTCCATTTTCTACCTATGTTTTTCAATGGTAGCAGAACTTCCCTACCCCATACAACGAAAACCCAGAATTTCCACCTATGCAGCGAGGTGTATAATCACAGGAAAGAGAGTAGAAGGAGACAGAGAGAAAAAAAAAATTATTTAAATAAATATTAAAATAAAAATGAAGTAATTTCATCCTATGCCTTCCCACTTTCTTAAAGCAGAACTATCACCCTAAATAAAGCCCCCCCAATAATTAGGCATATGGCGATATGCTTAGAAACAGTGCTATTAATGTGCAAAAGTACTGTTTAATGAAGAAATCCTTCTTCTGAGACTGGCGGCCAGGCTTGCACTCAGATATCTTGGTTTAGAGACATCTGAGTACCTGCAATGTCCCTCCCGATCTCCTTCATGGTACCTTAAGGTAACAGGAAGGGACTGATGGTGCAGCCATGCAAATGCCTCTAAAGCAAGAAGCCTGGCTGTCAGTCTCAGAAAAAGAACACGGTACTTGTGCACGATAATATCGCTGTTTCTAAGCATATCGTAATAAGCCTAATTATTGGGTGGAACTTTATTTAGGATGATAGCTCCACTTTAACCCTTTGTCATCTACCTTAATCTTCATGCTAACTTGTGTCTTCATTGCCTCTCTCTGACATCTACCTCTCTTTCAAGTATTCAGTAATATCTCCAGTTCCCAAGTAATGTTCATTAGACCCCATCTCACCCTCCAGTTACCTCCCTGTATCACTATTTTGCCTTTTGCCTCAAAACATTTTGAGTGCCAATTCTCATCTGCTTACATTTCTCAACTCCCTCAACACTGTGGACTCAATGCAATCTGGTTTTTGAACCACTTTCTCTACAGACTGTTTATATGAATGATTTCCATTTATGCAAAAACCAATGGAAATTTCTCTCTTCTTATCCTCCTTGACCTGTCTTCTGCATTTGACAAAGTCGACCATATCATTTTCCCCCACATTCTCCAATCTTTTAGTATCTGTGACCTGGCACAATCCTGGCTCTTATCCTATCCCTCTCAATGATCTTTCTATGTGTCATTCACCAGCACGTCCTGAGCTCCTATTTTCCTCCTTCAGTAGGAGTACATCAAGCCTCTGTTCTGGCCCCTATCTCTTATATCTGTATACTCTTCCCTGGAGCTTCAACTACCTTTTCTATGCAGAAGACACACAAATCTCTCTCTTCAAACCTTCATTTTCACCTGCAATACAGTAGGTCTCAGAATGCCTTACTGCAGCCTCTTCGTGAATGGCTCATCATCAACTAAAACTTAATATTTTTAAGACTGAACAGCTTAACTTTCCTCCTAAATCCTGCACATAACCTCTGTTTCCTATAACTGTTCAGGTCTCCAAAATTTACACCGTTTAGACTGTGGACTCCCGTTCCTTCAATACCCACACTAATGAAGTGTCAAAAAGCTGTCATTTGTTTTATCAAAACAGAACAAAAATCTGCCCACTTCTTTCTTTCTCTACAACAAAACTGTCATATACACTATTGTCCTTTCCCATCTGGACTATTGCAACTCCTTACTTATTGGTCTGCCCACCACCCATAACGCTCCTCTTAACTGATTTTTAACTTGACCACCAGATTACTCTTCCTTTCCTCCAGAAAAGTATTTGTCCCATATTACTAAAATTGATGTGATGGATTCCCATAAAGATAATTTTACCTTCAAAATCTTCTTAATTACCTTTAAGGCTCTAAAACACTTGTCCCCATTCTATATTTCATCTTTGCTATCCCATGATATAGCTGCATGCTCACAATGCTCTGCTCATTATGGACATCTATCTGCTTCTTTAACCTCTAATGCTGTATCTAACTGAAGGTTTTCTCCTTTGCTCCTCCCTACCTCTGGAATTCCTTGCCGCCCAGTATTCTCCATGCCACAACCCTCAACAACCTCATCTCCAAACTAAAAAAATATGTTTTAAATGTAGCACTACCATAATACATAACCCTTATCTTATATGCAGTAGAGGTTGGAGATATATAATAGTGGAAGAGATTGAAGAATAGAGGCATGAACAATGGTGAAGGGGGAGGATAATGGAAGAAAAATGGAAGGGAAAAAGAAAAAGGGAAAGAGTAAGAGATACAGGTGGAAGGGGAGGAGGAATGTAAGGAAGAGAGGAGAAAGAGGACAAGGAAAGGAAAGGTGGCTAGAGGACTGGACATATAGAAGGGAGGAAGTGAAGCCTTTCATGGTAATTATGCCATATTGTTAACCCTTTAGGACCGGGTGCATAGATTAATGCAAAGCAATGTATTGTACTCCCCTATGTTCCTTCATGGGTTCAGTGGTGGCACTACAAAATAAGCAGAATAAGCAGTTAGTCAGGACCCCCACTTGGTCAGAGGGCCTGCACTGACCTGCAGCTTTTATACAGTAGCACCACCACATGTAAACAACATGTAAACCTAGAGTTGTCCCTGAATGGGTTAACATTTATGTTTATCTGTAGGGAAAAAGTACTTCCCTTCTGAGCAGTACAAGACTTAAGCTCTAATTAATCTGCTTTTTAGAGGTGGTTGATTACAATATGGAGGCAAGCAGACTTTTTATTTGTAATTAATAACTGGGGTTATTGCCCAAGATAATGCATATGTGCCAGTTAAGGCAGTGGCATAACTACAATGGAGCAGCAGAGGGTACAGCTGTGACTATTCTACCTCTGCACCTTCATGAGGGCAACTTTGGTGTTATAAAGTATAAGTAGATGTGTGCTACCACTCAGATTGCTGTGTATCGAAATGAGGGCATTCAGAGGCAGGTGTCACACATCACTGGGCACCTCCTTGGCACATAAAGGAATATTGTTTAAGCCACAATGCCAGCACATCGCTATTTATGATTTATTTAAGCAGATGAAATGGAGGGATTGGCTCTGATAAACTATTAGGTGATTTATTCAAAGAGCTTGTCAGAGCCAGTCTCTCTGTTCAGTCTGATAAATCATATAGCAGTGTGTTGGCATTGTAGCTTAAAAATTAACCCCATTATGTGCTAAGGATGTGTCCATTTCCTACTGCATTATAAACACTGCAGAGCAGTTCCAGTGTGTGGCAGGGATTCAGATGTCTCTGACTGGCTGGTCCCTCAACTAACTACTGCTGTGTCTGACCTGTAGCTGTGAGTGTCCAAAAGAGGTAAATGCTTAAGTGTGTGTGTGTGTATATGTGTATGTATGTGTGTATATGTGTGTGTGTGTATGTGCATGTAGGTTTGTGTGTGTGTCTGTGTGTGTGTGTATATCTGCATAAGTGCCCTGAGGCACTCTGTTATATGAATGGAGGTCCCCATCTATTGGTAAACACTGTTCATCTGCTTATGTTTACTTGTGACCTCCAGTTCTATTTGTGGGAAAAGTATCTACATATATGCCTTGTGCATCCACAACAGCCCCGCTCCTTGATCATCAGACCATAACAATAAATAGGTTTCTTTATGCAAATCTGGGACTGCTGGAAAGCTAAGGAGAGGGCCTCTGAATCTGAAGGTCAGATTTTAATGTCAGATATGCACATCCATTAAACTTCTCCTGCCATAAGTGACAGACTGAGCACTCACTCATTTACCTTGTAACCAATGTGAAACTGTCCAATCAGTTACAACCAACACACAAGATACATGACTTTTATAATAAAATGTAAGGTAAGCATTACATGGACTCTCAGTCACGTCATTTGAAGGACGAAACTCATCTCCCTCCTTGAATACAGAAGCATCCATTAATCCACTGGATGCTAGCGATAGCTACCAAACATTACAAAGCAACATTTTGGAGACATTGCTAACATCCATGGAATTAGGAAGATTGATTGCTGGAATATGGGGAACATCTCTAAAACAGGCTGGAGGAAGGTAGTGGAAATATAGTTAGGGATTGAATCAAGATGTGTTTGGGCGCACATGATGATGGGATGCATACTGACTATTGGGGGATGGTGTGAATTAACCACAGGGGCAATTAATTCATATGTTTTGATGCTATAGAATGGGTATGTGTGGAATGAGTGTATAGGATACCTGCTTAGTTCTTACCTATTTTCTTTTTTATGGCTTATATATTTTTTGTAATGCGCATTTTACACCTATAGCATATTCAGTCAATTGACTTGGATTTTGGTCTTACCCTCTTTCTCCTTCCTTTTGTATATTCTTCACTCCCTTCCTCCATCTTTCCCTCCTTTGATATAAACTGGGCCACATAGTCATGTTGTCAACAGTGAAATTAACCATCAGAGGCAATTTATAGAACTACCCCAAACTGCATTTCAGACATTGCAATCCTTTCTGTGTGTGTACTGTAAACTTGTTGTCCAGTCTTTCATAGATTGCACGTTCTTAATGTAAGTTTCCCTACTTATTGCAAGTTCTAGGACCTCCCCCCTTATCTTTATTGTACACAGTGTTGGTCTGTTCTATAGACTGCAAGCTCTTAGTGTTCAGGTACCAAGCTGAATGCAAGGCCTGTGGTCCATGGTGAAACAATCCTCAGTGCTTGCAAAATATCTAAGAGTACTGCCGAGCAAGAAAGGTAGATTAACCTTGACTACATCTGTATGTTGGTAATCATTATTAATATATGTTGCATTTCTGTTTCTTCTTTGTGTGAACTGTGAAAAACTAAGAAGTCAACTGAAAAAGCATCAGTGTCTATTAATGATCCCATGCAGGAAAACATGGCTGTATATTGTAATCTGATTGGCTGGGAGGTGTGGCTCCTAATGTACTGAAAGGGCTACAGACTGATTGGGTGAAAGATGCATTTCAGCTACAACACAGCCTCCAGTCACTGGCCAGCGACCTGAATAGCAAACCAATCAAATTGCATGGCGTGGCTACCTTCTCAGTTTTCTGACTTCTGCTTAGAGAAGTGCAGAGAAGCAGGGACATAAATGAGGTAGCTCAATAACATGGGACCTTGATGCCAAATCAGACAAATCCCACCTTAGTTGGAGAGCATTTAATCCTGCAAGATATAGTTTTTAACCCTTGTTAACCCTTTATTCTGATAACATGCAACACATTTCAACATAAATTTAAATTGCCTATACTTTTTATTATTTTTTTAATTTTCATTTTCACCTATTAATGTATCTGACCTTAAACTCACTGGATCTGTTTCTTTTGAGTTTTCTGTCAGGGATTGTGATATAAGTTGTATTGATATAATGTAGAAAAGATTCAATGTAAAAAAGACAACATACAGCAGGGGTATCAAGTACAGACCTCAAGAGCTGCCAACAGTACAGTATTGAAGGTTTCCATGAATAAGCAGAGATGGGCTGATCAAAACGAATGAATCATTGATTAACTCACCTGTGCTTAATCGTGAAAATCCTTAACACAAGTGCCAGAATCGTCATGGAAAAACTTCCATTAAGGCCCCATGATAGTTCTGTATGTCATGGAATACAGGGGTCCCCTCGAGGCTGCATGCTGTTCGGGGACCCCTGAATCTACTGGAGCAATAAAAATAAAAATAAATGCTCCATGGTTCTTAACTGCCAGCCATACAGTCATTAAGGGGTTAAATTCTGGTCTGTTGGTGGCCCTTGAGGATAGAACTTAGACACACATGACATACAGTACATAGAGCACTTAGTGTTGCAGGAATAATGTCACATTGTTTCCTGGACCTGCTTTGATGGTCATCTGACCAGAACACTATTTGAAAACAGTGATACATGGAGTTTACTGTCTGTTGTCTTTACTGAATTAAGATAAACAGTATACACATCAGACAAACAAACATTTTATTGTCCAGGTTGAAGGAATCAGCAAAAAGCTGTACTTTGTGCTCAAATGTCATATAAAAATATTAATTCTGAGAGTCTGTTACAAAGATATGTTTTTCCAATTGCGTATATTCACCAGCTAAATATAAAACATATTCTAAGTAGAAACCTTTACGTATTTAGTAGTCAATTAGTAAAACAGCTTGAAAATTCAATACATTTTTAGTTTTCGGCTTGACAAACATGGTAAAAATATTTCAGATTTAAATGCATTTACTACAAAATATACATGAATATTTAGAGTATATCTACATTTTATGTCAAATAAGTTTAACTAGAGCTTTTCTTACAGGTAGAGTTACACTGAAAAAACCTGGCCACCCCATTGATATTGCATATTAACCTTAACAACGCATTTCACACACCCCTGACACTCAGAGGGTTAACTGGTCCCAATTCTTTCTTTAATCACTTTGCAAAACCTCAAAATGATTAAATTAATATGAATGATGTATGCAGTAGAATATGCTATCCACAGGTTCACATTGAAGCAAATACTGTACATTAACATCTTTTCTATATTCACTTCCAAAATACTGTCTGGGCTCTTGGTGGAAAAACTACTAACAGTTAAAAGTGAGGCCGATTTACTAAGAACTTGTGCATTTCTGGGTCAAACTAATTGCACAGTAAAGGACAAATTCAAATTAATTGTGATTTCATTTATTCTGGTACATCAGTGACTCAAGTTTTAGCCAATTTCATTTTTTAAAGTGAAAAATTTCATGTGATAGATTCTCTCCAGACTTGATCGTACCACAAAATGAAGGATACTATACATAAATATACAGTTTTTCTTAGGGCTCATAATCACAAAAATAAAAATAAACATATTGTGCATGACAATTTCCATAAACATACATTTAGATGTTAGCATTCTTATTTTTGTCAAATATTAGTAGAAAAAGGGGTTACCCAAAGTAAAGTGGCTAGACACCATGTATGAGAACCAGTGTTGTAAGTTATACATAAAGAATTACGAAAATGAAACTCCCTTGTATACAAGGAAGTCTATAACATAATACAGAAAAAATATATTTTATAAAACTTCAGAACTAGGAAACAAGCCATTTAAATGATTTAAAATGCTTTACTAAATTTACATTCATAAAACATAAATATATATATATATATATATATATATATATATATATATATATATATATTATTTTTTTTTTTCAGTGACTCGATTCAGGGATTTTAGTTGATCTTAGTTGCAAAATGAAGAACATATTAAACTTGACTTACACTGGGTGAGTCCTTCGATTAGATTTCTTCTGCTCTGCAGCTACTGAGATAAGAGTGTTTTATAGACGCACCTTGGATCACTGAACTGCACCTTATTTGTAACCAAGCAACAAGGAAATAGTTACCTGTAAAAAAAAAAAAAAAAAAAAAAAAAAAAAAAAAAAGGTGGGGAGGGCTTAGTTTCCTTTTTTATTTTTTATTTTGTTCTCGTATGTTCTCATGCCCGAACACAAGATACATTGCTTTCATTCTTCCATGCCTTAGATCAAATATCATTAAATTAGGAAACCAGTAAAAAGGAGCCAGTGTGCGCGCTTTTCACATAGAACTGGGTTCATTTCAATGAAAAACGAGACCAGCCATGAAAGTTGGAATTGTATGCACCTATTGTTTGTGGCAAATAGTTTTTGGTTCACTGATGTTTGGAGATTAAACGATACATAAAAGTTATCTTGTATTTAGAAACATAGATAAATGTTTATGCAAAAATGCAAAAGTGTTAGAAGAGAAATGTAACAAAGCCAGAACATTTATCTAGCAATTTGTTTATATAAGACGTTATTACATTGGGTTTTTAAAACTAGGGATTTTCAGTACATGAACATTACCATCAGAGAAGCAGATGCTTTAAGAACTGCAGTAATTCTGATAGAGACCTCACTAGCATTCGCGGGGTTAGAGGCACATTTATATCAATTGGAAGTGGTCAGCCATGTAATGCTATTTATTGCTATACAGTAAAATCTCAGGTATAATACTCATCTGTGCATAATACACAGTGTAAATCATAGTCAAGATTTTAGTGGAAAACCAATAGTGCTCATGTATAATAGGCACCCTTGGTTTTCCTCCCTCTTCCCACCAAAAGAAAAAAAAAATGTTTCTTGTCTGCTTCCCTCCATCAACCCACCTCAATACGCTCCCACCTTCCTCTCCCTCTACTCACCACCTCCAGAGTCATCTGGGATATCTGGCAGTGGGCAGTATGCTTGCATTTTCAACCCGCATCCTGCATCCCACTGTGAGAACCTGTGTTAATTCAAGATGATGGTAGTGCCCTTTGAGGACAAGGTCCTTACGAGGCACTACCAGTAGTGCCCTGCGAGGACTTCAAAGGGCACTACCATTATCTTGAATTAACCTGGGTGCTCGAAGGGAGATGCTAGAAATGGGCTGCAAATACAAGCATACCGCCCACTGTGCAGTTATAACAGAAGGCTCTGGGAGGGGGAGAGGACAGTGGGAGCATATTGAGGTGGATGGATGGATGGAGGGAAGCAGACATGTGGCTATATATATTTTTCTCCCATGTATAATATGTTTCCTCCACTTCACATGAGGTGAAAATGAGCAAAATTGTGATTATTATATGCAAGATTTTACAGTATTTCATTTGATGCAACCTGCTTTTCTATCTGATGTAGTTGGTATGGCTATTTATCAATTTTTGCACTTCCTAGGACATGTGAAATGTCAACTTGAGATGTCTCCAACACATTGCAGCGCAGTACACTGGAGAAATCTCTAGAATCCTTGTAGTTTACCCTTTGACTGCCAGGGAGGTGTCCAACACATTGCAGCACAGTACACTGGAGAAATCTCTAGAATCCTTGTAGTTTACCCTTTGACTGCCAGAGAGGTGTCCAACACATTGCAGCACAGTACACTGGAGAAATCTCTAGAATACTTGTAGTTTACCCTTTGACTGCCAGAGAGGTGTCCAACACATTGCAGCACAGTACACTGGAGAAATCTCTAGAATCCTTGTAGTTTACCCTTTGACTGCCAGAGAGGTTTCCAACACATTGCAGCACAGTACACTGGAGAAATCTCTAGAATCCTTGTAGTTTACCCTTTGACTGCCAGAGAGGTGTCCAACACATTGCAGCACAGTACACTGGAGAAATCTCTAGAATCCTTGTAGTTTACCCTTTGACTGCCAGAGAGGTGTCCAACACATTGCAGCACAGTGTGATGTATACCTTTCTGGCACGCAAAGGGTTTCGATGTAGTCTCATTTTTTTAAATAAAATATCCCACAGTACTAAAGATTTTCTATTACACCTACTCAGGCCAACTCTCTGGCTGTATTCAATTATACTTTTGCCATATGGTGAACTCTAGAGGACTAGTTAAATATCTTAACTTAAGTATTATTAATCCCTATATTAAAGTCCTATTAAAAATAAATGTATTGCCCCCAGTGTCATCTCTCAAGCCTTTATGGTTTGAGAGATGATCACTCCTAAAGTTGCCCTCCCCCTTCCCCGTAGTCAGCGTTCTAGCTGACTGCAGGGAAGAGAGTTGTACGACTTTCAGGCGGCTCTCCAGCACAGCCGCAATCGCGTTAATAAAAATGTATACTTTCACTGAAATGGTCTTCTATGTGTGCTTGGTTTGCAAGCACATGTAGAAGACAGTTTTAGTGAAAGAGCCGCCTGATGATCTATGACCGGATTTCCCTTCAGCCAGCTACAACGCTGACTTCGGGGAAGGGGGAGGGAGAGGGCAACTTTAGGAGTGATTATCTCTCAAACCGAGATGACACTGGGGGCAATACATTTATTTTTAATAGGACTTTACTATAGGGATTAGTAATACTTAAGTATTACTATCCCTTTAAATACTTCTCTGTAACCAAGGTAGTGAGGTTTCACTTGTGGGTGCACTTACTCAATGCAAAGGCAAAAAGGAAGGTCACCCACATATATATTTATACTGTTTAATGTATTTATCCATTGCAGGGCACACTCTTAAATGTAACCATTGGAGTATCAAAACACTGGTACCTAGGAGGATATGCATGTATACATCTATATACAGCCATATATACACACATCCATCCTGCAAGTGAGTCAAACAGTAAAACTTAGTGAAAATTGCATGAAATTAGGGAAATAATAGTAATGGATTAATTCAGAGAGACTGATGTATTAAGTAAAAGTGCTACAATGAAAAGACTAATAGACAAAGGCTCAGTCATTAGCAACTAATGAGACAACGATTTAACATGATAAAATAATAATTTACAAGTGATTGTTACAGGCAACCTGAGAAACAATACTGCTATATAATATGAAATATATATTTTGTTGTTGTTTGAACTACATCTTTACAGTACACATTGAGATCACCAGAGGACTTTACTCTGCAGAATGTACTTATCGAGGGGGTGCAATGAGCGGTATTTATTGTTATTATTATTATAATATTTATTTTGGGTTATCATTTTGTATTATTTCTGTAATGTTTATATTTTATTGTTTTGATATACTTGTTGCATATATAGAGCATTATTTCTCATTTATACATTATATTTATATATTATTAAATATATTATATTTTACTAGACGTGTGCTCTTTGTCCTTTATGTGCACTAAGAAAAGTAGAGCAATTCTGCAGTTCAGCTAATGAATTGAAGGGTTGATCTATTCATACGTTTCTACAGTAAAATAAGCACTGAGACAGAATCTTCTGGCTGTTCCTGCCTGTTGCCTGTTGCCTTTGTACTAAGCCATCTATGCTGAAAATTGTCCTATTTACACTGCCTGAGTAAAGGGAAAGGCAGTGGGACAGTATGTGTGTGTATAGGGAAGTTAATTTCTCTTCAGCTTCTTCAAAACCCTGAACTATGATACTACAGAGGACATGGTGTAATATAACTCCCATTTCCTGCACATGCTATATGGGAGGTGTTCAGTGCTTGCTTGCATTAAAGGGATAGTAATGTTTCACAAAAACAGCAGCTCCAAAGAATCGTCATAGTATTTGGGCCATGGAGAGTGTTATTTCAATACTGTCAGAGTTGTAGTTCAAGAGTATTTGAATGATAAAGTATCCCCCTCCCTCCCCTTTTACCTAGTGTAACTGCCTCCCCTCAGATGTGGAATCTGGTCCCTTGACCAGACAGATCACATCAAGGCACAATCTTCTTACTGCGTGCATAAGGAAACCCTTCCCCCATTGACAGGTTTTTTCTTATGCTCACTGAAGACTGTCCCTCTCTGGGATCCATCCGGTCAGTCTTGCTGCTCTGAGGTGGGCAGTGTTACATCAGTAAAAGGGAAGGGGATACTTTGCCATTCAATTACTCTTGTACTACAACTCTGACAGTATGGAAATAACACTCTCCATGGCCCAAATACTATGAAGATTAATTGGAACTGATTTTATTTTGAAACATTACCATCCCTTTAATGTCTTAACAATGGAAGAATGTGTGTGTAGGTATGCACTATAGCAATCATAGGCTCTTGTACATACCCAAAGGTATATGTGCTGTCCTCAGGACAGATGGTTAAGAAATGTCTGTTTAAATATTTATTTTAAGGTTTGCTATGTTGCCCTATTATGCACTGTATATGTGTTGGCACCATCTAGTGGCCATTTATTGTAATTGCCAAGGTTTTATACAATACTTTAGGCTATTATGTACTTCCTTTTCCTGCTACTAGCAGAGACTTGTGGGAAGGGGAAAGCTATTTTCTTCACCACATGAAGCGGAAGAGCTCTTGACTTCAATATCTCCTCTTATGGAAACATCGTCGGTAAGAGACAAAAGTTTATCATTTCTTCAGGCACCTTACTGTTTCCAGCTGTTTTAGAGACACTTTGTTTATGTCATATTTGCTGTACATCTGTATTATCAGCCAGCTGCTCCTTTAGATAGTTCTGCAGTCTGGATAACTTACATATGATGCATCACACTGTCAACATGCTTTGTAACTGTACTTTTGTAATGGTGTGTCATCTTTATGTATTCTGTATTCTTACAGTTTTTATTGTTTTGATTTTCCCTCAGTTTTACCCCATCGCTACAGCTGGTTATTAAAGACACAGATTTCAACCTAGTCTCATTTATTGACCTGTAGTAGGGTGTTTAGCTGCCTGTAGAGCTGCACATAGACCCCAGGGGTACGTGTAGTGGGGGCAGGATAGTAAACGACGAGTGTCCAGGAAGTGGGTGAGAGGACCAGACTACACAGAGGCCCACTACTGTCAACACAGTAACCTTCAAACGACAACCTCAGCGACCTCTATACAGTCAGATAATGTCAAGAAGCCAGGCTTCCTCATGAAAGACAAGGTCCCAAATAGGAAGCTCTACCAATCTGTCCATCTGCCATCATTGCCCGCACCAAGGCCGAAGCTGCAAAGGCATGCACCGCCTTCACAGAACAGGAGACGCAGATGAAAAAAGAGAGAGCCCTCCTGCAAGCTAACATAGAAAGGCTGGCAGTAGAGAAGGAAGCGGCAGCAGCCATAGCTGAAGCAGAAGCTCTGGAAGCAGTTGCATACCCCAACATTGAGCACAGCAGATGCAGCAACGTGCTCGGCCCAGAAGTGGACCACCAGGATTCACTATGGCTCACAGCAGAGTATGTTTATCAACACTTCCGGATCAATCGACAGCCCTCAGCCTGCACAAGAATCAAAGGATGTCGACAGAGAGACAAGTCAAATGTACCATACAAAGCAGCAGGCAGCTGACTTTGAATTTCAGAGCTGCAAGCAAGGCAATACAGAGCAATGTGACATTGCCCTCAACAAGCCCTTTGCACAGCAAGGAACTCAACCTCCATTCCAGCATACAGAAATGTCTTTCACACCAAAACAATATGACAATGGCTGGCCTAAAGCAGAGACTCCTAACAGGTATGGCCACACACCACGCTTTTACCATGGCAATGCACTGCCAACCTATTCTAGTGCTAACCAAGCCACAATAGACTTTGCCAAGTTCCTTTCACGGAACGAGCTAATCACTAAAGTACTTGTAAAGTTCAGTGATCGCCCATAAAACTACAGAGCCTTGTGATCTACCTTTCAGAATGTAATCAGAGACTTAGACTTGTCAAGAATTGAGAAGTTAGATCTCCTAGTAAAATGGCTTGGGAATGAGTCTGCTGAACATGCTAAGCGAATCAGAGACATTAACATAAATTACCCAGAGACAGGCCTTAAATTGATCTGGGACAGACTTGACGAGAGCTACGGCTCAGTAAAGGCTGTAGAAAGCACACTATTTAAAAGAATTGATGATTTCCCGAGAATAGCTAGTAAAGGTTATCAGAAAGTCAGAGAACTAAGTGACTTGCCAATGGAACTGCAGGTGATCAAAGCTGAAGGAGACTTCTTGGGACTTGCATTCCTTGATACAGCCAGAGATGTTAACCCTATAGTACAAAAGCTCCCCTACAACCTTCAGGAGAGATGGGTCACACATGGTTCTAGACAGAAAACAAACCCACAATGTACCATTTCCTCCCTACATTGTGTTTGTAGACTTTGTAAACCAACAAGCAAAAATTAGAAATGACCCCAGTTTTGATTTTACACTGTCATGTACCACTCCTCCTGGTCTCAAACTCCATAAAGCACCAGTGGTGGTTAATTAAACTAGTGTTTCCTCTACAGATTCCTTTTATAGGTCTTCAACTTTCTCACACCAAGAGGACAAAATAAAGGATCCTAATAGACAGCGTCCCCTGCTGTCATGGACTCTCAGTAAAGAAACACACAAAACAGTACAAGTGAATTTAAACCAGTTTATTGAGCAATAGATAATAAGAATACTAGTAGTAATAATGAACACTTCCTCAGCCAGAGGGGAGATAGACGTGAGGACAGTGTCTAGTCCACTACCCAGGAGCTGGTACTGAGTCTTAGAACCAGGCTTGGCTCTACCACAACAGGAAGGAATGATAAGACCAGTACAGGAGTGTACCCAGCGGAGGCACAGAGCGAATAGACCACCGAAACCAATAGCGTAACTGGTAGCACCACTCGAGGCAGCAGAGTAGGTGCTTAGATAGATGCAGCCACAAATAGGAGGTCACTACTGAGGCAAGGAGCGAGACAAGCTGCACTCTATTTTACCGAATGCAACTAGGAAGCACAGAGCATAGGTAGCACCGCAAGTGCTAAACCAGGCAACAGGTAAGCGAAGAGGCGAGTGCCCAGGAGCCAGACTAAGTTGCGCTAGCTGCCCGGAGGCAAATGGATGGCACCAAGTGGAGGCAACCTGCAAGCGACCAGTTGGTGGCTGAGCTACTAGGTAAAGGAGCGCTCCCTGGATCGGCCTAGTGGGTAGTCAGACAGGAGCGAGGCACAAACGAAGCATCAGTCAGACAGGCCACAGTCAGGGACCGGGTCAGATAGTCAGCCACAGCAAAGGTCAGCATGAAGCGGGTAGTCGGACAAGCCAGAGTCACACATGGATCAGGAAGTCAGCCAGAGCCAAGGTCACAACTGGGGCGAGTAGTCAGACAAGCCAAGGATCGAACATCAGGAGACAACGTAAGCCAAGAAAGGGTCAGAGGAACAAACTAGATGCGAACAGGAACACAACGAAAGGGCAACAAGTCCTAGCCTCAATGAGGTTTATAAAGCAGCAGAAGGAGGCGGGACCCAATTAGACCCAAAAGAATAGGTGTCCGTGCCAGTGCCTGAAATATGACTGTAGCACTGAGGAAGTGGCCGGAGGCCATGCCGGCAGCCATGCAGAGGTAAGAGCACAGGCTCTTGTAGGCCTCAAAGGGAGACTGTAATACCTGCGCAGGAAGCCACATCCTCTCCTGAAATGCAGAGTCTTCAGGGAGAAGCCTGTAGAGGACTGCAAAGCCTTCCTCAGGGAGAACAATATCTGCTACAAATGTTGTTCATCGACAGCGCACTTTGCCAGAGACTGTAAGGTCAGTGCAAGATGCACAGAATGTGACAGCACAGATCATAACACTGCTTTGCACCCTGGGTCACCCCATGGACTTTAACTCATACCGACAGTGCCCAAGAGCATGGTGGAGAGGAAAAGAACATTGGTACAGATACATCAGTAGTTACTTCACAATGTACTGAGGTCTGCAAAGGACTCATGGGTGGCAGGTCCTGCTCAAAAATCTGCCAAGTCAGGGTCTACGCAACAGGAAGCAAAGACAAGGCTATAAAAGTCTATGCAATTCTAGATGACCAAAGTAACAAGTCTCTAGCCAGATCTGCCTTTGACATTTTTAGCATTAAGGGCCCCAGCTCCCCTCACTCCCTAAGGACTTGTGCAGGTACTGTTGAGACAGCGGTGAGGAGGGCGACTGGCTACCAAATCAAGTCAATAGATGGTCAGATATGCTTGCCCTTACCAACTATTGCAGAATGTAACCAGACCCCTAACAAAAGATTTGAAATCCCTACACCAGATGCTGCAATACACCACCCCCATCTGAAACATATAGCTCATCTCATACCACAACTTGACCCTCAGGCTCAGATAATCCTTCTCCTTGGGAGAGATATCTTACAAGTCCACAAAGTTATAGGTCAGATTAATGGTCCTCGCAATGCTCCCTATGCCCAAAGACTTGACTTAGGATGTGTCATTATAGGGGATGTCTGTTTAGGAAGTGTGCACAGACCCACCTCAGTCAATAACATGCTTACTAGTACACTAGAGAATGGACGCCCCTCCATTTTTCAACCATGCCAAAATTGTTTCCTCATAAAGGAACTGCCATACAGCACCCCTCTGCCCTGCCCCTTCACAGGCCCTTCCTGTGGCAATCATGCCTGTGACAGTGACCAAGATCACCTAGGGTGCTCAGTATTTCATAGAACTAAAGGAGACAATCAGGTGGCAATGCCTTTTGAGGACAGACTGTTCTTAGAGATAATGAAACAGGGAATAGTCAGGGATGACTCTAATAGCTGGGTCGCACCTCTACCCTTTAGACCCCAAAGACAACGTTTGCCCAAAAACGGGGAACAAGTTTATAAACGCTTTGCATCCCTTAGGCGCAGTTTCCAAAGAAAGCCAGAAATGAGAAACCACTTCTTCTCCTTCACGGAGAAAATATTTCAGAATGGTCATGCAGAGATAGCTCCTACCTTAAATGACTCTGAGGAGTGCTGCTACCTACCCAAATTTGGAGTATACCACCCAAAGAAACCAGGTCAGGTTAGAGTAGTGCTTGATTCATGAGGGTGTCTCCTTAAATGAGGTCCTCCTGTCAGGTCCAGACCTTAATTACAGACTCCTAGGAGTACTTCTCTGCTTTCGCAAAGACTCTGTTGCATTTATAGCTGACATCCAACAGATGTTTCATTGTTTCCTCGTTAAAGAAGAACATATAAACTTCTTAAGATTCCTTTGGTTTATGACCCTTTCAAAGACATCATAGAGTATCACATGCGAGTACACATCTTTGGCAATAGCCCTTCCCCCGCAGTTGCTTTTTATGGACTCAGATATTCTGCTAAGGAAGGAGAGACAGAATATGGATCAGAAGTTAGACCCTTCATTGAAAAAGACTTTTATATAGACGACTGTTTAAAATCACTTCCTACAGATGAGTCTGCTATCAGTCTCCTTAAAGGGATAGTAATGTTTCATAATAAAAGCAGCTCTAATTAATCGTCATAGTATTCGGACTTTGGAGAGTGTTATTTCAATTCTGTCAGAGTTGCAGTTCAAGAGTAATTCAATGACAAAGTGTCCCCCTCCCGCTCCTTTTACTGATGTAACACTGCTCAGCCAGATCAGAAGGGAGGTGCCCAGGTAGACTGCAGAGAGGGACAATCTTCAATTAAGATTAAGGAAAAACCTGAAAAGCTTGTCAAGGGGGGCAGGGTTTTCATTGTTTTCATAGTAATAAGAGTGTCCCCTTCTGTTAGCTAAAAAAAAACACACAGAAAAACACAGCGCAGGGAGTTCCTCTAAGTGTAGTATCTTCACAGTTTCAAGCCTTCACCTTCACCACGTGCATAAGAATGGTACTCACTTTTTCGAGAGGATAATACTGCCTCTCAGTGTATCCCACACTCCTGGTTTAAACCCCAGGTACGATTATCACCTCTTAGTCTCCCAGGTATCCTCCACCGATCTCTTTCATCAATATTACATCTTCAGGCAGAATATATTCTCCTTTCTCCCATAAGATAACTATCTCAAGGCGGGTACTATCCTCTGGGTATATACAGACTAGTAGGTAATTTATTATATATAGTACCATACACAGGTGAATAGGCAAATAGTAAATTTATTATAAAATTGTAAAATATTGAAAATAAAAATACCAGTATTGTAAGTAAAATAATCAGATATAAATAAACAGAATACCCTCAACACGTTTCGTAGGACTAGCCTACTTCCTCAAGAGCTACTTCCTCCAATTGTGAGTGCATTTATTTTCATTTATCTATAGATTGTTTATTTAATTATACTTCACCATTGGCGCCCCTCTTGTGTGTTTGTATTTTGGTTTCACCTCCCTTACAGCGCTGGGCTCACTCCCTTGGGGAGTTGCAGTATATCACAGGGCATTACCTATTGACCCTTTGAGTGCCTGGACAGCTCAGGTAAGGTTGTGCATATTCCTATCTGCAGTAGCCTTGGGCTCAAGAGCCAGCGTTGCGTTGTACCATTCTCATTAGAGGGGACACTGGTTGCCTACATATATATATATGTAATTACACTGTGTTGCAATCCACCCCTAGCGTTCTAGGGTTTTGATCAGGAGAGTTATCTCGGTCTGTTGGCATCCGGTGGCAGGGTCAGTGTTGCCTCGCTCCTTTGGGTTCTGTGTCTCCCAGGCGTCTGGGTTGTGCCAGTAGTCTAGCCTCGCTCCTCTGGGTTCTGCCAGTCACTTCCTCCTGGACCATCTGCCATCAAGGTCCTGTGGTCAGTTCTTGGACTGTGTTGCCTGCTGCCTGTTAAGTTTAAGCCAGAACTTCCGTTGCCAGAGATTGTCATTTCTCACACATACATCGCTATTACTGGCTTACTATTACTGTATATATCTGCATGTATTTCTGCTCTGTTTGTGTGGGCCAATAGGCCTAACTACGTGTGTGATCTTTATTTCAAAAGTCATTTTAACCTTACCAAACTGTTCTGAGTGTTCAACTAAAAACCGTGACACCCAGCCAGAGCAATAGCCCTTCCCCCGCAGTTGCTTTTTATGGACTCAGATATTCTGCTAAGGAAGGAGAGACAGAATATGGATCAGAAGTTAGACCCTTCATTGAAAAAGACTTTTATATAGACGACTGTTTAAAATCACTTCCTACAGATGAGTCTGCTATCAGTCTCCTTAAAGGGATAGTAATGTTTCATAATAAAAGCAGCTCTAATTAATCGTCATAGTATTCGGACTTTGGAGAGTGTTATTTCAATTCTGTCAGAGTTGCAGTTCAAGAGTAATTCAATGACAAAGTGTCCCCCTCCCGCTCCTTTTACTGATGTAACACTGCTCAGCCAGATCAGAAGGGAGGTGCCCAGGTAGACTGCAGAGAGGGACAATCTTCAATTAAGATTAAGGAAAAACCTGAAAAGCTTGTCAAGGGGGGCAGGGTTTTCATTGTTTTCATAGTAATAAGAGTGTCCCCTTCTGTTAGCTAAAAAAAAACACACAGAAAAACACAGCGCAGGGAGTTCCTCTAAGTGTAGTATCTTCACAGTTTCAAGCCTTCACCTTCACCACGTGCATAAGAATGGTACTCACTTTTTCGAGAGGATAATACTGCCTCTCAGTGTATCCCACACTCCTGGTTTAAACCCCAGGTACGATTATCACCTCTTAGTCTCCCAGGTATCCTCCACCGATCTCTTTCATCAATATTACATCTTCAGGCAGAATATATTCTCCTTTCTCCCATAAGATAACTATCTCAAGGCGGGTACTATCCTCTGGGTATATACAGACTAGTAGGTAATTTATTATATATAGTACCATACACAGGTGAATAGGCAAATAGTAAATTTATTATAAAATTGTAAAATATTGAAAATAAAAATACCAGTATTGTAAGTAAAATAATCAGATATAAATAAACAGAATACCCTCAACACGTTTCGTAGGACTAGCCTACTTCCTCAAGAGCTACTTCCTCCAATTGTGAGTGCATTTATTTTCATTTATCTATAGATTGTTTATTTAATTATACTTCACCATTGGCGCCCCTCTTGTGTGTTTGTATTTTGGTTTCACCTCCCTTACAGCGCTGGGCTCACTCCCTTGGGGAGTTGCAGTATATCACAGGGCATTACCTATTGACCCTTTGAGTGCCTGGACAGCTCAGGTAAGGTTGTGCATATTCCTATCTGCAGTAGCCTTGGGCTCAAGAGCCAGCGTTGCGTTGTACCATTCTCATTAGAGGGGACACTGGTTGCCTACATATATATATATGTAATTACACTGTGTTGCAATCCACCCCTAGCGTTCTAGGGTTTTGATCAGGAGAGTTATCTCGGTCTGTTGGCATCCGGTGGCAGGGTCAGTGTTGCCTCGCTCCTTTGGGTTCTGTGTCTCCCAGGCGTCTGGGTTGTGCCAGTAGTCTAGCCTCGCTCCTCTGGGTTCTGCCAGTCACTTCCTCCTGGACCATCTGCCATCAAGGTCCTGTGGTCAGTTCTTGGACTGTGTTGCCTGCTGCCTGTTAAGTTTAAGCCAGAACTTCCGTTGCCAGAGATTGTCATTTCTCACACATACATCGCTATTACTGGCTTACTATTACTGTATATATCTGCATGTATTTCTGCTCTGTTTGTGTGGGCCAATAGGCCTAACTACGTGTGTGATCTTTATTTCAAAAGTCATTTTAACCTTACCAAACTGTTCTGAGTGTTCAACTAAAAACCGTGACACCCAGCCAGAGAAATTCTCTGTTAGTGTACCAATTCCTGAAATTATGGGTCTTCCTGGGTTTCCGTCTTTGTGTATTTTTGGTAGCATGTAGAAGGAGCCTATTTTTGGATCTGCTGGTATTAGGGGCCTTATCTGTTCTCCAGTGTTGGAGGGCAATTCTTTTATGATTCTGTTAAGTTGTTTTGTATAATTTTTTGTGGGATCATCTTGTAATTTCACATAGTATCTTTCATCAGAGAGTTGCCTATTTGCTTCTTGAATGCAGTCCACAGTGTTCATTATAACAACAGCTCCCCCCTTTGTTGCCCTATTATGTAATGTATAAGCCATTTATTGTAATTGCCAAGGTTTTATACAATAGGCTCTTAAGTACTTTCTTTTTCTGCTACTAGCAGAGACTTGTGGGAAGGGGAAGGCCATTTTCTTCACCACATGAAGGGGAAGAGCTCTGGACTTCAATCTCTCTTCTTATGGAAGCATCGTCGGTAAGAGACAAAAGTTTACCATTTCTTCAGCTACCTTACTGTTTCCAGCTGCTTTAGAGACACGTCATATTTGCTGTACATCTGTATTATCAGCCAGCTGCTCCTTTAGATAGTTCTGCAGTCTGGATAACTTACATATGACCCATCACATTGTCAACATGCTTTGTAACTGTATTGTTGTAATGGTGTGTCATCTTTATGTATTCTGTATTCTTACAGTTTGTATTGTTTTGATTTTCCCTCAGTTTTACCCCATCCCTACTGCTGGTTATTAAAGACACAGACTTCAACCTAGCCTCATTTATTGTCCTGTAGGAGGGTGTTTAGCTGCCTCTCGAGCTGCACATTGACTCCGGGGGTACGTGTAGTCAGGGAAGAACAGTAAAGCTGCATGATTTTAGGGTAATGTCTTAAAACAAAAATTAGCTGATCTTCCAAATGTGTGCATTTACTCTAATAATTCCCAAATTCTTATTGGAGACCTCTGCAGGTCAGATTTCCACAGCTTCTTGTTAATACAACAGCCTCTATATGATTTCCATAGTCATGGACAAAGCTGCAGCAGTAGTGTCATGCACAAAGCTATAGACGAGAACATTTTCTGCTTATATCTATACTAGTTGAACAGCCCGTTACACGGGCCACAGTGCCTCTGGCAGCCGGTCGCGGGGCAGTCACACGCAGTGGAGACTACCCGCGCCTCGGCTGGTACAGAGCTGGACGCTCCTTCTGAGCGCCCAGCCCTGTATCAGCCGCGGCGCGGGCAGTCTCTACTGCGCATGACTGCCGCACGCGCAGCAGTGCCTACTGCGCATGTCGGGCGTTACACACAACTTGGCGAATTATTATATAGGATGCCTAGCTTCTTTTGGCTTTAATGTATCTGACCCCCATTCACTGTAAATACTTATTTGAAAAAAACATTTGACATTGCTAGTTTCCATACTAAAAAAGACTGAGTTTTAATAAGTTTTGAAATACCCATATACTGTTTATCTCAAGGACAGTTACTAATATACTAGTCAATGTTATTTTCACAGGATGTTTGAAAACCTGGAAATCAACTTTGTCTAGTTTACCCACATTCCATTATTCAGTCATAGAACATAAACGTTTATTTGCACTGACATGAAGTTCTAAATGCTCGGAACAATGGCTAACTTTTCAGGTGCACAATGATGTGGAATTTCCAGTTATCAGATGAATGTATAGTAGATATAGAGAGGCTGAGGTACTATGAAGAACTGGAGCAATTTTGTTTCAAACTAACTGCACTATTGGAGACAAATAAACATTTCCCTTTGATTTTAATGGGGCTTCATTAATGTAGTTTAATGAATTCCAAACTGAGGGTCTTGTATCCCTCGGGGGATGGGTGGGGAGCAAGGTGTGTGTTTCAGCTCACAACAGCTGTGTTGCTATGCAACATAGCATCCAAAGATGAAAAAGACACTTTATCCCAAACAAGGGTGGTAGAGCCTCCTCAGTTGGCTCCTCTGCTGAAATAATCATCATTCATGTTGCCGGTAACATCAGCACACAAGGTCTATAGTCAAAGAGGAACTTTCACCCCCAAGACACTGTATCTTATTTGATTCAGCTACCAAAATGGTCTACAGATTGGTGATTTTTTTTTTAAAGTGGACACCTTAGTAGACATTAGCTATAACATTTCCATGTGACGTAACCAGTTTCACTTTCTGTGGCACAAGATCAGCTCAGCAAAGCTCTGTGATTTGCAGTACATATAATGGAACAGCAAGTGCCACTACTGTTACATTTCAGTCTCCCATAATGAAAAAAGAGAAATTTACTTTAGTCCCAAGTGTGCTTCTATGAAGAATGTATTAAGTGCTGCAATGTGATGGAGTGACACTAGTAGCATCACTCCATCACTTTGCAATGCTTAATGATCAAGGATCTCCCATAAGGATAGACTGCTGCCATGTAGGTCTTTCATTTACAGACATTCAGGGGCTCCAGCTGAAAAGCAGGTAGAATTTAACCCTTTGAGTGCCAGAGGGTTAACACTCCTCTGGCACCCGAAGGGTTAAATTCTACCCTTTTTTGGGTTTTTTTTGCATTTCAGCAGGAGCCATTCAATATCTGTAGTCTCTCTTGCTGTCTTGCAAACATTACCCCTCAGATGTCTCTCTATTCACTCCCCTAGTCTCATGGTTACCTTGCCCAGCTCCAGTCCAAGCCTGTCTGCCACAATGTTCACATAGCCCTGTCACAAATTGCTATTGGGATCAGTATTAGTCAACTCTGTCCACGCTGAATCAAGACTTCTTGAGCATCATCCATGGGACTCCACTGCAACTAGTGTCACTCCATCACATTGCAACACTTAATACATTCTTCATTGAAGCACACTTGGGACTAAAGTAAATTTTTCTTTTTTCATTCTGGGAGACTGAAATGTAATTGTAGTGGAGCTTGCTTTTCCATCATGTGTGCTGCACATCACTATGAAGGGAAGCGTGAATGCAATCCAAGGGAGAGCTGGGAGGGAGGAGAATTGGGACGTCCAGCGGAGCTGGTCCAAACTGATCTTGTGCCGCAGAAAGCGGAACTGGTTACATCACATGGAAATGTTATAGCTAATATCTACTAAGGTGTGTACTTTAAACAATCTATGGACCATTTTAGCAGATGAATCAAATAAGATACAGCATCTTGGGGGTGAAAGTTCCACTTTCAAAAAGAAAAGGAGGTGCAATTTTGGAGCAAACCAACTGTACCTTAAATTGAGCTTTTAATCCCTAGTGAGATCTCCAGTAGTGATGAGCGAGCATGCTCGGCCGAAGCTCGGTTCGGCTCGAGCATCGCTCTGCTCGGCACATGGCGGTACTCGTACGAGTACCGCATGTGCTCGCCCGCCATGTTCGGGTCTCCTCCCCGCACGTTTCGCGGCTGCTGCGCAGCCAATAAACGTGCGGGGAGGCTCTGACATCAGTGTAATGCCAGCAGCCATGTTGGCTGCTGGCATTACACTGATTGGCTGGCCAGAACCCGTGATCGGGTGCTGTATAGCACCTGACCAGCGAGTTCGGCTCAGTCTTAGCCAGGGAGAGATGAGGATAGGAAGGGAAAGTCAGTGTAGGGAGAAGAAAAGTGTTGGAACAACATATAAAGACCCAAAAGTCCTTTTTAGGACTGTTGTGTGTGGGGGCAGCAGTTATATTTTGTTTGGGGGGGCACAGATTTAAAAAAAAAAAAAAAAGTCACATATTCCGTTCACTGTGCCTAGCCGCAGATTAGCAGCACATTCTGTTTAGTGTGCAAAGTTGCAGATTAGCAGCACATTCTGTTTAGTGTGCAAAGTTGCAGATTAGCAGCACATTCTTTTTAGTGTGCAAAGTTGCAGATTAGCAGCACATTCTGTTTAGTGTGCAAAGTTGCAGATTAGCAGCACATTCTGTTTAGTGTGCAAAGTGTAAAAAATAAACGTCACATATTCCGTTCACTGTGCCTAGCCGCAGATTAGCAGCACATTCTGTTTAGTGTGCAAAGTTGCAGATTAGCAGCACATTCTGTTTAGTGTGGAAAGTGTAAAAAATAAACGTCACATATTCCTTTCACTGTGCCTAGCTGCAGATTAGCAGCACATTCTGTTTAGTGTGCAAAGTTGCAGATTAGCAGCACATTCTGTTTAGTGTGCAAAGTTGCAGATTAGCAGCACATTCTGTTTAGTGTGCAAAGTGTAAAAAATAAACGTCACATATTCCGTTCACTGTGCCTAGCCGCAGATTAGCAGCACATTCTGTTTAGTGTGCAAAGTTGCAGATTAGCAGCACATTCTGTTTAGTGTGGAAAGTGTAAAAAATAAACGTCACATATTCCTTTCACTGTGCCTAGCCACAGATTAGCAGCACATTCTGTTTAGTGTGCAAAGTTGCAGATTAGCAGCACATTCTGTTTAGTGTGCAAAGTGTAAAAAATAAACGTCACATATTCCGTTCACTGTGCCTAGCCGCAGATTAGCAGCACATTCTGTTTAGTGTGCAAAGTTGCAGATTAGCAGCACATTCTGTTTAGTGTGGAAAGTGTAAAAAATAAACATCACATATTCCTTTCACTGTGCCTAGCCGCAGATTAGCAGCACATTCTGTTTAGTGTGGAAAGTGTAAAAAATAAACGTCACATATTCCTTTCACTGTGCCTAGCCGCAGATTAGCAGCACATTCTGTTTAGTGTGGAAAGTGTAAAAAATAAACGTCACCTATTCCTTTCACTGTGCCTAGCCGCAGATTAGCAGCACATTCTGTTTAGTGTGCAAAGTGTAAAAAATAAACGTCACGTATTCCGTTCACTGTGCCTAGCCGCAGATTAGCAGCACATTCTGTTTAGTGTGCAAAGTTGCAGATTAGCAGCACATTCTGTTTAGTGTGGAAAGTGTAAAAAATAAACGTCACATATTCCTTTCACTGTGCCTAGCCGCAGATTAGCAGCACATTCTGTTTAGTGTGGAAAGTGTAAAAAATAAACGTCACATATTCCTTTCACTGTGCCTAGCCGCAGATTAGCAGCACATTCTGTTTAGTGTGCAAAGTTGCAGATTAGCAGCACATTCTGTTTAGTGTGCAAAGTGTAAAAAATAAACGTCACATATTCCGTTCACTGTGCCTAGCCGCAGATTAGCAGCACATTCTGTTTAGTGTGCAAAGTTGCAGATTAGCAGCACATTCTGTTTAGTGTGGAAAGTGTAAAAAATAAACGTCACATATTCCTTTCACTGTGCCTAGCCGCAGATTAGCAGCACATTCTGTTTAGTGTGGAAAGTGTAAAAAATAAACATCACATATTCCTTTCACTGTGCCTAGCCGCAGATTAGCAGCACATTCTGTTTAGTGTGCAAAGTTGCAGATTAGCAGTACATTCTGTTTAGTGTGCAAAGTTGCAGATTAGCAGCACATATTCCGTGTAATATGAAGAAGGCGGGTAAAAAGGGACGGGGAAGTGGACGTGATCCTGATAGTTCAGGGCGCGGGTCAGGACGCGTAGAAACTGTGCCTGGTGCCAGAGCACAAGAAAGAAAGACATCCACCATACCTAGCTTCATGTCTCAGTTTACAGGGCGTCGCAGGACATCACTCTCGAGGTCAGACCACTGCGAACAGGTGGTCGGTTGGATTTCAGGTGATACTGCTTCCAGTCGGTTAAGCACCACCCTGTCTTCCACCAAGTCCACTCTCAGTAGCCAAGAGTCTGGTCAACATAATCCTCACCCTGATCATCCTTCCTCCCACCATAGAGGGTCTGGCCAAAGAAGTGATCCCACACTGGGATATAGTGAGGAGCTCGTCTCATCACCAATCCTTCATTTGAACCTCTCTCCAAGCACGCTTGCAGAGGAACATGAAATCTTGTGCCCTGATTCACAACCTCTAGAGGGTACCCAATCACAAGAAGATGACAGAGGGGAACGGCATTTAAGGTCAAAGGAAGTGGATGATGATGATGAGACACAGTTGCCATCAAATCAACCACTATTACTGTCTCAAGACCTTGATGAGGAGGATGATACACAGTTGTCAATGACTGAGTATGTGGTGGGATCAAGAAATGAGGAGGATGATCAGAGTGAGGAAGTGGAGGAGGACTTGGTGGAGGATGAGGTGACTGACCCCACCTGGGAAGGTGGAGAGCCGAGCGATGACAGCAGTCCTGAGGGTGAGCCATCTGCAGCACCGCAACAGGCTGGAAGAGGCAGTGGTGTGGCTAAAGAAAGAAGGCGGACCGCACCAAACCGGCCCGCAAATGTTCCACGGAGCACCCCCTTGCGTAAATCTCCCTTGCCAAGGGCTAGGTGTTCCGCGGTATGGCGTTTTTTTAAGGAAAGTGCGGACGACAAAAGAATTGTAGTTTGCAACCTGTGCCACACCAGAATGAGCCGAGGCATGAACACTAGCAACCTCACCACCACCAGCATGATCCGACACATGGCATCCAAGCACCGTAATAAGTGGGAGGAACGCCCGGATCGCCAATCTGTGTCTGCAGGACACACCACTGCCTCCTCTTCCCCTGTTTTCGGTGCCGGCCAATCGCCTGTCGAAGGCGCAGGCCCGCATACCTCCCGCCCTGCACCTGTACCATCTGAAGCACCATCAGCGACCACATCCACTTCCCTGTCCCAGCGCAGCGTCCAAATGTCGTTACCCCAGGCATTTGAGCGCAAGTGAAAATACCCAGCCACCCACCCACAGGCCATAGCACTAACCTCACACCTTTCCAAATTACTGGCCATCGAAATGCTGCCATTTAGGCTTGTGGAGACTGAGTCCTTCCGCAGCCTGATGGCAGCAGCTGTCCCTCGGTACGCAGTCCCCAGCCGCCACTACTTTTCCCGGTGTGCCGTCCCCGCCTTACACCACCATGTGTCCCATAACATCACCCGCGCCCTGACCAACGCAGTTACTGGGAAGGTCCACTTAACGACTGACACATGGACAAGTGCTTGTGGCCAGGGACGCTACATTTCCCTGACGGCACACTGGGTGAATGTCGTGGAGGCTGGGAGCGACTCGGTCCCTGGGATGGCACAGGTGCTACCCACGCCGAGGATTGCGGGCCCTACCTCCATCAGGGTTTCCGCCAGCACCTACGTTATTGGCTCCTCCTCCTCCGTTTCCACCTCCGAATTCTCTGCGCGCAGCGCCACTCACCCATCAGCCGGTAGCTGGAAGCAGTGTAGCACTGCAGTGGGGAAGCGTCAACAGGCCGTGCTGAAGCTGATCTGCCTTGGGGACAAACAGCACACGGCCTCAGAGCTGTTGCAGGGGATTAGTCACCAGACCGAGCAGTGGCTCTCGCCACTCAACCTGCAACCATGCATGGTTGTGTGTGATAATGGGCGTAACTTGGTGGCGGCTTTGGAGCTCGGCAAGCTCACACACGTACCATGCCTAGCGCATGTATTTAATTTAGTGGTTCAGCGATTTCTAAAAACCTACCCCAATTTGCATGATCTCTTGACCAAGGTGCGCCGCGTGTGTGCACATTTCCGTAAGTCATCAACAGCTTCAGCCGGCCTGTTGAAGCTGCAGCAGCGCTTACAATTGCCAGCTCACCGGCTGCTGTGTGACGTGAGCACGCGCTGGAACTCCACCTTCCACATGTTGGCCCGGCTTTGTGAGCAGCAGAGGGCAGTAGTGGAGTACCAGCTGTTACACGGTCGTCGCCTCTCCGTTCAACTTCCTCTAATCAGAAGTGAGGAGTGGGAATGGATGTCAGACCTCTGTGAGGTTTTACGCAATTTTGAGGAATCGACACAGATGGTGAGCGGCGATAACGCTATTATCAGTGTAACCATCCCACTTCTGTGTCTACTGAAACGCTCGCTGCTCACAATTAAAACCGACGCTTTGCATGTGGAAGAGGTGGAAATGCGGGAGGAAGAGCTTACACAAGGTGATAGCCAGAGCACCCTCACTTTGTCTTCTCAGCGACAATTGGAGGAGGCGGAGGAGGAGGAAGACACGGTTGCCTCCGCTACAGAGGGTAGCCATGGAACTTTAGTTCCATCTCTTCAGCGTGGGTGGGCAGAAGAGGAGGAAGAGGATGAGGAGATTGAGAGTCATCCTCCTGGTGAGGACAGCGAAATCTTGCCTGTTGGTACTCTGGCACACATGGCTGACTTTATGTTAGGCTGCCTTTCCCGTGACCCACGCGTTATACGCATTTTAGACAACACGGATTACTGGGTGTTCACCCTTCTGGACCCCCGCTACAAAGAGAATTTCTCATCTCTCATTCCTCCGGTGGAGAGGACAAGCAAAATGGTGCAATACCAGAAGGTTCTTGTCGAAAAATTGCTCCAAAATTTTCCATCTGACAACGCTGGCGGCAGAGTACGTGCTACCTTGGCCAACCGAGAAGGGGAGAAAAGGGGAGCACACAGCAGTTCCGACAAAGGCAGGGCAACACTCTCCAAGGCGTGGGACACCTTCATGACACCCCGCCAGCACCCTCACCCTGATGCGCAGCCTAGTGTCACAAGGAGGGAAAAGTTTTGGAAGATGGTGAAGGAGTACGTAGCAGACCGTGTCAGCATCCTCAATGATCCCTCTGTGCCTTACAACTACTGGGTGTCCAAGCTGGACACGTGGTATGAACTGGCACTCTACGCCTTGGAGGTGCTGGCCTGCCCTGCCGCCAGCGTTTTGTCTGAGCGGGTATTTAGTGCTGCTGGTGGCATCATAACAGATAAGCGTATCCGCCTTTCCACCGAAAATGCTGATAGGTTGACACTTATAAAAATGAACAAGGCCTGGATTTCCCCTGACTTCTCCACTCCACTGGAGGAAAGCCCCGGGGGAACATAAACTCACTTTATATATGTTATTTACAATCATGGGAATACTCTGTATTCCCATTCACCCCTTCCACCCAAAAAACGGGTATATGGTTGACTCTCTTCCATATACCCTGTGATATAATTTTTATATAGGGCCAGCTCACCAGCGGGCCCTGTGATATAATTTTTATATAGGGCCAGCTCACCAGCGGGCCCTGTTTGACAACTTTTTGTATAGGTCAGCTCACCAGCGGGCCTTCTTATATAATGTTTTATTGGGTCAGCTCTCTAGCGGGCCCTCTCATATAATGTTTTATAGCGTCAGCTCACTAGCGGGCCTTCGCATATAATGTTTAGGATGGTCAGCTCCGCAGCAGACCCTCACCCATAATGTTTTAGATGGTCGGCTCAGCGCACGTTTCCCTCTTAATCATGGCCCCAGTTCCGAAAAATCAATGACATTTTTTGCAGAATTTGCCTCTGCGCACGTTTCCCTCTTAATCATGGCCCGAGTTCAGAAAAATCGATGAAATTTTTTGCAGAATTTGTCTCTGCGCACGTTTCCCTCTTAATCATGGCCCCAGTTCCGAAAAATCGATGACATTTTTTGCAGAATTTGCCTCTGCGCACGTTTCCCTCTTAATCATGGCCCGAGTTCAGAAAAATCGATGAAATTTTTTGCAGAATTTGCCTCTGCTCACGTTTCCCTCTTAATCATGGCCCCAGTTCCGAAAAATCGATGACATTTTTTGCAGACTTTGCCTCTGCGCACGTTTCCCTCTTAATCATGGCCCCAGTTCCGAAAAATCGATGACATTTTTTGCAGAATTTGACTCTGTGCACGTTTCCCTCTTAATCATGGCCCGAGTTCAGAAAAATCGATGAAATTTTTTGCAAAAATTGCCTCTGCGCACGTTTCCCTCTTAATCATGGCCCGAGTTCAGAAAAATCGATGAAATTTTTTGCAGAATTTGCCTCTGCGCACGTTTCCCTCTTAATCATGGCCCCAGTTCAGAAAAATCGATGAAATTTTTTGCAGAATTTGCCTCTGCGCACGTTTCCCTCTTAATCATGGCCCGAGTTCAGAAAAATCGATGAAATTTTTTGCAGAATTTGCCTCTGCGCACGTTTCCCTCTTAATCATGGCCCCAGTTCAGAAAAATCGATGAAATTTTTTGCAGAATTTGCCTCTGCGCACGTTTCCCTCTTAATCATGGCCCGAGTTCAGAAAAATCGATGACATTTTTTGCAGAATTTGCCTCTGCTCACGTTTCCCTCTTAATCATGGCCCCAGTTCCGAAAAATCGATGACATTTTTTGCAGACTTTGCCTCTGCGCACGTTTCCCTCTTAATCATGGCCCCAGTTCCGAAAAATCGATGACATTTTTTGCAGAATTTGCCTCTGTGCACGTTTCCCTCTTAATCATGGCCCGAGTTCAGAAAAATCGATGAAATTTTTTGCAGAATTTGCCTCTGCGCACGTTTCCCTCTTAATCATGGCCCGAGTTCAGAAAAATCGATGAAATTTTTTGCAGAATTTGCCTCTGCGCACGTTTCCCTCTTAATCATGGCCCCAGTTCCGAAAAATCGATGAAATTTTTTGCAGACTTTGCCTCTGCGCACGTTTCCCTCTTAATCATGGCCCCAGTTCCGAAAAATCGATGAAATTTTTTGCAGAATTTGCAGATGATATACAAGTAAATATACAGCAAATACTGTTTGGTAACAATTTTTCGCCTAAAGTCGTTTTTATCCTCCTTTTTGTGTGTTTTACGGTCAGTCTGTAAAAATGGCGTACTCCGGGCGAAAAATCGTTCCCAGCAGCGACGTTGGAGTCCAAGATGCATCCAGACATCCTCCCTATGCTGTCCCTGAACCATTTCTGTGGTGTTTCCATCATTTTCCTATGGACCAGGCACCAGAGCAGGGGGTGCCTGGTGTAATGCTCGAGTCCTCCCATAGACTTCAATGGGGCTCGGGTGCTTGGCCGAGCACTCGAGCCTCCGGGGGTGCTCGGTCAGAGCACCCGAACACCCGAGCATTGGGGTGCTCGATCATCACTAATCTCCAGCACATTGTGAAGCAATGACAGCTAGTATTCAAAGGGTTAAACAACCCACTAAATCAATGGGAATTTGTTGAATTTTTATTTTTCCTCTATGGTGCAGTTGGTTTTCTCCAGAATTTCTGAATACAGAACTAAGAGGCTAATAATAATGTTCTCTTTGACATAATACAGGTGAAATGGCAAGTTTTTGGAGCATAACTGACAGTGCTGTGTTCCAACATACAAAACAAGGTAAAAAAATATATGTCCTTGTACCTCACCTCCTGCACCTGATGTGCAATGGATCATTAAATGAGGGCGTTCTGGTCATTAGTTTGTGACCTGAAACAACGCACAGCTCTAATGATCACAGGGCTAGAAGAAAACATGGTGCAAGATGTGCTTTTTTTCTTCTGCCTGGTTCATTCAGGCACAGCTGGGGGGCATGAGCCTTCCTGATCTCCTGCTTAAACTCTGTACAACCCAATGAACCAAGAAAACCTCTCACCATGTGCTCACCACCCCTTAACTCATATAATACCAGACAAGATCATATGGCTTTGCTTTATATTGCATTGCAATCTCACTGTCAATCTGGGAATTAACATGCCTAAAATGAAATACAAATACCCCCATCATCCTACTCTGACCTTTGGATAACCTCTCAGTTACTGAATTGGCTTGGAAAACATTGCATGTTTTGTTGACTCTTACCCAATCATATATTCAATTGCAGAGTATTGGAACTATCCAAAACATGCATACACTCCTACACTGTCCTCTCCTTGGTGCAATCAGCATAAATTGCCAAATTATTAGTGTAGAAAGTTTAGTATGGAAGTGATAGACAGGCAGGCACAAGATTGTTTGGCTAGACACTGTAGCAAGGGTTCACTCTTCCTAAGTGAACTCTTCATCAGTGATTCAATGGAATTACACTGGACTCCACAATCACACCCATAGCAATCATGTTTCCTTCTAATCATTATCACCTGGAAATATGGATTCTGGCACTCTTACTCTCCATCCAGGTATGTTCCCCTGCTGACCTTATCTCATCTTCTATCTCAATACCACTGTGTTGTTTAATCATTTGTTTGCCTGGTGCATCCCCCCTGCTGACATAATCTCATCCTCTATATGTAATTAACTAATTCTGCCCAACTTGACATGTGTATTTAAATGCCAGAATGTAACTTGGCACAAGCTTGCCTAGCTAGACATTGCAGCATGGGTGCACTCCAAAGTGAACTCTTTTCCCCCCTTCTACACAATGATCCTAATACAATTCTAATCTCACTATCTCTTTTCTCCTCACCTTGCACCTCCTGATACAAACTCCTCCCCTTCCTCAGGACACTTTCTCCTCCATTTCCACACCCACAAATCCCACTCCCATGTCCAATCTGTTTTATTCTTCTACTTTTGTCTAGAATGGGTGAAACTGTTTGCCTGAAAAGTGAAACAGGAACAAAATTGGAACTTCCTGTCAAGTGGGAACATTTTTGCGTGAAGATTTTTCTCTTTTTTTTCCACCTAGCTCTTTGCATTGAAATCAATAGGAACACTGAATTTTCCCCACCACATGGCAAGTTTCCCTTGTTTTTCCACAGGCATAGTATAACAGGGGTTTCAGGTTCCCAAAGAATGTCATTTCTGTCTTTGTAAGAGAAAGAAGCACAATTTTGCAGCAATTTAGGATAGGCAAATTAAGTAAAATTGAAGTGTAGTTTAGGGAGTCTTATAGGCAGGACATTTGTTCTCTGTGTTTAGGGAGTCTGGTGAAAATCTGAGGGAGAGCAAAAGAGAAAGGAGATTGATCCCAAATACTCCAAAATTCTGTGTGACTGGGAAGACACAGTCGT
The DNA here is from genome assembly GCA_037306005.1 of Rhinophrynus dorsalis. NCBI lineage: Eukaryota > Metazoa > Chordata > Amphibia > Anura > Rhinophrynidae > Rhinophrynus > Rhinophrynus dorsalis. The sequence goes on along the minus strand of CM074723.1, from coordinate 396,538,700 downwards.
GATCTAAGTTTCTTCCTGATCTGGCTGTTATCTCTGTGGTAGGGGATTCTGGGGGTGTGAGAAAGGTGCAAAGGAGATTTACCCCAAATACCCAAAAATCTTGTTCGACCAATTGGAAAGACACAGGCAGCCATGATCCAAGTTTCTTCCCAGTCTGGTTGTCATTTCTGTATTAGGGGAGTGTGGTGAATGAGAAGGGAGCAAAGGAGAATTGCCCCAAATACCCCAAAATTATGTGTGTCTAACTGGGAAGACACAGGCAGCTGTGATCCAAGTTCCATCATGATCTGGATGTTATCGCTTTGCTAGGTGAGTCTGGAGTTGTGAAAAGGGAGCAAAGTAGAATTACTCCAAATACCTCAAAATTCTATATGACTGACTGGGAAGACGTAGGCAACCTGGATCCAAGTTTCTTCCTGATCTTGATGTTACCTCTGTGCTAGGGGAGACTTGGGAAAGAAGCAGTTTAACAGGGAGTGCATTTCTTGTTTTGTTTATTTTTATTATTATTTTGTTTGCATCTGGGCGGACTACAGGGGTCTGAAACCTGGGAGCTAGGCGGACAGGTTGATGAGGAGGTAGATGACGTCCTCGGTCACGGTCTCTCTCGTGGCGTTGTTCAACTATGTGGTGCTCTAAAGTGGAGCACAGGGTGCTGATCTCAGCAACTGGTCTTCCCTAGCTCTATCAGCCTTCAATCAGTTGAAAACAGCATTCACTACTGCACCCAATTTGTGTTACCCTGATCCTAATTGTGCTTTTACCCTGGAGGTGGATGCCTCCGAGACAGCTGCGGGGGCCGTTCTTTCCCAGAAGTGTCCTAGGACCGGTGTTTTTCACCCTTGTTCCTTCTATTCAAGACGGTTTATGGAGGCTGAATAGAACTACGACACCGGGAATCAGGTGCTTCTGGCCATCAAATTGGCTCTTGAGGAGTGGTGTTATTTGTTGGAGGGATATCCTCATATCATATCTTCCGGTGTCTCCTTCTCTTAAGGGGGTAAGTCCAGCACTGAGACACGTTTGTATAGTGTTTCAGTGTTGCTACTGTCTTTTGTGATTTTCCTGACCTTGCCTGTCTGACTACTCTGCTCACCTCTCTGCTAGTTGTGTCCTGTAGATTATCCTGTGTATGACCTGGCTGGTTCCTGACCTCTCTTTCGCCTGCCGTTCCTGCTTTGGTTCCTGTCTCCACTTTGTATGATCCGGCCTGGCCTCTGACTTCTCTCCTGCCTGCTGTTTGTTCTTGATTTCTCTGTGTTTGACCTGGCTAGCCTGACCATTCCCCTGATCTGTGTGGATTTCTTCACTTCCCGCCAACTACCAGAGTGAGTACAGTTTCAGCTGGAGTGTGTTTTCTCCCTGGGGATATGGTAGTATAGTTTGTCTAGGGGCGGTTATCATGGGCCTCCTTTGGGCCAACTGAAGGGGGTTAATCTACCTTCATAGCTAGCATCTTTACACAGCCCTAGGCTGCAGCACAGCTCCCTCTAGGCAACCACCGCCCTCTAGCATCGTACCCCAGCGTCACTCCCCAGCTACTAGCTATCTTATCCCTTGTTGGAGGAGTCTGACCTTCGCCTACTCTTCAGGGTAGTTAGGGGGTCTCTAGTGGTGTCCTTTCCAAAAGGGGCTTGTGCTGGGGGTTCATAACAACATACAGTCTGATAGCAAATCCTTGTTCTGCTGTCCATAGTGATAGTCACAGAACCACATGTATACTGTTTGATATCCCAGCCTTGTTCCACCATCCCACTGATAGTCACAGAACCACATATGCATTGTCTGACAGCCTAGCCTTCTTTCCACTGGTAGTCACAGTCAGAACCACACATACAATGTCTGACACCCCAGCCTTGTTCCACTGGTGGTCACAGAACCACTCATATACTGTCTGACACCCCAGCTATGTTTCACGTTCCACTTTTAGTCACATAATGACACATTCCATGTGTGTCACAGCAGCCTTGTTCCCCTATCCACTGGTAAACAAAGAACATACGCTGACTTGCATCCGAAACTTGATCCACTGTACCACTGGTTGTCACAGAATCACACATGGACTGTCTGACACTGCAGCCTAGTTCTGCTGTTCACTGCAGTCATAAAACAACACATACATTTTCTTCCACCCCAGCCATATTCCACTGTCCAACGGTAGTCAGAAAACTGTCTGACAATGCAGCCTTGTTCCACTGGTAGTCCTACTACCATAGCTACATTAACACCCAACCTTGATCCACTGTCCAGCTGGTAGTTACATAATCACACCTACACTGCTTTGACCAGATCTCCACATGACTTTCACCTTCCTGGAGTGTGCTGAACTGGAAATAAAACACTGAGTGACTCTCTGGTTCATGCAGTGGAGGGCAGCACCACATGAAGAGATAAACACTACATCATAGATTTTTCATTTAATGCAGGATCTGCAGGTGAGGCAATGGGTGTATAATGGGAGCTGTGGGTGAGGGGGCAGGATTGTGATTGGACATGGGGGGCTGCTGAGTGATGGGAGCTCCAGGTGTGTGATGGGAGTTACAGGTGAGGGGGCAGGTGTGTGATGTGAGTTGCAGGTGAGGGGGGCATGTGATGATGGGTTGGGTGTGTAATGGGATATAGGAATTGTGTGTGAGGGTGGTGGATGTGTGATGAGACATGGTAGCTGCTAGTGAGGGGGCAAGCATATGATAGGATATGGCAGCTGCTCCTGGTGTGGGAGATTTGTTTGTGATGTTTATAAAGATGGCAGCTGTGTGATGGAAAATGCTGTAAGAGGGGTAGGTGTTTGATGCAAGCTGCAAGTGAGGAGCCATGCAATGCGCAGTACAATTGTGTGATGTGTCACACAGGTAGCAGTGAGTGACTATATGATGAGGGTGTGTGTGTGTGTGTGTGTGTGTGTGTGTTAGGGACATGCAGGAGAGTGTCAGGACAAAGTGCATGGGTCTGGAGGGAAGAGGGCAAGATAAAGAGTGGGGACATCCTGCCATCGCCCTCTTGCCCACATCACTACCCCAGCCATATCTTCACTCAAGCTTGATCATGCAGCAGCGGTGGAGAAGAATAAGCATAACCCCTCCTCACTTCAGAACCTGGTTGTGTCTGTCAGGGAAGCAGGATTCTTTAGCATTTTAAATATATATATATATATATATATATATATATATATATATATATATATCACATCACAGCTGCAGCGGTCCATAGGGTTCCTAATGTGCATGGTGCACCCAATTCAAAAGGCAGTACTCTGTACCTATCACTAGTACATATATCATCATCTTCTGGCATTGTTGACCACTTGTCTTGTGCCTTTGTTGCCACGGTGTACCACCAAATTTGGTAATTTCATTTACCCATTTTGTCTTTGCTCTTATTTTTGTATATTTAGTATTAAGTGGAATCCATTCCAAAATTTGTTTGGGCCATCTACCATTAGGTCTTCTTGCTATGTGGCCTGCCCATTTCCATTTTTGGCACTTTGCTCTTTCAGTGATGTCATAGATCTTTATTTGTTGCTGAATCCATGCACGTGTTTTTAGTCTGTTTCTATCATGTTTATAACTCACCTCTCCATACTTCTCTGGATAACTTTATATTTTTGTATAGCTCAATTTCCATCATGGTGTTTCCATCTCTTGATGTTTCCTGTCCATAGTAAACATACTTGTCAACTTCTTCTAGTTCTTCTCCATCTACTGTGATTTTCCTTGTTATGGGTAAATGTGTTAAACATGACTTGCATTTTGTTGATATATAGTACACTCTTTTGCTTGCTATGTAAAGAACACCTACCTAGGAAAATCATTCTGATGAACAAAATAAAAGCCACTTATTATGAAGGTGTGGTTCCCCTTTAATGATAAAAATATTAAAGAATAAGGGCCTTATTCATCAAACTAAAAAGTAATATTTGTGGAGCAAATCAACTGCACCTCAGGGGGATTTTTTTTAATTGAATTAAATGGGGTTAGTCTATTAGAGACCTATTTAGAATTCATGGGATTAAAAGTAAGGATGGGTGAAAAGTTTTGCCTCAAACAAAAATAGGAGAAAAATAGCACCCCCCGCCTGTGTATACCAGTGAGGAAAAACAAGGCTGGGGTGGGCACAAAGGGTATGTGGCCTCCTGTGGGAAGGGAAACAAGGCTGGGGGTGTTGGACAGTGTATTTGTGGAATGTGTGGCTGCCAGTCCGCAGAGGAACAAGGTTGGGGTGGGGATCATGCAGTGTTTGAGAAATCTCTGGCTACCAAAGGACAAAGGATCAAGGCTGGGAGGGTTCACAAAGTGTTTGGGGAAAAATGTGGCTACCACTGCACAGAGGAACAAGGCAAGGGGGTTGGACAGTCTATTGTGGAATCTGGGAATAGCAGGGGAACAAGGCTTGGGTGGGAGTCACCTTGTTTTTGGAGAATCTTTAGCTACCAGTGGGCAGGGGAACAGTCTGGGAAGGTCACACAGTATATGTGGGAAATATGTGGCTACCAGCAGGCACAAGAACAAGGTTGGGGGGGTCACAGTGTATGTGAGATATGTGTGGCTACCTGTAAGCAGGGGAACAAGGCACATATATTAGAATTCGTGCCTATCAGTGGGCAGGGGAGAAATGCTGGGGGGGGGCTAATATTACTGTGCATGTCAAGAAAAGAAAGAAAGCGAAGGTGCATATCTCTTTGTGAAAGCCTACTCTTTCCCCCTTTCAAAAACTTGAATATAGGATAAAATTCAATTCACCAAATGAAGGACCTGGTGTATCCTATTCAGGACAAACACCATGAAAAGGTATTCAGGGAGCTGTTGTAACCCCTGTCCCGATCGGATACTTTAGAAGTAAGCTTTTATGAACTCATTTGCTAATGCTCATAAGGTTTTAGTATGCATTATTGGATATGTGTTTTAGTCAGGTATATGTATTTGTACATGGATGTATGATAATTTAACCATATGTGTATTTGTGGGAGACATGCCTTTATGTGAGTGGTTTTATGTGTAAGTCTGTGCTTTTCGGTAAATGTGGCTCCACAAACTCTGGTCTCTTTAACCCTTTGAGTGTCAGAGGGGTACGGAACGCATTGCTCTGCAATGCGTTCCATACCCCTCTGGCATGCAAAGGGTTAAGATCTCCCCTGAGAGGCAATTTATTTGGGTATTCTGGGAGAGATTTCAAATCTTGTTTCGCATTGCCTATAAAACGTAGTAATACGCATATAGTAGTATAATGTACACATACATATACACATACTCAGGTATTAAAGGGTTAACGTGGACTCCACAGCACCTACCTGTCAGGGAAATTTATCTATGTAGTGCTCAAGTCATACTTCATTACTCATTCTTTCTCTTTTTTACTTTACTGTAGTGTCTCAGCTCTATCTGTCTCATTCTGATGGAACTCAGAACAGTTACCGGACTGGTTTATTCCTATCTTGGAGGTATATAAGTGCTCGAATTTTATATGACCTCTAAGGACTTTGTTTTCCCTATACTCCAGTGTGATTTCACATTATACTGCATTTTAGGTTTTTTTATTGAATATTAAAGATTATATTTTATTCCTTTTTGCTGAAAACTGATACAGAATCCTAAAGGGCACTGAACTGGTTAATAGTTGTGAGCAACACAGACAGGACAAGTTCTTCCAGCTGTATAGTGTGCAGTCATAGCGATTTCTTCTCTTTGTTCTGATCTCGTCTAAAACGAGTTCATCTCTTGAGAGCAGTGCAATACAACACCACTGGTTATCAAGGGGTTAAAAAGCTATAACATCTTCGACCTAGGATGACATGATTTAGCGTACAAAATATATAACTCCATAAACCTCACTGTTTTTTTTCCTTTTTCTTTCATATGAGACTAGGAGATAATATTGCAATAAACTTCTGCTGTGTTGAATTTGATTTAAAAAGGAGAACTTGCTTTTCTGCGTTTCACAACAATTTGCATTTGGCAATGCTGCTGTATCATCACACTGATATCATAATCTATTTCTGCTGTGTGACAGGAAATGTACAGCAGATGTGTTGAAGCATTTATGGGGGTGACCGAGATTCTGAATATCCAACACAAATTCTTCTGAAGATGAAAAACAGGTCCACCCTTGTATTCAGTACAGGTAACTATTCCTGTGCATTCTACCAGGAAATGATTCACGGTGGTGTTTGTAAAGCAGCTAACCCTTTCATTGACAACCAGCTGCAAAAACCATTTCAAAGTGCTGTTCACCTCTTCTGAAAGTTAAAGGGTTGATCAATTTTCAAAGAAATAAAAATAAAAAAATTGGAAGTTAAACTAAAATAGAAAATTAAGAAACACATTTTATTATGAGTATTTAGGAATATAGCTATTCTGGCACAAAAAAGCTACATAGCTACATCTTTAGAATATGACCTTTGAAATAAATATTTTTACTGTTCCTTTAATCCTTTAAGGACCAGGTTTGTTCTCCATGCATTGATTCACAGCACATCTCTCTGGTTCTTAAAGGTTTAAATATTGCTGTGTAACCTCTTCTTGTAGGAAATCCCCAGTCATAGTCCAGAAATGTATACTACTTTCATTAAAATATGATAACAGAACTATAGTAAAAATGTATATTGGCTTTTTCCTCTAATAAATTCACATGCTTTCACATTATAAACAATGAACTTAAAAACAAGTGAGGTCACACTCATTAGATCTACTACTTTACTACATAAAGGAGCAGTAAAGTTACTTTAATGACTAAAACACTGTTGTAAGGCTTTTCTGGCTGAGTAAAATTAAGGAACACCCACAGCTGGGAGATTTTCCTCTCAAAAGTTATTACAGCTAACATTTCTTATCTAATTTGGTCACAGGGTGGGAGATGCACTAAGATTCAGTTGCTATGGTGATTTGTGTCTGTCAATGTGTGGCGAGCACATCCTTGAAGATAGAAACACACATCTCCATATATGCTAAGAATCGAGGATGGGAAGAGACTGTGATCATTAGCATATTATCCTGGGGTAAGGGTGTCAAAGTGTTGGGGAGGGAAAAGAGGGAGCAGAGAAAATGCAATATACTCCAAATACAGTATCAGTCCTCCTGAAATCGTTTGAGAGTTAGTGGGGTAAGCAACACATTGCAAAGCATTGATTGGACACCCCTCTGGCATTTAAAGGGTTAATTAGTATAGCAGAACTGTAGTTAATATGGATTTCACATGTGCCAATGAGAACAAACATGTTTACTGGGAAGATGGATGGCAAGAAAAATAAAGTAAAACGATACAAGGAAACTAGCAAATATATAAATCCTGTAACTAGGGGTGGGCGAAACTTGTCGCTGTGTTCCTGTGGGAAATTTCAAGAAAACCACCTTATTATCCGCTTTTTTCGTGGGAAAATCCACTTTAACACTAGTGGTTAAAACTTTTGCATCTTTCCCCTATTGGCCAAAATGTTTCGCCATTTTTTCAATGGCTAGAAAGTTTCCGCCCATTGATTTACGTTGTTTCGCACTTCCGCTATAAGGCAGACACAATAGAAGCAGCTACAGAGTGAGACAGACGTGCTGTGCTGTTCTGCTGTGATATTTTGAAAAAATTGAGGTAGGAAAGGCTCATAGTGACTGCTATCACTATGAGCAAGGTGAAAAATAATCACTGGAGGAGCTGGAAGGACCCTTATGTGTCCACTGAGTCTGAGGAGGAGGAAGTGACTAGCAGTACTGAACCAATGCTTTCCAGTCCCCCTAAATCACCCAAGGGATCTTGGGGAATTTAATGGGGAGGGAGAAAAGAGAATGGGAAGGAATGGAGAAAAGGCAATGGGAAGGGAGGGAGAAAAGAGTAGTACTAGTGAGAGCAGGACAGGTCAGTTGCCTGTGCCTGCTGCAAGACGTACTGCCCCTGCTGCCAGTGCCACCACTGCTGTACCTGCAGCCACTATTGTTGTACCTGTTGCCAGATGTGCTGCCACTAGTGTTGTACCTGCTGCTAGTGCTGAACTTGCTGCCACCAATTCTTTGTCTGCTGCTAGTGTTTCTTGTAGTACTCAGGGGGGAAGGAGAAACTGATGCCAAGTTTGACACCAGAAGGCACCCTCTGTCACATTGCTCGTCACCTCCTCCAGCAGTGAGATGTCTGGAATAGAGCAGCATCATGTAGGGACTAGTGGTGGTGGTGGTGTTGGAGAAGCTGGGGTGGAAGAGAAATTGATGGCCTTTTTATCAGAAAGTGAGAAGTAATGGGAGACAGGGATGAGGATGGGCATCACCACCACCACTAGCAATCAGCTTTTGGAATTTGCGGAACTTGCAACTGGTCTAATTCCTGCTGCTACTTCTGAGATGAAAGGGCAGCAGGATGCTGATGATAAGGCTAGTGTACCACAGACCACCGTGGACACAGTGGGAATGGGGTCAACAAGTAATGCGGCACTAAGACAGGTTCTACTTGTCAGCGCCAGCAATACTTCTGGTCCTTGCTGCAGTGCAACATTATCCGCTGCCACAAAAAGTGAAGGTGAATGTGGAGAAGAAGAAGAAAGAGGCCTTTCTTCTCCACCTGTTCCCTATCCCTCCCCCCAGAAGGCCTGGGTGTGGGACTATTATTCTCTTCCGCAGACACAGTGCAGTCATCATCAACAACGGTACAGTGCAAAATTTGTGACAAGTTAGTGAGAAGGAGATAGGAGGGAACACACCTTGGCACAACCTCCCTGATAACACACATGAAACGCAGACACCGTGACATTTATGTCAAACATATTAAAGCCAAACACCCATTACAGAAATCTAGCACCGCTGTTACTGTACCCCCTGACTCTCCAGAAAGGTGGAGATCAAAGAGGAGGAAGAATAAAGAAACCCAGAAAGACACTGGAAGTTCCATGATGAGCGAAACAACTAGCTTGCCATCAACATCACCTTCTCCCTCTAGGGTAACAAGTACATCTCCTGCCAATCCACCTCGTTCATCGTTACCTCCCCTGCGAAATGATAGCCACTCTTTTGATGTTAGGATATGGCAGTTCGTCTCTCCCCAGTGCACACTGTGTGGTGCACTGACCACACATGCAAGTGTGGTGGAGGAGAATCGATATCAGGCCATCAAGCTACATCTGAGGAGATTCCATCCCGCAGAATATGCTAAGATGGAGGCAGGGAGGGTTCATCATCACTATTAAACGGTCAGCAAGTTCTCATGTGTCCTTAGCGGGGTCTGGACAAGGGGTACAGTGACAGCGGCAGTACTTGGTTTTGGGTGTCATGGTGTTTGGATACAGTTGTGCCCCCAGATGTTTTTTACCACACACGTACTATGCACATTGCAGTTGCTGAGGAGACCCACTGATCCTTCTCTCAAGGGAACAAATATATTCTAATAACAACACACCCATGATCATTTTGGAGGAGGGGCAGGTGGAGAAGATTTAATGGCCAACTTGTTCTTTTCTCCACAAATACTGGGGGCTACTTATTCTGCTGCTACTGCCTCAGGCGCATCACTGGAGCCAGTTGTGGCAAATGGAACCTTCATCATCCATATTCCATGTTACTGCTATTGTTGATCCCATTCTTAAAAGGATAGTAATGTTTCATAATAAAAGCAGCTCTAATTAATCATCATAGTATTTGGACCTTGGAGAGTGTTATTTCAATTCTGTCAGAGTTGTAGTTGCAGAGTAATTCAATGACAAAGTGTCCCCCTACTGCCCCTTTTACTGATGTAACACTGCTCAGCCAGAGCAGAAGGGAGGTGCCCAGGTAGATTGCAGAGAGGGACAATCTTCAATTAAGATAAGGGAAAAACCTGAAAAACTTGTCAAGGGGGCAGGGCTTTCATTGTTCTCATAGGAAGAAGATTGTCCCCTGCTGTTATCTGTCTGGTCTAGCAACCAGATTCCACATCTGAGAAGAGATGGATTACATTAGGTAAGAGGGGCAGGAGGGGGAAACTTTATCCTTCAATTACTCTTGAACCACAACTCTGACAGTATTGAAACAGCACTCTCTATGGCTCAAATACTATAAAGATTAATTGGAGCTGCTGTTTTTGTGAAACATTACTATCTCTTTAAACAACTCAGCAGCAGTACGAACAGCAGTTGCAACTCAGGACTCAGGAGGACATTTGACAGTGGCCACTGGCCAACATGACCTGCTGGCATTAGGCCAGTAGGGCATTTTTATTTTTTTTTCTCAGGGCTTGTGTTTTGAAAAAAAAAAACAAAAAAAAAAACTAGTCCTACAAAAAAAAAAAAATTTTTTGGGGGGGTTTCTGACAAGCCTAAGTCCTTCAAATCAATGTTTCCTTAGGGCTTGTGCCAAACTAGCTTAAGTCCTACAAATCAATGTTTCTTCAGGGCTTGGGCCTCTAATAAGTCTAAGTCCTACAAAGGCCTCTAACAACAAATCAAAGAAATCACCCTCTACAAAATACTCTATCAAGTCAAGTGGCAGCTTATGTCAGGAGGTTCCTGTCTCTATCACTTTACATACAAATTTCGTATTTTATTTTATTGATTTATTTTTTTATTAACTGTCCCCCCAATAGCAGTCAAGAAAGCCCCCCAAAACAAATTCCCTGTTCAAATGATTAATTCATTCACCAACACAGGCACCCTCCTCAGACCCCTTTATACCATGTCTTATGGTTTTTATTTATTTTATTTAGGATTTCTTTTCTAAGTGCCCCCCAATCACAATAAACAACCCCCAAAAACATTCCCTGTTCAAATGATACTTTCCCCACACCCCACCAACACAGGCACCCTCATGCCCCTTTTATACAATGCCTTTGGGAAATAAAATATTATTTGTAATCTGTTGTGTGTAACTTCTATGTTCCCTTTGATTTCAATGGGCGAAAAAAGCGGAAAAAAGCAGAAGATCGGCACTTTTCAAGGGAAATTTTTCGCCAAGAGGAAAGTGCCAATTTTCGCCAATTTCAGTTTGAGGCAGAAAGTTTCACCCATCCCTACCCGTAACCAAGGCAAGACAAATTCTTATCTTGGATATGGAAGCTCAATATAATGTAGTAGCTAAGATATGTATAAAACGTATAGGAATAATCATGGGCATGTAAATGTTTTGTTAGGATATGCCCTTTGATTAAAGCACTTTTAACAAGGCATATTAACATCAGGGATCTCCTCCCACCCTGCCCTTCACCACTTTGCCCTCCTCCCAATGCCACGTCTCCATTTTGCCCTCCTCACAACCCCTCCTTTTCAACTTTGCCTTCCTTCCAGCCCCCCTTCGCCACTTCACCCTTCTCCTAATACTCCTTATCACCACTTCAAACTCCTCCCAACCCTCCTCGACATCATTGGAAACCCTTCAACTTCACTGTTAAGAAACTAGAGGATCCAGCCAGACTGATGGTGGCACATACCTCAAGACTGTGCCACACCAGCTTTCATGTCCCCCTTTCACCCTGAGGCAACCAAAGCTGACATAGAGCACTGCTCTCACAAAGTGTCCTATTAAAATGTTGGCCACTATTTGGTGACCAACAAAACAGCGCTTTTAAAATGATGCCTGAATGACAACAGCAACATCAAAATGTTACCCGCATCTAAAGGGTGACATTCTGATGATGCAGGCTTAAGTGTTGCCACCATCTGTGTCTTAAATCCATGTCGCCCACTAAGAATATATGTATTTAAATGGTGCTTTTAACCCCATGAATGCTAGAGAAATATCCAACGCAATGCTTTTGAGACCACTCTAGCACTCAAGGGGTAAATTCCTATTCAAGACACTCAGAACATAAATTTGGTGCAATTATGGTGCTCCTATGCTCTCCCTCTACTATGTCTCTTCCCTCTACTTGTCTTGCTCTTTCACTTCCTCTCCTCTTCCTTACTGTGTCTGCCTCTCAGTCTCCTATCGGGTCCACATGCCTTTCAGCGTTGCCTCCTGAGAGGAGACTGAAAGCCAGTATAACACTTTGAGGGCCAGAGGTTAAGCAATGCGTTGGATATGCCTCTGACACACAAAGGGTTAAACCGTATAGGCAAAACAAACTGCAGGCAAAGGAATAGCAAGAAGCTGCTGTCCCCTTCAACAATATGAAGTCCAACTTTATATAATCTAGGGGTTATTGTGTAAAGTGTTAACCTATAGTATAGTATAGTATAGTATAGTATAGTACTGCCACTTTTCATCAGAGATTGTGTAGAGGTTTTTGTTGTTTTTTTTTAATTCATCTTAAAATCTTCTATTTTAGGAACTACCCTAAGAGCCTATCAACATAGTCTGTACTGCCCACTTCCCACACCACAGTGTAAAATAACTACCCATGTAAAACAAAAGCACACATATGGCACTTATTTTCCTCCAAACCACCTTTATTCCATGTGTCTCTGCTGGCATGGCACCAAGCAGTAGTATTTTGGATGTTTTGATAGACCTACAGAATAAAACATCTTTTAACTGGCAAATATAACAAAACATAAATTAGGCTAAATGTTGTAATGAATTGGAATCTAAATGTGTCCTAAAGTTAATTAAACCTAAAAACCTTTTTGGCATGATTTCTATTTCCACTTAACCATAGGTTATTACCAGCAGAATTGATGTGGAACACATTTTTGAATACTAGCTGAAGAGCCCGTGTACTAGCTGAAGAGCCCGTATACTAGCTGAAGAGCCCGTGTACAGGGCAACAGTGCCGGCCGGTCGCGGTGCAGTAAAGTGCAGTAGAGACTGCCCGTGACGCAGCTGATACGGAGCAGGGCACTCCGAATTCAGACCGTTGTCCTCTCTGCGCACCCTTCACTGCGCAGAGAGGACCACGATCTGAATTCGGAGCGCCCCGCTCTGTATCAATCGCATTGCGGACATTCCCTACTGCGCACGAGTGTGTCGTTACAAACTATTTAGAGAATTGTTATATAGGATGGTGTGTTGTATAATAGAATTTTACAGAACGTTTATCTACAAAGTTACAAGAAATTATTGAGCCATCAATTGATAGTGAGACAAGCCAAACACAAAGTATTAGGTTAGTAAAAAGTTACAATAACCTGGGTTATAATTGTTCAAAATATTTGACACTGCAGTCAGCAATTAATAACTGTAAGTGACAAAAGGCTTTTTGTTTTCTTTGACTTGTTAGGACATATTTAACATTCGAGTGCTAGAGAGATGGCCAATGCAATGCAAACTACTGAATTATATAATGTTTATATGAAGTATTACAAGGGGGGAGATTCACTAAACGGTGATAAAGAGGTGGTAAATGGTGATGACTTCATCAGTGATATCACTTCTCCAATACCTATGTTATTCAATGGAGCCTATGAGCTAATATTTCTTCAACTCTGGAACTCTTAGTGCATAGGTTCTATAGAATAGCATAGAAATTGGAGAAGTGATATCACCGGAGAAGCCATCTCCCCTTTATCACCTGTTTATCACCTCTTTATCACCACTTAGTGAATCTCCCCCTATGTCTGTAAATAGAAATTGCTTGGGCTTTATTGTTATGAATGGACTCATTTGCCTTACAATAACAGGACAAAAAATACTGTAAGGTTCATAAATTAAAAGAAAAAGTTTTATCTGTTCCCAGTGGTGAATTTGGTTTTCCTCAGACTTGTTCCAGTTCTTTTTAATAAATTAGCCTCAATGTGTTAATGTATCCATCTCTATTTCTTCCTTAGACAGTGTAATTTGTGCCCAAAGTGCAATAGGGTAATGCGTTGGAGACCTCCTCTCCTCCTCCTTACTCCATCTGGCTCTCAGTCTCTCTCAGGTCCACCTCTCAGGTCTACTTGCCTTTCAGCATCGCCTCCTGACAGACGGACCTGAGAGAAGACTGAAAACCAGATGGAGTCAGGAAAAGGAGAGGAGGTGAAAGCGGAAGATAAACAAAGAGAAGTAAGGATGGGGGAAATTTTTCATCTCAAACCAAAATCTGCAAATAATGGCACTTCCAGCTTGGCGAAAAATTTCCCTCAAAAAGTGCTATTTTTCTGCTTTTTTCACCTAGCTCATTCCATTGATATCAATGGGAACATTGCATTTACAAACAACACATAGCAACTGTTATTTTATTTTCCAAAGGCATAGTATAAAAGGGGTTGAGAGTGCCTGTGTTGGTTGGGTGTGGGGAAAGAATTAGTTGAACTTAGCTGAACAGGGAATGTTTATTTGGGAGGGTTGTTTACTGGGATTGGGGGGACAGTTAATAAAAAAAATAAATACTAAATACAATTAAAAAAACTCCCATATGAAATGGTATAAAAGGGGTCTGAGGAGGGCGCCTGTGTTGGTGGGTGGAGTCTGGGTAAAGAATCACTTGAACAGGAAATTTGTTTTGGGGGGTTGTTGACTGGTATTGGGGGGATAGTTATTAAAAAAATAAAAAACAAAATAAGAAATTTGTATGTAAAGTGATAGAGACAGGGACCCCCCGATGTAATCTGCCACTGGGGTAGGCTGATAATTGACGTGAAGGGTTTTTTTAGAGGATGATTTGTAAGATTTGTTGTTAGAAACCCAAAGCCCTGAGAAACATTGATTTGTAGGACTTAGAATTATTAGAGGCACAAGTCCTGAGGAAACATTGATTTGTAGAACTCAGACTTGTTTGGCACAAGCCCTAAGGATAAGGAAACATTGACTTGTAGGACTTAGACTTGTTTGGCACAAGCCCTAAGGAGACATTGATTTGTAGGAGTTAGGCTTGTTAGAAACTAGCCCCCAATAATTGTTTATTTTTTTCTAGGCCTATGGGTTTTTTTTTAAATGCCCTACTGGCCTAGTGCCAGCAGGTCATGTGTTGGCCAGTGGCCACTGCCAAATGCCCTAATATAATGGTTCTGAGTTGTTTGAACAGAAGTATGATAGGCAGCTCAAAGGGAATTGGATCAACAACAACAGTAACATGGGTGATGGATGATGAAGATTCCATTTGCCACTACTATCTTCAGTGATGCACCTGAGACAGTAGCAGCACCATAACTAGCCCCCACCACTTCAGGTATATGTGGAGAAACAAAGAAGTTGGCCAATAATGCTTTTCCACCTGCCTCTCCTCCAAATTCATGATTTTTCCCTTGAGAGCAGGAACTCTTCCTCTCACATCATCAACTGCAATGTACACAGTGTAAATAAGGGAAGGACTGGGAAGTGGAACAATGGGTACATCTGCACTCACATGAAACACCTGGCACAACTCTATCCAAACACCATGATATTTAGGGTCCCTAATGTAAAATCCCCCCACCAGAAATAAGTACTGCTGCTGTCACTATATCATTTGTCCACACCCCGCTAAGGACACATGACAACTTGCTGACAGTTTAATAGTAATGATGAACCCTCCCTGCCACCAGCTTAGCATATTCTGTGGGATGGAATCTCTTCAGATGCTGCTTGATGCCCTGCTTGCAATTCTCCTACACTACATTGCCATGTGTGGTCAGTGCACCACACAATGTGAAATGGGATGACACAAACTGCCACATTCTAATATCTACAGAGTGGCTATCACTTGGCAGGGAAGGTAACAATGAACAAGGTGGATTGGCAGAAGATGTAGTTACCCTAGAGCAAGAAGGTGATGGCAAGCTAGTTGTTTCGCTCATCATTAAACTTCCAGCCTCTGCCTGGGTTGCTCTAGTCTTCCTCCTCTTTGATCCCGCCTCACCTCCTGTTGCCTTTCTGTAGAGTCAGGGGGTACAGCAACAGTGGTGCTCAATTTCTGTGGTGGGTGTTTGGCTTTGACATAAATGTTTTGGTGTTTGTGCTTCATGTGTGTTATCAGGGCGGTTGTGCCAAGGTGTGTTCCTTCCTTTTGCCTTCTCACTGACTTGTCACAAATTGTGCACAGTGCCATTGTTGATGACTGCACTGTGCCTGCTCCAAGAGAAAAATAGTCCCACACCCATGACTTCGGGGGAGGGGGGGAGGAGAACAATGGCCTCTTTCTTCTTCTCCTTCACATACCCCTTCACTGGATGGGGCATAGGATGATGCTGCTGTTGCTTCTGCTGCCTCAGAACAAGCACTACAACTAGGATCAAGAGTATTGCTGCTGCTGCTTGCAAGTGGAATCTTTCCTAATTCTGCATCACTTGATGACCCCTTTCCCACTGTGTCTCCGGTGGTCTGTGGCACACTGGTCTGGTCCTCAGCATCCTGCTACCCTTGCAACTCAGCAGCAGCATGAATTAGGGCAGTTGCAAACTCCGCAAATTGCAAAAGCTCATTGCTGGTGGTTGTGGCGATGCCCTTCCTCATCCCTGTCTCCCATTCCTTCTCAGTTTGGGGTAAAACAGCCATCAATGTCTCTTCCACCTCATCTTCTCCACCATCATCATCACCATCACCACCAGTCCTTCCGTGCTGCTGCTGCTCTATTACAGACATCTCACTGGTTGGAGGAGGTGATAAGAAATTTGACAGAGGGTCCCCTAATGTCACACTTGCCATTTCTTGGTGACCTGAAGAAGGCAGACTGGTAGCACTAGCAGCAGACACAGGCAGCTGAACTGTGCTTCTGGTGGTGGTGATGGTATTATTGCTGTTAGGCAACAATTCTGTTTTGTTCAGGATTATGTTCCACCTGGACAGAGGGGAGAGGGGAGGGGGACTCCCAGGGTAAATGGAATGATGTGGGCTCCCTTGACCACTAGTCTTATGTTGCTTCCCCTACCACTTCCCTAAGGCTAGTCCCACCAGTTGTTTCACCATCACTGTTACTACCACTAACTCCAACCACAATAATTTCAGCCCCTGAGTCTTCTTCTTCCTCACAGTCACTAGTAATATGATGATCACCCCCTCCTTCACTCCTAGCACTCTGTTCAAGCTGCTATACCTTCTTAGTAGTAGTACTAGTGGCGGAACTGCTTGGGGACGGAAAGTGTAACTTAGGGTCCCCTGCTGTCACCCTTGGCATCATCTTCTCCCTCCACCCATTGAGAATTATAAGACACACTAGCACTGGAAGCAGGTTCAGCACTAGCAGCAGGCACAGCACTGTTGGCATCATCAGGGTCAGCACTGGCAGCAGGCTCAGCATGTCTGGCAGCAGCAGCATTTCTGGCAGCAGGCACTGGTAGCTGACTTGTCATGTTCTAACTACTACCCTCTTCTTCCTCCCTTGAGATTAGTTTCGCAAAGAGCCCTAGGGGTGATTTAGGGGGACTGGCCAACATTGTGTCTGTAGTGGTCACTTCCTCCTCCTCCTCCTCAGATTCACTGGGTACATAAGCGTCCTTCCAGCTCCTCCTTTTATTATTCTTAAACTTGCTCATAGTGATAGCAGTCATTATGAGCCTCTCCTGTCTCAATGTTGCTACTATCTCACAGCAGAACAGCACAGCACATCTCTCTCTCAGTCTGTAGCTGCTTCTATTGTGTTTAATTTTCTGGAAAATGGCAAGATTTTATAGTGAAAAGGCAAAAAACATGTTAATCAAGGGGTAAAAACTTTCTAGCCATTGAAAAAAATGGTGAAGAATTTTTGCCAATGGGGAAAAACTGTGAACATTTTACTCATTGTATTAAATGGATTTTCCCATGAAAAAGCAGCTAACCTGTTTTTCACAATTTTTTCCACAGGAATATGACAGGACCTATCACACAACCCTAACAGATGTAGTAGAGACATTGTCAAAGGAGATTCATGACAATCTCAGAAGATTGCTCTGGTTTGGTGGCAGATTCACAGGGGATATGATGGATAGTACATGCTGTCGGTATGCCATTGACATCACTTTGCCACCACATTACCACCCTGTCCCTTTTCTCGCATCTTAGTGCATCTCCTACCGGGTGTCGTTGTTACTATCATTTACTATGGGAAACTGTAATCAGTGACTCAAGCTCTTTCGTAGAGTGCATAATGAATGAATACATTTCCAGAAGTGTCATTACATTTGTTTTATTCAGCAGGAAAAGTTCTGTAGTACAAATAATTGCTTCTCGTAGTAAAAATGTACTGCCATTTAACCCTTTGAGTGCCAGTGGGGTCAGCAACGCACTGTGAAGCACATGGGCATTTCAGGGCATTCCTTTCCCGTGCACTTTTTTTAAGATCATATTTTAAACAATGTACAGAGCAAATGGTCTAACATCTCCATTTTACTGTGTCCTGTGGAGTAGGCCAAAGGGGCTTGCTGACATTAAAGTATTAATGATACCAAAATGTGTGCACTGGAATGCATTAAAGCAATCGTATACACTTGTGGATTCTTTCACCCCCACCACCACTAAAACTTTACTGATCCTTTCAGTTAAGGTTTGTTAGGTTCGCTAATTATATATTTATTAGTACTGTTCAGTTAGTTACCTATTTATATAGACAGGGAGCTGCAAGAATAATATTTTGGATGAATACAGTGAACACAAAGAGGTTGTCTGTGCATCAAACCCCGAGTTTTACAAACAAGCAACCTATGTCATGCTACAAATAAAACAGTGGGGTTTAGTGTCATGTTTTTGGCCAAAAACATGGAAACCTTGCCTGCCCCGTCAAGGTACCCCAGATTAAGGCAAGTCCCTATCTACCTCCAATATGTGAACATGTATTTAGTATAATGCATTTAAAATAAGTGATTCCATCTTACCTCTACTGTGAGCAAAACTCTTGTTTTGTGTATCATCCTGCCTGGGGAGCTATCAACCAAGAAAGGAGAATCCAAAACCTCCCAAAATACATACAAAAAGCATAAAATATACAGGTTCCTGGTGAGCTCAAAATAGCTTTTATTAGTGGTGTTCAATTAATTACATATGTGTATAGAACAATATTTTGGCTGACTATGGTAAGTGCACATCAAACCCTGAGGTTTACAAACAAGCAACCTATGTCTTGATACAAATAAAACAGTGGGGTTTAGTGTCATATTTTTGGCCAAAGACATGGAAAGCTTGCCTGCCCCATCAAGGCACCCCAGATTAAGGCAAGTCCCTATCTACCTCCAATATGTGAACATGTGTTTGCTAAGGGGACTGACATAATAAAATGCTTTTCTTTAACTGCTTTTAACCCCTTGGGCCTAGAGATGTCTCTAATGTATTGTCAAGCACTGAATTGGAGACATCTCCAGCCTCCATGGGGTTAACTGATGATAAACTAGCTAAATGCTTTGAAGACCAATTTTTTAGAATGTGTATGAATGGATTTTTTGGCATCTATTTTTTCAGTTTAGGTATGACTTGTGCAAAACAATGTTCTGCAATTTACACAAATGTTTTGTACACATTTAATTCACATCTTCTCTTTATTCACTCAGAGATGTTGCCGAAATTGATCAAACCCCCGTTTCCTTCTTTCCTTTCTTTTTGTATTTGTTCAGTGTTTTACTTACAGGAATTCTAAGAACATGTGCACTTTTAAGTAGAGGAAAAATTTGGTTTTGTGACATAAGCCTGTTGACATACCCCTGTATCAATACGAAACAAAACTATTGAGGCTGGCATTTTTAAACACAAGGGATAAGCTAAATTGTTTTCTGATTTCAGTATTCATATGTTTTGTGTAAGCGATGCCTTCTTAACTAACTGAATTGCCAGATGAGCAATCTTTAATGTAAAAAAGATGCAAAAAAAAAAGAAAAAAAAAAGAGCAGCTGGTATGTACAGCTGCTCTTTTTATTTTTTTTTTTTCCTGTTTCTTTATGTCATTCAGATAGGCTCTTCTCTAGGTCACCACATTTGTGTGTGTGTGTGTGTAAGTTTATGTGTGAATGTGGGGATGTATGGAGGTGTATGTTTGAATGAGTGTGCATGTGAGCATGCACATGAGTGTGTGGTCGAGTACATAGGGGATGAATACATGTTTTTGTGTGTGTGCGTGTGGATAGATGGAACTGTCTGTTACTGTGTAGACCTACTCCCTTATATCCAGCTCTGCACTTTAATATTTCCACTTTCACTTTATATGCTTGTATGTTAAGCACTTCTGCACATGTTCTGCTAGAACTTGGAGCAAGGGTTGGTAATGATGCCTTAAATGTGCAAAGATGTTTATCCTGTTGGGTTTGAGAACACCAAAGAACTCAGACAGGGACTGGCTCGCAATGCTGGAACATAGATTGTGAGGCTCACCAATTCCAGAGAAATGCATTGCGTGACCCTTTCACAGACTCCATGATTACCACCAGAGAACCACTGATGCACTTGTGTGTGTCACCCCCAAACCATTCAACATCATTTATGTGACCTCAGGCTCAGATGAGAGGCCTACCGTTACTGTCATAGCACTATTCTTGTTGATACTGTCATATCAATAAGCACTTCGTTAGCATATAAGATATAACTGAAAAACGTCATTAGTATATTAAATGTCACTGAAAATTACTGCAATTAGAATACATTAGCATATGATAGCAAGTATGACTACTTCCTTAACTGTAATTTTGCTGGTCTATTGGTTAAGATGACATGTAGGTAGTTTTGAATATGAAAACATGAATTAAGGTGACAGGTCCAATGCTAATTTACTGTTTCTTAAACACAAGGCATTGACCCTCATGTTCTATGGACCTGACATTCATCGGGCACCTGTGGAATCTTATGGGTTGCTACCTTTGCTAAAACTCTTCTGCATCTACCCTGCAAGAGCTGTGTGCCAAAGTCAAGGCTGAGTGAACTAACATTCCTCAATAAATGATTGGACATCTAATTGATGTTATGCCCCGTTGTCTAGCCTCCCTGACTCACTACTAAATAAAACTTTACTTTGGCACTTGGAGGGTGTCATGGGACTGCTAGACAAATAAATACTCTGACAAGTACAGGTAGAATAAAATAAAGATTTTAATGAAATTCAGGCAGTAAATAATAAACATACTTCCCCAACCTTCCCGGGTCAGGCGTGGGGAAAGTGCAAGGTCCACTACAGGAACAGTGCTAAATGTAGCCAGACCGCCTCCTGATGAATGCGAACCAGGATGTAAGCACAATCCACAAACAGCAAGTGGAAAGGAACACAGGCAGGGAGCAAGGAAAGCACAAGTAACATAGAACGCTAGGATACTACGGACGTCCTAGAAAGCTAGGTCCGTCGGGCAATACGGATGGCCAGAGCCGCTAACACACCAGCACTCACACCCAGATGCCCAAAAGAGAAGTAAGATACACAGGCCGAGGTCATACACAAAACGTGTAGTCAGACAGAGCCAGGGTAGCACATAGCGGGTAGTCAGCCAAGCCAAGGGTCATACACGGAGCGGTTAGTCAGACAAGCCGGATCCAGGAGGACTAGGTAGTCAGACAAGGCCAGAGGTTCAGATACTAATCGTGTAGTCAGACAAATCCACTGGTCATACACAAATCGGAAAGGCAGCCAGAAACAGATTGCAACAGAGAACAATAATGCTCAGGAACACCGTGAAAGGGCAATGAGGCTGTGGACGAAAGTGGCTTATAAGGCCTCCTAGGACGGAGGAGCTACAAAACTTAGGTGAGTGTGGCCTATAAAAATATTGAGCGCATAATGACGCGCGAGCAACCAGGAAGTCAGCAACCATAATGTAGCCGCCAGCCACTACAGGAATAGTCAGGTAGCCAAGGCCCAAATCACGGCACCGTGATAGTACCCCTCCTTCAATGACCTCCCCCCCGTGGAAGAGGTCCAGGTTTCTCTGGAACTTGGGAATGGAGCCTGCTTAGCAGAGCAGGAGCATACTAGTCACCCAGGAGCATTCTTCTGTCCCATAATCCTTCTGGTGTATCAGATATTGGAGGCGCCCTCTACTCTTGCAGGAATCCAGAATGCTCTGTACCTCATATTCCTCATGATTAAGCACCTATATAGGTCCGGGCACCACTGGTGCAGAAGTATAGCGGTTGCATACCAAGGGTTTGAGCAAAGATATGTGAAAAACATTGTGAATCCTCATTCCTGCAGGGAGTTCCAGAGTGTAAGTGACAGGGTTGACTCTACACAGCACCCGGTATGGACCTACAAACCGAGGGGCCAGTTTTCTACAAGGTACCTGAAGGTTCAGATTATAAGAGGATAACCATACCCTCTCCCCTACTTGAAAAACTGGTGCAGGGAGTCTCCTACAGTCAGCATGATACCGTTGTGTGGACCTCTTCAGGGAATCCTGGACCCATACTCAAGTGAAGCGGAGTTGCCGAAGTTGCTCATCCAGAGCCAGAATATCCTGTGCCCAAAAGGAATCAGGAAGCAAGGAGGGCTGGAAGCCATAATTGATCAAAAATGGAGGACTCTGTGAGGAAGAGTTCAGGGTACAATTCCTGGTGAACTTGGCCCACGGTAACAAGGTCACCGAATTATTTTGATGGTCCGAAATAAAACAGCGTGAGAATTGCTCCAACCCCTGGTTGGATCTCTTGGCAGTCCCGTTGGACTGGGGATGGTAAGCAGAGGAGAAACGGAGTTGGATACCTATCTGAGCACAAAAGGACCTCCAGAACCGGGACAGAAACTGGCTCCCTCTGTCAGAAACCACCACTTTGGGTACTCCATGGAGCTGAAACACCTCTTTAGTGAATACCTCTGCCAACTATCTAGAGGAAGGAAGTGCCTGAAGGGGGATGAAATGAGACATTTTGGAAAAGCAGTCAAGTATCATCAGTATAACTGTACATCCCTTGGAATCAGGCAATTCCCCCATAAAGTCAATGGAGACATGGGACCAGGGACGCTCACCTTTAGGGACAGTTTGGAATAGTCCCACCAGAAGGTGTCTCGGGGTTTTAGCATGGGCACAAATAGAACAGACTGCTACAAAGTCAGAACAGTCAGCCCTAAGGCTAGGCCACCAGAATATTTGAGATACTGACCAAATCAATTGATCTCTAACAATGTGACCAGCGGCCTTAGAGGAGTGGTAGGTCTCCAATAATTTGATACACAGAGATTCTGGTACAAAACATTTGCCACTAGGTTTGTTGGCAGGAGCAGCAGCTTGGGAGGACAGGATCTCCGTACCCAGTGGAGAAGTGCTACTAGTGCGTATTGTAGCCAGGATATGATCTGATGGAATAATCTGTACAGGGGCATTCTCTACCACCTGTTCAGGCCCAAAGTGCCTGGACAGGACATCGGCTCTGACATTCTTGGAGCCCGGAAGGTACAAAACTATGAAATTGATCCTAGACAGGAATAATGCCCACCTGGCCTGTCGTGGTGACAGTCTTTTGGCCTCAGACAGATATGTCAAATTGTTATGATCCGTTAAGATCAGGATAGGGGAGGGCGTCCCCTCCACTAGGTGACGCAACTCCTTGAGCGAGAGGATGATGGCAAAAAGCTTGCGATCGCCAATATCGTAAAGACTTTAGGTCCTGGATAACTTCTTAGAAAAGAACCCACAAGGCAATAGGTTCTTACTAGGCCTGGATTGCTGGGATAGGAGTGCTCCCACCCCTGTCTCTGAAGCATCCACCTCTAATGTAAAGGGCAGGGCGGGGTTTAGATGAAACAAAATCGGAGCCTTGGTGAAGGCAAGTCTCAAATCCTCAAAGGACTTGTTGGCGATAGGACACCATTCATACGTATTAGCCCCTTTATGCGTTAGATCCAGAAGTGGTTTTACCACCGTAGAAAAGTTCCGTATAAATCTCCTATAATAGTTAGCAAACCCCTCAAATCTCTGTATGGCCTTCAACCCTACCGGACGGGGCCACTGCAGGATAGCCGAGAGTTTTTGTGGGTCCATAGCTATACCGGCAGATGAGATTACGCAACCCAAAAATGTCACTTGTGATTTGTGGAACTCATATTTCTCAAGCTTGCAGAAGAGCTTGTTCTCCCTCAACAAACCTAAAACCATTGCCACATGCTTCCGATGTGTAGCTAGGTCTGGGGAGTGGATGAGGATATCATCCAGATATACTACTACTACACAACTCTGTAGTAAGTCCCTTAGGATGTCGTTAATGAACTCTTGAAACACTGCCGGAGCACTGCACAAGCCAAAAGGCATGACCAAATATTCGTAATGGTCACTGCGTGTATTAAAGGGGGACTTCCATTCACCCCCTTCCTTGATTCTTATCAGGTTATAGGCCACCCTTAGGTCCAACTTAGTGTATATTGAAGAACCTTTAGTACGGTCAAACAATTCCGTGATTAGAGGTATGGGGTAAGCATTTTTGATCATAAGTTTATTCAATCCTCTATAGTCATTGCACGAACGCAAATCCCCATCCTTCTTCTTCGCGAAAAAAAATCTTGCACCCGTGGGTGAGGAGGACCTACGAATAATCCCTCTGGCCAAGGCATCGGCCACATACGCCTCCATAGCCCGATTCTCCTCCACAGACAGAGGATATGTACGTCCCTTCGGAGGAGTAGCAACTGGTATGAGATTAATGGTACAATCATGTCCTATGCATAGGCAAGGTACCAGCCTCCACCTTATTAAATACCTCACTGAACACATGATACTCTGAGTGTAATGAGGAGGAGGTACAATAAATTTTAGTGGGTTGCTGAAGATAAGACTTAGAAAAATGAGATGACCATGATAGAATATTGCATGTCTCCCAATCTATTCTGGGGTTGTGTCTCTGCAACCAAGGGAACCCCAGAATGATGGCATGGTGTGGAGAACTTACAACCTGGAATTGTAGGGTCTCCACATGGAGAGCCCCCACCCTTATGGTCAGTGGCGTCGTCTTGTGTGTCACATGAGAAGGCTGCAGTGGTCTACCATCAATGGCCTCAATAGCGAGAGGAGAAGCACGAGGCGTCAATGGAATGGCTTGTAGTTTTGCGAATTCCACATGAAATGTCCAGCCGCTCCAGAGTCAACCAAAGCCGAATCTGACACAGAACAAGCGGCCTAAGATACGATGACCATGAGGGTTGGTTTGGTTTGTAACTCTCCCGCGGATTGTGAAACACCACCCAGGGTCTGACCCCAACATGATCCTAGGTGAGTGCGTTTCCCGACCGCACGGGACAAGATCGCAACAGGTGACCTGCCTTTCCACAATAAAGGCACAGTCCCTCCCTGTGTTGAAGGCCCTATCCTCCCCAGACAGATGTGTAGCCCCAAGTTGCATAGGCTCAGTCTTGCTTAACTCAGTACCAGGAGGCATGGGAGGTGAGGGAGGAATGGATGGGAGATCAAAACTTGGTGCCAGTCGGGAGTCAGATTTCCTCAGCTGTTTCCTGAATAGGGATCGTTCTCTGATCCTAGTATCGATTAGGATGACAAAGGAGATGAGTTCCTCCAAGTCCTTTGGCAGCTTACGGGCTGCCGTCTCATCCTTAATTATGTCATCAAGCCCTTGCAAGAAAGTGGCTGCTAGAGCTTCATTGTTCCAGCCCACCTCCACCGCCAGAGTACGAACTCGATAGCACACTCTGCTACAGTGCATGTGCCCTGGCGGATAGTCATAAGTTGTTTAGTGGCCGATATAGCCCAGGCTGGAACAATAAAAACTCTATGGAAAGCTGCTACAAACTCCTGAAAATTTGAGACTAAGGGTTTCTGTGTCTCCCATAGCGGATTCGACCATGTTAATGCTTTACCAGACAACACGGTCATCATGAAGCCTACCTTGCTTTAATTGTTAGGACAGGCACTCGGTACCAGTTCTAGAAATATGCCCAACTGATTTAGAAAACCACTGAACAACGTGGGTTCACCATTATATTGTAGAGGGAGAGGAGTGGATTCAGACAGCCCTCGGGACAAAAAATTTTCTGCATTGGCCACTGCTACTGGTGCCGGATTGGGAGAGGCCACAGGTAGTCGCGCAACCCCTTCTAGATGAGCTGTGCAACTAAGGAGCGTTTGCATTGCCAAGGATATTTGACAAATGCGTTGATCTTGCCTATCCATGCGGGAGACAATGATAGGCAACTGTGAACTACCTGTACCTTCAGCAGTCATGGCCCTTTCGTATTGTCAGGGGACTGCTAGACAAATAAATACTCTAACAGGTACAGGTAGAATAAAATAAAGATTTTATTGAAATTCAGGCAGTAAATAATAAACACACTTCCTCATCCTTCGCGGGTCAGGCGTGGGGACAGTGCAAGGTCCACTACAGGAATAGCACTGAACGTAGCCAGACCGCCTCCGGATGAATGCGAACCACGATGTAAGCACAATCCATGAACAGCAAGTAGAAAGGCACACAAGCAGGGAGCAAGGAAAGGCTCAAGTAACCTAGAACGTTAGGATGCTACGGATGTCCTAGAAAGCTAGGACCGATGGGCAATACGGATGGCCAAAGCCGCTAACCCATCAGCATTCACACCCGGATACCCAATACAGAAGTAAGGTACGCAGAGCGAGGTCATACACAAAACAGGTAGTCAGACAGAGCCAGGGTAGCACATAGTCAGCCAAGCCAAGGATCATACACGGAGCGGTTAGTCAGACAAGCCGGATCGAGCACGGACTGGGTAGTCAGACAAGGCCATAGGTTCAGACCTAATCGGGTAGTCAGACAAAGCCACGGGTCATACACAAATCGGAAAGGCAGCCAGAAACATATTGCAACAGAGAACAATAATGCTCAGGAATACCACGAAAGGGCAATGAGGCTATGGCCGAAAGTGGCTTATAAGGCCTCCTAGGAAGGAGGAGTTACAAAAGCTAAGGTGAGCGTGGCCTATAAAAATATGGAGCGCATAATGATGAGTGAGTAACCCGGAAGTCCGCGACCAGAATGTAGCCACCAGCCAATACAGGAATAGTCAGGTAGCCAAGGCCTGAATCACGGCACTGTGATAGAGGGATAATGATAGGACCATACCTCCCAAGTGTCCCTCTTTAAGAGGGACAGTCCCTTTTAGAGACCCAAATCCCTCTGTCCCTCTTTCCCACCCTGCTGTCCCTCTTTTTAGGAGATCAGACTGTGGGGTGTGTCTATAAGAGTATCACATTGCTCCACAGTATTAAAACTCACTTTCATGCTTGTTAAAACTTCAGTATATGTGTTTAGAAATTAGTCTGTGTAAATAAAATACTTTGGTCTTGCACAAAATCACTCACTCACACAAATCAGTGTTAGTAGGTCATAAAATAGCCTATAAATTCTCAGGGATGCCCCACCCACTAGCCACACCCCAGCAACAATACATAAAACACAAGTGTCCCTCTTAGGCCATCTGGAATGTTGGGAGGTATGTAGGACTAAAACTTCCAAAATCAGCTTATGTTGAAAATACATAGAACACAAATGTATTTACATTTTAGAATGTCTTAATTGCATGATAAACAAGTACCTGTTTTTTAATGAAGGAAGCTTAAATGCCTGCTAGACAACAGAAGTGTGTCTATTTTGTTTCTTTG
The DNA here is from genome assembly GCA_037306005.1 of Rhinophrynus dorsalis. Lineage (NCBI taxonomy): Eukaryota > Metazoa > Chordata > Amphibia > Anura > Rhinophrynidae > Rhinophrynus > Rhinophrynus dorsalis. The sequence goes on along the minus strand of CM074723.1, from coordinate 396,511,477 downwards.
TTCTGTGCACCACAAATAAACTGCCAGGAGAGGGCAGTAGAGTTCAATATAACTGCTAAATTCAGCATGTGAAATGTCTGCTTGAATTTTTAGTTACTCAACAAAAAATCCATATACTTAAATTCTTTCGGCCTCATTTTGTGAATAAGCATATTTCAATAATATAATTGTACCTTATTTACTGGCATAAATCAGACATCATCCATACCATCTAAATAAAACTAGTAGAAGATATCGCTTAATGTATCCTAAACCAGACATTTCAATTTACAACAAAGTATAAGCTCAGTGTTAGTTGAACATGGACAGGCTGAGGCATGTAAATGGAAAAACGGCTTTTAAGACATAATTGGTCACGCATGAATGTCTGAATGTTCTGTATACCTATACATGAGCCACAGATAGCAACTAGTCATAGCACTGAACAGAAGAACAACCAGGATTACATTATCAGTCAAGCATTTACACATTTCAGGTGGGCGCAGTCTGTACTGATAATAGAAGAATAACTTTCTTTTTTCACTGGGGGCGTTTCAAACTTTGAGGCCAAGGGTTGGCAACTTCAGGAACTCCAGCTGTTTTTGGACTACAACTTCCATCATTGTCAGAGAGCAACACCTGGAGGGCTGCATGTTCTGATTTATGTATACTTCACTTCCACCTAAACAACTACATGGGTACCTAATCATGCATTATTATGCAGAATTAAGACAGGGTAGTTAGTCATTATGCCTTCAGCTGCTAGGACTACAACACCCATGATTCCTAACCAGTAATTGGCTGGTTAAGAAGATGGGAGTTGTACGTCTAATCCTAAATAGCTGGAATTTGCTTCCTGACAATGTTTACACCTACTGTGATCTAATTTTATGGCAAGCCCACGGAGGCTTCATATTATGCTATAATCCTTCTCCACTGCTCCACTCAGCAGCAAGAGAAACTTTATTGTTACATACAGAGAAAAAAAGAACTGAACCCATCATACTCCACCCCCAGTTAACCACTCCTACAATCCCTATAAACTGGGAAGCCTCCTTCAACTCCTCCTCTTTCTTGCTGCTCCCTTAGAGATAAGTTTGCTTTTTAATGTCTGAAATCTGTAGATTTTAATTTGTTTTACACATATACTTTATCTGTAGATTCTAGTCTGTATTATAGATATATTTTATCTGTAGATTGTAGTCTAGTATAGATATTCTCTATCTGTAGATTCTAGTTTGTATTTTAGATATACTTTATATTCTGTATTATACATATATATTTTATCTGTAAATACTAATCTGTATTATGGACTTATATTTTATCTGTAGATACTAGTCTACATTATAGGTATACAGGTTCTGTAGATTCAAGTTTGTATTATAGATATACCTTATACTCTGTATTATACATAGATTTTATCTATAGATTCTAGTCTATAATATAGATATTCTTTATCTGTGGATTATAGTTTGTATTTAAGCTATACTTTATACTCTGTATCATACTTTTTATTTGTAGATACTAGTTTGTAGTACATATATACATTGTCTGTAGATTCTAGTGTGTATAACATATACATTATCTGTAGTGTTAGTATGTATTATACACATACCTTCTCAGTTACACATGGTTCCCCTGTAGTGGTTATTACAAATTCTATAAGCTCTCCAGAACATAAAGTGGCACAGTATTATTATCTGATATAAAACATGGCTGCAGTCTACCATGAGGTATTCAGTTAAGACAAACAAGAAAATACCATCAAGTGAACAGTCAAAACTAAAAACAGCACCACCTACTGACTGAACAGTATATGACACATAAACATTATACATAGTTTTTACACTAGAATACACATAGTCTGTATTATACATAGCTGTATTATTGGTATGTTATGTATTAAGTTATACATGTGTGCTCGTACACTATTGTCCTGTGTGTCTCTGTATTTGCCCATTTTGACTGTGCCTGACCCTCTGTTATGCTTTTTGGCTGTCTGTGGCCAGTCACTGTTTTGCTCTCCAATTGACTGTATTTTATATCCCTCTTTGTTGATGTTTACTGATTCTTCTTTCCTCTGGTAAATTTACTGTACATCTCTTTTGTTTGAGTTTTTTTTTCTCTATGGATAGATTTCTCAGTTTTTGTTGGTACTGGGCTCTTGCTGTAGAGCCCCTTGTTTATGTGTGTTTCTCTTCATTCCTTGGGTTTCCTTTCCCTTGGGTTTTCCCCTCTTTTAGCCTCGCTGCTCTCTTTGGCTCACTCTTGCCTCACTCCTTGTTGGAGCTTTTTTCCATTGTCGTCCTGGCGTGGTTGTAAGGACTCTCTTAGCTGAGCCGCGCTATTGAGCAGGCACAGTTTGGCATAGTCGCGCATGTATGATTCGGCTTCAGGACGTGCTCAGTCCCTGTCTCTTCCTGTCCACCGAAATGGTTCCTGGGTTGTGACTGCGGCAGATCTATTTCTTTATGTTGTATGTGCTTTATTGCTTATTTAATTCATTTTGTTAAGGACTACCATACTAAAATGTCTTGCTCTCTTGCATATATATTTTACCCTTGTAATTCTTATCTGGGCATAGCTCTGCTTGCGTATATATCTGACCCTAGTAATTCCTATCTAGGCATAGATCTACTTGCATATGTCTTTCATCCTAGTAATTCCTATCTAGGTATAGATCTACTGGTATATATCTTTAACCTTAGTAATTCCTATCTAGGCATAGATCTACTGGTATATATCTTTAACCCTAGTAATTCCTATCTAGGCATAGATCTACTTGCATATGTCTTTAACCCTAGTAATTATTATCTAGGCGTAGATCTACTTGCATATGTCTTTAATCCTAGTGATTCCTATCTAGGCATACATCTACTTGCATATGTCTTTAATCCTAGTGATTCCTATCTAGGCATAGATCTACTGGTATATATCTTTAATCCTAGTGATTCCTATCTAGGCATACATCTACTTGCATATGTCTTTAATCCTAGTGATTCCTATCTAGGCATAGATCTACTGGTATATATCTTTAACCCTAGTGATTCCTATCTAGGCATAGATCTACTTGCATATGTCTTTCATCCTAGTAATTCCTATCTAGGCATAGATCTACTGGTATATATCTTTAACCCTAGTAATTCCTATCTAGGCATAGATCTACTTGCATATGTCTTTAATCCTAGTAATTCCTATCTAGGCATAGATCTACTTGCATACATCTTTAACCCTAGTATTTCCTATCTTGGCATAGATCTACTTGTGCATATCCTTACCCCTACTAATTCCTATCTAGGCAAAGATTTGTATCTCTATTTAACCCTGGTAATTCCTATCTGGGCATAGACCTACTTGCACATATGTTTAATCCTAGTATTCCCTAGCTAGGCATAGATCTACTTGCACATGTGTTTAATCCTAGTTTTTCCTATCTAGGCATAGATCTACTTGTGTATATATTTAACCCTACTAATTCCTATCTAGGCATAGATCTAGTTGCATCTATATTTAACCCTGGTAATTCCTATCTGGGCATAGATCTACTGGCATATTTATGTAACCCTAGTAATTGCTCTCTGGGCATAGATCTACTAGCTTATGTATGTGTGTGTATGTGTATGTATATGTGTATGTATATGTGTATATATATATATGTGTATATGTGTGTGTATATGTATGTGTATGTATGTGTATATATATATATATATATATATATATATATATATATATGTATGTGTATAATATGTATGTGTATGTATGTATATTTAGCCCCAGTAATTCCTATATGGGCATATATCTACTTGCATATAGCTTTAACCCTTCTAATTCCTATCGGGGCATATGTCTTTATGCATTTCCATATGTGTATCAGTTACGCTGTCAGTGCTTATTTTTATTACCCTGGAATATACATATATCTACTATACTTCCTTCAGCATGGTAGGGGTTAACCCCAATTTGTCTATCGTCCACTTAATTGAAGCTGGCACTCTGTCTGGCGGGGCTGAGGGGATTTCCAGTCTGGCGGAGCAATCTGGCTGACCCAGACTGGGACTTCCCTCCGCTTTCGGTGTGCAGACTGCGCAGTGTCACGGCATCGGGGTGCAGTCCATGCTATGCATGTTTACTATCTGTCTGCCTTCCCCTTTTGAGTCCATGTCTGCAGCTATAACACATGACCCCGGCAGTGGGAAGTACTGCACATGATGCCCCCATCGTGTCTGAATAGCCCCTCCCTTGGATGGCTACTTCTGTCAATACTGGATGACTTTTTACTCAATGCAGACTTTCTGTCCCAAACTCAGGTTAATTTACTTCGGAATAAGGCAAATTCTGCTGGTGCAGGTTGTACCCTGCTTTGACACCGCAAACTACAGGCGGTTATGAATGGTGCGGCTCCGTCCCACTACCTGACCCTCACCTCAGGAGGAGGAAGTTCATCTGAGGAATGACCCTCACCTCAGGAGGGAATAGATCTGAGGTATATGAAGCTTTCAGGTGCTTAACCTGACTCCTAATATGTTGCCAGTTGATTTTCTGATGGGCATGCCTCCCTTTAGCAAATACTTGTTATCAGAGCTCAAAATTTCCACTAGCCAATGGCGAGTGAAAATTCAGCCCTGGCGGGTAAGCTGTGGCTTGCAGTGGCGAGTAACTTTTCAGATCTGGCTAGTAGCAAAGGACTTCCAATTTTAAGCCCTACTCACTATATCTTATGGCCAGCTTTGATTTTATGCGGCTCTGTTTGCACATGCATCAATCCTTTCCTAAGGAGGAGGTTATATACTGATGAATTATGACTTAGCGTTTGAGCCCAATCTCTTGCCTATGCCTAGTTTGGTCTTCTTCCTATACTTTGTGCGGCTTAGTTCCCACACATGTGATCCTTTCCTCCTGAGGAAGGTATATCCTGCTGAATGGTCATATTATGTGTTGAGCCTGATCTCTTGCCTATGCCTAGTATGGTCCTAGTATGGTCAGATTTACTTTACTTTGTGCACCTTTGTTTCCGCATGTGAACCTCTCCTCCATGGGGCAATTTTTTGTGATTGTGATCTTGCAGGTTGAACCCAATTTCTGGTTGTACTCTTGTTTCTCCGCTTCGCCTGGGTTGCTTGTTGTTGCATGTGATCTCGCTTGTTGTGTCTGTGTCTTGACGCCTCCACTCTAGACGGCTTTGGTTGGGGAGGCTTGGTTCCTCACTACATCCTTTTCTCTATGGATTTTTTCTTTTCCAGGGTTTCTTTTCTTCCATTGGGACAGTGGGGGGCAGATTCTCCCACTTTTCCCGCCGCTGGTTTTTCGCTTTCCATCTTGTTTCTTTTTGATGGTCTGGTCGTGTTTCTGTTTGGCTGCGGTAGGCCTCTACTGTGCCTCCTTGGTATCTCTTGGGCTTGCGTCGAGTCATCTTTGGTGAATGGCCTTCCTGTCGGTTGGTGTCCTTGCTTCAGTCGGTTTTGTTATACAGTGTCTTTTTCTTTCTCCCTTTGGGTGCGTCTGTATTGTGTTTGTTTTTCATGATGTTTGGTTTTGGTCTACGGGTTTCCCCTTGTACCATTTTCTACCTTTTTCTCTATGCATATTGGTGTGTTTCTCTTTTCTACAGTTCTCCTTCTTTCTGTTCGGAAAGGGCGTTTCCTTTCCCATCTTGGGGGTTAGGTTTTCATGTGTGTTTCCTGGGGTTTCAGTTCGGCTTTGGCTGTTTGGGGCTTTTGCCTTGCCTAATGGTGGTCTCAGTAGAGATTTTCTTTTCTACCCTGGTCTCCCCGTGTATTCCTCGACATTGGTCTTTTTATCTGTGGCTGATTGTCCTCCTGCCAGGACTCTTGACCCCTAGGTGGGTCATTTTCTTTTGGGGTGTGTTGCAGTCAAGTCATTCGGATCAGGAATGGCATGCTTGGCCGTGGGTCTTGGATTTCCTTCCTTGCTGCCCTTTGTCTTGGGATGTGTTTGATTGGCATGGCTGTGGTTATTGGGTTTCCTCCTTTTGGGGTATGTGTGTGTTCATGTCTGGGCAACCTTGTGGTTGTTTAATAGTTTGTGCTCGGTGTTGCTGATTGGTCCAGTGTGTGTGTGTACCTTTTGGGTCTTTGTTTTAACTTATCTTCTGCCTAATTAACGTATGTTGTTTAGCTTTGAACTAGCATAATATGAAGCCTCCGTGGGCTTGCCATAAAATTCGTGGATTTTCCTAACAATTGTGACGGAAAGTCGGAATTTTATTAAAGACACGGAGGCGAATATTATCCCTCCCAGTGTTCCCTCCCCTTTCACTGTTTTCCTCTCCTTCCAGGTAGATCTCTGCAGCCTTGTTCTGCTTGGTGTAAGATCTGCTGTTGGTTCCAGGTTGCTGTTTCTGAAGGACGTTTCCAAGGGATCATGTTTTTTCGGTCGCTTCAATAAGAAAGAGGAGGAGTTGAAGGAGGCTTCCCAGTTTATAGGGATTGTAGGAGTGGTTAACTGGGGGTGGAGTATGATGGGTTCAGTTCTTTTTTTCTCTGTATGTAACAATAAAGTTTCTCTTGCTGCTGAGTGGAGCAGTGGAGAAGGATTATAGCATAATATTCGCCTCCGTGTCTTTAATAAAATTCCGACTTTCCGTCACAATTGTTAGGAAAATCCACGAATTGTACCTTGGAATTGAACTTTTCCAATAGTAACTATTTAGGGCCTTGGTCCTTAAAATATGTGCAAACAGAATGTACTTCTTGGGGAGATATTTATATATTTATTTCTGTCCGGTAAGCTCTCTGAGTGTGGTATTGTATGCTTATATATGCAAATGGAGCTTTTCAGTGAGGTTCCATATGCTAATTAAGCTCTGAGATACTTTTATTTATTTTTAATAAAGGAATGAATATCTCTGAAACTGTGCAACCACTGGAATTTTGGCTAATATTATACATAGGTAGATTTTAATGATATCTTCATATATTCAAACAACTTGAAGGTGACAAGTCAGTGATAAATAAGGATCTTAAAATGTGGGATGTTTCACAATATACTAGGATTGGTAGAATGAAGATAAAAAAAAATGTATATCTCATCCAATATTCTTTTTCTGCTATAGACTCTTCCCCTTTCATACTCAAATAATTTTTCAGATATCTTTCTTTTCTATTCTCTAAAATACATCTGGGCAGAAAAATCATACCTCAACATAAACTGCATCACAATACCAAAATATTAACCAATTAAGGACTAATGCTGTGCCAGGGCTGTCACAGCTGTCCGGCACGTCATCAAATTCAGGGGTCCCCGTGCGGGAATGCTGAATCAAATACAAAAAATAAAAAATAATGCCCCTTGGTCCTTAACTGACGACTGCGTATCGCGTGGCTGGTCATGAAGGGGTTAAAATGAATCTCGAACCTGACTTGGAAAAATCTTATCATATGTGTTGTGTGGATTGGTTCTCTAAAAATAGTCTTTAATTATTACTGGATATGATGTGGCAGACATGATTGCTGCAGGGCTCTGGGTGGGAGATGCACTAAGGAGTAATAATGAGGTGATAAAGAGGAGATCAATGAACTCCGAATTCCTATTTTATTCTATGAAGCCTATGCACTAAGATTTCTCTAACTTGAGAGATCTTAGTGAATAGGCTCCATGAATAACATAGGACTTGGAGAGTTTACGGTACTGGAGAAATGATCTCTTCTTTATCACCCCTTTATAACTAAGGTCGGGCGAAATGTTTTTGCCTCAAAAGAAAAAAGTGTGAAAAATACACTTTTCCCTTTGCAGGAAATTTACTGAGGTTGGTCAATAGGAGGAAATTTATGGATTTTTAATATGAAGGAAATTATGTAGGAAAAGCAGGAAACCATGTTTTTTTCCACAAAATATCCCACAAGGAAATAAAAAATCTGACTTCTTGTCCATCTCTATTTATCACACCATAGTGCATAACACCCCAAGAGTTCAAAGTCCTACCACTGGTCATGCTCCCTTCAAAGAACACTTCAGTGGCAGATCCTGACATTCTTAAAAAAATAAACATGTCTGTCTCCATGGATGTGAAATATACAACTAAGGATTCATTTTGGAGAACCAATCTACACCGAATTGCTATATAGTGGTTATAAGGATTTTCTGTTCAGATTAAGGTAAGTGGGGGTTTATCACTCAGAGACATTAGTATTCCTTTATAAACATGGTCCAGATTGTTAGAATTCCTAGAATCTGAAAATTTCTTAAACATTCCTGAAACAACTAAACTGATTCAGAAATGCACTTTTCATACATATTTAGAATAAATGTCCAGGGCTGGGTATACATTCTAGGCTCCCCTAGGCAAGACACTCTAGGTGTCCTTAGCTCCACCCATGGCCACACCCCCACTCTGCACCTGACCCCCGCCGCCAGTCCCATCTACTGTTTTCTGGAACAGAAAATATCCTTGGTCAATAACAAGCAAGAACGGAAAATTATTTAACTCCTTGGCTGCTACAGAGATTTCCAATGCATTGTTTCATAATACATTGGCTATCTCTTTAGCATTCAGGGGGTTAAATAATAGCCTGTAAAGGCATATATAAACTGGTGTAGGGATTTGTATGTATATTGGCCACACTCACAATTCAGAATGTAGCTGTGGCTAGCCAAACTGAGGGTTTCCTTAAAATTTGGAGCTTTAGGCAGCCATGGCAGCCATCTGTCCCTGTAGATTCTTGGTCTCCTTCTGGGGCCCAAATTTCAAGACTCAAGACTTTGAGTTCAGGGGTCTTATGAATACATGCAAACTGGAACAATTCTGGGACAAACTGACTGTTCCACAGAGGACAAACAAAAACTCTCAAATGTTTTAGAGAATATATTTAATCCCTTTCAAACAACTGTTCTTAGCATGAGTTGTTGATCCTGTACAATCTTCTCTCAGCTCCTTTTGTGTCTACAGCCCTCTCACGTATCAAACCTTTTTCTCTCATTGCTCCTTATCTATGGAATGCTCTACCTCCCACTCTGCACTAATGCACCTCTCTGATGGTCTTCACATCACTATTGAAACTACATTTTCTTAACAAAACTTAAACAGGTTACATGGCACTGCCTTTGTATAACTTAGTCTCTTTATAAATTATTTACACTATGTCCCCCTATCCTAATTAGAACTCTGCACTGTATTCAGCACTTGACCCTTATGTACTCTGTATATCTCCCACTACCATTTTAGATTGTAAGCTTTTGGGCAGGAACCTCACTTCCAGTGTTTCACTTTGCAAAGCACTTGTAACCCTGTATTGTCTAAACCCTTTATTGTAAAGCTCTGAGTACACTTGTGGTGATATATAATTAAACATATTCATTTACTTCTAGTACATTTTTATTGCTGTGTTTTGCCCATTTTGTGAAAATCCATTGAGGGTATTGGAGAGTACCTGCATAGGATTTTGTTCTTCTGGTGTGGTTTCCCATATCCAATTGCATCCAGTTGCAGCAGCTGAAGAGAAATTAAGGTACAAACAATGAGAGGTGGAGTGGTTTTTGTATAAGATAAGAGTCATGTTTTTAGTAATAAACAGTTCTTAGCCTGAGACCTCACCTATTATCTCTCTGTCTCTGGCTCCAAACTCACTCTCAAATTACCAATCCATGTCTCATCTCTCATTCACCTCCAAGCTCCTCGAACTCCTTAAATACAACCGGCTCACCAAATTCCACTACTTCTATTCCCTGTTAGATTCCCTGTAATCTGGATTACATACATCATCACTCCTCTGAGACTGCTGTCACTAAAGTGTCCAGTGATTTGCTCTCATCTAAGTCAAAAGGCCACTACTCCCTACTCATTCTCCTGGACCTCTCAGCTGCCTTTGTCATAGTGGATCATCTGCTCATCTTCTAAGCTCTCCACTCTCTAGGCCTCTGTGATATCACTCTCCTTTGGCTCTCATCATACCCGCTCCTTCAGTGTTTCCTACTCTGGCTCCATTTCTTCACCCCTCTCATTGTCCGTACCACAAAGTTCAGTCATAGGCCTTTTGCTCTTTTCAATCTACACATCTTCCCTTGGCAAACTAATAAACTCCTTTGGGTTTCACCATCATCTACATGCTGATGATACAAAACCTCTTCCCTTCCCTCCTGTCCCAGGTATCTAATTGCCTGTCTGATGTGTCTTCCTGCATGTCTTTCCATCATCTAAAACTTAACCTAACACACTATATATATATATATATATATATATATATATATACACAAGTATCAAATTAGGCGATTCCGGTCTAAACACTGATATTTAGGATATGTCAGAAGGTATAATCAACGTCCATAATTGTATAATGTATTCCACTTGCTTGTAGCGGTTCCAGTTATCACATCATCCCATACAGCACATAAGGACAAAGGAGAAATGTCCAATTAGACTTCCAAGCTTCTATATTATTACTAATAATTAAGCATCCACTTACAGTTAAGCTGTTATTGTTGCTCTCCAAGATACTCTCTGTGAATTTTGTATGTGCTATCAATCATTGATGGTCTCCTCCCGGAACTCCTCCTCCCGGGGTTCACCGTCCCTCTCCAATAAGTTATACTTCTCTCACAGACGCCCAAAAGTCATGCGAGAAACAATCGTCAGATTCAAATAGTAATGCAGATATAATAACAATAAATATCAACTCACATATACTATTCTCTCTCTCTCTCTCTCTCTCTCCAACAATGTTATGTCAAATCGGATTCCCTCCGAATAAAGTCCTACAAACCACGTACTGTTTGTGATAAAATGCACTGGGGTAGTAAAATTCCAAAATTTATTAAATAAATGGATGGATAAAATCATTCATATACATATAAATTACATGTATACGTATACGTTATAAATATTAATACACCAGGCTAAAAACAAAAGTGTAGCCAACTACTGCTCCAAGAAAGAGATGCCGTGTACATGTAGGCGTAGCGACCCGCGCTATTCACTGCATGTATCACACCGGTACTTCTACACAGTGTTTGATGGGCACACAAAAAATATGGCTCTCATCTCGACTACTGTAACTCACTCCTAATTGCCCTTCTGCTCATCCGACTAACCCCACTTAAGTCCATAATGAACCCTGCCTCCAAAGTAATCTCTCCTCTAATGCCACTCATCTTTGTCATACCCTACACTGGCTTCTGTTAGCATACATAATTAAATTCAAACTTTTGGTGCTCACTTACAGAGCCCTTACTAACCCTGCACCCCCCTACATTTCATCTCTCATTTGCAAATACACTCCCACTCATCATCTCTACTCTGCACAGTACCTTCTTCTCTCTACAGCTCTTATTACATCCTCCCATTCCTACCTACGGACTTTTCCCTGCTGCACCTGAGTTCTGGAATTCCCCCCATCATATCAGGATCTTCCCCAGCCTTCAGATCTTCAGACACTCCCTGAAAACTCACCTCTTCAGGGAAGCCTATCAACTACCTCCATAACTGATATGATCAGGCTAGATCAACAGCTTGTCCAACATCTGCTCACTTTCATTACTTCTAAAATCACTCTTCCACCTACGACTCCATCACAACTAGTGTTGAGCGAGCATGCTCGGCCGATGCTCGGATCGGCTCGAGCATCGCTCTGCTCGGCACATGGCGGTACTCGTACGAGTACCGCATGTGCTCGCCCGCCATGTTCGGGTCTCCTCCCCGCACGTTTTGCGGCTGCTGCGCAGCCAATAAACGTGCAGGGAGGCTCTGACATTGGTGTAATGCCAGCAGCCATGTTGGCTGCTGGCATTACACTGATTGGCTGGCCAGAACCCGTGGTCGGGTGCTGTATAGCACCTGACCATCGAGTTCGGCTCAGTCTGAGCCAGGGAGAGCTGAGGATAGGAAGGGAAAGGCAGTGTAGGGAGGAAAAAAAAAAATTGTGAAAAAAAAGAACCAAAAATCCTTTTTAGGACTACTGTGTGTGGGGGCAGCAGGTTATTTTGTGTGGGGGGAAAAAAAACAAAACAAAAAAAAAAAAAATATTCTGTTTAGTGTGAAAAGTTGCAGATTAGAGCACATTCTGTTTAGTGTGCACAGTTGCAGATTAGAGCACATTCTGTTTAGTGTGCAAAGTTGCAGATTAGAGCACATTCTGTTTAGTGTGCAAAGTTGCAGATTAGAGCACATTCTGTTAAGTCTTCAAACTAAAATATCAAAGTCACATATTCCATTCAGTGTGCGTCGCCGCAGTTTAGCAGCACATTCTGTGTACTGTGCAGAGTTGCAGAATAGGAAGAAATACTGTTAAGTCTTCAAACTAAAATATCAAAGTCACATATTCCATTCAGTGTGCTTCGCCGCAGTTTAGCAGCCTATTCTGTGTACTGTGCAGAGTTGCAGAATAGGAAGAAATACTGTTAAGTCTTCAAACTAAAATATCAAAGTCACATATTCCATTCAGTGTGTTTCACCGCCGTTTAGCAGCCTATTCTGTGTACTCTGTACAGTTGCAGAATAATAAGAAATACTGTTAAGTTTTCAAACTCAAATATTAAAGTCACATATTCCATTCAGTGTGTTTCACCGCCGTTTAGCAGCCTATTCTGTGTACTCTGTACAGTTGCAGAATAATAAGAAATACTGTTAAGTTTTCAAACTCAAATATTAAAGTCACATATTCCATTCAGTGTGTTTCACCGCCGTTTAGCAGCCTATTCTGTGTACTCTGTACAGTTGCAGAATAATAAGAAATACTGTTAAGTTTTCAAACTCAAATATTAAAGTCACATATTCCATTCAGTGTGTATCACCGCCGTTTAGCAGCCTATTCTGTGTACTCTGTACAGTTGCAGAATAATAAGAAATACTGTTAAGTTTTCAAACTCAAATATTAAAGTCACATATTCCATTCAGTGTGTTTCACCGCCGTTTAGCAGCCTATTCTGTGTACTCTGTACAGTTGCAGAATAATAAGAAATACTGTTAAGTTTTCAAACTCAAATATTAAAGTCACATATTCCATTCAGTGTGTTTCACCGCCGTTTAGCAGCCTATTCTGTGTACTCTGTACAGTTGCAGAATAATAAGAAATACTGTTAAGTTTTCAAACTCAAATATTAAAGTCACATATTCCATTCAGTGTGTATCACCGCCGTTTAGCAGCCTATTCTGTGTACTCTGTACAGTTGCAGAATAATAAGAAATACTGTTAAGTTTTCAAACTCAAATATTAAAGTCACATATTCCATTCAGTGTGTTTCACCGCCGTTTAGCAGCCTATTCTGTGTACTCTGTACAGTTGCAGAATAATAAGAAATACTGTTAAGTTTTCAAACTCAAATATTAAAGTCACATATTCCATTCAGTGTGTTTCACCGCCGTTTAGCAGCCTATTCTGTGTACTCTGTACAGTTGCAGAATAATAAGAAATACTGTTAAGTTTTCAAACTCAAATATTAAAGTCACATATTCCATTCAGTGTGTTTCACCGCCGTTTAGCAGCCTATTCTGTGTACTCTGTACAGTTGCAGAATAATAAGAAATACTGTTAAGTTTTCAAACTCAAATATTAAAGTCACATATTCCATTCAGTGTGTTTCACCGCCGTTTAGCAGCCTATTCTGTGTACTTTGCACAGTTGCAGAATAGGAAGAAATACTGTTAAGTTTTCAAACTCAAATATTAAAGTCACATATTCCATTCAGTGTGTTTCACCGCCGTTTAGCAGCCTATTCTGTGTACTCTGTACAGTTGCAGAATAATAAGAAATACTGTTAAGTTTTCAAACTCAAATATTAAAGTCACATATTCCATTCAGTGTGTTTCACCGCCGTTTAGCAGCCTATTCTGTGTACTCTGTACAGTTGCAGAATAATAAGAAATACTGTTAAGTTTTCAAACTCAAATATTAAAGTCACATATTCCATTCAGTGTGTATCACCGCCGTTTAGCAGCCTATTCTGTGTACTCTGCAGAGTTGCAGAATAGGAAGAAATACTGTTAAGTTTTCAAACTCAAATATCAAAGTCACATATTCCATTCAGTGTGTTTCACCGCCGTTTAGCAGCCTATTCTGTGTACTCTGTACAGTTGCAGAATAATAAGAAATACTGTTAAGTTTTCAAACTCAAATATTAAAGTCACATATTCCATTCAGTGTGTATCACCGCCGTTTAGCAGCCTATTCTGTGTACTCTGCAGAGTTGCAGAATAGTAAGAAATACTGTTAAGTTTTCAAACTCAAATATCAAAGTCACATATTCCATTCAGTGTGTTTCACCGCCGTTTAGCAGCCTATTCTGTGTACTCTGTACAGTTGCAGAATAATAAGAAATACTGTTAAGTTTTCAAACTCAAATATTAAAGTCACATATTCCATTCAGTGTGTTTCACCGCCGTTTAGCAGCCTATTCTGTGTACTCTGTACAGTTGCAGAATAATAAGAAATACTGTTAAGTTTTCAAACTCAAATATTAAAGTCACATATTCTGTGTAAGATGAAGAAGGCGGGTAAAAAGGGACGGGGAAGTGGACGTGATCCTGAAAGTTCAGGGCGCGGGTCAGGACGCGGAGAAACTGTGCCTGGTGCCAGAGCACAAGAAAGAAAGACATCCACCATACCTAGCTTCATGTGTAATTTTACAGGGCGTCGCAGGACATCACTCTCGAGGTCCGACCACTGCGAACAGGTGGTCGGTTGGATGACAGCTGATACTGCTTCCAGTCGGTTAAGCACCACCCTGTCTTCCACCAAGTCCACTCTCAGTAGCCAAGAGTCTGGTCAACATAATCCTCACTCTGATCATCCTTCCTCCCACCATACACGGTCTGGTCAAAGAAGTGATCCCACACTGGGATATAGTGAGGAGCTCGTCTCATCACCAATCCTTCATTTGACCCTCTCTCCAAGCACGCTTGCAGAGGAACATGACATCTTGTGCCCTGATTCACAACCTCTAGAGGCTACCCAATCACAAGAAGATGACAGATGTGAACGGCATTTAAGGTCAAAGGAAGTAGTGGATGATGATGATGATGATGAGACACAGTTGCCATTAAATCAACCACTATTTCCGTCTCAAGACCTTGTTGAGGAGAATGTTATACAGTTGTCAATGACTGAGTATGTGGTGGGATCAAGACTTGAGGAGGATGATCAGAGTGAGGAAGTGGAGGAGGACTTGGTGGACGATGAGGTGACTGACCCCACCTGGGAAGGTGTAGAGCCGAGCGATGACAGCAGTCCTGAGGGTGAGCCATCTGCAGCACCGCAACAGGCTGGAAGAGGCAGTGGTGTGGCTACAGAAAGAAGGCGGACCGCACCAAACCGGCCCGCAAATGTTCCACGGAGCACCCCCTTGCGTAAATCTACCTTGCCAAGGGGTAGGTGTTCCGCGGTATGGCGTTTTTTTAAGGAAAGTGCGGACGACAAAAGAATTGTAGTTTGCAACCTGTGCCACACCAGAATGAGCCGAGGCATGAACACTAGAAACCTCACCACCACCAGCATGATCCGACACATGGCATCCAAGCACCGTAGTAAGTGGGAGGAACGCCTGGATCGCCCATCTGTGTCTGCAGGCCACACCACTGCCTCCTCTTCCCCTGTTTTCGGTGCCGGCCAATCGCCTGTCGAAGGCGCAGGCCCGCATACCTCCCGCCCTGCACCTGTAGCATCTGAAGCACCATCAGCGACCACATCCACTTCCCTGTCCCAGCACAGCGTCCAAATGTCGTTACCCCAGGCATTTGAGCGCAAGAGAAAGTACCCAGCCACCCACCCACAGGCCATAGCACTAACCTCACACCTTTCAAAATTACTGGCCATCGAAATGCTGCCATTTAGGCTTGTGGACACTGAGTCCTTCCGCAGCCTGATGGCAGCAGCTGTCCCTCGGTACGCGGTCCCCAGCCGCCACTACTTTTCCCGGTGTGCCATCCCCGCATTACACCACCATGTGTCCCGTAACATCACCCGTGCCCTGACCAACGCAGTTACTGGGAAGGTCCACTTAACGACTGACACATGGACAAGTGCTTGTGGCCAGGGACGCTACATTTCCCTGACGGCACACTGGGTGAATGTCGTGGAGGCTGGGAGAGACTCGGACCCTGGGATGGCACGGGTGCTACCCACGCCGAGGATTGCGGGCCCTACCTCCATCAGGGTTTCCACCAGCACCTACGTTATTGGCTCCTCCTCCTCCGTTTCCACCTCCGAATTCTCTACACACAGCGCCACTCCCCCATCAGCCAGTAGCTGGAAGCAGTGTAGCACTGCAGTGGGGAAGCGTCAACAGGCCGTGCTGAAGCTGATCTGCCTTGGGGACAAACAGCACACGGCCTCAGAGCTGTTGCAGGGGATTAGTCACCAGACCGAGCAGTGGCTCTCGCCACTCAACCTGCAACCAGGCATGGTTGTGTGTGATAATGGGCGTAACTTGGTGGCGGCTTTGGAGCTCGGCAAGCTCACACACGTACCATGCCTAGCGCATGTATTTAATTTAGTGGTGCAGCGATTTCTAAAAACCTACCCCAATGTGCATGATCTCTTGACCAAGGTGCGCCGCGTGTGTGCACATTTCCGTAAGTCATCAACAGCTTCAGCCGGCCTGTTGAAGCTGCAGCAGCGCTTACAATTGCCAGCTCACCGGCTGCTGTGTGACGTGAGCACGCGCTGGAACTCCACCTTCCACATGTTGGCCCGGCTTTGTGAGCAGCAGAGGGCAGTAGTGGAGTACCAGCTGTTACACGGTCGTCGCCTCTCCGTTCAACTTCCTGTAATCAGAAGTGAGGAGTGGGAATGGATGTCAGACCTCTGCGAGGTTTTACGCAATTTTGAGGAATCGACACAGATGGTGAGCGGCGATAACGCTATTATCAGTGTAACCATCCCACTTCTGTGTCTACTGAAACGCTCGCTGCTCACAATTAAAACCGACGCTTTGCATGTGGAAGAGGTGGAAATGGGGGAGGAAGAGCTTACACAAGGTGATAGCCAGAGCACCCTCACTTCGTCTTCTCAGCGACAATTGGAGGAGGCGGAGGAGGAGGAGGAGGAGGAGGAAGACACGGTTGCCTCCGCTACAGAGGGTAGCCATGGAACTTTAGTTCCATCTCTTCAGCGTGGGTGGGCAGAAGAGGAGGAAGAGGATGAGGATATTGAGAGTCATCCTCCTGGTGAGGACAGCGAAATCTTGACTGTTGGTACTCTGGCACACATGGCTGACTTTATGTTAGGCTGCCTTTCCCGTGACCCACGCGTTGTACGCATTTTAGACAACACGGATTACTGGGTGTTCACCCTTCTGGACCCCCGCTACAAAGAGAATTTCTCATCTCTCATTCCTCCGGTGGAGAGGACAAGCAAAATGTTGCAATACCAGAAGGTTCTTGTCGAAAAATTGCTCCAAAATTTTCCATCTGACAACGCTGGCGGCAGAGTACGTGCTACCTTGGCCAACCGAGAAGGGGAGAAAAGGGGAGCACACAGCAGTTCCGAGAAAGGCAGGGCAACACTCTCCAAGGCGTGGGACACCTTCATGACACCCCGCCAGCACCCTCACCCTGATGCGCAGCCTAGTGTCACAAGGAGGGAAAAGTTTTGGAAGATGGTGAAGGAGTACGTAGCAGACCGTGTCAGCGTCCTCAATGATCCCTCTGTGCCTTACAACTACTGGGTGTCCAAGCTGGACACGTGGTATGAACTGTCACTCTACGCCTTGGAGGTGCTGGCCTGCCCTGCCGCCAGCGTTCTGTCTGAGCGGGTATTTAGTGCTGCTGGTGGCATCATAACAGATAAGCGTATCCGCCTTTCCACCGACAATGCTGATAGGTTGACACTTATAAAAATGAACAAGGCCTGGATTTCCCCTGACTTCTCCACTCCACTGGAGGAAAGCCCCGGGGGAACATAAACTCACTTTATATATGTTATTTACAATGATGGGAATACTCTGTATTCCCATTCACCCCTTCCACCCAAAAAACGGGTATATGGTTGACTCTTAATCTTCTCATCCTCCTCCTCCTCTTCCATATGCCCTGTGCTATAATTTTTATATAGGGCCAGCTCACCAGCGGGCCCTGTGATATAATTTTTATATAGGGCCAGCTCACCAGCGGGCCCTGTTTGACAATTTTTATATAGGTCAGCTCACCAGCGGGCCTTCTCATATAATGTTTTATTGGGTCAGCTCTCTAGCGGGCCCTCTCATATAATGTTTTATAGCGTCAGCTCACTAGCGGGCCTTCGCATATAATGTTTAGGATGGTCAGCTCTGCAGCAGACCCTCACCCATAATGTTTTAGATGGTCAGCTCAGCGCACGTTTCCCTCTTAATCATGGCCTCAGTTCTGAAAATCAAGGAAATTTTTGGGAGAATTTGCCTCTGCGCACGTTTCCCTCTTAATCATGGCCTCAGTTCTGAAAATCAAGGAAATTTTTGGGAGAATTTGCCTCTGCGCACGTTTCCCTCTTAATCATGGCCTCACTTCCGAAAATCAAGGAAATTTTTGGGATAATTTGCAGATGATATACAAGTAAATATACAGCAAATATTGTTTGGTAACAATTTTTCGCCTAAAGTCGTTTTTATTTTCCTTTTTGTGTGTTTTATGGTCAGTCTGTAAAAATGGCGTACTACGGGCGAAAGATCGTTCCCAGCAGCGATGTTGGAGTCCAAGATGCATCCAGACATCCTCCCTATGCTGTCCCTGAACCATTTCTGTGGTGTTTCCATCCTTTTCTTCCCTTTTCCTATGGACCAGGCACCCTCCCCTCATCAGAGCAGGGGGTGCCTGGTGTAATGCTCGAGTCCTCCCATTGACTTCAATGGGGCTCGGGTGCTCGGCCGAGCACTCGAGCCTCAGGGGGTGCTCGGTCAGAGCACCCGAACACCCGAGCATTGGGGTGCTCGCTCATCACTAATCACAACATAATTGTTCATATAGTCACTTGCTCCCAAACAGACCCACTACTTGCCTGGACCACTAGACTCAAAAGCACTTCTTTGTCCCACCCACTGGCTGGCAATTCATGTGGCAGAAGGCACTTACACCCAATAGCACTTACTCTTTCTGTGTCCAACCTACCTTCCTCTAGACTGTAAGCTCTAATGAGCAGGGTCCTCTAATCATTTTGTGTTTTATGTTCCATTTGTACTGTTTAATGTCTCTCTATGTCTACTCTCTATTGTACAGCACTACAGAATAAGTTGGTGCTATATAAATAAAGTATAATAATAATCTCCTACCTTTTTAACATATCATCCTATACACATGTGCATCATTATACAATTTTGCATAATTATACAATTTTGTAATATGCTTTGGAAAACACTTTTTAAAGTGTTACTACATACTGCATGAGACTGGCAGAGTAAAAGTGATACCTTTATTAGCTCACTGAGCACCATAGTTTACCTACATACTGTACATTACACTCACCTACATATATAGCTAATGTTTTTGCTCTTAACTTTACTTTACAAAGGTTTTGTTTATGCCAAAATAAAATAATATCAGTGCTAACAATCCCTTCAAATATTTTACTTTAGTGCTGTAAATCTCATTGAAAAAGATTACATTCTATAATTTTGCTATTAATTTTAATCATTTCCATGCACTGGCTTCCAGCAGATTTATTTTTTTACTTCTGTATTAATTTTGTAATGTTTGAATAAACATGCCAATGAACAATTTTAATGTAAAATGGGATGTTTATATATTGTTAGTCAGCCACATAACTTGTCAGTGGAAGGACCTGGTGCTACAACATGCATACATAAGTATTACATAGAAATTTGTCTGCCTTTTCTTAAGAAGCTGTATGCTAACTCCATGTCTATTTTGTATACTATACAATATAAACCAAGCACCATATACAAATCACTGACACACCATGCACCCTATTATTGAACAATGTGTAATTTTTGTCCATCCTATGAATGAAACTCAAAATTAAGAATCTATAGAATGAGCGTCCAGCTCTGTATCAGCCGCTGCACAGGCAGTCTCTACTGCGCGTGACTGCCCCGCGACCGGGTGACAGTGGCACTGTGGCCCGTGTAACAGGCTGTTCAACTAGTCTAATATAATCAGATGAGAAAAATCTTTGTATCATGTTTTCAAAATTAAAAATGAGCTCAGATTAAATAGGGCCGTGTTTTATATCCTACATCATTTTAACCCTAGGGCAAGGGTGCAATAATATTAAATTCAGTTATTCACAAGAATACACATACATACATATGGGACATCGCTAAATCAGTCAATGCTTCATCAGAATAAACTCTACATTTCTTTTACCTTACCTGTATTTAGCAAGTATCCAAAGGTACTGTAATGTATAGCAGAGTGATACTAGCATCAGTGTACTTGCCTAGATGAATTCTTTATTGGTGACAAATAATCATTAAAATAGCAAGATCAATACAGCTAGACACTTTACTGGTTTTATTTTTATTTATTATAATTTATATTATGTCTTTATAGAGCCCAGAAGATTCTAAAAGTAATATAAATGCTGTGTACAAAGCTGCAATGATGCTAAGTAAATGGGCAAAAATTAGAGCAGCTACACAAGCTAGTAAGAGATAAGTTACCCAAAGTAGCTATGGGTTTGTGGTTGATTAGGTTGATTTTGTAAACAATACAGCCACAACATTTCTAATTCAGCATACTGAAGCTAGACTATGTTGAGGATAATATGTAATTCTGACATGTTTAATGGACATTTAATTGCCAGGAAACTCAGCTGCCATTTTACTTATCCATATTTCTGGATTATATTTTTAAGCATCGTTCATTTAATGCGTTGTGGAATCCATGAAGATCAGAGATGCTAATTTTCAGTTTCTACATTGTACAAATATTGTGTGATACTATAACAGATTCCTGGAATTAGACCGCTCAAGCATACCAATTACCCAACATAAAGCCAAGCTTTTAGTGGCCTTGCTGGGCTGCTTCCTGACAGAATGAACCACTTCCTTATTTCTTTTTATACCTATACTAAAGTCTCCTTTATGTAAAAAAAATAAAGTCAAACCAGTGCTAACTAGATTTTAGTGCTGTAAATCTCATTGAAAATGTTACTCTGGATAATTTTGCTATTAGTTTTAATCATTTCCATGCACCAGATTCTACACAGTTCCTTTTCTACTTCTGTATTCCTTTCGTAATGACTGAATAAACATGCCAATTAACAATTTTAATGTAAAACAGGATGTGTATATATATATATATATATATATATATATTGTTAGTCAGCCATTTAACGTGTTACTGTAATAACCTATTGCTACAATATGCATACATAGGTAGTAAAGAGATATTAGCTTCTCTTTTCATAGGAAGTTGTATGCTAACTCCAGGTCTATTTTGGTGGTGCTTCTTATTACCATTAGCGCTACAGAATATTCTGGCACTTAATAAATAAACACAACACAGCTACATCAAACACATATTCCATATGTAACAAATGCATATATACTATATAAACCATCATGCATGGTTCATTAGTCCTTCTATTAATATTTCCACACTTTTGTAAAGCACTACAGGATATTTTGGCACTTAATAATTAAATGATAATATTAGGTACAAAGTAGTACATACATTCAAACATATCTACATCAAGTGCATTAACCACTTGTAAATATACATAGACAATATATAAAACATGCATCATATACAAAGTCACTTGCACATCATGCCCCCTGTTATTAGTTTGTTGAATAATGTGTTATTTTGTCCACCCTTATATGAATCAAACTGCAAGTCAATAGACTAGACTGAAAAATTCATATAATGCTATTTTTTAATGTCTTATTTTGTGTGAATAAATCCAACATTTTCATTTCTTACAGTTCACAATATTTTTCAGTCAGAATTTACTTGCAATGAACGAGTCAATCAATCAATAGAAAATCATTGCGCTTCTGTTATTCCGACTCAGTTAAGATCTTTTGCACATCTCTCCTGCAAACCAGTGTTAGGGCTCACTAACACAGCTTACACTTTTCTAACATCTGATTAGTTGTTTATATAATTTGTATCACATTACTTTATATATACCTAGAATGAACAGCACCTTAATAGACACTCTGAAAACTGGAGGCCAGAATGTTCTGATTCTGATAATAAAAATACAATTAACTTTTTCAAAATAAAAGATTCAAGACTCCTGACACATTAATTTCTAAATATATATGTGGAGCTTAAAAGTGGACTTGTCACTTTAAGATAAGTTTAATTAATTGAAAGATAATTAAAAAAAATCCTATATTGTGTACTAACCATTTGTTTATGATATAAATACTTTTGAGAACGTAACCTTTATTTGTTTTGCAGAACAATGTGGCACTCTGTGCTAAGCTTTTATTACCATTCATTGTGCTAAGACTGAATCTAGGTAGAGATCACAAACTGGGTTTATTTTCAGTAGCACAGTGATTGATACGTTTGGCTTTCAACGGAACTAATTTGCATACTATGCATTGGTTTAGTATCACATTGTACCACCAAATGATAAAGCTTAGTTTCATATTAACTAATTATGCTACAGAAAGATAGTTTGTACAACATATAGGCAAATTTTAATGCTCTAAAAAGTCATCTAAATGTGTCTTGAGGTGACAGGTCCATTATATATTTAATTATCTACATTGCACTAGACCCTTAAGTTTATAGTTGTGGGCTTGTCATATATGATACTCAGTCCTATTAAATTAAGTTAGGTGTTTTGTAGTCTACAGTCTTCTGGTAAT
This sequence comes from Rhinophrynus dorsalis, assembly GCA_037306005.1. Lineage (NCBI taxonomy): Eukaryota > Metazoa > Chordata > Amphibia > Anura > Rhinophrynidae > Rhinophrynus > Rhinophrynus dorsalis. The sequence continues at coordinate 396,488,797 of CM074723.1, read as the reverse complement.
GTACTTCTACCAGATATTTGCTACATAAGATAATTATATCATATATAATAAATTGAGCTCAATTGGGTAAATCTTGCAGAAGAGGCATTTTTTTGCTAAAGCATGAGTGTACCCAGCCTTCACCTATTTCAGTGGGCCTCAACCTGGTGTCCAAACAGTCCCTGTTTTATGGAAAGGAACAAGTCTAATCCTGTGGTCAGGTGGCTAGAGATGAATGAGGATTTTACATTTTATTACTGTTTTTAGACAGTGACACAATTTCTTCACTATATGCCTTGGGAGGAACCTGCTTGCCTGAACCATGTGGGTCAGCATGTGAATCCTCCAGTAAATCATCAGGCATCGCTCTAAGAGGCACCAGCAAATCTGGAAAGTGTGAGTGATGGTAGCCTCCTTTAATATTTTTCCATAGTTAAACTATCAGTGTAGCTAGTTCCCCGACTTTTAGTTTCAACGTCTGTAACAGGGGTGCCAAAACAGGTTGTACACTGGATAAGGACTGAGCAGAGATCTTTCCAGATCTTGGTTGGCTGATTGCCAGTGTTCCACCATTTGTGTAAGCCTCACAGCTCTGTAGAACAATTTAAAGTGCACCTTTCACCTTGATTTTTTTTACATATTTTGCAACTTAATTCAAAACTTAAAATTTAGCTATTCTTTTCTGAGCGGTGTTGTGGCAGATGTATACCATTTTCTAGCTCTTCTGCTTAGGAATGTCTTCAGTAGTCACCTTCCATCTATGTATATCAGCCTTACACTCTTCACCACCTGATTATTAACTTTTCCAGAAACCATATGCTACATCCACCTACGTCAAGTGCAGATGGAACTTCCGCATGGTCCTCTCTTCAGTTATGCAGAGCACTGGGAGATGATGTCATCTCCCAGCGCTCTGCATTACTAGAGTGCCAGAGAGGGAGCTCAGCTGCTAGAGGTCTGTGCCAAAGAAGGCACAGATCTCTTGTTGTGGGCACCGGGCAGGGGGGTCACAGGGGCGGCCAGCCCCTGGAGCAACAGGCCCGGTCACAGGTGCGACCCCTATTGTTACGCCACTGTCTACTACCCCTGTTCAGGCTGCACTCCACTGTAAAGCAAATTAAGTCCATGGTAGGGATGAATAATAATAAAATTTGCTATAAAGACATTCTACTACAAATCAATGAGTTGGAGACATTTCTTGCATTCAAGGAGTTAAAAACCCAGTTAAAATGAAAGGGCATTTGTGTAATGTCTGTTTCTCCCATATGATACAATAGGTATGTTCCAGAACTGGTCTGCATAAGGCCCTTACAGCTGTAGTGTCTACCCATCACCTAATGTACAAGATAAACCTGCAGTGCATAGGTTTTTGCTATACCCAACTTAATTGAAAGTGTGAACAATTATATTCACTTTGGATGATACTAAACCTTACATATAACTGAAACTGGTTGTTGACCATAGGAAAATTAATATCCTCAAAATGTATCTTTTAAGTTGGTACAATACTTGTTTGTGCTTTTTGTAGTTTGTAAAACACCACAAGCATTTTTCACCTTTTTAAATTACAGTTTGAAGCATTACATGCTAGAACCTGTAGCCCTGTTTCATGAGCAGTGTTATGTCTCTTCCCTAGCCTATTGAACTAGCAGATTACAACTCCTAGACTTCTGTGTGTGCTGTTGTATGTGTGTGTCTGTCCATTCATAGATCTGCATACACTAAAAACATGAATTTCATCAAATAGGAGATGGAAGTAATACTTAATTTCTGAAATATTGGATGGTGTAAAATATGTCGTGGTCCAGGATTCGACAACCTTTGGCACTCCAGCTTTTGGGGACTTCAGTTCCCACTATTGGCTTGTTGGGGATAATGGGAGTTGTAGTCTTCAAACTACTGGACTACCAAAGGTTGTGCACCCTAACAGGAAATGTATTGCTCAATATTATTTTAAAGACTTGACCACTAATCTGTTTTGATATATGTAAGGTGGTAGAAAAGACTGCTTAGTTGTAAAACTGGTAAGGAGGAAAAAGAGGATGTAACCGAATACTGTTGTTTTAGTAAGACACACATCAACATTCATGTGAAATGGCAAGTTTTATGATTAAAAATGAGATTATTTAATAAGAATCCATTTGATTTAGCAGAGCTAACATACTTTGGGATTTGGCTGCAATTCAAATACACAGTTTAGCAAAAGAATAAAGAAAATTGATGTAGTATTATCCCCAAATTCCCCCGAATAGCATTCCACAAATATTAATTCAATGTGCTTTGATATTTAAACTTAATGTAACCCTTAATGGGAGGAAATGTCAGTGTGGCACATGGCTTTCTGTTGGATGAGCCTTATCTTAGCCTCACGTTGCAATGAGAAGCTTCATACACTAATTTATAACATAATCACATTAATGGAAAACAATTAGCTTATTTATAGTTGTATATGTCTGGAACAACAAAATACAGGAAGCTTAAATTAACCAATGACATTCTCTTTTTTGTAATACAGTGGTATCTTAAGATTCTGTATGCATTGTACATTACAGAATATGATTGTATGTCATCCTTTACAATGTTTTGTATTATTATTATTCTACAATAAAGTATTTCCTTTACAAAAAATATAAAAAAAATAACCAATGACTGCAAAGGATATATTAAAGAGAAAAATCATGAAGATAATTAACCCTTTTAACCTTTTTAGTGGCAGAGGAGTATCCAACACATTGACTCACCTAGGGCCAGATTTAAAGGCAGCCGACAGCAAAAAAAAATTAATAAATGAATAAATTATTAATATTTTTTCTTTTACAGCTAGAAGAAAGAAGGCAGACTAGAAGATACAAGAAAGAAGAGAAGAGAATACAGACTGAAGACAGAAGGAGACAGATAGTGGGTAACAGGTAAGTTTAACACATATAAGTTAACAATTGGAGCTTGGCACTATGTCAGGCACCGTTAGCTAACTTTTTACTGTAAAGTTCCCAATATTGTTGCTATTTAGCTGCAGTTTGAGAACTTAACCCTTTGAGTGCCAGAGGGGTACGGAACACACTGCAAAACAGACATTTAGCCACAAAACCATTTCTGTGGCCTAATATCCATTGTGCTTTTAGCTGGTAGGACCTTTAAATACAGACTTAGACATTTTATTATGTCGGTCGGGACTCACTTTTGCCCTACCAGCTGTTTCCTTCCTGATTCCAAATGGCAGTTAGATATTTCCCTGGATCAACATCCGATCTCGAGTGAAACCAAATATCATAATTCTCATTATTATTCTGTGTTAGAAAGGCATGCATTGCTTCTTTGAAGATCATCCACTTCCATAGGATGTTCCTGGGGAAAGTGAGAAATTAATTTTGGAAATTTCATATTATCTCTTGCTGCTATCAGATCTATATATTCCCACTTCCTTGTAAATACTTCATGAATGAAAGCCTATCCCTCTTATCTACCAAATCATTGTCTTTCCCTCTGATGTGGATTGATGGGTTCTGTCCAGTATCCAAACTTCTCTGTCAAGTAGAGGAAGTAACAACTTGTTTTACCTTCCTTCTTGGTAGGGTACCATTCTAGAGCTGTGTGTTATGATTTATGTTGCCTATATTTTGATGAAGAAGGATACTTCTACATATTGCTAGAAGTTACAGGTAGTCTGGGTGCAGAATACTTTCCAAAGGGGAACATAGACTCTGAAATGGTCTCCTTTGAAGTATTACTCCCCATTCTTGCTTGAATACATCTATGGTTACAATTGCCTCCCTTGAGTTTGACCAATGAACACCTTTTTATAAGTTTCCCTGAGACCACCAGGACAGAGAAATCTAGAGTTCTGTGGACATGCGTACTTGACAACTGAAAGAACTGTCTTTTCTTTCTTGAGAATACACTGTTGAAGGGTCCCCATGTGAAGTTTATCACTAGACCCAAGTTTAACATCGGCTGTCTTCAGAACTTAGGATAAAAAATCTTGACCTTGTTGACTTGGAAATTAGGTTTCACACCTATATGATGGTAGGAAAGTTTTGCCTAAATTAAGCCCCAGGCGTATTTTGTTGTTCTGGTCTGGTCTGGTCTGATTTCTTAAGACTGATTAACCATTCAAAGGTTTGGAGCTGGGGATCACTGTTTGGAGAATTTGCTGAAGGATCTGACAGAAAGAGGCTTTCACTAGTCACATCAAAGAAAATAATATAGCAATGCCTTGGTCTCACAACTGAGCTGCCATACTTTTTTGTGATTATCCACAAGTAGGAAAACATGCCAAAGAATAGAACAGTAAATTGCAAGTGGCAAATCATTTTCCCATCTTTGAGAGCTATTCTGAGGAATTGTTGAGAATGCTTGTGCACAAGCACTTGAAACTATGCTTCCTTAAGATCTATGTGGTCATAACACATCCCTCTTAAAATATTTTTACTGTAGACTTGATACATTAAATCTTGAAATGTTCCTGAGTAAAAAAAAATTATTAAGGTTAGAATAATAACCATTTGGTACCTACTGATGTTTTAAAATCAGGAAGACTGAAGCATACATGCCTCTCTTCTGGAAAGAACTTGGAACAGGAACCAGAATCCTGGATCTAGTATATCTTGGCTTGCTTTCCTGAAATATACTTTTTGTGAGGATGTTGAGCCACCTGGGTCACTATCAACCTGTTTGGATGAAGAGAAAATAGTCTAATCTTGTAACCTTCTGTTATTACTAGTGATGATCGAGCACCCCGATGCTCGGGTGTTCGGGCGCTCTGGCCGAGCGCCCCCGGAGGCTCGAGTGCTCGGCCGAGCACCCGAGCCCCATTGAAGTCAATGGGAGGACTCGAGCATTACACCAGGCACCCCCTGCTCTGATGAGGGGAGGGTGCCTGGTTCATAGGAAAAGGTCAGAAAATGATGTAAACACCACAGAAATGGTTCAGGGACAGCATAGGGAGGATGTCTGGATGCATCTTGGACTCCAACGTCGCTGCTGGGAACGATGTTTCGCCCGTAGTACGCCATTTTTACAGACTGACCGTAAAACACACAAAAAGGAAGATAAAAACGATTTTAGGCGAAAAATTGTTACCAAACAGTATTTGCTGTATATTTACTTGAACTATCAGGATCACGTCCACTTCCCCGTCCCTTTTTACCCGCCTTCTTCATATTAAACGGAATTTATGCCGGTAATCTGCGGCTAGGCACACGAAACAGAATGTGACGCTAATCTGCGGCTAGGCACACTAAACAATATGTGACGCTAATCTGCGGCTAGGCACACTAAACAATATGTGACGTTAATCTGCGGCTAGGCACACTAAACAATATGTGACGCTAATGTGCGGCTAGGCACACGAAACAGAATGTGACGCTAATCTGCGGCTAGGCACACGAAACAGAATGTGACGCTAATCTGCGGCTAGGCACAGTGAACGGAATATGTGACGTTAATTTGTGAATTTGCACACTAAACAGAATGTGACAATAATCTATGGCTAGGCACACGTTTAAAATGGCCCTTTTTGTCGCTGCGTTGTAAAATCATTGGCCCTGTGCACCTAACAGAATATGTCAGCTTGTCACTGCACTGTGAAATATTTGTCCCTGTGCACCTAGTACAATGTCACCTTAGAACATGTCCCCCCCCACAAAAAAATGAAATTCTGCCACCCCCAAAAAAAATTAAATGCTGCCCCCACACACAACAGTCCTAAAAAGGACTTTTGGGTCTTGAAAGAGTTTCAACAATTTTATTCTCCCTACACTGACTTCCTGTGCATCTAGTATTATATGTCACCTTATAAATACCCCCCCACAAAAAAAAGGAAATTGTGCCCCCCCAAACAAAATATAAATGCTGCCCCCACACACAACAGTCCTAAAAAGGACTTTTGGGTCTTGAAAGAGTTTCAACAATTTTATTCTCCCTACACTGACTTCCTGTGCATCTAGTATTATATGTCACCTTATAAATACCCCCCCCACAAAAAAAAGGAAATTGTGCCCCCCCAAACAAAATATAAATGCTGCCCCCACACACAACAGTCCTAAAAAGGACTTTTGGGTCTTGAAAGAGTTTCAACAATTTTATTCTCCCTACACTGACTTCCTGTGCATCTAGTATTATATGTCACCTTATAAATATCCCCCCCCCCACAAAAAAAAGGAAATTGTGCCCCCCCAAACAAAATATAAATGCTGCCCCCACACACAACAGTCCTAAAAAGGACTTTTGGGTCTTGAAAGAGTTTCAACAATTTTATTCTCCCTACACTGACTTTCCCTGCCTAAGCGCATCTCTCCCTGGCTAAGAATGAGCCGAACTCGCGCGTCGGGTGCTATACAGCACCCGATCACGGGTTCTGGCCAGCCAATCAGTGTAATGCCAGCAGCCAACATGGCTGCTGGCATTACACTGATGTCAGAGCCTCCCCGCACGTTTATTGGCTGCGCAGCAGCTGCGAAACGTGCGGGGAGGAGACCCGAACATGGCGGGCGAGCACATGCGGTACTCGTACGAGTACCGCCATGTGCCGAGCAGAGCGATGCTCCAGCCGAACCGAGCTTCGGCCGAGCATGCTCGCTCATCACTAGTTATTACCCTTAATACCCAAGAATATGAGGTGAATATCTAGAAACATAGTAACACAGGGACTTAGGTGGTTAAAAGACCCATTTAAATCAGCTCAATATTTTGACGGTGCAGTTGGTTTTCTGCATAATTGCTTCTCTTTTCTTTTTCAGAAGGGCTAGTATTGCTACATGATATGTACATTTCATAGGTACAATGTATTAGCTGTGTGTTTGGACCTTGCTAGTATATGAGTTAAAGCCTTTGTATCCCACTAATATCATATAAATATATCACACTGATACATTTTCACACATTGGCTGACTACATGGAGGATCTAAAATTAATGGCCTTTGATAATCACTCTCACTGACAGTCCTCAAAAACAAAAACTGGCAAAAGTACAAAATAACCATATATAGAAAAAGCTCATTATAAAACAAAGACCTTAAATAATAAAAGTAGTACAGATCTGGAATATAATCACATCCATACATGAACACCATGGAAAAGGTCAGATGCAAAAGCAGTAATTTAATGTGGCTAGGGTAGGATGTATGGAAAATGAAAAGTTTCAAAGAAAATAAACTAAAACAGTGTTAGGTCAGTGTCAGGCAGATTATAAGTGAAAAAATGCAATTACTTTAATACATTTTGACATGTGAAAAAATCCAGATGACTTCACTGCCTTATCACTGACAATCTGATATGTTTTTTTTTAAAGTAAAAGTATAATTACTGTTGTTACTACCACTTGTAACTATCATTACAGGATCTGATCAGCCTTTCTCATTTAATGAATAAGATATTTGCTGAAGAATTCCATAATGACGATCCAGTGTAAAACAATAATACTGAAGACAAGTACGTTTTCATTTAACTAGAGTCTCTCATTTGTTAGCAGCCTTATGTATGGCATTCTTGGTTTCAAAAAGTCTTAAATCTAATCTCATATGTTGAAATATTATCAATACACAAATCAAACGACTTTATGTAAAATTTTGATTTGTGTAAAATTAGATAATTTCGTATTAAAACATTGATTTAGATGGCAGTACGTTCAGTGGCTACATTTAGATGCGTGCTGTAGCATATTAATGGATGAAAATAATTCAGGTCTGATAGTAACATAGCAACATAATAATTTAGGTTGAAAAAAGACTTGCATCCATCTAGTTCAACCCTTTTCCTATTCCTGTTTACCATTGTATGAAAGTCTCTTATTTACAAGACAAATATTTAAAAAAATATTTATTTAGCGTCCTTGCTCCTCAGGTAATGTTAGCTGCTCAAATGCCACCCATCACTCCTAGTTCATGCTCCTCATTTGCATTTCTTCAGTGGGCTTACCTTTGATCTCACCTGTAGGTGGTTTAGAATGGGCAGGGAGCGGAGGAGGAGACCAGCTGAATTTATCTTCTCAAGAGTAATCCAGAGGGGGATGAAAGTATCAAAATAAACTATCCTTTTTGAATGGACTAGCAATATTGGAATGGCTTTGCCTGTGCGGTTAATAAAGCAATGTAAAAAAACAAACAAAACAAAAGTCCCATGCTGTTGTTTGTATGACTAAATAAGCATAGAATGTTTTATAAAGGGAGTGTATTCTGACAACAGATACTACAGAAGACATCCTAAAAAGGAGTAGCCTTATGTATGTTGTACACTGCATTGCAACCCAATGCAGTCTGGCACTAATAGGGTTAAAAAATAAAAGTGGAATCAGTTGTAGGACTCTTTTCCCCTAACATCCAGGTAAATCCAGAATGGAGGCAATGTTTTTAGTGACTGTCTTGTTGAATTTTCAGTGCTTAGACCTTTCAGCTCCAAAAAGGAGCGCAGGGCAGTGCAAATGACTGCACTACACAACTGTCAGTCAGTGAACGTGAGTGCGTGTGAGTATGTGAATGTGTGCGAGTGTGTGTGTACATGAGTGAGTGAGCGTGTGAGAGCATATGTGTGGGAGAATTTGAAAGCCTGGGTGAGCGAGTGCATGTGTTTTGCTCTTTGCTTATTGTGTTTTGTGTATAGCATTTTGCTTTTGTGTATAACATTTTGCATTTTGCATATAGTGCATAGCGTATTGCGTATAGCTTTTTGCCTGGTGCATTTTGTGTATAGCGTTTTGTGTATAGTGTATTGTATATTGAGTATAGCGCCTACAGAATTTTGCGAATATCACTTTGCACATAGTGTTTTGCATATAGGGTATTGAGTATTGCGCTTTCCATATTGTGTACAGTGTTTTGCTAATATCGTTTTGCATATTGCGTATAGTGTTTTGCATATAGCATATTTATTTTTGTGTATAGCATCTTGCACATAGCATTTTGAATTTTGAGTATAGCATATTCCGTATAGTGTATTCTGTATAGCATTTTGTGTATGGCAACTTGCTTTTTTGCATATAGCATTTGTGTATAGTGTATAGCATATAGTGTATTGAGTACAGAATTTTGCATACTACGTATAGCATTTTGTGTATTATGTTTTGCAAACAGAATTTTGCATACTCCATTTTGTGTATAGAGTTTTCATTTTTTGTGTATTGCATTATGCATTGCATGTGTATTGTATTTGTGTGTGATTATGGGCGAGTAGTATGTGTTGTTGTGTTTTGTGTACATTGTGTTGTATATTGTGTGAGTGTTTTGTGTACAATGCGGCTGTATTGTGTGTGTATGCATTGTGTCTATATGTATTGTTTATTGTGTGTGTTGCGTGTATTGTATGTGGCTGTGTTTGTGTTATATTATGTTTATCTGTATTGCATGCATATAGGTATTGCATGTGTTGTGTGTATGTGTATTGTGTGTATGTGTATTACGTGTGTCTCATGTGTATGAATTGTGTGTATATAGAAGACCCCGCAAATTCCTTGGAGAGATTTTCTGGGGCAGTCAGGGGGCTTTAGCCCCACTATCACTCCAGAGAAATCTTCTCCTTACTGCTGTCCGTGGTTTTGTGTGCCAGGCACGCAGAAGTCTTCATATATATATATATATATATATATATATATATATATATATATATATCACAGTGTACCCAATACCCAGTGCCGCCACTTCGGGCAATGCTGGGAATTGATGGCCTCATGGCGTCATTCCACATGTTGCTTCTGGGGTTGGGCCTGGGCGCAATTGGCATGCTCAACGGTCGCCCGTATCCTCTGGCTAGGCGGGCTGGCGGCTCAAAATGATGCGGAAGTAATGCTGGTGTTTGACGCATCACGCCTTGTTGCGTCATTTGTGGGCACAAGGCTGTGTATCGACGCAGGCCTCAATCTTATACAGGCTGGTCTGGCTAGTCTCCACCTATCTACTTCCTTGCTGGTACATAAGGGTTCTGGATCCTTAGCCATTTACCCTTATGTTGTTGTCCTGTGAAGTTCTAGTTGTTGAGTTCCTGATCTCCTGTGTATGACCTTGGCTTGTCTGACCATCCTATCTGGTGCTGACCTGTGGCTATGGCTACCCGCTCCGTGTATAACCCTTGCTTGTCTGACTATCCAGTCTGGTGCTGACCTGGGGCTCTGTCCTACTATCCGCTCTGTGTTGCCTCTACACTCATGGACATCCTATCTGACTGTAGACGTGAGTCAGTGTCTCCCTTGTTGCCATCCTTTATGGGAGACCGGCCTATTCATACTGACTGTAGGCATGAGTCAGTGTCTTCCTTGTTGACATCCTGTATGGGAGATGGGCCTAATCTTACTGGCTGCAGGCGTGAGTCAGTGTCCTCCCTTGTTGCCTTCGTTGTGGGAGATCTTCAGGGTCTAGTTGATATTTCCAAGGAGACTTGAGACTTCCAGTGGCTAAAGCATAGTCCCTACAGTCTGGTGACTTGGAGGCAGCCTCCTATTTCTGATAGAGTGTCTCTGCCTCTTTTGTCGTCCTCTGCTCCTTCCTGCTACTTGCTATATATTATATACTAGCAATGTGGGTCGGAGTTGCCCGTCATGTTATGACCGTTGGGTGTACATTTGTGAAATGTAGACACACTGATAAACACAGGCATGTGGCACCAATATCTCCTAAAGAGAGACACTTGGGAGGTATGTAGACACACTGATAAACACAGGCATGTGGCACCAATATCTCCTAAAGAGGGAGACTTGGGAGGTACACCATTACATCAGTGTTGTTTTATTTCTCCTTTACTTTGGGCCAGAATTGCAGTATTTTTCCTGTGTGTGTGTTTTTGGGTCATGCAAATGGAAATCAGAAAATAAAAGGAGCGTTATAGCAGCATGTTAACCCTTTGAATGCCAGAGTACGTTGCAATGCATTGTACACCCCTCTGGCACTCAAAGAGTTAAGGTATAGAGGGGCATCTCAGAGATAAATAGCAGTGGGAAGTGTATTCTTACATGGGAACTTTGACTTGTGGAGTCCCTGGAGGGGATTCATGCAGTGCTGATGTGGGAAGACCAATACTGCAATTTGGGGTAAACATGGGTGGGGCTTAATTGCAAGTAGGGACGGGGCTTAACATAAATGTGGGAGAGTGTTAGTAATAGGCTGGGGAAGGAGAAGTGGGAGGGAAATGCAAGTTTACAGTGTGAGGGGTTTGAACACACTCCCTGAGGGGAAAACATGATACACAACCCTGTGGCAGTCACAGGGTTAAGTGTGTACCTGATGGCTGCCTGTCCTCTGTGTTGTATGGCAAATGAGGACAGTGAAGAAATAATTCAGCAATGAGGGTCTATCTTAACCCTTTGAGTGCCATTTTGTTTCCCTGGTGCTGCAGCTTCCCTTCAGTGGCTGTACTACAGGTCCTGCTGAGGCCACTAGGAGTCAGAGTGAGTGACTGTGTGTGTCTTTGGTGCTGTGTGTGTGTGTGTGTGCCATATTTATTTGTGGTTTTGTTTGTGTGTGTGTTTGGTGCTGTGTGAGTGGATCATGTGTGTGTGTGTATTAGGGTGGTGTAGGAGCAAGTGGCAACCATTTTATTTTTTTCCTCGGTTGGATAGTGGTGGTCAGTGGGAAGTGTATTCATACCTGGGAACTTTGACTTATAGAGTCCCTGGAGGGGACTCATGTGGTGCTGATGTGGAGAGACCAATGTGGCAATTTGGGGTAAAAGTGGGTGGGGATTAATCATGAGTAGGGGCGGGGCTTAACAAAAACATGGAAAAATGTTAGTAAAAGACTGGGGAAGGAGGAGAAGTGGGAGGGAAATGCAAGTTTACAGTGTGAGGGGGTTTGAACACACTCCCTGAGGGTAAACGTTAATACACAACCCTGTGGCAGCCAGTGGGTTAAATGTGTACCTGATGGCTGCCTGTCCTCTGTGTTGTATGACAAATGATGACGGTCAAGAAATAATTGAGCAATGAGGACCTGCCTTAACCTTTTTAGTACCATTTTGTTCCCCTGGTGCTGCAGCTGCCCTTGTCACGGGTCTCAGACTTAAGGTTTGGTAAAATAACTTAACTTTATTAAAAGTTAAAGGCAGTCCCCGTAGGGTAAACATACATAACAATACAACAGTAATAAAACATACAATAGGTTCTACCGGCCTTGCCTAAATACCGGGCAAGGCAACCCAAGTGACAGTTTTAATGACAGGCTCTACTGGCCTTGCCTATACCGGGTAAGGCAACCGTGAGATGACGTATACCGGTTCTACTGGCCTTACCAATACCGGGCAGGGCAGCCCAAAGGAGTACTGTAGTAGGCTCTACCGGCCCTGCCAATACCGGGTGAGGCAACCTACAGGATGGTATCGTCAAGGTTCTACCGGCCTCACCAATACCGGGCAGGGCAGCCTGAGCAAGTAGACCAGCTGTCAGGTGACTAAGACAGCAGAGAGCATAAGTAAAGAGGTCTTAATCAGCAGAAGTCTATTGCCAGGGATAATCAGACAACTGCAAGGAAGTGGACAGCGACTGACCACAGTACTGGATGTTCAGGAGCAAACCAACGTCCGCACGTTGGGACTAATGGTAAATAGCGCCACCAGGTTTAATGGAGGAAACCAGCGACCGCACTCTGGAACCAACAATGTATATCGCAACCAGGTTTAGTGGAGCAAACCAGCGTCCGCACGCTGGAACCAACAATGTATATCGCAACCAGGTTTAGTGGAGCAAACCAGCGTCCGCACGCTGGAGCCAACAAAGTATCTCGCAACCAGTTTAGTGGAGTAAACCAGCGTCCGCACGCTGGGACCAACAATGTATATCGCAACCAGGTTTAGTGGAGCAAACCAGCGTCCGCACGCTGGAACCAACAAAGTATCTCGCAACCAGTTTAGTGGAGTAAACCAGCTTCCGCACACTGGGACCAACAATGTAAACCGCAACCAGGTTTAGTGGAGTAAACCAGCGTCCGCATGCTGGAACCAACAATGTATATCGTAACCAGGTTTAGTGGAGTAAACCAATGTCCGCACGCTGGAACCAACAATGTGTATTGCAACCAGGTTTAGTGGAGCAAACCAGCATCCGCACACGGGAACCAACAATGTATATCCAATAGCGAGGAGAACAATGTCGCCGGAGGTCTTAATCAGCAGAAGTCTATTGCCAGGGATAATCAGACAACTGCAAGGAAGTGGACAGCGACTGACCACAGTACTGGATGTTCAGGAGCAAACCAACATCCGCACGTTGGGACTAATGGTAAATAGCGCCACCAGTTTTAATGGAGCAAACCAGCGACCGCACTCTGGAACCAACAATGTATATTGCAACCAGGTTTAGTGGAGCAAACCAGCGTCCGCACGCTGGAACCAACAATGTATATCGCAACCAGGTTTAGTGGAGCAAACCAGCGTCCGCACGCTGGAGCCAACAAAGTATCTCGCAACCAGTTTAGTGGAGTAAACCAGCGTCCGCACGCTGGGACCAACAATGTATATCGCAACCAGGTTTAGTGCAGCAAACCAGCGTCCGCATGCTGGAGCCAACAAAGTATCTCGCAACCAGTTTAGTGGAGTAAACCAGCGTCCGCACGCTGGGACCAACAATGTAAATCGCAACCAGGTTTAGTGGAGTAAACCAGCATCCGCACGCTGGAACCAACAATGTATATCGCAACCAGGTTTAGTGGAGTAAACCAACATCCGCACGCTGGAGCCAACAATGTGTATTGCAACCAGGTTTAGTGGAGCAAACCAGCGTCCGCACGCGGGAACCAACAATGTATATCCAATAGCAAGGAGAACAATGTCGCCGGAGCGACAGCTGGAGCGCGAGACTCAGGAACTCGTACAGGTTAACCCGCACGGTGCTGGAGCACAGGAATCCCGGAATACAGGCACACAGGAACACTGGAACACCGGAATGTTAGCATACAGGAACACTGGAACGCTGGAGCACCGGAACATTAACGTACAGGAACACTGGAACACTGGAACACCGGAACGTTAACGTACAGGAACACTGGAACACTGGAACACCGGAATGTAGCATACAGGAACACTGGAAACAGGCCCAGAGATCTGACAAGTAAGTCAGGCAGAGTGGAGTCAGAAACACCACGAAAGGGCAACCTGGAAGTGCTCACCCTGGGTTTAAAAAGGCTGTGTGAGGAGGGCTAATGACAGACAGTCAATCACGAATACTCAGCAAGTGACAGACACAGAGCAGCACGAATCACGGGCACCGTGATATCCCTTCAGTGGCTGTACTACAGGTCCTGCTGAGGCCACTGGGAGTCAGAGTGAGTGACTGTGTGTGTGTGTCAAAGTATATATGTGTGTGGTATGTATGTATGCAATTTAATGTATTCTTCCCTATTTTCTAAAGAAAACATTAAAGAATAATCATAAATTTTCTTTGAGTATGCTACAATGGGAGCAGATTTAGTAAAAAGCTTTGGGATGCTCTGTGCAGCCCCAAAATGGCTTCTATCAGATATTCTGGGGCCAGAAAACTGATCTTAGTGGCTGGAACATAATACAGAAGTCTGTGGCTCCAGATTTTGATTTCTCTCTTTCTGTCTCTGAGGGGACCATTGTCCCAATTCTAAAAAATCTTTCCGAACCTGAGTCATAGATTCTTTAGGTCTAGTCCCGCTTCTCTCCCTTTCCTCTAGTACTTTTTCCATCTGTTTACCAGCCTGCGAGTCTCATTCAACTATTTCCTCTAACACTTCTAACTGTCTGTAATTACCATCATCCCTCTGATTAATATTTATATTAAACCTTTTCTTATGTATACTATTTTACGGATAGTACACTAAATTTACTCAGGGGGATAAACCCTACAACATATTTTTTTTTACATTTTAAGTATTACTATCCCTTTAAACATGGGTCCTTCTCATACATATTCGGTGGTTTCTCTTTGAATTAATTAATTTTACTTTTTTGGTCTTACCTTGCTTTATGACTTTTTAATTGGATCTTCTCTGTCTACATTTCTGAGGCATAATATTTGCATCTACCTGAAAATCCATGCCATCTACACATTTACTCCTTATTATTCTGAACTGGTCTTAAGGGATATTGTTTTTTATTTATGGGGGTCTATTAAAGGCATGCGGATAGCAGATAGCTGTTGCTATCTACTTCCTTTCCAAAGTTCTTTTTTCCTATTTTTTCAGCCTCATTCACGTACAGCACTTAGGAACTAAGTCTGGGTCTTCTAGATGTTACTAGTGTAAGTAAGGTCAATTTGGCTCTTGTTCATATGGACACAAATGTATTTGAGCCCATCCCTGTCTTCATTCCAAATAATAATTATATAATCTATATATTGACTATATAGAAAAACATTCTGTATATAGGGATTCTTATTTATCCATCCTCCCAAAAACAATGTGTAGCTTTGTCAGCGAAGTGGCAAAAGTACATCCCATACATGTGTCTGTATGTTAAAGGTTGAACTGGTCTTTAAAGAGATAGTAATACTTTAATATTACTAATCTCCATATTGTAGGCATGTTAAAAAGAATGTAATTGTCCCCAGTGTCATCTCTCAAACCTTTATGGTTTGAGAGATAACCGATGGCAAAGTTCCCCCCTCCCTCCCTCTTCCCTGAAGTCAGCGTTGTACTGACTGCAGGGATATCCGGTCTGACTCTCATCAGGCGGCTCTGCAGCAGAGCCAAAATTGCATTAGTAAAAAAAAAATTATTTGCAGACCAAGCACACGTAGAAGACCATTTCAGTGAAATAATTATTTTTTTACGAGATCTCGGCTCAGCTGCAGAGCTGCCTGACTGTCATACGAACCATATATGCCAGCATAAAATAATGGATGAGGTTTGTGGATGATGTTATGGTAATTTGGGGAGGCTATGACGAATATTTAATAGTATTTGTAAATTACTTGAATTGTAATAGTATCAACATATCATTCACACCCTCTTTAAGAGTAACAGTATAGTGTTCCTAGATCTACAGCTGTACATACAGGTAGGTTATATTTTCAGTAAGACACATAAAAAAGAGAGTGTGAGAAACTCTCTTTTAAGTGTCAAAAGTTACCACAAAATGTCTGTAGATGATGGTGTCTCTTGTGATACTTTTTAAACCTTTGGAATTTAGCAAAACAAGTAGCTTAACTGTATTAGAGGTTCAGCATAAGGTTTGTTTTTAGAGAGCTCTTTAGATAGAACTAAGTCTCAAAATAACCTCAAACTTATTAACCCTTTGAGTGCCAGATGTTGTTTCAAACAGACAAATTAGTCCATTGTAAGTTGAAAGCTAAGATGTACCCAGATTGGTTGACAACAAGAGATTTCTTTGTGAGAGAGTGATTAACAATGTGACACCTTTTATTAATTGTTGCATATAATGATATGCTGACATCCTTTTTAAAGTAAATACAATGGAAAAAACAATAAGACATTTGCAAGGAAGAATCAGAGAGCACCAACGTTTTCAATAAAGGTGAGATAAACCTTAAAGAGATAGTAAACCCCCAAAAACTGTAAGTCAAATGATAGAAATAATGAAAACATACTTAACGCCCTCATTCTCATCTCTCAAATCGTCTACCTGACGAGCTGTAAAGCTGTCATAGGCAGAATCTGGTCGCTCGACTGTAGGCGGCTCTTCAGGAGTGCTGTCATCGGGATATCTAACTATAATTACTTCATCTGTATGGTCTACAACGTGTGCCTGGCTTGCAAGCACACATTGTACACCATTCCGATGAAGTAATTATAGTTAGATATCCCGATGACAGCGCTCCAGAAGAGACTCCGTCTGGTCCCGGAAGCAGGATCTCATGATGTCTTTATTTTCTTACATCTCTCAAACCATAACGGTTTGAGAGATGGGAATGAGGGCGTTAAGTATGTTTTTATTATTCCTATCATTTGTCTTACAGTTTTTTGGGGGGTTTACTAACCCTTTAGTTTTTTTTTCTTTTTTTTTTTTTTTGCATGTTGGTCTTAAATAGTAAAAAAAACACTGCAGAATGTTGTATCAGCACAAAAGAATGCCATAGTTTTTATCATTTATTGATTTTCCGAAGCTCTATTTATCCTTGAAGCTCCACAGTCTCAACCAGAAGTGAATTCTGGAAATCGAAAGTCAGCACAAAACTCCTTACATACCAGACTCCAAAATTTGACAGTGTGGAAGAGCCAGCAGAGATGAATGTGTGCACTTTTTGTATTAGCCATATCATCTGAGTGTTTACTTAACAGCATGATCTTATATGCCCAAAGGAATGACCTATGCAAATTAAACAGCATAGATGATCCTAACAGGGTATATAGCAGTCTTTATTGGGCAATCAGGGTACCATCTTAGGTACCATACACAAAATATCATGATGCACATCATTCTGATCCTGACAGTCCAGGTGTCATGGGCCTTATCGGTTAGGTGCTGCTGTTCTGCTTAAGCACCTGACAGCAAAGGATACAGATTTTATTCCCCTATAATGCTTTGGGAGGCCAAGCTCAAGGGTTATGTTATCTTCAACTAGGAGTGAACCTGTCAGGGTATATATCAGGCTCTATAGGATTTTATCCTATGCAGGATGCAATCTCTTCTAGACCATAGGTGCCATACACAGAGACAAAATATTCTGAAGCACAATATACTGCTCCTGCCAGAAGAGACAGTCCAGCCACAAAGTGCCATGCAATTCTTCCCTGAAAAAGAGAGGTAGCTAATCCAGAAGCAGTATGTTTCAGACTTCTTAGGCATCATCAGTGAGGTGCAGCCCCCACTTGGTACCTGAGCGAGAGGGGTCCACATCTGTATCCCTCCATAACCCTTAGGGAGACCAGACTTGCACCCCTTGTTCTCAGGTGTCTAAAAGGAACAACTACACCTCACTGATGATGTCCAAGAAATCCAAAATGTAGATATGGGGTTAGCTACTTCTCAATCAAAGAGCAGTTGTCTGCTGCTTTGTGGCTGGAGTGTGATTTTTTTGCAAAGGAAATGGTCTATAACTTGCTTACACTGTTCTAATATACCACTGTACAAACCTGTATTATATAATAAGTATCTTGTCCTGAAACAAGGGATATTTTTAGTAAATAAAATGGGCTAAAGGACATTTGTGGATTTATTTCTTTAGTGGATACCATATAGGTGTCCTTATGCACATTAATTCTCAATCTTCCATTCTAAGTTAAGGAGGTACAGTACCCAGTCACGTTTCTGGACACAAGCCACAAATCTATCTTCACTGAAAGACGTCCTGTAAGTAGGAGGCAAAGTAACACAGAAACCATATTGCTTTCACTCTGTCAGTACATTTAACCCTTTGACTGTCAGAGGGTATGCAACACATTGCTTTGTAATGCGTTGCCTACCCTTCTGGCACTCAAAAGGTTAACTGTTTCAATGTCATGGTTAACTGGTACATGTCATGCTGTATGCAGACACATACGACTTAAATGCCATCCTTACCGCCGCCTTCACACATGGCACATAAACGTCATCCTTACTGCATATATAATAAGTACACACTGTTATCACAACAAATAAACCCACATACACAATTCACCCCATCCTCATTCCTCATATCACTGTTCACAACTACTGTGTTGGCATAGCAGTGTCTTTTTTAATACATATTACACTTCTGCTCATTCCTCACATCACACTTCACAACTACTGTGTTGGCATAGCAGTGTCTTTTTTAATACATATTACACTTCTCCTCCTTCCTCAGCCTATTTTTCCTAATTTTTTCTGTTAGGACCCGCCCCCACTTGAGATTAAGCCCCACCCCTTTTTGTCACAAATCCTGATATTTATCTCCCCCCCAGCAGTACCACAGGAATCCCCATGACCACAACACAAAGTTTCCAGGTATGATAAAGAGGTGTAAACATTTGCTCTGGCAACAGGGTCACTTCTTTTTAACACATACTGGCCCCAAATACCAAGTACAGCCTCCATATAAACACTCTTGAAACATGTAAATAACACTTCAGTTACACTAATGAGATCTCCCTTAATGACTGAGCACTTAACCCTTTAAAAGTTAAAGGAGTGCACAACATGAAGCAAAATGATACACAAACACATACACCCTGGTTCTAAAAGGGTTAAGCACTTTACCTGATGCTGGTCTTATACACAAACATTCATTGCAATAAATGAACCACACACGCTTATGGCTTATTCCAGTTTAAAAGGGATGCTAACACTAAAATTGTATCTGTGTGTGTATCTGTGTAATAATATATACATGTGTGTGTGTGTGTGTATGTGTGTGTGTGTGTGTGTGTATGTGTGTATCTGTGCCTGACTATTTATGTATGTATAATAATATTTCTGGTTATGTATGTGTCTATGCATGTCTGTGTGTCTCAGCGCACCCTTCGCTACCCAGCTGAATTACAATAATCGACCTAACATAATATCAATACAACCATAACAAAAATAACAGAAGGGCTATGTGGTCCCGCTCTGCTAGTATATTATATAGGAAGTTAGTCCATTTCTCTCCAGCTTCCCTATTTCTATATATTTTATTAATAGAACTGTGATCACATCTGTACTGTGACTGTAACACATATCTCAGTGACCCGCTGCAGTGACAGGGTACACAGTCTGCGCATCTCAGGGAAGTATTGTTTCACTCTGTAGGGGGAACAGTTATAGTCATTTCTCTGTTTATTTACTAAATGACCAGACAGTCACCTTTATACCTTATATTCCATATTTTATTGTTTATTTTACCCACAGATTTATTAATTTATTTTTCTTGTAAATATGTATTTACTTATATTTATCTCTCCATATTCATTAACACATTTGTCATCTATCCACTCATAAATTTTGCATCTGTCTCTTTAAATTTATATTTCTAATCAATTATTTGTACCCATGCCTGCAGCATTTGATGCACTCTGCTGTTTTATACTTAAGGTGAATACACTTTGTAGACCATTCCAAGGAAGTATTTCATTCTAAATAGCGCTATCTTGGCTCTGCTGAAGAGCCACCCACTGGTCAAATGACCAGGATCCGTTTCTGTCCCATAGAGCACTGACGTCAGGGAAAGGGGAGGGAGGGGGGAACTTTAAATGCTACGAACATGCAAACTATAACATTTTGAGAGATGGGAGGCAGGTTATTCTACTTATAGTTAATCTCTACAATTTTAGACATTTTTAAACATATATATTACTATCCCTTTAACTGCATTACTTTTCTGTTTTACACTCTTTTAAAAGCCTTTGTTATTGCTGAAGTGCCAACTGTGACCCATACTAAGTTAATACATATAAAGGTATTAGAGTCTCTCTTGACTGAGGTTTCTTAAACAAGCAAATGGATGCCTCCATATGGCTTACTTTGGTCATTTTCAAAATAAAAAGCAGAAACATGCAAATCTACAGAAAGCCTAAGCTATTAGTAGAATAGAGGATTAATGCATTTCTCAAATGGGTAAGCATTTACCAGTGTGCCCCTCAAATCATAGTTCTTTTATGCAGCATGATAGTTGTTGTGAGTACTGTACTCATGCCCTGGTCACTTTGGATAATGTAACAGTGT
Source organism: Rhinophrynus dorsalis (assembly GCA_037306005.1). Taxonomy (NCBI): domain Eukaryota; kingdom Metazoa; phylum Chordata; class Amphibia; order Anura; family Rhinophrynidae; genus Rhinophrynus; species Rhinophrynus dorsalis. The sequence continues at coordinate 396,468,322 of CM074723.1, read as the reverse complement.
TTTTGATCTTCTTCCCTAAGGCATTATTAGAGCAATGTATATTGCTGTACAAGCAGTTTATTGTAGAGTTTTCCATTCTATTCCATTGTCTTCTCTCAGAGCAAGGTGCCCTCATAACTTCTTAGTATAACAAGGATGGACTAAAATCTATGAAGTTGAAAACACTCCCTTTGCAATGTGCTTTAGATATCTGTAGCATCCAAGGAGTGAATGGCCAAAAATAAAGAGAGCTCACAATCATAAACACTAAAACACAGCATGTAACAATAACATTTAGCAATCCTCTATACATAGCAGTGGTAGACAACAGGCAGTGCTGGGGCCTGCACACACGCATACACAAACACTATATGTTTAAAATGAACCTGTCAGTTTACAGCTTCTAGTCTCATTACATTTGTTTACACTGTCTATGCATTATGTATTGTTGTTTTTTTTCCAATCAATTTAATAGTTTTTGAGAATATTGGTTTAGTAATGAATTAATAGGGAGGAGCAATCATGCAAATCTTTTCAAGATGGAGGATCCCACTGAGAAGAAGATATTATCACGGTGCCCCGTGATTGCCTCTAGCAGATATTGCCATAGAGTGACATTATTTACTTCCTAGTTGTCGCTCTCGCTGAATCGCTATTCTTATAGGCCACCTTGTTGGTGAGGTCATCGCTCCACCCACCTGTCAGGGTTTTTAAACCTCAGCCGGTGTTATGGCCTTTGCCCTTTCGTGGTGTACCTGAGCTTATTGCTGTGTTGGACCATTACTGTTCCTGTGTATTACCTGGCTACGTCTGACTACCCGTTCCGGTTCTGACCCCTGGCTACGTCTGCCTATCCGTTCCGGTTCTGACTCCTGGCTACGTCTGACTACCCGTTCCGGTTCTGACCCCTGGCTACATCTGCCTATCCGTTCCGGTTTTGACTCCTGGCTACGTCTGACTACCCGTTCCGGTCCTGACTCCTTGTTACGGCTGACTACCCGTTCCGGTTCTGACTCCTGGCTACGTCTGATTACCCATTCCGGCTACAACCACTGGCGACGTCTGACTACCCGATTCGGTTCTGACCATTGGCTGCCTCTTGGTGCACTCTCCGTTGTTGCACTCCCTTGCCATTCCGTGCCTCAGTTTGGTTTCCGTGTTGCCTGTGCCTTTCCGCTCTGCGCCCACTTCCGTTTGCGGCGCTTGTCGGTCATTCTGTGTGTCTGACCTCCAGTGGCCGTCCCGGTTTGTATGTTGCCTTACCTAGCCTCAGTATTGGCTACCAGTCTATTGTACACCCTATCTGGGTATTGGTGCACTCCTTTTCCTGCCGACCGTGTGTGTGTGGGAGTGCTCTGCACTGCCCTCACATCTAACCTGTGTAAGTCCCAGGGCCTTTCCATTATTGCTCATCTGCCTAGTGAAAGGTGAGGAAAGTGAGTTCACTGTTCCTCCCTGGTCTCGTGAAGGTGTGCCAATCATACAGTGTATGCGGTATACCCGCCCTACATTCACATCTACCTGTGGAAGTCCAAGGGCCATTCCATTATTGCTCACCTGCCTGGTGAAGGGTTAGGAAAGTGGGTTCACTGTTCCTCGCTGGTCTCGTGAAGGTGTGCCACTATCTGCTGCCACTTCGTGTCATTACCAGTATTACTGTTGTGTCATTTGTTGCCACCAGCCTGTTCTTTATTTCCTGTCATTATTGTACTTAATAACGTTTTATATTAAGTTCATCTGTACTTGTCAGTGTGTTAATTTCCTAGTCACTCCGTGACAGTTATGGAAAGGTGACAGGTCATGTACTCCTAGCCAGACTTTGTAAAAAAATATATATTTGGTACAAAAGTTCTACAATGTGTCTTACATTAATGTGCAGTGAAGCTACAAGTTACATTTTGGATACATATGTGATATAGCAAGAAAATAAATATAACATCTGAAACAAAGATAATCACTTTGAACTGTTCAATCCTTTCTTTGTAAATTCAAACATGCTTAATTGATCCAGAGAAGTTATAACTAAACAAAATCATTTAAGCACACTTCAGTGATCAAAACTTTTTTCAACCTGAAAAATTAAGTTATGGATACACTGGCTAAAATGATCTGGGATTAGATGTCATAGTTAAAGTGTAAAATTATTTCATAAAATACCTAGTTATTTCATCAATAAGAGATAGCAACAGTTTAAGTTTATAATGAGGGAGCAATTAAGACATTAATTAGTTATTTCATAGAATAATAGAGTGCACCTTAGTGTAAAGGGGGTTACTGTGCTAGAGGTTTGTATGGTTAGAAGGTTGGAGATTACTAGATTACACTAGATTAAACTAGAAAAGGCGGGAAGGTGATACAACAAAGGATGGAATTGGCAATGAAAATGAGGAAATTTTATTAGAAAAGGGGCATGGGAGTGGAGAGGGGGATGGGCTATTTCATCTGTTAGTGTTCCATTAGATACCCTGTAATTCATGCTGGAATATGTAATTTCTTTTGTTTGTTTCCTGAGGATTAAAATCTAGTCTTATATCTGCTTTATGGTGTAATCTGATGAGATTTCCATTGCATCATATTATTCAGTAGGATTGCACAGGAACCAGTCTTGCAGTGTGTGCTTGTGACATGTTCCCCGCATTAAAATGGAGATCTTGTCACATTTCTCTATGGGGGCACCAATTCAAGCCAATTTCAGGACTTAAAGGGATAGTAATGTTTCATAATAAAAGCAGCTCTAATTAATCTTCATAGTATTTGGGCCTTGGAGAGTGTTATTACAGTGCTGCCAGAATTGTAGTTCAAGAGTAATTGAATGATAAAGTGTCCCCCTCCTGCCCCTTTTACTGATATAACAATGCTCACCTCAGAGCAGCAGGGAGTGTCCAGGTAGATTGCAGAGAGGGACAATCTTCAGTTAAGATAAGGGAAAAAGATGAAAAACCTGTCAAGTGGGGCAGGGTTTTCATTGTTCTCACAGTAGAATATTGACCCTTGATGTGAGCTGTCTGGTCTATGGACTGGATTCCACATCTGTGGAGTGGGGGCTTACACTAGGTAAATGGGGCAGGGGGAACGTTATTAACACTCACAGTAATGAAATAACACTCTCTATGGCTCAAATACTATGAAGGTTAATTGAAGCTGCTATTTTTATGAAACATTACTATCACTTTAATGACCGTGTTAAATAGAAGTCTTGATAGGATGTCTCAAAAGTGATACTGTAGAATTGTCTGTAAGCTGCCTGAGATAAGGCAAGTATATGATATTTAATGGCATATAAACCAAATTCATTTTAACGTGCAATTCTGAAAGCTAAAGAAGTGCAGTTCTGGGGCAGTCCAAAGGAACCATAGGGGTCAAATATATTTTCTTAAAATTCCCATTAAATTAAACAGGGCTATTAACCCCTTGAAGTTTACCAATGCATTGCATTTGAGTCCTCTCGAGCAATCAAGGGGTTAAAAGCCTCATTCAACCACTTGGCTTCTATGGACGTTATGGACAACATCCTTAGCATTCCCTCCAAAACTGTTAATGCCATTGCCTATAACGCCATCAGCAGTAAAATTCATGTAGGGAATGGGGGGGGGGAGCATGGAGACACTCCCGTTAGGAATGCCTTTAGCCAGACAGGAGAATCTGGAGAGGCCTAGTAACATCATTCTGAGCATGCGCAATAATGTCAGACTTGACTCAGAAGTCCACTGGACCACCAGGGAATATCCAGATTAGTGTAAAGCAGCAGACATAAGAATAGCTCTCATATCTCATCCTCCTGCCTCCTTGAAGGTTCATAGGACATACAATGCTTCCACCACATCCCCATTTTGGGTAATGGTAAGGACACCTTGGCTCAGTATAATAAAATTGAGTTTTTAAAGGGATAGTAATGTTTCAAAATAAAATCAGCTCCAATTAATCTTCATAGTATTTGGGCCATGGAGAGAGTTATTTTAATACTGCCAGAGTTGTAGTTCAAGAGTAATTGAATGATAAAGCATCCCCCTCCTGCCCCTTTTACCTCAGATGTGGAATCTCCACAGACCAGACAGCTCACAGCAAGGGACAATCTTCTTATTGTGAGAACAATTAAAACCCTGCCCCTCTTGACAGGTTTTTCTGTTTTTTCCTTATGCAAATTGAAGATTGTCCCTCTATGCAAGTCATCCAGGCAGTCTTGCTGCTCTCAGGTGAGCAGTGTTACATCAGAAAAAGGGGAGGGTGGGGATACTTTATCATTCAATTACTCTTGAACTACAACTCTGACAACTCTGAAGATTAATTGGAGCTGATTTTAGTTTGAAACATTACTATCCCTCTAACCTTTTTTTTGTTTTTTTTTTGTTTTAAAGACTTTATTGAAAATTCTCATGATACAATGCATGTACATTCAAAATTTATAAAAATGACAATATATAGAAAAAACAGTTTGGTAATCCTTAACAGTTGAATAACTCAGGACGATGGAATTCAAATAGGAATAGACAATATAATAAAGACAATATAACAGAACTTTTCCATACATCAATGCATGTAACAGGTGGAAAGACATATCTTTCGTTCAGAATTTTGGCCATGGAGGTGATAAGAAGGAGATGGTTAAAGTTTCTGAATTGTATTTAGTGGAAGGGGGGAGAGAGAAAAAAAAAACACCATTTACTACAGAATTTCTCTGCAGATATCCAGCTCCAGGTCCAACCAACCCCGCCCCAACCCGCTCCCGAGGCCCCTGTGCACGGAGAAGCTAAATCATTGAAGGAGAAACAATAAATTTAACCTTGCCCATTTCAGGGGTCTCTCCATGGGATTCAGGGCAGGGATTCTAGATATGATATCCACAACTCCCATGATGGAGAAATGTTAAAAGAGTTATAAGTGGATCTTGCATGAAGTGTTTCCATATGATGAAAAAAACGGGTTTTGTTGAACCAATCAGTTATCGGTGGATGGGAATTTGAACCCCAATGTAGGGGAATAAGGGCTTTGGAAGCGTTAATGAGTTGTTGTATACAAATCCAAATAGAGACAGGTGGTTTATTTGAGTAATCTGGGAAGTAGGAAAAGAAGCATACTATGGGATCTAGTGGGAGTGAGATATGAAAGGCCTTCTTTATGTGATTTATTATCTCTGTCCAATAGGTGGCAATGTCAGGGCATGTCCACCATATATGTAGCATAGACCCTGTCGAGGTCCCACAGAGCCAGCAAGTAGATGTTAAAGAGGAAGAGATAGAAGCCAAGCGTTTTGGTGTGAGGTACCACCTGGTCAATATCGTATAGTTTAGTTCTCTCGTCGTGATGTCCCTGGATGAATTGAATAAATGTTTGTAGATTGAGACCCAGATGTTGAGTTCAAGGATTACATTCAATTCTGACTCCCATTGATGAAGAAAGTAGTGCTTGGTCGAGTGAGTGAAAGATGCAATGAGAAAGTGACAAAAGGAAAGTGGGCAAAAGAGAAGAGGTTTTGTTTTAAGATACCTCTCGAATACCGAAAGGTGTTGAATAGATGGCGGAGAACCACACATTTTAGTCAGCCAGTATCCCAATTGTCGGGTGGCTAGCCAAGAATTTGTGGATAAATCATGAGGTGGGAGATGAGGAAGTCAAGGTTGGTAAGTGCGGTACTAATGACCCCAACGTATAGCCCAAGGGGTGTGTCAAGTGGGCCTGAGGGATAGCTTCTAATCCCCTGGGAAAATCCGGGTTACCCAAGGTCGATCTTAATGGGGAGGGAGGGGGTTCAATGGCAAGGGAAAAAATTCAGGTGTTTCCAGGCTGTGAAAATATGCCCAAATATTATATGATTCTTCAACGTAGAATCAACTGTAGGGTTGACTGATAAACAAAGGGTCAAAAGAGGAGGTGAAGGAATATAGTGTGTTAGGCCACTGAATCTTCGAATGAGGATCTAAATCGAAAAGTTTTGTGAATGCAGATGCAAAATAATACCTTTTAACATCTGGGGCACCTAAGCCTCCTTCTGAAACAGGTAAACTTATAACTGAGTAGCAGATACATGGTCTTTTCCCAGCCCATATGAATGAAAGGCGAGTGAGTGTATCTTAGAGAGATATCACCGGGGGATTTAGATAGGAAGAGCGTTAAATAAATATAGAAGTTTAGGAAGAGATACCATTTTGAGTAGGTTTATCCTGCCTTGAGATTTCCACAAATCAAGTTCCATTTTAAGTCTAAGTGTTGTGTGTTGCACAGGGTGTCTATATCTGGGGGTATAAGAATTCCCAGATAGGTTATAGGGTCCGATGTCCATTTGAATTTGAAACAGTTTTGTAAGCGTGTGGAGATGCGATTAGGTATACCTATTTCTAAAACTTCAGATTTAGCTTAATTCATTTGTGCTTCTGATAAGAAACAGTATTCATCTAGAAGGCTTATCAAGTACGGGAGGGAGGATGAAGGTCTAGAGAGGAAGAATAGCACATCGTCTGCAAATGCTGCTAATTTAAATTCGTGCGGGCTGGACCATAGTCCAGTGATGTCAGGAGAGGTGAGTACAATGTTAAGGAGGGGTTCCAGTGAAAGGATGAAAATGATGGGGGATAGGGGACAACCCTGTCTGGTACCATTTGTGATACCAAATGAGTCTGAAAGAGTAACATTGACCAATACATGAGCAGATGGATTGGAATATAAACTTTGCATAGACATCATAAAAGGGGGACCTATCCCAATATGGGCGAGTATTTCAAATACGCATGACAATTTAACTCTATCGAATGCCTTCTCGGCGTCGGTGGAGATGAATAATGTTGAAATCTTTCTACGAATTGCTAAATATAAACGTGAGATCACTTTAGTCATGTTATGGCGTGTTTCTCGACCTGGGACAAATCCACATTGGTCCGACGAAATTAAATAAGGAAGGTGGGGACAAAGGCGGGTAGCGGGTATCTCAGCAAAAAGTTTTAAATCCGTGTTCAGCAGAGATATGGGATGATAACTACCGCACAGGGAGTGATTCTTTCCCGGTTTGGGTATGAAAACAATGTGCGAGGCCAGGGTATGGGGAGGGGATGGTTTGCAGATATGATCCCGTTAAATGCTCTATTCAAATGCGGAAGAAATGAGGCATGAAATCTGCGGTAATATAATAAGGAAAAAACGTCTGATCCTGGGCTTTTCCCCAAGGGTGTCTTTTTTATTGCTGTCTCAATTTCTAGATCTGATAAAGGGTTGTCCAATTCTCCCCTAATAGTTTTGGATAGAATTGGAAGTTTAGCCTTCTTCAGAAAGGAGGACATCCTACAATCTTCCAGACCACTCGTCTTGATAGGAAGAAGGAGGGTCTGGAAGATTGTACAGAGATTCAAAAAAAATCTTTGAAGGCTGCAGCTATTTGGGGAAAGGACTTGGCCATTCCTTTTCCAGGAGTGGATATGTAGAAAACATATGTTGCTTTTCTTTTGTGTTTAATTAACCTGGTTAGTGCTGAGCCACATTTGTTACCAGATATGTAATTTTGGTATTTATACCAAGTATGTGTCTTACGCTCTGATTCATGTAGTATTGCAGTAAGTGCTTCCCTTTAAGCCATTTAAGCCATTAAGAAAGGCTAATGTTTGAGGGTTTTGATCAGTTATGTGTTTGTGTTCTAGAGATCACATTTGGCTAATCAAGGCTTCTATACGACTCAATTTCTTCCTCTGATCGAATTTTGTTTGATAAGGAGTCTGCGAATAATGCACTTATGTGCTTCCCATAAAGTGAAAGGATTCATATCCGGAGTAGAGTTGTTTAAAAAAATATTCTTCAATAGAAGTTTTTGAATGCAGTAGAAAATTTGAGTCCGATAAAAGATTCATTCATCCTCCAGATTCTAGTAGATGGAACCAAGGATGGAGGTGAGATATGAATGGAGACAGCTGAGTGGTCTGACCAAGAAATAGGATCAATAGAAGCCGAGTTGAGGTGATGGAGGAGGAAATGTTAGATGTAAAGATAGTAGTTTCTGGAGTATGTGGTCTGTGGGGCCAAATAAAATGTGTACTCAGGATCAGAGGGGTGCATGGATCGCCAAGCACCAAGAAGTTGTAGGTCCTTCAGTTTCAATGAAATTCGTTTAAGATGAGGGAGACAAAAGTTGGATTTGGTCGTAGATGTATCCAAATGTGGCTTGAGAGCTAACCTGAAATCTCCGCCCACTATTATTCTGCCTTCGGTGGAAGAATCGAGTAAAAATAAGGTTTTCATCAGGAAAGTTATTTGTTTCTAATTTGGTCCATAGACATTCAGGATGAGACAAGGTTTGTTATGTAGTAGGCCTCTGAGGACCAAAAAGCATCCATCTGGGTTTGAAGTTTGATCCACAAGGGACCAAGGGGTTGAAGAGTGGAATAGAATTCCAACTCCATGTTTTTTCTCAGGAGCAGAAGAAACATAGAGCAATGGGAATTTTTTATTGAAAAATTTCTGAGGTGCTGAGGAAAGGAATGTGAGTTTTCTGAATGAGGACAATGTCTAATTTCATACGTTCAAATTCCCTGAGAGCAATGGAGCATTTTTCGGGGGAGTTCTGGCCCCTGACATTGAACGAGGTAACTTTAATACATGACGTTTGTATTATATTGTTTTATGGAGAGGAATCCCAGGCTGCCGGCAAGGCGGGACCATGTGAACCCAGAGCAGAGTATGAATGTCTGTAGATTAAAAAAAACAAAAAAAAAAAACAGATGTATCTGTCCTGGGGAAATGGAGGGGAAGAGTAACAGTGTATTGCCTTTCTGTATGGTGGTTAAGATAGATAAAAAGAATCATGAGAAAGAGAATAAGAAGCCATTAATGTCACTTTAGGACATTGAGGTGACAGTGAAATGGTGGGGTGAAGGAAATTAAGAATATGTAGGCAGGGGCCGGAAGGCATGGTGGGGATTGTGTGGAAAATGTCAAAATAAAGCAAGTGTTGGATGAGTGTGTGAGCCCGAGGGAGCATGAGAGAAACATAATGCATAAAGACTTGTGAGGCCGAAATGGAGGGTGAATGGATGGAGTAAGTGAAGGTGTAGTTGCTCGGGTGGGGGGGATCATCTTCATAACTTACGTCAATGTAGCAAGGGGAGAAGGAATATGGAAGTAAGAGTGATACTGATATACCCGATAGTTAGCTGCCCTGCATCCTGAGGTGACAATGTAGAGAAGTGGTACTGGGTGTAAATTAATAGATGAGGTAGTAATTGGGGAGTAGTCTCCCATCTGTGCATTAAGTGAAATAGCAGATTCAGACTGTGAGACGTATTTAGTGAAAGAGAGGGATGAAGAGCAAAGCGTATGTGATAAGGATGAGTAGTTTGTCATATCTCTCAAGACCCTCAGGGGAAGAAGTCTGTGGCTTTCATCTGGAGTTCATCATCTTCAACTTGAGGGTACAAGTACTACTAAAGAAGTGGGTATAATACAATAAAATTTCAGTAATGAATGAAGGGGACTCGTTGGTGTTAAGTGGGATTAATTAATAAGGGGAGTTGGTGGTTAGCTTTACCATACCTTGTGGTTGGGTAGAGCTGTCAACGTCTAGAATGAGGGATTAATGAGGTTTGAGGACAGAATCTATGAGAGATGTTCGGGGTATAATATCATCACTGGGTGTTATAGCAATCTTAGGAAATATTGTTAAGGAGGTGGAATGCGGAGTAATGAACAACATTCAGAGGTAGCCTCTTGCAGGGAGTATCTAGTTGCTGTCCAGTGGGGAGCTAAAAAGCCTGGTTAAAGTGAGTACAGCTGTATTAAAAGATAAGTGTAAATGCCTCTAAGTGAAGTGTGTGGCGAGCAGCTGGGTATGTGGAGTAGGGTGTGAACAAAATCAGGACATAAATATGGATATCAGATTTATAATAAAAGGAAAAGTGATACAATTAGATCAAATTGTTGAGACAAGATATAGAGGGGTGACATATCACTTAACTGAACTAGTGATCAGGCTAAGCAAAGTGAACCCCCTTCTGTCAGCTGGATATCCCAGAATTTACGCGTTATGCACAAGTAAGTGTGCCAGGCTTACACTGTGCTATCCCGGGACAGATCTGGAGAAAGACAAATTCAAGTTAAAGTGCAGTTTTCATATAGTCTCATCCACGCTGCTAAACTCAGGGTGATTTTAGGGGGAAGGATCAATTGGAGAAGGGCTTGGAGTTGAACAAATTACATAGTATTAAAGAATGTCCAGGTGTCAGAAAGTGTTATGGCATTTACAATTCAGTCATATGGGGAATAACAACCTTATGAATATATCAGATTTGGAGATAACAATAGTTACATGTATATCGTAACATTACATAATGTGGAATGTTGACAAGGGAAGTTTCACCATAAGACAAATATTAGATCAGCAAAATATTGGCATGCAAATTATGAGTATTCCCAAGGTGTTTCAATGTGTGTCGTGGGACCCTTATACCTCATACCTAATAAACTCCAAGAGGGCTAAAAGCAGAGCCCAGCACTAAATATGGGGATGTTGCGCTCCACAATGCTCTAATGAACAGACCCCTGTGAGGAAGCAGTTTGCGTGAAGAAACATAAGTGCAGAGTGTAAACCAGCGCACTCATCTCTTCCTCCCCTGCAGCAGCTGCAGAGGGATCCCAGTAATATAAAGAGTTAAATTAAACCCCTACACGGTGAAGAAAGCAGATTCCATTCCCACCCTATTTTCTGGACAAGCAATCTCAAGAATATCAAGGCGGCCCAATGAGTGGAAGGATATATGGGAGATGTGGACGGAATATTCTTGATGGATATTGTAGAGAGTTAGAGTGCGGGAAGCTCTCTCACTGGGATTAGGTCCTCCTAATAGAGCTGGTATAGCCAAAAGGTGGAGAGTAAGATAGGAGGTGATGAAACGATTAGTGAGAGAGCTGTTTGATGTTCATGGAGGGTTGTGGGGAGTGAGATAAGTTAGAAATGAGAGCTTTCCATAACTTGCGAGGGATGAGGGAGATAGTGGAGGAAGACAATATAATGGTGTGGCTATGAGATAGCTGGTAACCTTATCACTATTGACTATGTGGGCACTCATGAAAATTAAATAAACAGTCGAACATCAAATAAGTGAGGTACACAACATAGCGTTCTCCCACCCCAATGCCTCTCTTGCATCGAAGGGAACACCAGGCGGTGCACTCCCTAAGACATGTAGTCTACCTTCTGCAAAGCTGGGGAGAGGAAAGTCTCATATGAGGAAAACCAAAGTTAGTCTGCTGGACAGCAGAAATGAGATCTTGGAGTTTGAAATTACAAAGTAAACTTACTTTCAAATGGATGTGTAGCCCCCTGAAAAGAGAGTGAATTACAAAGCTCAAGTTGTTAAAATCTGCGACATTGTGGAAGAAGAACTTTTGTATGTGACTCACCTGGCCTTCCGATGAAGGCCACAATAAGGAACCGTGAAGTGGTAGATCAAAAGTTCAGGACCAGGGCATCGGAGAAGGCATGTTTGAAGTAGGTTGTGTGTTATCCCTCCTGAACTACTTCTTTGATGTCGGAACATCTAGTGACCACTGCAATCGGCTTTGGGTTTTAGATGTAGCTGATGTAGAAGGCTGAGCAGCCGATGGCGGTGGGGCAATGCCTATGGAAACACAGAAGCAAGGGATTTCTTCAGGTGACCTCAGGGTGTGCTTTGTACCATTGTGAGTGACAGATAATGAAAAAGGGAACCCTCATCAATATGCCATGTTGTGATTTCTGAGGTGGTCAGTTAAGGGGAGCAAGCTTCTGCCCAAAAAGAGAGTATGTGTTGACAAGTCCTGGAACAACTGCATCTTGGAACCAGAGCAAAGTGGTAGATTATCCTCTCTGCTTTTCTGCATAATGCGATCCTTGAGTTTGAAGAGATGGAAGCAGATCACTAAGTCACGCGGCTTTCCGTCCTCTCTAGACCTTAGTGCGCGGTGTATTTCAAAATGTATGTCAGATTGCTGATCCCCCAAAAGAGAGGCAAAATATTTACCCAAGCATTCTCTCAGTTGTGGAAGGATTGTGTCAGGGAGGTTGCGTACCCTAATGTTAGCCCTCCTTCCTCTGTTATCTAGGTCATCAAGTTGTGCAACCATGTTGCTTATAGTTTCACTTTGGACTGCTATGGTGTTCTCAAGATATTGAGAATATTCCTCAGCTTGTTGTTTTTCTTCCTCCAACATGGACACTGTGCCCAATAGTTGCTGAAAGTCATTTTTGATATGGGCAATATCTGCCTTAATGGACGTGGTTATACCATCTAACATTGCCTTAAGATCTTCTTTAAGGCCAGCTACTGCGTCAGTTAGGTCTTCTTTAGTCAAAGATGGTGTCTGAGATGCCATGCCAATCAGTCTCCGTGGGTGATCCGGAGTTGTTAAAGAAAGCAAGGAAGCACCACTAAGTGTTGACTGGGTAGTGTCGGGAGGATGGAGAGAGTTCTCCTGAGGAGAATCGTTGCATGGAGTGGAGAGTTATTTGGTGGGTAGGCCACGGTAGGAAGTAACTCAATAAAACTCTATCAGAGCGGGGCGTCTTCTTTTGTTTACCCCTCATTCGTAGCCTCACAATCAGTGAGGTAAAAAGTATTTTGATGAAAAATAAATCAGTTGAATTCTTGCTGTGTACAGCTTTCTAATCTCCCTCAGGCTCAAAGCTCACCAACTATGCGTCCAGCTCCATTGCTGGTCAGGACACACCCCCTATAGCATTTTTAACACAATGTGCTGGACACCTCTCTGGCACTCAAAGGGTTAATACATATAGTAGTTTCCTTTGAAGACTGAATGAAATATTCATATATTATATTTATGTTTACAAAGACATGCTGTTTTATGTTTTCAAAGACATGCTATGACAGTTATTTATTATTATAAAGAAAACTAATAAAACTGTAACAGTTTTCCCAGTCCAATGCAATTAATAACACTGATGCTTTTAGTCCCTTTGTTTTTAAGAACCATCACATGAAACTTGACTGGTTGTATCAAAGAGGAATTCAGCACAGTAATTCAATAATATGATTAAATAAATATACTTTTCAAAGCGTAAAATACAATTGTATAACTTTGAATGAAGAAAAATGGGAAAGCTGTGTCTTTTAATATACCACACGGCATACCATTAATTAATTATACCTAGATCAAAGAAGGGCTCACACTGTTTATAGAAATGGAATGTAATGCACTAAGTTGCCAAGTCCAAGTATTGTATGTGAATGACAATTAAATCAAACACATACATTTTTAGCCAATAGATTATATAATAATATAATGTAATGAACATTCTTAGTATATCATGTATAGACTCATATGTAGACCACTACATTAGTGGAAATACTGCAGAGAGAATTACTAGTACTACTTCCCTCTAAAATAGGTGCTAGAACCATTTCTAGCAACATCTACCTAACGTCAGATAACTAATCTACTTATGCTGAAAACAGTCCTTTTTTAACCATTTTTCATTAGATTATCACACCCTAGTGTGATAATCCCATTTGTGGATGGTGATAGAAGTATCAAGAGAAAACTGCAAGAGAAAACATTGTGGGCTGCATATACTTACAGAGACCCCTATTACCCACCATATCTCAGAAATAGATAATATGTAATACTAGTTTTAAAGCCCATGTACACGGGCCAATACTGGCGGTGCTGCAGTCATACGCAGTACAGACTGCCCGTGCCGTGGCTGATACAGAGCGGGGCGCTCCAAATTCAGACCATAGTCCTCTCTGCGCACCTTCCTGGGACCAAGCGGTCCTAGGAAGGTGCGCAGAGAGGACTCCAGTCTGAATTCGGAGCGCCCTGCTCCGTATCAGCCGTGATGCTGGCAGTGTGTACTGCATATGACTACATCACGCGCAGCTGTCTCTACTGCGCATGACAGCTTTTGACAAACATCCTTAGCGAATTCTAATATAAGATTTTAGTTGCCCCATTTTATTTCCTTAATAGGGGTAGTTGGTTTGGTCTAGAATTGCATCTCTATAGCTTTCTGTATAAAGCCTAACGAGCATTCATAACACTGTAAATTACCATTGTACTTAATACATCAGTAAACATTGTTCACATGCATTTCCATGTAGTCAAATTTCTTGAGCAGTCAGATAATCTATTGTGTCACATAGACTCAACTAGCATTACTCCCCCAGCTACCTGTGTCTTCATTCAGCTATCACTTTATAATAGACTACACAAAATAAGACAAAATAGCAAAGTACTGTAGATAATATGCTATAAAACTATATCTTCCCTATACGCTGTTCTGGTTTTAAACATTAAAATATTAATTGCATGTTTTGAAGGTCTACTGTTTATACTTTTTTATTTACTTTTTTGCAACTTAACATTGCTTAATGAACAAAATCATGGCATATCTGCTTCTCACACTGTCACTTACAAATACATTGTTCAGTGTCTCTTAAGGTCAAATATACCACTTAATACTTTTTGTCTTCTAAACAAAGATGCTCTAAGGTTTTTTTTAATGTTATCAGAAATCCACACATGAATAGTTACAAAATGTGATCTGCTTACAAGGATGACAATATTTGTTTCATCCCATTGCGCTTGGACAGTGAACATGTCTGACCTTTGGTTGAACTTACCCAAGTGCAGCTTCTTGTAATCCCTGTTGCCAAAAGCTTATACTCTGTCTTTTCAGTATTAACACATTATTTAAATCAACTTTATTAATAAAAAAAAATAATAATAACATTTTCAACAGAGGATGTGAAAACTGTTGCACTTAGAAGCAACCATATTATTTTGCTTTTAATAGCCATCATAAACTAATGTCCCATATGTATTATTCACACTTGCAGTATCTCATTATCACATTTAGGTGTTACATATACCCAGATTTGATTTATAGCACATGAGGCATAAAAAAATAAAATGTTTACTGCTTACAGATGTCAGATGATAGATTTAGCATATAATTAAAATAGCATGTTGCCATACTGCAGATTCCCATGATCCCCCATAGTATAACTTTATTGGTGATAAAATTAACCCATAACCCCCCCTGAGTGTTAGAGACAACTCCATTACATTGCAAATCAATAAACTGAATATGCTTCTCACATATGAGGAGTTAACATACATTCTCATATTACTAATTCAAACCAGTTTTATTTATATAACACAGAATTCAGTTGTTTCTGTGTATAAATGTGAACACTCCATCAACCAGGCCTGTTTTTATTCTATTTGTCTTTTCTTTCAGTGAAGCATGTAAAAGAATCTCCACTTTTATATATTACACATGTTTCTTGGATAGCTTCCTGTCACTTTTCATCTCCATGGACATTCTAAGAACTGCAGTTGGTCTCAGCATAATAAAGCATTGACTAAGATTTGTAAAAAGGAAATAATCTTATATAAAACCACAAAAATAGAAAATATTTTTACTTCCATTGTAACAAATGTGTAGTATTGATTAAATGGTGGTATAATAATATATCTTAAAATAGTACTGCATATCTCAGTAATAGATTTAAAAATGTCACAGAAATCCCTAATTGGAACAGGTTCATTTTAATGGTATTGATAATTTTTAAAAATATTGTTTGCACTGTCCTGAGGTTTGAGACTCTTGATAGGTTGGGTAGTTTTATCCTAGTTACCTTGATTCATTGAGAATAATGAACAAATCTTCCAGTGGAGTTCATCTGCTGCACGTTTACATGGGCTTACAAATGTAACAGTTGTTGCTTATGAACATATGCATGGGTACAAATTGTCGCATAAAGAATGCCAGTGCACAACTTTAATATAAATAAGTTCTTAACACAGCCCCCAAAATAGAGGTAAGATAGAGGTAGAATTTTGAGCCAATTTTAAAAAATGCACAGCTGAACGGCAACCTCAGAAATGACCACACACAGTCCCAAGCTGTCTCTCAGTTTTGCCTTAAATACTTCTTCCTTGTAGATCACTTTGAGAAGGAGAAACCCCATCCAGAAAGCTAGTTCTCTGTATACTAAAAACATGCCCTAGTGTAGTACCCCAAACATCATGATACCCTGGGGAATTTCTTGCTATTAATATACCATTGGTGAAGTCTCACCTTATACCTAATTGACTCGGATCTCGTAGAACGGCTTGTAATAGTGTTTCACCGAGAAGAGTGGAATTTTGTGTTTGTGAAAGGGACCTATATATTGAGCTCCATAGAACAGAGCTTCCTTCTCACACACATGCGAAGCACACCAGATTATGTCATTGAGAATGACATCCGGTGGATTTCACTGGTGGCAAAATAGATATTCACATCATCCTCCTCCAGCCATTTGAAACTTTGAACAAAGGTAACTTATGCATCAAACCTTAAACACCTTCAGTGGGAGGAGTCAGGGTTCCTTGTGTCCTGCAAAGTAAAGATGTTTGCTTCCATGAGCATGATATCCTGTGCTAATTAACAATTAATCTGGAAGAAGTAATTCACACAAAATTAATTCATAGGATGAAACAATTAGGATTTTAATTCCATCCCCTTCACTCAGTGAGTCCCAAATATCTCCCTGCCCATAGAAAGCAAGAGTAATGGATTGTAGGCATTATTGCAGAGGACAATTTAAATAGAGATAACTTTCTGGGAGGTGAGAGTTCCACTATTTAAAAGATTGTTTGAAAAGCATACATGAATGAGCTTGTGTTTCATTTGCCCATTTATGTGTGATTGCATCCAGCATTCCTCTTAACTGTGTTGATCTGGGACTAAGTAACTCATGACTAGGCATAGGTGCTATTTTGTCCTAAAATAAAAATTGTTAAAAAAGTCCCCTTTTGCCTTCAATGGGAATTCCTGGGAAAAATGCAGTTTTTAACTTTTTTTCTGCTTCTAACCCCCACTACACTGACCCCAGTCTTGTGCCACTGTAGCCATAACACAACACATACACTGACCCCAGTGCACTGGTAGCCACGGAACCACACATACAGATCCCCAACCTATTTCCACAGCACTGGCAGTCATATAACCACAGATATTGACCCCCCAACCTTGTACAGAAGTACTGGTAGCCAGAGAACCACACTTACTGACCCCCAGCCTGGAGCATGATGGGCAATGGGATGCCCTTCAGCTGTTGCTAGACTGCAACTCCCATGAATGATGGGAGTTGTAGTCTGGCGATAGCTGGAGGTCTCCCATTGCTCAACATCCCAGTTTTTTCCCACAGCAGCCAAATATACGAACCTCCTAGCCTTGTTCCACTGCACTGGTAGTCATAGAACCACACATGTTGATCCCCCAACCTTGTCCCATGGTAGCCATAAAACCACACATACTTACCTCCCAGCCTTGTTTACTGCACTGGTACCCACATAACCACAAATGCTAACCTCCAAGGCGACCCAGCCTTGTCCAAATGCACAGGGAGCCATAGAACAATGCACTGAGTCTATATAGGTATGGCAGTTCTTGGGTAAAGGCAGAAAATGGCTGAGTTCTCACAGAAACTTATTTGGTTTAGCAGAAAGGAAGATATATCATGGATTTTCAGTGTGAGGGAAATTTTTCATATAAGCAGAAAATCGCACTTTTTTTTTTTAATTTCCCACAAAAAAAACTGACTTATCACCCATCTACTCCACTGAGCAGCTGACGTCACCAGGTGAACTCCACTGTATGCACACATCAGCAGTCCCACCTGTGGAAGCAGAGCAGCACAGTAACACAAAAATGCTCCTCTCTTTTTCCCTGTGTTACATTTTATAGCACTTGGTGGGCCTTATGCAGAAATCAAAAGAGAAGCAGTTCTGGAGCATATGCAGTAGACCGCAGAGGACAAATAAAAATTCCCAAAACTCCCTCTGGTTCAAATAGCTCTTTTAACTCCTTTAGTACTAGAAATTTCCAATGCAAGTTGCTAGTGACGTTACTAGTGTTCAGAGTCAAAGACCCCATTTAAATCCATATTTCCGTCAATATGGATGGGTATATAATTTTTCTTTATTTATTGTTTTTAATATAGCTTTTTATAAACTAATTTTTATCCTATTGATTGGCTGATGGTGATTTGATTATAGTAGGTGAGGTGAAACTGGAGGTACCTGTACAGGTACAGGCATTCCTCTGTTGCCACCTTACGGTTGTCTAGGTACCAGCCGTAGTACACCCAATTGTGAGTATTAACATTCAATATATATGATATTCATAAGTAATTTTATTATATATCAAAATACCTAGAGCTTCCCCTTACTTCTGTTTTTCTGGCTATTTAAATCTGTGGAAATCTCTCCCCATGTTGCAGTTGGTTTGCTCCACTTGGTTTGCTCCACTTTATACAGAAAGCAAAGAGTGATCAATTCTGTAAAAATAAGAGGCTGTATCACCTCTACAAAAGTTAGGCTTATTATGTAAAGTATATATAGATAATGCTGAAATCTTTGAATTTTTTTTTTTTTTTTTAAACGCCATTTGGGTTAATATATAGCTTATAGAATGCCCTGCACCCTACTTCCACATACACTTCCATTGCCGCAGATTGCCTCACTGCCCCTTCTCATTCCCACTACCCAGCCTCCTCCAATGATGGAAGCTTCTGTCTGTAAGCTGGAGCGATCACATTGGCAGATATCGATATCTAGCCAATGAGATCTCTCCAGCTTACAGACAGACTGCCTCCGTCATCAGAGGAGGCTAGGTAGTGGGAAGGGAGCATGGGCAGTGCAGCAACAAACGTGTATGCAGAAGTAAGGTGCAGGACACTCTACAAGCTATCGTTTTAACCCAACTAGCGTTTTTTTTTTGTTTTTTGTTTTTTTAAATCAATGATCCCTCTTTGGAAACTTACAGTGTTGAGTGATTTATGTTCAGTTCTACATCATGTTATGGCATCCACTTCTGCGATATACTACTTCTTTCCAGATCAGATCTCAGCCTCATGGATTAAGTGTGTATGGTTAAATATGAATTTATCTGTGTGTGTTTGTGTGTGTGTTTGTGTGTGTCCAGGTGTGAATAGCTTCCAGCTAATTCCAAACTTTTTATGAGCTTCTAAATGTGCATTGACATTTTGTCTTTTGTTGTGGGTTTTATATTACATTCAGTTTTTTTTTGGTTTTGTTTATTTTTAAGAAAGTTCAGTTATTTGTTTACAGTGTATACGCAATTCAGTAGGAAGAGACGGTGGTAATAAAGGGGAGAGGCATAAACCTTTCCTCATATCTTGTTACCAGTACAGCGTTCTCAGTTAGAACCCTGTCTATTCGGGGAAACCACTTGTTTTAGAGCACCTGGTAACACCCTAAATGTACTGAAAAACACTTGCCTCAAATGCGATACCATCCTTTTAATGTGGACTGTAATACAATTAACATTATAGTCTCTTTTATTATGTGAGAACACGAGCACTTGACTATATCAAGCTCAAGTCAGGGGAGAAATAAAATGGTCCATATGTAAAAAAGTGGTGCAATTGTGAAGCAGAGCGGCTACCCCATAGAGAACTGCTACATATTCTCTTTTAGGGGGGAATATTAAAGAGGTTCCTCTGACACTCAAAGAGTTAAAAAAAATCCACTTATATCAATGGGAATTTGGGGGATTTCTTCTTGTCCCCTATGCATTTATTATGCTTCAGAAGTTCACCACTCCACTTTAATACACTTGGGTTAAAGGGATAGTAATGTTTCAACATGAAAGCAGCTTCAATTAATCTTTATAGTATTTGGGCCATGAAGAGTGTTATTTCAATGGAGTCAGAGCTGTAGTTCAAGAGTAATTGAATGACAAAGAACCCCCTCCCACCCCTTTTACCTAGTGCAAGCCACCTCACCTTCAGATGTGGAATCTGGTCTCTTGACTGGACAGGTCTCACCAAGGGACAATCTTCTTACTGTGAACATATGGAAATCCCTGCCCCCTTGACAGGTTTTTCCTTATGCTCACTGAAGATTGTCCTGCTCTGCGATCTATCTGGACATCCTATCCTCCTCCCGCCCCTTTTACTGATGTAACTGCTCAGAGCAGCAGGATGGTGTCCAAGTGGATTGCAGAGAGGGACAATCTTCAATTAGCATAAGGGAAAAACCTGTCAAAGGGGAAGGGTTTTCATTGTTCTCATAGTAAAAAGATTGTTCCTTGCTGTGAGCTGTCTGGTCTGTGGACTAGATTCCACATCTGAGAAGAGGTGGCTTACACTAGGTAAAAGGGGCAGGAGGGGGATATTTTATTATTCAATTACTCTTGTACTACAACTCTGACAGTATTGAATAACACTCTTCATGGCCCAAATACTATAAAGATTAATTGGAGCTGCTTTTATTTTGAAACATTACTATTCCTTTAATGTCTGGAGGACTAATATTTTCCCAGGAAGCTAAACATTAACCCTTTGAGTGTCAAAGGGGTATGCAACACATTTCTTTGCAATGTGTTGCATATCCCTCTGGCACACAAAGGTTTAAAACATCCCGTTTGACTCTCTTCCTGGTCTCATTTTAGCCAGTAACATAAGAACATACGAAAGAAGGGAGGGAAGTTATGACCAGTAAAAGAACGTAATGGTAAGATGAAATCATTTAATTTCTTGTGATGAGTGTCAGCATTGCCCAAAGGGTAGTACCCAAGCCAAACTCTACTAGGAAAAAAAGTAACTTAACCAAGCAGTAGGGGGGAAGTTTCTACCAGCTGGACATCCAACTTGTGTTGCTTAATAAAAGTAGACATAGATGACCACGTATCTGCCTTGCAGATATAATCTGCCAATGCCACCAGCTCTGCCACCAAGAATGTTGCAGCTGCTCTGACAGAGTGCACCTGCAATTGCTGTGGACCAGAACCTACTTCACTATGAACACTTTTGCTTTGTAAGTGACTTATCCTGGGCTTCATTGTTGCTTGCCCTTTTCTGAACCCTGTAGGAACCATGAACAGCATCAAGACTTTATATACTGAACTGGCCTTTCATTGTAGGTCTTCAGGTATTTCACTATTGCCAAGTTTTTCCATAGTTGGCTATTGTTGTCTACCTCTCTTGGTGTGAAGAATGTGAAGAACACTTTGGGCAGGAACTCTAATACTGATATAAGGATTACCCTGTCCAAAACAAAATATGGCATAGGGTTCCTCCCAGGATACTGCCTGTAATTCACAGTCTGCCATCAGAATTATTGGCCCCAAGGAAGGCCATCTTCAAATAAAGCATACCCAATGAGATGATGGATAAGTGCTGAAAGCGGGAGGGCATCTAAGACCAATGGTAGATCTTTACCACACAGATCTAATAGGCTGAGACCTTAACCTCAGAGAGCTGGAACTTACACCTTTGTAAAACCACTCATTTAAAAAATCCAGATTGTGAGCTGCTGATTGGTGAAGGGTTGCTGAGGATACTCGATTAACTGAAGCTTATTGTCAGAATACTGTTCAGATTCTATAATAAGCACTAGTCATGGATTATTTTCTTGCTTGCAATAACAGGGAGATGATATCCCCAGAAAGACCAAGGTCCTCTACGTTATTCTTTTCAACTTCCACATGAAGAGTCTGTGGAGATGGATGTTGAATGTGAGAATTTCCTTTAATCATGGTAATGTCCGAAGCGTCTCTATGATTGTTGAAGCAGGACCAGATGCCAGGGTTTCCTTTGCCATTTTGGAATGATTACAGTGGTTCCTGCTCTATCAATTCTGGTCTTCTCCTGTGTCAGATCTTCTCCTGAGTGTGAGACAGAGTGATAAGAGGAAAATGTAAACACATTCCCTCAAGCGATTCTGGCTCAGATAATTTATTCCTCCACTTCCTTACAGAATGTCCTGGCAAATACCCTGGCCATCTCCATGTTTTGTAAGTCCATCAGCATGTCTATTGTTATGGGACTCCATTTCTATGACGCCAAAGAACTTGGATCCACAGGAAGTCTACCTGGCAGTTGAACTTACCCTGAAAATATATGCCTGGCATGCTGGCTAACAGGACAGGGGGCAGACCCAGAGGTCACAGATTTAAATATATGTTTCCAAAGAAATAAGTAGTTTAACTTTCCTTCTCTTCCTCCAACATTTTTATTTTAATTTTAGGGTTAAGCAAGCCTCGTTTACATTATTGGTGCAATTTAAAAATGGGTGACATACAATTATTGGTTAAATAGATTGTTAATTACACAGCCTCCATTATGGTTTTTACATATAAATGTAACGGTTGGAGGGCACAACATTCGGTAGCCTCCTGATGAAATGGTCCGTTAGGATCATGAAATGCATTGAGGGTTTTGTTTTTTAATCTCTATTTGTGTGTATATGTGTATTATTTATATTTGTTATTTTTATTCAATAAATCCAATTTTTTATAAATTTTTCAATCTGTTGGTCTGCCTATCAACATTGATCAGTATAGTCTAGTCTGTGTCATCGGAAAGACTAGCACCTCATCTATATTGTTACTATATGTATACTTTACATCACATATCAGTTCTCTCCCGTTTGTTGTTTCTTTCTGTTTCATATTGAGTCGACCCTCGTTTGTGAAGATCCTGATATTGTGGATAGAGCTGCAATCTGGAATACCTGCATGAAGGCAGTATAGTATCTTCCATTTGCTTGTTATGCTACTTTAGAGTCATCAGAGTAGCCATCAAAATATGTGACTAACTCTCACCATCTAAATTTACAATTGAATATCTTAAAGTTACTACACTATATAACACTCCTCTTTGTTTTGTGTCTTTTTGCTTAGTTAATGACCCCTTCTCTGGAAAGCTATCAGTCTACCTGAGCAGAGTTATACTGTGTATTAGTAGGCAAAACAGGAAGGTCTGGTAAACAGACTAAAGCCCATTTTGGAGTTGGGAAGGCTTATGTATGGCAATTATCATTTTCTTGGTTATACTGTGGCAATGGTCAAATTTCATTTACCTGCATCTTTTTTTAAGCTAATTTACATAACTATGTTACTATGTCCATTGCTGGCAGTGGAGCAGAGTTTATAGGCAGAACACAAATAAACACATAGATAAATATTGGTTGATAGTCAGGGAATGTACTAAGAAGAATTGTTGTAATTGTGGAGCAAACCAAATGTGCCACTGTGAACAAAGGTCCCATTGATTTAAATTGGGCTTTTAACACCCATCAGTGCTAAATAGATATTCAATGCATTGCACAACAAGGGGTTAAAGGTGTCATTTAGATTAATAGGAATCTTTATTTGTCCCCTATGTTGCATTTTGGTTTGCTCCACAATTACTGCAGTTTTTCTAGTATGTTAGTCTAAAAGTATTAGTTATTTGATACAAATTATATTTCTCACTTGAAGGTAAAATGGAACTTTAACCCATTAAGGAACTGAGTTGTGTGCAGTATATTACTTGCTGTGGTCTGTAATTGGTTAGATATTAAACCATTTTGTTCTGATAGATCCTGTTGACACTTACATGACACTGTCTGAAGCTGCCAGGTTTCATTGTCTCACAGCTATGCATAGTACACAAGGATAAAAACATCCTAACAAACTCACGCAATCAAGAAATGAATCAGAAACCCTCCAGCCAAATATTAACTTGACCTCATCTTCACACTGCCATTGACAGCTCTGAATAGAAAACAAACAAAACATCATTATATACAGTTGTGTGCGTAACATTTCATATCTAGCTTTGCAGAGTTTCATAATCAATATTTGTGAAAGTGGACTTGCCACCTATCAGCTTTTAGCCTTGTTAAATTATCTATTTCAACTGGCTACATTGTATGTTTGTTTTTCAATTAAGTAGTTTTAGAGCAATTTGGTTTACTTGTTCAAGAATATCGGGAGGAATTCAAGTAAGTAGAGCATTCACTGAGAGAAAACTGTTATTGGCTGATCATAAGGGGAGGGATGGGAGATAACAGGAGATCAGAGTGGAAGTGGTAGAGGAGAGAAGGGTCTTGAATGAGAGAAGCAACATTTTGTAAGAAATAGAGAGTTTGATAGTCAGCCGTTGGAGAGATTTGAGGAGGAGGGGGCAGGAACAAAACTAGCTTACAATAGGGTAATTCATGCTGTAGCCTCCTGTATGGATTGAAGAGGATGGAGTTGGGAGGCAGGAAGGACAGCCAAAAGAAGGTTACAGTAGTCCCTGTGGGAAAGGATGAGTGCTTGTGTAAGAATTTTAGCTGTAAGGAACAGAGGAAGGGGTAGATTTTAGCTATATTACGCAAGAGAAAATGGCAGGATTTAGCAATGGTGTTAATGTGAGGAGAGAATGAGAGAGCAGTGTCAGTTACCACCCCATGGCACCTTGCTTCTGACACTGGAATTATGGTGGTGCCATTTACAGTCCCCTGGAAGGGAACTGCTCTGCCAGATTTAGGAGGAATGAGTATTAGCTCCATTTTAGACATATTGAGCTTGAGGTGCCAATGAGCCATCCAGTCTGAGACAGCTGTGACTTTAGAATGAATATCAGAAGTTAGTTGAGGTGCAGATAAATAAATCTGGATGTCATCTGCATAGAGGTGATATTTGAGTCTGAATTAGTTAATAAGATCACAAAGTGTTATTGTGTAGAGAGAGAACAGAAGTGGCCCTAGAACAGAACCTTGAGGAACACGAACAAAGAGGTGGATGGTAGGGGATGAAGAGGTGGCAGAGGAGATACTGAAGGATTGGTCTGTTAGATAAGACGATAACCAGTCCAGTGCTAAGTTATGGATTCTTAAATACTTTTTTCCACATAGTGATCCAGAAATAGCCCAGGCAGGTTGGGTGGTGGCTTTTTATGTATTTTTATCTATTTATGTCACTGATGTGGAGAACAAGGGTGTTATGAAGTTAAGCATGTACCCTTCCCAAACAAGCACCACAAGATAATGTATTTTGTTGTATTTTAGCTTAGAAATAAGTGGGGTGAATGTACCACACTTTTGTTTGTTTATTCGTTAAAGTAGGAAGGTCCCCCTCTTTTAACGATAAAAGATATTTGTGGGTCCCAACAGGACCCCTTTATTTTTTGTACACTCTCCATCCTGATCTGTTCAGGATGGAGAGATGGGGTGATAGTGTTATTTAATTAACCCTCTAAGGGTTAGACGGAGCAGGGGTGTTGTGCCCTCAGGCGTGATTTGATAAAAAAATAATGACGTGCCAGGGCCATAACCTGTCTTAACGCACGGACAGCTGTGACAGTGCTGGCACATCACTGGTTCTTAAGGAGTTAAGGCCATTTGGGCCTTATATCCAACAAATGTTTACATTTTAACAAGTCTGACTCACCCTTTGCTAGATCGCCTGGCTTGCATTGATTGCAGTGCCTTTCCAACAAATCCAGCAAGGAGAAGGGGTAATGGTACGCTGGCTATCCTATTGGAAGTATTGGGGTTGTGCGTGTTTATTTTTTGGGAATTTTGCCCCTCCATTGCCACACAGTTTACAGCACATTGCACAGCAATGCATTGCAAGCTGCCTGGTACTGGAAGGGTTAAGGGGAGGACTTATATGAGTGTATGGAGGCTGGTTAGGTGTATTCTGAGACAGGAGGGAGCCATGGTGGTTGAAGCCAAGATGCCAAGTCTTAAAAAGTCCATCTTGCTAGTATGACATAACAGAACGCCCATGTTCACTGCTATTTTGAGCCATTTATTTGTGAATGCCTAATTGGCGGGTGAATTTGCTTGCTAATGGAAATAAATCTCAGACAATATATGGCTTTTCATAATAAAATGTTACTGACCCTTTAAAATTAAAATAATGTAAATACTTTTGAATATTATTACTCATTAGTCTCTGCTTTTATTAGAATATATTAAATAAGGTACTACAGACTGACAAACAAAGGGGACAATTTACTTGAGTTCATTAGACAAAATTTGTAAACTACAGTTTAGCAAAGATCACAGATTTAATTTGTGCCTATTATGTGCCATGTCTATGTGACTATAATAAGGGAACTGCCAATGACTCGGCGGATTATGAAATCATGTCTATCCAGACAGATCTATTCCTCACCTTATGACTTTCCATTTTAACTCAGAAATAATTCCCTATAGGAAGATTTTTGGTTATGAAATGTGTATTTTAATGGACTGAAGGAGGTAAACGCGCACACAGCACTGTTCATTTGGGTAAGCATAATACAAAAATGTCTGATCTGCTAAAAAGAAGCAATGCTGGAGCTAACCAACTGCACCTTACAGAACAAACATACAATTCCCAAAAGTCCTATTGGTATAAATTTATCTTTTTCTCTTTGAATGCTGGGGAGGTCGCTAACGAGTTGGCAGTTGGTTCCCCCCAGATTTGATCTAATTCCTCTTACTACATAGTAACATTGTATATTAGGTTGAAAAAAGACCAAAGTCCATCAAGTTCAACCTTTGCCTCATAAACCAGAAACATGAGTATTACATAGCTTTCCTGCTGCCAAATAAGTTAGTCTTTATCAGACCTTCCTATTTTGTCTACTAACAAACAGTATAACCCTGTATGTTCCCTTTTGAAAGAAGTGTATCTAATCTTCACTTAAATGTATCCATTATATTTGCCATAACGTGACCCTTGGGCATGGAATTCCATAATTTATCAGACCTTACTGTAAAAAAACCCTTCTTTTACTACATGAGTCTCAAGGAGACTGATATACTAAGATGAACTTGAGCAGTTCTTGAGAAAACCAGTTAAACCCCATGGGACAAATAAACATTTCCAGAATTCCCATTATTTAATCCCATTAATTATAATCCCTTGAATGATGGAGAGGTCACCAACACATTATGAATCAAGAGGTTAAAAATGCATTCAAATTAATGGGAATGTTTATTTGTTCCCTATGCATTTGGTTTTACCTCCAGCATTGCCACATGTCCTCTTAGTACATCAGTCTTGCTATGTTCTTTTAGCATTGCATATCAGATCTCTATAATAAGGCAGCTGTATTCTGTTGACATTCTACTGTCAGTATACTATCTTGTTAATGTCAATACTGAGTAGGGAACATATGTGCTTTTAAATAGGCATTACACCATGTGGATCATGTATTCAGAACAGGCAGACAGAGTCTGAACACATTATAAGTGCATCAATCCACCTGTCCTACACACCATTCCTGGTATATGTCTATGTATTAAGGCTCAGAATAGGAACTTTGGTACAAATGTGGATTTCCTGACCAAGGATGACTGTTTACCTGCTGGAGTTGCAGCCAGCCCTGCTTTAGTGAATCAGGTGCAAGGGAAGTGGGCAGGCCCCCATCTGACTCTACAGTGACCCCTTCCCCAAAATCAGCCACCTCACCCACATGTGGGTTCCCTGAGTTAACCCCTCCATTGATGGAGTCGATTGGAATGCATTGCACAGGAATGTACTTCAATTATACTACTAATGGAGTTTTAACCTGACCAGATATTAATCTGTTTATGGACCAGCCTATATTAGCTATACTGGCAACGAGTGGGTTAATGGCTACAAAAATATTATATTTTTTATTTATTCCCCCTTCTCTCCTTCTTGATCAGAATAAGATGATGAGAGTGTGTTTAAAATAAAATGGGGCCCTTGGAACTACACTATTTTTTATAAAACAAAAAAAATGTAAATGAATAAATGAGGAATAGAGGAAAAACAGCTGCACCATTCTCAGTCCAAATTAATAATAAAACTTACCTCCATGAGCTTTTACCAGGAAACAAGGTGCTGTACAGACAGATGAGCCAAAATCATCAATACTGAAGAAATGAAGAATAGAAGAAGTGCATCGCACTCAAAATGATTTCCTTTAAAATCACTTCTTTATTGAGAAATATGTGGAACACTGAGGATGACTGTCTCTCGTGTTTGGCACTAATCGTGCTTGGTCATAGACTAGTCAGACATATAAAATAGACAGACTATATGTCAGAAAACCAACTGTTGGAAATTCAAATGAACCAATCAGTATTTCCCATCAATCAAATGAAGTTCAACCAATGACACAGATGAGTTATCCACAGATAAGAAGTTGGAATTGAAAGAATTGTCTCAGTCTGCTGATGACACACTAAGCTGTGTAAGGGAATTCATACAGAACTGAATGTTATTTCTGTGCAGAAAGATTTAGATAAACTGAGTGAATGGGCAGAGAAGTGGCAGATGACATTTAATGTAGATAGTTATGCATTTGGGCTGTAGAAACAAACATGATGCAAATACATCAATGACAAACTACTTGGTGAATCCGCATTAGAGAAAGATTTAGGAGTACTGATAGATTATAGACTTCACAGCAGTATGCAGAGTCACTCAGCTGCCACAAGATCAGATAGGGTACTAGTCTGCATAAGAAGGGGCATAGATACAAAAGATGCAAATATAATTTTACCTCTATATAAATCCTTGGTAAGGTCTGATCTAGTATATGAAGTACAGTTTTGGGCACCTGTTCTTAAAAACACATTATTGACTTGGAAAAAGTATAGAGACATGCAACAAAACTGATAAAGGGATTTGAGGATCTGAGTTATAAAGAGAGACTAGCCAAACTGGGTTTGTGTACATTAGAGAAGAGACGTCTAAGGGGTGTGCTTGCAGATACTGTAACTGTTTTCAAAAAAGTAATGGATACCAATCTAGCATAGAACAATAATGCAAATTATTGCCAAAGCAGAATGGATGTTGATCCAAGGAAATATCTGACTGCCATTTGAAGTTGGGAAGGAATATCCAAGGAAATATCTGACTGCCATTTGAAGTCAGAAAGGATTTTTGTACCCACTTGGGGCTTAACTGGAAATGGATTCAATGTTTTTTTTTGCCTTCCTCAGAATCTACAGGCTTAATTTGACATGGGCTGGACTTGATGGACACGTGTCTTTTTTCAGCCTCATCAACTATGTTACTGTGTTACTATGTTATACTATAAAAAGGGGAAGTGGTGATTCGGTGGGGGGGGGGCTCAGTGTAATCTAAAAGCATTGGAGATGCTTATTCATGCTCCTGATTGCCTATCAATATATCACACATATATATGTTAGCCAGCCATGGGGCATTTCTCCATCCTATAAAGGTGTGAATTACAGATCTGTCATTGAAGTGATGATACCTTCACAGGTAACTTTTACGAATTGAGGAAAGAAGAGAAGTTCTGTTTTGGATATATTTACTTATAGATAATGGGACCACATCCAGCTACAGCCAGCAGAGAGACATTTAGTAACCCTATCTATAAGAGAGGGAACAATATCATGACAGGAGAGACAGAGTGGGGTACCAGCAGCATAAAGGTGGTAAAGGAAGTCACAAAGCAAAGAGGAATGGTATACACCACTATATATACACAACATTCACGATGATGGGGGGTTGCCCCTAAGCTATAATGTGTTCAATTGGTTGTTTTAAAGGAACACTTAAACCTTCAAGTAACTCACACACACACACACACACACACACACAAACAAATAGTCACACACACACTTATCTTAATCTTGGCAGAAAGTCTGAATAGCTCTTATTAATCAATTACATGTGGAATGGGTTCTTCAAAATACATATTTAGTTGGATATTATATCCACGGAGACAGACACAATGATTTTTTGCAAGAATCCAGGACCTAAAACTAATCCCAATTAAGTATTTAGTGGGCAGAGTTTAGGGTTCTAGGGTACCACAAAAAGAATCATGTTGTCCCCTTGGACATGATATGTAGTGCTAATTAAAGGTTAATGTTGATGAACTAGTGCCATACAAAATAGAATCACAGTGGCCAACAGTATTTTAAAGGTGAGGTGGAATTTATTATTAAGAGCTGTGAGTGTTCCTTTAAGCCAGAAATGGGCAAAATACATCCCATGTGCTGGAGCCAGCCCGTGGGTCAATTTCCTGTGGCCTTTGGGCCTTGCTGGCTTTGCAGAACTGCTGTGCAGAGAAAATATAATTTATTGCTTTCTCTGCAGAGCAAGAATATATATATTTCCACAGAGCTCAAGTTTCATACTTTGTAACATTCTTCTAGTGCAGAGAGACATAATTAATACATTATATATGTGATCAGAAGCCAAAGGAATAGTCAGACACAACCCTCTCATTTTTACTCATATCATAGGCAGGAATAGGGATTAATATAAGTTAGAGATATGAGTCAGAAGTGGTTTGTATATGCATTTTAGGAACTTGACTTCATGCTGAAGTCCATTATATCTATTTATTGTTTTTTTAGATTTGAACTCTTTAAAGTGATGTAATTAATGAGCCAGAAGCCCAGGTATAAAAATGTGTCTGTCCTCCCTGCAAAACAAAATAAATAAAAGATTCAGAGAGTAGGTAACTAAAATAACAGCAGCAGGGGTCAGCAAGAGAGTAAGAAGGTTAAGTAAGAGAGCATGAGGGAGAAGTGAAGTAAAAAAGCCTAGATGGAGAAGTTAAGTAAAAGAGCCAGGAGTTGAAGTAAGAGCCTTGAGGTGAGAGAAGAGATTCAGGGAAAGAAGTGAAGTAAGACAGCCAGGGGAACAAAGAGATAGGAGTTGACAGAAATAAGACACTGGGGGGGAAGCTCAGGAGTGACAGAAGAAAGAGAGCTAGGGTGGGGATGTAAGAGTTGAGGGTGAGAGGAGAGTTGAAGGGAAAAAAATATAGAGAGAGATGGTGTCAGACAGGAGTAGAGAACATTGAGATGTCTCTTTTGGAAAAACTGCAATAATTCAGGAACCTAACATTCGATGCTCCAGCAGCAGGAGGCATCTACTTTACCTTCACCCCCAGTTTCTACCTTCATAGTGTTTAGGGAGTATGCTGTGATGAGGCATCATGTTTAAAGTTCTCACTCTGCCCCTTTCTGTATTTCAGCCCCCCAAATGCATCTCATGAGAGTGTCTACAACTGAACATGAATGATACTTAATTTCCAGTTGTAGCCACACATCATGTGTGCTACATTCAGGGAAGCCGAAACAGAGAAGGGGGCAGGGCAGGACCTTCAAGTCTGATTACCCATCAGAGAGGATTTTCTCCTTAAACATGCTCTTTCCTTGAAGGCCAATTAAATGTGCAAGGGTCATTGGGGAAAAGAGGGAAAGGAATTTGAGGTATAGGTGTCTCTTCAGTCACGCTGGGCTTTACAAGTCTATTTATCAGTGGGTCCTCATTTGCATGCCGTCCCCAGTGTCTTGTACTGGCTGTACAAACATAAGATCTGCCCCTTAGTCTATGACCAAACAGGGACATATTACATTGTTTGCCTCCTTTCCCCTTAGAATCATGTGTGAGGTGCTCTCTGTGACTAATCTCATGCAGACTGAAAACACTTATTGTCTATATTATGGAGCTGTGAAGTAAATACACAGCTAAAATGGTGCACAACAAATTAAGATAACTGCACATACTATGTAAAAATATATAAATAGCTATATATATGAGTAGTCTGCTGAAAGAAGGACTGTTAGCTGAGTGTTTCTATTAAATATATTATGAGCCACTTATTCCTGAAGGTATAGCTGTCCTTTA
The DNA here is from genome assembly GCA_037306005.1 of Rhinophrynus dorsalis. Classification (NCBI taxonomy): domain Eukaryota; kingdom Metazoa; phylum Chordata; class Amphibia; order Anura; family Rhinophrynidae; genus Rhinophrynus; species Rhinophrynus dorsalis. Next base: position 396,436,962 of record CM074723.1, on the reverse strand, counting down.
AATAACTGAGTTATTCTTTAAAAGTATTATTCTATAAAGGTATGTGTTAGGTATTTGTATCAATATGTGAAAGAAACTCCAAACAATAAAATGTTACATTTACTGACCATTTCGTCCATGATGACAAATCACAATTATGGAGTAGAAAAGTTAAACTCTAGAATCTGTCATTCTGACTTTCAGTATGTTTTGTAATTTTATGTAGCATTTTGGCGGGCCTGATGGATAGTCCACAAACAGCTCCATATGTATAAATATTTTCTCTGAGTCATGATGTGGTTTCCCTTATTTTTTTCCTTACAGTCCTGTTCCGTAAAACATCTATCAGGTAGTCTTGTCAATCAACCACTAGTCTTTGTATCAGTCAGCTAAGTTTAATAGTATATTTAAACATCTAAAATATATTCAGTGGTTTATATAGGTGGGGCCCAAGCAGGATATGAATGTGTGTGGTTGGATAGAAAAGGATATACTGTGGATGGTGCCTTTGAGCATAACTGTTCAGTTCATTGCACATTTTAGCCTTTAGGGCTTTTATGTCAACTATTACTGTTGTTAACTTCAAGTCCCAGCTTGTATTTGCATGCTTCTAATTGGATGAGTTGACTGCACTGAAATACAATTAATGAAATTTCCTAGTTTGAGGGCATGGTGCTAGAAGGTCAAGGGGCATTATAAACTACTTGACTCTTACTATACATGACATGCATTTGATTGTACACATGATAATTTAAGAGTAACACCCTGTTTATGGAGGGAAGTGTTATTTTTTATGGGATGTTATTCCTTTCTCTTAGCCCATGTTTGGTACTCCGTAGAAGCTTGTAGCAAAATACTTTTTTGCACTGATCATATTTTGTAATTGCACATTGGAAGAATAGATGAGATGTAATGAGGAAAACCAGAAGAGACATGAGGCAGAATTTGTGCTTACATCCAGGATGAGCTGCAAACACCTGATACAGATCAGTAAAGAACCGTGTTAGGCAGAGTTGATCTTCATGGGATATACTAGTACAGCATTTAACATCATCAGGATCCTTAGTGTTCTTTTTCCAAGAAAAAAGGTGTCAGAATTATATAAATATTAGTGTTGAGCGAGCACCCCGATGCTCGGGTGCTCGGGTGCTCTGACCGAGCACCCCCTGAGGCTCGAGTGCTCGGCCGAGCACCCGAGCCCCATTGAATAGAATGGGGCGACACGAGCATTACACCAGGCACCCCCTGCTCTGATGAGGGGAGGGTGCCTGGTCAATGCCCCCCTTCATCTCCGCTATGCCCCCTTCATCTCCGAATGCCCCCTTCATCTCCGCAATGTCCCCCTTCATCTCCGCTATGCCCCCTTCATCTCCGCTATGCCCCTCTTCCACAATGTCCCCCTTCATCTCCGCTATGCCCTTCTTCCACAATGTCCCCCTTCATCTCCGCTATGCCCCTCTTCCACAATGTCCCCCTTCATCTCCTCTATGGCATAGAGGAGATGAAGGGGGACATTGTGGAAGAGGGGCATAGAGTCTATGCCCCTCTTCCACAATGTCCCCCTTCATCTCCGCTATGCCCCTCTTCCACAATGTCCCCCTTCATCTCCGCAATGCCCCCTTCATCTCCGCAATGCCCCCGTACCTCCAGTCCCTGGTGGTCCAGCGGAGCGTCTTCAGATCTGTGCCTCCTCCGGCACAGATCCCCGCCACCCGAACATGGCGGGCGAGCACATGGCGGTACTCGACGAGTACCGCCATGTGCCGAGCAGAGCGATGCTCGAGCCGATCCGAGCATCGGCCGAGCACGCTCGCTCAACACTAATAAATATGTATTTTGTTTATGAAAAAGTACAGTATATCATAATGATTTTTTTATTTTTGGAAAAAAGATGTCAATACTAATTACCATCTCATAATCTCAACGAAAGCTCTGCTTCAGAGTATCCCCGATGCAGCAGTGAGGTGACGAATTTACTACGGGGATAGTGCCCCGGATATTACAGGGATCTTACCGCCAAGAAAGTTATATTTTGTAATCTATTAAGGGTCTCTTTTTTTAGTGGAACTAAAAATTGTAGGAGAAGACTGAACAAGGATGGACTTCCCACCAGACCACACTATTTTCAGTTATTAGGTTCCGCATGGATTAACACTCACTTAGACATGTTAACAGTCTAACACAGCTACTCCTTGTCTGAATTTATGGCAATTTGCTTTCCCACAAGGATAGATGCTGCTAATTTTCAAAATTATCTATTTTTTATAACCATCATTGTTGTAGCTCACCTTAGAAGGAAATATTTAGAAACTGGACTTCAACTTTATTTAATTTTGAACTGTCTGGTCTACATATTTTACAAATATTTGTGAGTAACAATCATATCTCCAAGTAGGTGCTCCATCACTACTTCTAACAAAACCAATTTCCTTTGTTTTTTCTCAGAATATAAGATTTATATTGAGTATTATCTATAGAACTATTGATATGTTTTAGCAATACTAAAATCATCCATTGTATTTAATAATTATGCTCATACGTAAGCTCAGACAATCTCCAAAATGTTTTATCCCCCTTAAAGGGATAGTAATGTTTCAAAATAAAAGCAGATCCAATTAATCTTCATAGTATTTGGGCCATGGAGATTATTTCAATACTGTCAGAGTTGTAGTTCAAGAGTAATTGAATGATAAACTATCCCCCTCCCACCCTTTTTACCTAGTGTAAGCCGCCTCGCCTCAGATGTGGAATCTGGTCTTAAGCAAGGGACAATCTTCTTACTGCGAGAACAATGAAAACCCTCCCCTCTTGACAGGTTTTTCAGGTTTTTCCCTTATGATAACTGAAGATTGTCCCTCTCTGTGCACCACCTTTCTGTTCTGAGGTGAGCAGTGTTACATGATTAAAAGGGGCAGGAGGGGGATATTTTATCATTCAATTACTCTTGAACTACAACTCTGACAGTATTGATATAACACTCTCCATGGCCCAAATACTATGAATATTAATTGGAACTGTTTTTATTTTGAAACATTACTATCTCTTTAAAGATCTAGCACTATGGAGAACTAGGACCATACACTACCTTTGGCCAAACTCAGCACTTGACATCCTCATACCCTGTTGTATGTCTCCTATTACCAATTTAGACTGTAAGCTCCTTGGGGCAGGGAGCTCTCTCCTATAGCTTCTATGAATGTGGCACTTATTTTATCCCCTCTTATGTATTGGAACATACAGCTATTGTAAGGTGCTGTGTACACTGTGTGGCACCATATAAATAAAGATATACATACATGAACAATGTTTGAGGTCTGTTGTCTTAACCCCTTTGATGATAGAGAAGTCTCCAATGCACTGTGAATCAGGACATTTAGATTTCTCTAACATTCAAGAGGTTGAATCCCTAACAATTTCCCTTCATATAGTACCATTTAGGGTAAAAGTGGTAACATGCTCATACAAATATACAATGGTATATATATGGTAACATGCTCATACAAATATACAAATACATGACCTGTTGAGCCTCACTGGTCATTTACCCATCCAGTGCCTCATTTTATGTATAGTATGAGGTAGAAAATAAGCATCTGTCTTTTGCCCTGTGGAAAATTGCTAGTAACATCCAGGCATACTGCTTAAAAAAGCTGCACTGCACATTTAAACATGTTTCCTCTAGTAATGATGAAAACCATAATGTGCCAACTGATGTAGCCAGCATTGTTTCCTAGGGCTGCCACAAAACAAGACAAACCTGAAATGGTAGGGATCTGCAAAGGAATATGTCACTTATTGGATGAATGAATGAATGAATGAATCCACCAGCGCAGCTTCAGTTCTAAGACAATAACCTCCAAATAATGCAATTGTATGGGTATCCGCTAGGGAATATGATTGCTTTAACCCCTTCAGGACCAAAGCAGCGTGCAATGCAATGTGCTCCATACCCCTCTAGTCCTCAAGGGGCCAACATCTACTAATGACACACATATTCTGCCATTGTTAACTCTTTTGAGTGCCAGAGAGGTATCCAATGCATTGCTAAGCAATGTGTTGGATACACCTCTGGCGCTCAAAGTGTTAAGATTTGATTACAAGCAAACCTAGAACACCAGTTCTATAGAATGCACAATCATACTTGTTTCCTCTGTGCCATGTTAGTAAATATCATCAACCCTTTGTGTGCCAGGGAGGTATCCAACATATTGCAATGCAGTGCAGAGGAAAGGAATACTCCAAAATGCCCATTCACTTCCCTATTGCTTTCTTCTTGATGTAAGTGGAGTACAGAGAACAGTTATTGTGTAAGAAGCTTAGTAAATAGAGGTTAGACAAGTATGGAACAAAAACATTGGTTTCACAGAATATTTAAGGATAGAATTTTTTAAGTACATCCTTCTTTCATGACGATTTAATAATTTCTTAGTTCTAAATCTATGGATTATTTTAGGAACCAGCACATTCCCAGCAGTGCCACAGCACTTTTGTAATCAATTAGCTTTCCAAATTAATTACCTGCATTTAAATATGAATCACTTTCCAACTGTCAAAGCTTGAATATATAGGCTGTAATAATGATGTGTTTTTATTTCTTGTTGAAATGAATGTTTGGCAAACTTGGTTTATCTAGATGAAGTATTAACCCTTTGAGTGCCAGAGGGGTATGCAATGCATTGCAAAGCAATGCGTTGCGTACTCCTCTGGCACTCAATGGGTTAAGAATATGTATCGCATCTTGTTCTGGCATTCATCCAGAGAAGACTTTACTATTTTTACAATGGAGAAGGGATTATTTTTCATTACCTATGATTAAAAGATAGCATTTCATATATATTACTTAAGAAAGGCAATAGCCATAAGGTACCACATAAGCCAAGAAGATGCTAATTAATTCCATATTTTGTTGGTCAGATGAAAAGCAAGACAAAATTATACTATCTCTTGTACATTTTTCATTCATTGCACAGAGCTGGCCTTAGGCTTGTTTAACAATGCACCAGATGTTTCTTTGAGAAATGCATTTGCCTGTGTGTGAGGACAGATGCTCTTTGAAATTTTACTGTATGTAATGATAGAGTTTGCCATTTCGGATCAGGAAATTCAATTTGTTTCCCTATAGAGCAGTGGAAAAGAGCAAACACCAGGGAAAGACATTGTAATGGCTAATGCTTTTTACTATTTACTGTTTTAACAAGTAGTGGAATTACTATTTAGTAGCAATGTCAAGTTGAATCTGGTAGTCTAATATTTCAGATGAGTGTGGGGGGGATTAACCCCTTGGATGACAGAGAGGTCTCTGATACTTTGCAAAACAATTCATTGGATATCTATCTATCATCCACAGGGTTAATCAGCTAATGTACTAGGAAATTGTACAATTCAGGTCATACTTACAACAAACAGGTTGTCATAAAATGAATTCTATGGTCAGAGTACTTTGGGAGAGAGTTAGTAAAAATTGTTAATCTTTTTATTCGACATTGGAATAAATGGGTCTGAATTAATTTATCAAAGGACTTAAAGTGATAGTAATACATTAAGTTAAATAATTTTAATGTGGTAGATATTTAAAAAATTCATTAATTGTGTCGCTTCCGATCTCCCAAACCTTTATGGTTTGAGAGATATCAGTCTGCAAAGTCCCCTCTTCCCTCCCCTTGCGCTTATGTCAGCTTTATAACTTATAGACGGAGATCCGGGTCCATAGACTATCCTGTGGCTCTTCAGCAGAGCAAAAATCACGATAGTTACAAAGAAATACTTCATCTGAACTGTCTACAACGTGTGCTTGCAAACCAGGCACACATTGTAGACCATTCAAATGAAGTATTTCTTTGCAACTAGCGAGATTTCAGCTCTGCTGAAGAGCCACAGGATAGTCTAAGAACCGGGATCTCCGTCTGTAAGTTAGAAAGCTGATGTCAGCGCAAGTGGAGGGAAGGTGGAACTTTGCAGACTGATATCTCTCAAACCATAGAGGTTTGGGAGATCAGAAATGGCGCAATTAATTCAGTTTTTAAATATCTACCAAATTAAATGTATTTAATTTCATGTATTACTATCACTTTAAGTAGGAATCCATCAAGTTATTTCTATGTACAGTTTTATTGGCATTTGATCTGTGTTGTAGTCTGCTGCTAATTGTTTCAGTTTACAATCTCATAACCTGTGTCCCTTATAGTCTTTCAGGCCTGTTGAAGCCTATTTGTTTTGAGGAGGTGTGCTCTAGAGGCAGACTTCAGAGATCACTGTATATAGGAAGCTGCTAATATAGTGTAAAATAGATCGGTAGACAGGCAGGTGGACAGACACAGATAGATAGATAGATAGATAGATAGATAGATAGATAGATAGATAGATAGATAAATAGACAAATAGACAAACAGACAGAGACAGACATATAGATAGACAGACAGACACAGACTGGCAGACATAGATAGATAGATAGATAGATAGATAGATAGATAGATAGATAGATAGATAGATAGATAGACCTAACTGCTGTGTAAGTCAGCGTAGTAATCAAATTTAGAGCCACTTATTGTTAGGGAAGAGTTCCCTATTAAGCAGAGTTTAAGTTGAAGGTTTTTAAAGTGTTACAACATGTCCCTAAATATCAGTAAATCAAGTTGAAACTAGTTATTGCCCCATTAACCCTTTGAGTGCCAGATGTATCGAACACATTTCAATGTAAGGTGTTGGATATTTCTCTGGCACACAAATGGTTAAAAAAAAATCTACTCAAAAATAATCCCTCACTGTATTAAATGGTTATTTTTTTCAATAATGAAATAATCCAGAAAAATAATATGAAAGTGTTTTAATTATGTTCACATAAAACAACACTAATGAAAATGACTTGGATCATTCATTTTCATAGTTACATGTTGTTGTAATCTTATATTAAACATATATTTCTAAGTGATAAACAAAGGACATTTGAATGAATATTACATACACAATAGTATTAGTAAAATGTTAACTGCGTTATATAAAGCAGTGCATTTTCTTAATTTTTTTTTTCCCTTTTATATCTGTCCCTCCAATTATTCACCAGATGAACACGCTGCCAGCTACTGACAATGCAGGATAGGGCTGCCCACACAGTATGAGTCACAGCAGGTGTCAGGTCAAGACATGTCATGTGGATCATCCACTCGTAAACCAGGAGTACTTTCGTGGAGGTCAAGCAAGGCAAGCTAATGACTAATAAGCCCACAAGAATAACAATACCTGAATAAAAAAGCACCAGTAACAGAGTTGTATAACTACGAGAGGTGATGACGTGCCAGCAATGCTTTGGAATACACTCTGGGGATGTTAAAGACATAAAAGTGTCCCTGGAGCATCTGAGCATCTGGTACACCCCACAGGCTGTATGTAAAGAAACTGTTATAGCTATGAGGTAGTCATGGGTCAATAGTATTCCTGTACTGAGAACTCTAATTAGAGGTAGCTAGTGTATGTGCTTGTAGGTAACTCCCAATGAGCAGCATCTTGTTAATCCAGTAAGGCCAATATATTTTATAGTATGTCTCAGCACAGTGAATCTGAGCTAGGTAATGCAACTGCATTGACGTATGGAGGGCCACCTGCTGGACTTTAGTAATTGTTGGAATACAACTTATGTCATCCTTAGCCAATGAATTATGGAGAACTAGTGTAAAAGCCCGTGTACATGGGCAAAGGTCCTGTGAGGTAAAGAGGCCAGTTGTGCTATACGTGCTGCCGTCGCCTCACTGGCGGCGCACGCGATGCAGTCATGCGCAGTAGAGACTACCTGAAAGCATAGAATGTTCCCAGCAATCTGTGCGTTTGGGCGGCCTCTACTGCGCATGACTGCATTGGACAAACTTTCTGGCCTTTTATATTATAGGATGGTTGACCAACAGCTGGAGGCCTCAGGTTGCACAATCCAGGATTAGAGGGAACATTGGTTCTTAATGGTTCATGAAGTTGGTGGGGCTATGGCCTTATTGCCTCACCTTTTTTCATATCTATGGAAAGACCCCAAAAACAGCTACTAGAAAACGTGTCCCTGCATTTCATAACATGGGTTAGCACTAACTCCTTAAAAGGCACATCCATGTACTGGGGATACTAAAGACGATGCCCAGAACAGTTTTGGGTGGCATATGCATGTTAAGATTACTATATAAACTCTTGAAATGGACAACAGTTGGTGTCAACTGTTTTAGGACTGAGGTGATAGTGAACACATGAGGTGTTCAAGAAGTGACATGCTAAGGATAGAGATGAGAACATAGACAACAGGGATGAATGAATATGATTCCATACTAAAATAGGCACTGTAAATTATTTTTTATCCTATCCCTGCCTAAAGCCTAGGTACTAAACTATTTAAAGGGATAGTAATACTTCGTTTTAACTTTATTTTATTTTGCAGGCATTAAAAAAACACGAAGAATGATATAAGTCTTATCTCTCAAACCTTTATGGTTTAAGAGATATTCACAAGCAAAATATCACCCCCCTGTTCAACCAGATCAAAAGGGAGATGCCCAGGTAGACTGCAGAGAGGGACAATCTTCAATTAAGATAAGGGAAAAAGCTGAAAAACTTGTCAAGGGGGGAAGGGCTTTCATTGATTTCATACAAAGAAAATTGTCCCCTTCTGTTATCTGTCTGGTCATACAACCAGATTCACATCTGAGAAGAGATGGCTTACACTAGGAAAAAGGGGCGGGAGGGGAAACTTTGCTTGTGAATATCTCATAAACCATAAAGGTTTGAGAGATAAGACTTATATCATTCTTCATGTTTTTTTAATGCCTACAAAATAAAATAAAGTTAAAACGAAGTGTTACTATCCCTTTAAGGCAAAAATGGACTTCCTTAAGCTGCTTGCACCAAGGGGAGGGCAGTGAAGGAGTGCTGATCCTCAGCACTCTAATTCTCGCTATACTAACAAATATATATTTGTAAAATGACTAATGAAATGCATGAAGTTTATTATGGTGTATGATTTATTATTTCAAAAATGACTAATATTTATTACTGACATCAGTCCAGAGAGCCCTTGCATGCAACAGGAAATTTTAAAGGAGCAGTAAACGATTATAATGAAAATTCCTGTTGAATAAAATAGCGATGCTCTCAGTGACTGGAGCAGTTTCATTCAAAAGATATTATAGCTTAAACTGCTGTTTTTTTATATTACACAGTACTGCCAGTGTCCAGGCAGTTTACCTGGTATCCAGGTAATTATTCTATTGCATTTTATGGGAGCATTAAGTCACTGAGTACAGTTCTGTATAGCGTGTGGCAGTAACAGCTCCATCACTTCCTGACAATTTGAATTATAATAACTTTTGAATAAAGCAACTGCCAGTAGTGAAAGTACCCTTTTTCTACTCAATATGAAAAATCCCCACAATATATGTTATTTTTTGGGTTTCATTTTTTTGTTGCATAATAAAACGTTACTAAGTATTTAACCCCTTAACGACATATGACTTACCAGGTACGTCAGGCAAAAACTGTCACTTAGTGACAGAGGACGTACCTGGTAAGTCACGGAAGTCCGCGTCTCCGTGCGGCTGCACGCCGCTCGGAGACTCCGGACTTCATTAAAGAAAAAAAAAAAATGTTAGGCGGGCGTTAACGTGACAGCCGCGTACGAACGTGGCTGTCACTAAGGGGTTAAAGTGATAGTAATATTTCACAAAAAAAACTCTAAATAATGTTCATATTGTGTGGGCCGTGGAGAATGTTATTTCAATACTGTCAGAGTGTAATTAAATGATAAAGTATCCCCCTCCTGCTCTTTTTACCTAGTGTAAGCCTCCTCCTCTCAGATGTGGAATTTGGTCACTTGACTGGACAGATCACAGCAAGAGACAATCTTCTTACTGCAAGCATAAGGAAAACCCTGCCTCCTTGGCAGGTTTTTCAGGGTTTTCCTTATGCTCACTGAAGATTGCACCTCTTTGTGATCCATCCGGACAGTGTTGCTGCTCTGAGGTGAGCAGTGTGTTACATCAGAAAAAGGGGCAGGAGGGGGATACTTTATAATTCAATTACTCTTGAACTACAACTCCAACAGTATTTAATTAACACTTTCCATGGCCCAAATACTATGAAAATTAATTGGAGCTGCTTTTATTGTGAAACATTACCATACCTTTAAAGCATTGCTTCAATACACTCCAAAGCAATGCAATGGATACATCTCTGGCATTTTTAATCCATGTGATAGATTTTAGTGGGAAAGTAACACCTGCTAATAATGCGCCCCCCCACACACAGTTACCTTACTATAGCAATAAAATCATCATGGATTTTCAGAGATTTTCCTTGATTCTTGATTCAAGACAGCGGTAGCAGAAGCACCGGAAGCAAACAGTGTTATTGTAACCCTTTATGGACCAAATGGGTGTGCAGTGCATTGCACTGTAATGTATTGAGCACACCCTGATACTTAATGGGTTAAGTAGGCTCATGAACGCTTCCTACTTTGGCTTGAAAAACCTGACAGCAATTGTCCTGTCTGCCTCCATGGACATTACATCTAGGTCTGAATGAAGGCAAAGGAGCAAAGGCAACATTATAGGGGCTATCAGGATTTTCTGGCCATAGTAAGGTATTATTAGGAGGTGTTTCTTCCTCTTTAATGCAATTCACCTCTCAATGCACACATTCAACATCTTTTTTAAAGAATGTTTTGCATTTTTCGTATTTATTTTTTAACCCTTTGAGTGCCAGAGAGTTATTGCTGGCTTTAAAGGGTTAAAGGAATAGTAATGTTAGAAAAAAAGTATTCACTTTTTGGTAAATACAATTAAAAGAGAGTACTTGCGCTTATTTGTATCTCTCAAACCGTTATGGTTTGAGAGATATAGGAAAATAAAGTTCTCTGCTCCCTCCCCTTTCTGCTTGACGAGCTGTAAAGCTGTCAGAAGCAGATTCTGGTCACTTGACCAGACGCGGCTCTTCAGCAGCGCTGACATAACGATATCTAAAGATAAATACTTCATCGAAATGGTCTACAACGTGTGCTTGCAAACCAGGCACACATTGTAGACCGTTCCAATGTAGTATTTATTTTTAGGTATCGCTATGCTGGCTCTGCTGAAGAGCCGGCGTCTGATCCAGGAACCAGAATCTGCTTCTGAAAGCTTTACAGCTCGTCAAGCAGAAAGGGGAGGGAGCGGAGAACTTTATTTTCCTATATCTCTCAAACCACAATGGTTTGAGAGATACAAATAAGTGCAAGTGCTCTCTTTTAACTGTATCTACCGTACAGTTAATCCTTTTTTTCTGACATTACTATCCCTTTAACCCTTTGAGTGCCAGAGTGGTACAGTGCAAAGCAATGCGTTGTGTACCACTCTGGCACTCTAAGGGTTAACATTTACATTTGGCTAACATAAATAAGCAAGCTGTAGGTCCTAAGCAATGGACATAGAAATATATGATTGCTACCAAATGCTTAACAGAAAAACAAGAAATAAGATCCAAACAAACTAACTGACATTTTTTTATGTTAGAATCGGGCTGTTTGATTCCAAAAACACAGACCAAACATGTATAGTTTAATTAAATAGATTACTTTGCAAGATATAGAAACATTTAGATCCGACAGTTATAACAAATGTCCCAGTTGTAGGTGGTCTGGTTTAATTAATTCCTGATCCTCTCACTTTGGTAACTTTTGAAGACAAGTTAGTACTTGAGGGTATTTAAAACACAAACTTGAATCTAAATGAATGTCTCTCAGTCAAACGATTTATACTTGATATGTACAATGTAATAATTACCCCCATGTCTAAAATATTCAAATGTCTATAACTTAATTTGTAACAATATTTATAAAAGAGTGTAAATATTTAAAAGTGCCTTTTTAAATTCCCATTTTTCATACTCATAACTACTCATTTAACAAGTTAAGTTGTTTCATCTGGTTTCAAGTCATGATTAGTCATGTGGGGAACAGTACATACAGAATAAGTGGCTCTTAATTTGTTTACTAGAAGGACTTACCAGGTAGCTGTCCTTCATACAGCAGTTACAGGTATAAAATAAATTTTTTTGCATTGCAGAGGCCAGCTTTAGCCAGATGGTCCTTCAGGCTGTGGTGCTTGTATAAGGGTCCTTCTAAATCCTTGTTTTCTCTCTGATGAGAGTCTTGTTGGTTTCCTGTTTGCTTATTGTTATTTGGTATGTAATCTTGCTGTCCATTGACACCTGAGGTTTATGTTGTACATCTTTAGTCCTGTGGAAACCGGTCTTCAGTGGAGGATGTTTTTCCTTGCTGGATAGTTTTGGTATATCCCCATGGTATCACAGTCTCCCTTTGAGGCTTAAAGCGAGCCTGAGCTCTTACCTCTGTATGGCCTCCGGCCACTTCCTCAGTGCTATAGTCATATTTCAGGCACTGGCACAGATGCCTGTTTATGGGTCTATTCTGTTGGGCCTAATTGGGTCCCGCCTCCTTCTGCTGCTTTATAAACCTCATTGAGGCTAGGACTTGTGGCCCTTTCATGGTGTTCCTGTGCGCATCTAGTGTGTTCCTCTGACCCTTGCTTGGCTTACGTTGTCTCCTGGTGTTCGATCCTTGGCTTGTCTGACTACTCGCTCCGGTTGTGGCCTTGGCTGTGGCTGACTTCCTGATCCGTGTATGACTCTGGCTTGTCTGACTACCCGCACCATGCTGACCTTTGCTGTGGCTGACTACTCAATCCGGTTCCTGACCGTGGCCTGTCTGACTGACGCTCCGTTTGTGCCTCGCTTTTGTCTGACTACCACTAGACCAATCCAGGGCACGCTCCTTTACCTAATAGCTCAGCCACCAGCTGGTTGCTTGCAGGTTGCCTCCTCTTGCTGACTTCCGTTTGCCTCCGGGTAGCTAGTGCAACTTAGTCTTGCTCCTGGGCACTCGCCTTTTATGCTTACCTGTTGTCTGGCTTAGCACTTGCGGTGCTACCTATGCTCTGTGCCTTCGGTAAGATAGGGTGCAGCTTGTCTCGCTCCTTGCCTCAGTAGTGCACTCCTATTTGGCTGCATCTATCTAAGCACCTACTCTGCTGCTTCACATGGTGCTACCAGTTACGCTATTGTATCGGTGGTCTTTTCTCTCTGTGCCTCTGCTGGGTACTCAATGTGTACTAGTCCTATTGTTCCTTCCTGTTGTGGTAGAGTCAAGTCTGGTTCTAGGACTCAGTACCATAGACCTACGGTGGTTCAGTGTCAGCTCCTGGGTAGTTGACTAGACACTGTCCTCACGTCTATCTTCCCTCTGACTGAGGAAGTGTTCATTATTCTATTGCTCAATAAACTGGTTTAAATTCACTTGTATTGTTTCATGTGTTTCTTTACTGAGAGTCCTTGATAATATAAAAGGGCCATGAGTACTGAAGGTGTAAGTGAACCAGTTCAGAGTATTCTGGCCAGAATGGACTCACAGGATCAACGGATTGATCAGTTGTCCTTCGCTATGCAAACGCTATTGAACAAACCCCTCGCCAACTGGTGGCCTCCCCATATTTGGCACCGGTGGTACCTTCGAACCCTGAAGATAGTACCAGTAGAGGATTGTCTGGTACAGTTCCTTTGCTTCAACGATACGAGGGGGAGCCTACACTCTGCAGAGGGTTCTTGAACCAAGTGGGCATTTTCTTGGAGATGGTACTGCAGGCCTTTCCTAGTGAATGAAGCAAGGTCGTTTTTGTGATCTCCCTGCTATCTGGGAGAGCTCTTGCTTGGGATAATCCATTATGGGAGACAAGGAAGCCTATTGTGGACAATTTCTTGGAATTTGTGGAAGAATTCCACAGGGTCTTTGATGTTCCAGCCAGGGCAGTATCTGCAACAAAACAGCTAATGACCATACGACAGGGCACATGCACTGTAGTCGATTTTGCTATTGAATTCTGCACCTTGGCTGCAGGGTGGGCTGGAATAATGAGGCGTTAGTGGCAGCATCTTTGCAGGGCTTGTGCGACATTATGAAAGACGAAATAGCAGCCCGTGAGTTGCCAGGAGATTTCAATGAATTAATCTCCTTCACGATTCTGATCGATACCAGGCTCAGAGAAAGGCCTGTGTTCAGAGGTCAAAGTCACAAGACTACGAGTCAACTAGCACCTAACTTTTCATCCCCACCATGTCCTCCCTTGCCTCCCATGCCTCCTTGTTCCGAACCAGGTAGGATGGAACCCAGGCAATTGGGCTTTATGTACCTCTCAGGGTAGGAGAGGGCGTTTCAAAGGAGAGAGGGCCTGTGCCTTTACTGTGGAAAGGCAGGACATTTGTTGCGCTCTTGTCCTACCCATCCAGGAAACGCTCGCACCTAGGGTTGTATAAGGGGCAAACCCTAGGTGGAGTATCACAGTCCCCAGATTCACTGCTTGGGAAACTGATTCTCAAAGTAGTAGTGTCCTGGTCCACCTCTTCGACCTTGGCTCCGGCCCTGGTGGACTCCGGAGCTGCTGGCTTCTTCATGGATGCAATGCTCTGGCAGTGTTTCAAGAAGTTATCAATGACGTATTGAGAGATCTACTGCAGAAATGTGTAGTAGTATATCTGGATGACATTCTCATTCACTCACCTACCATAGAGGAAGATCGAGCAATGTGGTACAGGTCTTGCAACTCCTGAGTGACAATAGGCTGTTTTCCAAGCTGGAAAAGTGCGAGTTTCACATGTCTCAAGTCACGTTTTGGGGGTACGTGACCTCCTCTGTAGGACTGGCTATGGATCCACTAAAGTTGTCAGCTGTGCTGGAGTTGCCTCATCAGGTGGGTCTAAAGGCCATTCAAAGGTTTCTGGGTTTCACAAACCACTATAGAAGGTTCATCAAGAACTTCTCGTTAGTGGTCAAGCCACTTACAAACATGACACACAAGGGGGCAGACATGTCCTACTGGTCCCCCAAGGCCATCCGAGCATTTGAGTATCTGAAGGTTGCCTTTACTAAGGCTCCCATCCTGTCTCATCCCAATCCCACCCTTCCCTTTACTCTGGAGGTTGATGCGTCTGAGTCAGGAGTAGACGCCTGTCACGGTTTGTTATGACTCTCAGACACAAGTTTTAGGTAAAAATCAATTTTATTGAAATAATTAAATTGATCACTTAGGATGGCAATCACATACATATATAAATCATGAGTAATAGCAAAGACAGAAGGCAGACTCTACCGGTCCTGTCAATATACCGGACAGGACAGTCTGTGATAATTGAATATTAGGCTCTACCGGCCTTGCCAATACCGGGTAAGGCAACCTGCAGATGGAATAGCATAACGGTTCTACCGGCCTTACCTAATTACCGGGCAAGGCAGCCCCAATAAGTACACAGTGTAGGCTCTACCGGCCCTGCCAATACCGGGTAAGGCAACCTGAGATGGAATGTGGCAAAAGGTTTTACCGGCCTTACCAATACCGGGCAGGGCAGCCCAGAGATATCAATAGCAGTCGGATGATAATGGCAGAATGACAGGATCGTAAGCAACCCAGTGTCCGCACACTGAGACCAACAGGGGAATCGTATAGCCGCGAGGCTTAGAAGCAAACCAATGTCCGCACACTGGAGTAACAAGCGAATCATATAGCCGCAAGGCTTTGGAGCAAACCAGCGTCCGAACGCTGGGACCAACACTGAATCGTATAGCCGATAGGCTTTGGAGCAAACCAGTGTCCGCACACTGGAGTAACAAGTGAATCATATAGCCGCAAGGCTTTGGAGCGAACCAGCGTACGCACGCTGGGACCAACTACTGAATTGTATAGCCGATAGACTTTGGAGCAAACCTGTGTCCGCACACTGGAGTAACAAGCGAATCGTATAGCCGCAAGGCTTTGGAGCAAACCAGTGTCCGCACACTGGACCAACAGGGAATCGTGTAGCCGCGAGGCTTTGGGAGCAAACCAGCGTCCGCACGCTGGGACCAACCACTGAATAGTGTAGCCGATAGGCTTGGGAGCGAACCAGTGTCCGCACACTGGACTAACAACTGAATCGTGTAGCCGCAAGGCTTTGGAGCAAACCAGCGTCCGCACGCTGGGACTAACAACTGAATCATGTAGCCGCAAGGCTTTGAAGCAAACCAGCGTCCGCACGCAGGGACTAACAAGCAATGTCGCCGACGCGACCAGGCAGAAGGTCGCCAGGATACAGGAGACAGGCGATGAGATGACAGGAACCAGCAGCGATCAGTCAGGTCAGGAAACAGCAGAGACGAAGTTCAGCAGGAACTGCATCACCAGAGTACTAGGCCGGAACCAGGACTGGAACAACTCAGCATGCAGGAGACACTGGAACAGTTGAAATCAGGAACTCAGGAACACTGGAACAGAGGCCCAACTATCACTGGACATAGTGATAGCAAAAGGTCAGAAACAACACGAAAGGGCACTCAAAGGGTGCTCAATCCAGGTTTAAATAGGCAATATGAGGCGGGCTATATGCAGACAGCCAATAGAAGCCCCCTACTGGTGACAGACAAGGAAATGCAGCAATCACGGGCACGGTGATAACGCCCTTCTGTCTCAGAGCTCAGCTCCGGGGGAGGTCCTACTGCCATGCGGCTACTTTTCTAAGAAATTGTCCAGGGCTCAGAGTGTATACGATATAAGGGATTGAGAGTTGCTGGCTATTATCCTCACACTCAAGAAGTGGCTCTACTTGTTGGAGAGGATGAATTCTCCAGTCCTAATCCTCGCTGAACACAAAAGTCTGACCTATCTTTCTGAGGCTAAGAGGTTGTCGCCCAGACTGGCCAGATGGTATCACGGTTTTGATGAACACTCAGACAAGACTTGTAAGGCTAAAATAACATTATTGAAAATAAAGTACAAACAGCAGTAACGTTCACACCCACGCAAGCCCAGAAGACGGTACAAGCACTGTCTACAATACACAATGGTAAGGTAGGCACAGTATAACAACAATGTACAGACAAGTAGCAAGTCCTCTAGAGAGCTAGGGTGAAGAGGAGGCAGCGACTTGCTGATGGTGACACTGAGATCCTAGAATCCTAGTGTATAGCGGAGGCCCACGACTCTTGACTACTGGCAGCAAGGACCCTAGATTGCTAGGGGTGAAAGGAAGCCCAAGACCAACGGATACTGGCAACTGAGACCCTAGAGCGCTAGGGTAGACAAAGGCACACAGACTACAAGTACTGGCAATGAGGACCCTAGAACGCTAGGAGTCCCAAGGATCACAACTGGCAAACTCATACGCTAGAACGCTAGGGTCAACAGGAGGCCCAGACTTCGGATACTGGCAGATAGGACCCTAGAACGCTAGGGTATTGGGAAGCCCAAGACATACAGCTACTGGCAGCAGAGACTCTAGGACGCTAGGGGTGAATCGGAGGCAAAGGCAACAGGTGTCCAAAGTATGTAGAGTACAGAGACTGGTACACCACCCTACAGCTGGCTCTTGAGCCCTAAGGCTACAGTGGATGTTAGGCAGAATGAGACAGTGAACTGGACCTAGAATACATAGGTACAGCAAGGTTCACGGATGGTAATGCGCCCAGAGGAATGCCTGTAACTCCCCACAGGGAGTGAGCCCAGCTAGTGGCAGTGGTAACGATGGACACATAATGAAGGTAATGAGTAACACAGCCCAAACTGTTGACAGCACCGAAACCGGTACTCTGTATGTGCACACTGCCAGAGGTGGTTGATACCAGTAAGATCAGCGGAAGCAGCGAGTGCTCAGCCCAAAGGTCGGCAACGTAAGTGGGTTTAGAGCCAGCTCAGTCAGCAGCTTCAGCGGTTTCTCAACCAGTCCGGTCAGCAACGGATACTGGTTCTCAGCCAGTCCAGTCAGCAACGTAGCGGGTTCTCAGCCAGATCAGTCAGCAACGTAATGGGTTCTTAGCCAGTCCAGTCGACAACGTAGCGGGTTCTCAGCCAGATCAGTCAGCAACGTAACGGGTTCTCAGCCAGTCCAGTCAGCAACGTAGCGCGTTCTCAGCCAGATCAGTCAGCAACGGAATTGGAACAGATCAGCATACGCAGGACGTCGTCAGACAGGCCAAGTAATACACAAACAGAGCAGCAGCAGGAACTTGCGCTAGGTTCAGGTACACCACGAAAGGGCTGGCCCTGGGTGAAGTCAGGTTCAAGCACCAATAAGAATGCGACAATCAAAACAAGGAAGTGAGAATGTCGACGCCCGCAGCCAGGAGCATGGGCACGTGATAGATGGGCTTTATTCCTCTCCAGGTTTAATTATGTGGTATCGTACCTTCCGGGTACTAAGAATGTCAGGGCGGATGCCCTCTCAAGGCAATTCGGATCAGATCCCTAGGCTGATAGTGTTCCTGTGCCTAT
Source organism: Rhinophrynus dorsalis (assembly GCA_037306005.1). Lineage (NCBI taxonomy): Eukaryota > Metazoa > Chordata > Amphibia > Anura > Rhinophrynidae > Rhinophrynus > Rhinophrynus dorsalis. The sequence goes on along the minus strand of CM074723.1, from coordinate 396,418,672 downwards.
CATTCTAACAGATCACAATTTGTCTACCATTCAAACTAGTATTACCTCTCCCTTGGGGGAGGAGATCTTGGCTTCACAAGCCACCGCTCCTACTGACAAACCTAGTAGGAGATGCTTTGTACTTGAGCACCTGCAAACTCGTTTAATGTCTACCTATCACTCTTCCAAGGCCGCAGGGCATATTGGGTGCGACCAACTGATTTGATCTTTATCTAGGCTCTTTTTGTGGCCGAGCCTAAGAATTGACTGCTCTGCTTTTGTAGCAGCTTGTGCCACATGTACTCGCAGCAAGACTCCCATGCATCTTCCCATGGGCCTGCTTCAGCCAGTACCAAATGGTGATCATCCTGGGTCTCATGTATCTATTGACTTCATGGTTGAGCTGCCGGTTTCCAAGGGGCATACGTTAATTCTTACGATTGTTGACAGGTTCTCTAAGATGGCCCACTTTGTACCCCTGAAGGGTCTTCCTGAGCTGGCCGAGATATTTTCCAGAGAAGTATTCAGGCTCCACGGAGTGCCCAGGGTGCTGGTCTCAATTCATGTCAAGTTTCTGGAGGGCCTTCTGTGGGCAAATGGGAATTCAGTTGTCATTTTCATCAGCTTACCACCCCCAATATAATGGTGCTACTGAGAGAGCCAATCAGGGCCTGGAACAGTTCTTATGCTGTTTTATATTGGACCATCACAGTGCCTGAGCGAGCTTGTTACCATGGGCAGAGTTTGCCAGGAATGGTGCCATTAACTTTTTTTCGCAGAATTCCCCGTTCTTGATTAATTATGGCTTCCAGACTGCTCTGCTACCTGACTCATTTGAGGCACAAGAAATTCCGGCTCTGGACGAGCATCTTAGGCAGCTTCACTCCAATTGGATTCAAGTTCAAAGATCCCTTCAAAGGTCCACTCAGCTCTACAAAAGACATGCAGATGGTCGGCGTGGGCCGACTCCGGTGTTTCAAGTGGGGGATAGGGTATGGTTGCCCTCTCGTAACCTTAACCTCCAGGTGCCTTGTAAGAAGCTGGCTCCTCTGTCTGTAGGCCCATACTGGTTATTGCGTAGGATCAACCCTTTCTATTACTCCCTGGAGCTTCCGGCTGGTATGCGTATCCACAATGTCTTCCATGTGTCCCTGCTTAAACCTTTGGTTTGTAACCGTTACACCTTGGTACCTGTCCTGCCTGGGCCAGTTCAAGTCAATGGCCAAGAGGAGTATGAGGTACAGTCAATTCTGGACTCTCGCAGAAGTAGAGGTCACCTCCAATACCTGGTACATTGGAAGGGTTATGGTTCCGAGGAGCATTCCTGGATGTCTGTTGGTGATGTGTGCGCTCCTGCTTTGCTTTGAAGATTCCACACTCATTTTCCCCTTAAGCCCAGTCCTCTTCTGCGGGGAGGAGGTCGTTAAAGGGGGGTACTACAGTCTCCCTTTGAGGCCTAACGATCCTGTGGTCTTACCTCTGTATGGCCGCAGGCTGGCGTGGCCTCTGGCCACTTCCTCATTGCCATAGTCATGTTTCAGGCACTGGCACGGACGCCTGTTTATGAGCCTATTCTGTTGGGCCTAATTGGGTCCCGTCTCCTTCTGCTGCTTTATAAACCTCATTGAGGCTAGGACTTGTTGCCCTTTCGTGGTGTTCCTGTGTGCATCTAGTTTGTTCCTCTGACCCTTGCTTGGCTTACTTTGTCTCCTGGTGTTCGATCCTTGGCTTGTATGACTACTTGCTCCGGTTGTGACCTTGGCTGTGGCTGACTTCCTGATCCGTGTATGACTCTGGCTTTTCCGACTACCCGCTCCATGCTGACCTTTGCTGTGGCTGACTACCCGATCCGGTTACTGACCGTGGCCTGTCTGACTGATGCTCCTTTTGTGTCTCGCTCCTGTCTGCCTACCACTAGGCCAATCCAGGGCACTCTCCTTTACCTAATAGCTCAGCCACCAGTTGGTTGCTTTCAGGTTGCCTCCGCTTGCTGACTTCCGTTTGCCTCCGGGTAGCTAGTGCAACTTAGTCTCGCTCCTGGGCACTCGACTCTTATGCTTACCTATTGCCTGGCTTAGCACTTGAGGTGCTACCTAAACTCTGTACCTCCTAGTTGACTTCGGTAAGATAAAGTGCAGCTTGCCTCAGTAGTGCGCTCCTATCTGGCTGCATCTATCTAAGCACCTACTCTGCTGCCTCGAGTGGTGCTACCAGTTACGCTATTGGTATCGGTGGTCTTTTTGCTCTGTTATTCTGCTGGGTACGCTCCTGTACTAGACGTATCATTCTTGTTGTGGTAGAGCCAAGTATGGTTCTAAGACTCAGTACTATAGACCTTCGGTGGTTCAGTGTCAGCTCCTGGATAGTGGACTAGACACTGGTCTCACATCTATCTCCCCTCTGACATGGTGCATGTGTTCCACATTGGAGAGAAAAGTAGACTTTAGTGGACTTATCATTGAATCCTTTCTTGTTTGTCCATATGGAACACAGGAATTCCACAGTGCTCTGAGTCTCTGGCAAAGGGGTCCTCTTGGGTTCTCTGTTCAGGGGATTTCCTTCATTTCTCTGACTTCTAGTTTAGCTTGGCTTTGTAATACATTAAACCTGGACATAGGAGGCAGGGGTAAATTTGGAGGGAAGATGTGAGTCTCTTCCTCAGAGGCCGTAATTTTTTTTTTAAGTGCCCTGCCCTCCAGATGATGGGGCTTTACCCCATGGTTCCTGTGTTCCACATGGACAAAGAGAAAAGGATTTAATGTAAGTTCACTAAAATCCTCCTCCTGCCTTCTGCCTGTGTACTAAGCTATTTACTCCAAAAATTATCCTATTATGTTGCTTGCAGTAAGATGAGAGCACAGTGTATGACTATTTCAGGGCAAGCCTTTCCTTTGTGCATTGTTTAACACCATGAGCTAACAAGAAGCAAGGGAAATTAACATGACTTAGCTGCATTTTAATATGCATTCTACAGGGGAGGTGTCAGGAACTTGCTTGCAAAAATGTCTTAAAAATTATATACTAATATGAATTTCCCCACTTGTACATGTCCTGAAATAAAGCAGGATGATAGTACGGCCAATGTCTTGACTCAGAAAATTAGTTGTGCTGGAGGATCTGTACATCTCCCCCACTGAGGCTGAGATACCAAGAGGGACTGGAGCAATTCTGGAAAAAAACAATTGCAACATATAGGACACGTAGAATCACCCAAATTTTAATTAATATAAATGGGAATTTTAAACACTTCAATGCTAAATAAGTCTCCACTCTCCAGTGCAATACAAAGCAACTCCTTGTCTACATCTCTAGGATTCAAGTGTTCATTAAGGACTAGAGGTGCATGCAAAGCATTGTGAAGCAAGGCACTGTGCAATCCTCAGGCCTTAAAGGGTTAAAACTCCAAATCAGTCAACAGTATTTTTTATTTTCCCACAAGGGTACTTTTGGTTTGACCCTGAAATGTATCAATTTCTGCTACGTACATTCACCTAACAGTGATATATATGCCATATAGTAACTGTTTGGTGACCACTTTAAATGTGTCTCTTTCAGAACCTTGGAAGAGAGTCACATCGGTTTGCAGTTTTCCCTTAATGTAATAAGATTATTTATGCCCCCCTCTCCAAAGTTATTGGGTATGACATAATAACTTCTCATTTATCTGGAGTCATGGCTCCTAGCCTCACTTGTATAGCAAAGAACATAATGACTGGTGCCCTATCTTACATTGTCTAGACAGACATTATAATGTAAATTATGAGAGATGAATGCTATACCATTTGGAGAAAGCAACCTGTAGTACTGAAGCAGTTGCAGCACTACAACTTCCAAAATTGAGTCTAGTCTAACAACTAGACAAAGACAGAATGCCAATTTCTACACAAGAAATACATATACCACAGTCGAATGAAACCATTAAATATATTTTTATAATAATAATATTTTTGTACATCATCAAAATATTAATGGTTACTGTACACAAGGGGCAATGAATAACATACTTATGCAAAGAAACATCTCACATTCTACTAGGACAAGGAACAGGTTAAGTTCAAGGTATAGGTACATTATAATATTGTAAGCAAACTACAGGTCTGTGGCGTGAAAGAGGCAGAACACAAGTCATTTACACTTCTGGCCTTATTTGCAGATAGCAGTATTTTGGAAAAAATGTTGTGCCAACTGTAATTCTGGCCCCAGTAAGGTTAGAGTAAGAGTATAAGTAGTTGTATAGGGGTTAGGTTGATTGTTGGAAATGAATGAGAATGCCTGGGTCAACTTCAGTTAGCCTTAAGGTTTTATTATTGGCTTCTTTGCAAAGGTGAGTTTTGAGTGGTATTTAAAGGTTGGAAAGCCAGAAAAGAGGAAACTACTTAAGCAAAGTATTCTTATTGTGAGTAACAAGAGGTTTTGAGAATGGATAATAGACAAGGTCAAGAGTAAAATATAGGGATACTTACAATCAAAGAAGAATATTAGCTCAAAGGTCCCCTGGATAGAAGTGCTTATTATTATTGTTTTTATCTTTTACCTATAAAAAACATATTCCTTGGCACTGAGGAATCTATACAAAAAAAACATGACAATGACATACATGTACAAACCAAAACAAGGAAAACCCTGCTCATGAGTAGGGATGGTTACAAATTTCCTCCTCAAACTGAGTCTGGCGAAAAATGGCACTTTCCGCATGGGAAACATTATCTGCGAAAAGTGCAGATTTTCTTCTTTTTCTCATTTTTTTCGCCTAACATATTCCATTGAAATCAATTGGAAAATTGAAGTTACACACAACACATAGCAAATATTATTTTATTTCCCAAAGGCGTAGTATAAAAGGGGCATGAGGGTGCCTGTGTTGGTGGGGTGTTGGGAAAAAATCAGTTGAACAGGGGATGATTTTTGGGGGGGTTGTTTACTGGGATTGGGGGCAGTTAATAAAAAAGAAATCCTAAATAAAATTAAAAAAAACGTAAGACATGGTATAAAATGGGTCTGAGGAGGTGCCTGTGTTGGTGGGTGGAGTCTGGGAAATGAATCAGTTGAACAGGGAATTTGTTTTGGGGAGTTCTTGACAGGTATTGGGGGGACAGTTAATAAAAAAAAAATAAAATAAGAAATTTGTATGTAAAGTGATAGAGACAGGAACCCCCTGCCACTGGGATGGACTGATATTTCACAGAGTATTTTGTAGAGGATGATTTGTTAGATTTGCTGTTAGAGGCCTTTGTAGGACTTAGACATATTAGAGGCCCAAGCCCTAAGGAAACATTGATTTGTAGGATTTAGGCTTGTTAAAAACAAAGCCCCCAATTTTTTTTATTTTTTTGTAGGACTATGTTTTTATTCATTTATTTTTTTTTTTTTTTATTTCAAAGCACAAGCCCTGAGAAAAAAATAAAAATGCCTTTCTGGCCTAGTGTCAGAAGATCATGTTGGTCAGTGGCTACTGGCCATTGTCAAATGTCCTCCTGAGTCCATAATTGTGGAATTTACAACTGCTGTTCTTACTGCTGCTGCTGAGTTGATTAAGCAGCAGATGATTAGGCAGCTGAAAGGGAATGAGATCAACAATAGCAGTACATGTTGGATGATGAAGGTTCCACTGGCCACAACTATCTCCAGTGATGTGCCTGAGGCAGTAGCAGCACAGTAAGTAGCCCCCAGTCTATGTGGCGAAAAGAAGAAGTTAGCCATTAATTCTTCTCCACCTGCCCCTCCTCCAAAATCATGGGTGTGTTGTTATTAGAATATATTTTTTCCCTTGAGAGCAGGAACTGTGGCTCATCAGCAACTGCAATGTGCACAGTGTGTGTGTGTCGTAAATAACATCTGGGGGCACAACAGTATCCAAAAACCATGACACCAGAACCCAAGTACTGCCACTGTCACTATACCCCTTATCCAGACCCCGCTAAGGACACATGGCAACTTGCTGACAGGTTATTAGTAATGATGAACCCTTCCTGCAACCATCTTAGCATATTCTACAGGATGGAATCTCCTCAGATGCCTCTTGATGCACTGCTTGCAATTCTCCTCCACCAGACTGGCATGTGTGGTCAGTGCACCACACAGTGCAATGGGTAGAGATGAAATGCCACATCCAAACGTCAACAGAGTGGCTATCATTTGGCGGGGGAGGTAACGATGACCAAGGTTGATTGGCAGAAGATGTAGTTATCCTAGGAGGTGATGATGAGATAGTTGTTTCAGTCATCATGGAACTTTCAGTCTCTGCCTGGATTGCTCTATTTTTCCTCCTCTTTGATCTCCACCTCGCCTCTTGTTGCCTTTCTGGAGAGTCAAGGGGTACAGCAACAGCGGTGCATGATTTCTGTGGTGGGTCTTTGTCCATGTTTGACATAAATGTCATGGTGTCTGTATTTCATGTGTGATATCAGGGAGGTTGTGTCAAGGTGTGTTCCCTCCTTTCCCCTTCTCACTGACTTGTCACAAATTGTGGACAGTGCCGTTGGTGATGACTGCACTGTGCCTGCCCGAAAAATAGTCCCACACCCATGACTTCAGGGGATAGGGAACAGGTGGAGAAGAATGCCCTCTTTCATCTTGTCCTCCATATTCCCCTTCACTGTTTGTGGCAGCGGATAATGTTGCTGATACTGCCTCAGATTCAGCACTGCAATTAGGACCAGGAGTATTGCTGGCACTGGCAAGTGGAACCTGTCCTAGACCCACATCACTTGTTGACCCCATTCCCACTGTGTTCACGGTGGTCTGTGGCACACTAGCTTGCTCCTCAGCATCCTGCTGGCCTTGCAACACAGCATCAGAAGGAATTAGAGCAGTTGCAAATTCCTCTAATTCAAAAATCTCGCTGCTAGTGGTGGTAGTGATGCCCACCTTCATAGCTGTCTCCCATTCCTTCTCAGTTTCTGCTAAAAAGGCCATCAATGTCTCTTCCACCCCAGCTTCTCCACCATCATCATCACTACCACCACCACCACCACTAGCCCCTAACTGTTGCTGCTGCTCTATTACAGACATGTCACTGCTGCTTGGAGGAGGCGACAATCAATGCGACAGACGGTCCCCTAATGTCACACTTGCCATTTCTTGGTGATGTGAAGAAGGCAGACTGGCAGCACTAGTAGAAGGGAAGGGCAGCTGATCTGTGCTCCTGCTGGTGGTGATATTAATTGTGTGTCTGCACTCCCCCAACAACAGTTCTGGCCTCTTAGTCTTCAGGATCCTGTTCCATTTGGACACTTTAGTGAAGTGAAGGGGAGTGTAGAAGATATTCAAGGGTTAACAGGAGAACCAATTAGGTTGGATATCTTCACATAAATAGATAAAATTAAATTTGAGAATTTTACACAATATTAGGTATTGACACGCTACTTCACAGTAACAAATTGATTAAAATAATCAATCCCACATATTTGTGCAAAAATTTATATAATTTATTTAAGTAAAATATTATATATATAAAGTGTAAACAGCAATGATATAAGTGAGTGACCAGCAATTACAATAGATATACAGTAACTCAAACCACAATTATCATCATTAGCATTACCAGCAATTAAAGGGTTACAATAAATGAACCCAGAAGCATAGAAAAGGATAATTGATCCTATAATTAATTAAAATATAGTTGGCAGCAGCATATATGTATACCTCTGCCCCAGAAACTGTATAAAGTATGCTAATTGAGGTTTAAGGTATGTTGTCAGGTGAGTCAGCTTTAATCTTAAGCCAGGTCCTCTGACAATTTCCTTATACCATATATAATAACCAAATTTAGAGAAACTAACTGGAATAAAATCCCAGTTTTAAATCACTATTATTTAATTATCTACCAATTTCAAATATTGCATACCTTCTGAATAAAACATATAAATTGCATTTAATATAGTCAATAATAGATTATACCAAAAATATACTCAGAATCAATCTAATAATATATGTCTAGACAGTATACCAAACTTCATGCAACATATATCATACACATGACCATAGCAATCATATGTAAAACCTATAGGGTACTCCAAGGGTTAATCCACTGAAGATGTATATAGAACGCCACACCCAAGATGGCGACTTCTTTTGTCTAGTGTGAGGTTTAAATAAACTTCTCACTGTACAAAAGTTTAGACCCAAAACACACACAAAGAAATCCAAAGAAACACCTCAAATTAAAAAGACAAATAGCAGTTGAAGGGTTAATAACCAAATTCAAAGAAATCCCCCAGATCAAATATTAGCTATAATAACCTTTCTAGAAACACAATATATTCTAGAAATATCAATGATTATATTAACTAATATATAAACAAGGATAAATAGATCTCACTGCTATCACTATATTACTCTTCTCTGGAAAAATATGACAATTTACCAATTAATTCTGCTTAATTTCAGAATCACTACAGCCAATATGGCTTATTATAATTTCTAAAAATGGGTGGCCAGTCCACTAAGAAAAATTATAAAAAAAAAAGTAAAAAAAAAAAATATAGAAGACATATATATTTGATTTTGCATTTTGCAGAATTAAAATAAGGAAATATATAGTTACCAGTCCAGGTGTTTCTTAGGATCTCTTTATTAGCCAGCCCATAATACTTTTCAGGAAAACAGAGCAGGAATTGAAGAGCCAGGAGACCAAGAGACCCTTTTGTCTCTAAAATGGAGCCATTGTTATAACATGAGATCATTACACACATCTTAAACAGGTTTTCAGAGAATTTTGGCTTTACAAGAAAATGTAACCATTTCCTCCCCATCATGGCAATGTCCCTTGACCGCTAGTGTGGACGCTCTCCAATGCTTCCCCTACCACTCCGGCTGCTTCACCATTACTGCTACTACTACTGACACCAACCACAACAAGTGCAACTGCAGAGTCTTCCTCCTCAGTCTCACAGTCACTAGTAATATGAGGATATTGATGTTGATTAACCCCTCCTACAATCCTAATGCTAACAAGCTGCCTGACCTTAATAGTAGTAGTACTAGCACTGGCGGGACTGCTTGGGGATGACAAGTGTGACTTAGGGTCCCTTGCTGTCACACTTAGTATCATTTTCTCTTCCCCACTCCTGAGTACTTAAAGACACACTAGCAGCAGGCATTGTATTGGTGGCAGCAGGTTCAGCACTGGCAGCAGGTACAGCACTGGAGGCAGTATGGGCAGCACATCTGGCAGCAGGTACAGCAATGGTGACTGCATGTACAGCACTTGTGGCAGCAGGGGCAGCATGCCTGGAAGCAGGTACAGCAATGGTGTCTGCAGGTACAGCACTGGTAGCAGCAGGGGCAGCATGACTGGAAGCAGGTACAACACTATTGGCAGCAGGGAAAACACATCTGGCAGCAGGTACAGAAATGGTGGTTGCAGGTACAACACTGGTGGCAGCAGGGGCAGCACTAGTTGCAGCAGGGGCAGCACATCTGGCAGAAGGTACAGAAATGGTGGCTTCAGGCACTGCAATGGTGGCACTGGCAGCAGGGGTAGCACGTCTTGCATCAGGCACAGGTAGCTGACCTGTCCTGCTCTCACTAGTACTACCCTTTTCTCCCTCCCTTCCCATTAAATTCCCCAAGATCCCTTGGGGTGATTTACGGGGACTGGACAGCATTGGTTCAGTACTGCTAGTCACTTCCTCCTCCTCAGGCTAAATGGACACATAATAAGGGTCCTTCCAGTTCCTCCTACTGCTACTTCTCATAGTGATAGCAGTTACTATGAGCCTCTCCTGCCTCAATTTAACAAATAATTCACAACAGAACAGCACAGTATGTCTACCTCGCTATGTAGCTGCTTCTATTGTGTTACACACAAATATGTCATGTTTTTATAGCAAAAAAGCGAAAACAACATAAATCAATGGGCAGAAACTTTCTAGCCACTGAAAAATTGGCGTGAATTTTGGCCAATGGGCGAAAAACGCTGAAATTTTACTCGTTGTTTTAAAAGTGGAATTTCTTATGAAAAACGGACAATAATGTAGTTTTCTCCGAATTTTTCAAGGGAACATGGTGACAACGTTCACCCATCCCTATTCATGCAACTTATAGGAAGTAAAGTGGCAAGAGAAACAAGAGGTGAAGGTAGATGTTAGCATTTTATAGTAGAATCAATAGGCAGGCCAACTGGAGAGTAAATATGGGTGCATTGAACAAAATCATTTGTTGAGGTAGAGTTACGAGAGATAGCAAGATAGAGTCTTAAAGCTTGAACATGGGCTGCTTGATCATATGGGTTAAGAATCCCAGAGCAGCCACTCAGACAGAGAGATGATCATTTTATTTCATACCTGAGTATGAAATAAATAAAAAATTGTACTTAATGGTGGTAGTTAATTTGATTTTTTATTGAGTGCCTGCTCCTCCGCGTCCAGCTTTTCTAGCCACATTGATATTTCAGATGCAATCCTTCATCTGCAAACAACTCTATAAACAGAAGAGCCCTAGGGTCAATAATCAATAGAAAAGCATTTTCTAACTTCCATATATAATGTTAACCATATTTTCTTGTAGAGTTAATTGGATCCATTTCTAATTTTCATAAACAGTAGAATTTATACTGAAGGAAAGCTGTAATTTTTTGCTACAGATGTTTTATAGTGTTAATAAGACAATTTAAAACATTTTAAACTAAAAATGCACATACTTTGTATATAGTCCATCCCATGAAAGTAATATTTAATGAGCAAAGTGTAATAGGAAAGCACAAAAACTGTGACAATGAGTCTAGTAAGATATCATTTTGTAATTTAATGTTCATATATTGAATCTATGTTTCATGCAGAATTGCTTTTTGTTTTGAAATTGTCAAGGCATTTGATTAATTTTTGCTTTTACAGAAGTGTTTCCTTTATCCTGATCTGAAACTATGATTCTAGTAAAAATCCCCGTTATGTAGCGCTACTGTGAGATGTTAGAACCAAGAAACTTCAGGAACTTCTGTGGTGTTACTGAGATCTATACAAATGAATGAATATTGTGACAATGGGATTGTTTGTATTACATTGTAATACATTTATTCAAAGGGTAAGTTAGTACACTTTTATATCCAATTACTCTTTCATTACAGTTTTATAAGGCTGTGTTCAGACTAATAACATTAGTAAGGAGATGAACATGCTGTGGTAGATTTAATAAATTGGTTTATGTTCACATGGCTGACTATTGAAAATGTAGCAGCTCAGTGAATTATGCATTGTACACCCCTCTGTTCCTTGCGTGATTAGGATTACCATGTGTATTGGGCAGAGTTTTTGTCCTGGGGTCCTGCTAACAACTGTCATGTCCACCTCTGTGGTCATGACAGGACTGACTGACTACATTATATATTTAAAGGGATAGTCATACCTGAAAATAAGTTTATTTTATATTGTAGCCCTTAAAAAAACATGAAAAATGATATGTCTTATCTCCAAAACCTTTATGGTTTGGGAGATATTCAGAAGTAAAATTTCCCCTGGAGTGATGTCATTGCCCCACCCTTCAGATTTGGAATCCGGTCCCCCGACCGGCAGTGCCTCTCCAGAAGTGCTGGGATCATGATCTTTAAAAAGAATTTCTTAATTGGAATGGTCTACAAAGTGTGCTTTCAAGCCAGGCACACTTTGTACACAGTTCCAATTAAGGAGTTCTTTTCAAAGATCCTGATCTCGGTACTGCTAAAGAGCTGCGGTTGCTCTGTGGACCGAATTCCAAATCTGTCCACTAGATGGCAGATTTGGCTGAAACAGCCAGGAAAAGAGAACTTTACTATATTTTACATATGAATATCTCCCAAACCATAAAGGTTTGGGAGATAAGACTTATATCATTTTTCATGTTTTTTTAAGGGCTACAATATAAAATAAAATTATTTTCAAGTATTACTATCCCTTTAATCAAGGAGCAATGAAAACATTTAGAGGTGCCTTTAGGATTTTGTGACCATTGTAAGATAGGCAGGGAGGGGGGTTATTATTAGGAGGTGTTACTTAACCTTTAATGAAGCTTGGCAACTACTGGTCTACATTAAAAGTTCACATTCTGTCCTCCAGCCTCACCAACAGTGCAAGTTTTTGCTCTTTCATTATCACTGTTGGATCTGTTAGAATGACAGAGGTACTAATTGAACCCCATATGCCAATATCCTTATGAGCTAAACTATATTGGTATAATTGATTCAGGAATCATACAGCATAGAAAATATTTATTTTTTCTTATGGGGTGAGCAATATGTGAGACTTTTGCAAAGACAGTCATTTTTGGTTGTAACTATTTAGTGGTGACTCAGTCACTGTGTATAGCTTCCCTAAATGTCTGAATTTTCCCCTTTGGGACCCGATGCATACAGCCTTTTGTATACAAGCAAACTGGAACACTTATGAGGCAAACCAACTCCACTATAGGGGAGATATATACATTTCCAAAATTCTCACTGATATAAATGTCTTGTTTTTTGTAAAATTATTTTTTTACTGACAGGTAAGCAATTAACAGTTCAAACAGTATAGTGAGCAATATACATGTCATACATATTATACATTGGTCTGTGATGCTTCAACAGACATTGGGGAACGAGAGTGAAAGAAGGGGAGGTAGAGAAAGACATATATCTGTTTCCAGTGGGTGAGCTGTCCTGGGGTGCCACATTTGGGAGAAATTGTTCATCATGTTCTGGGAGGTTTAAGTCAGTCATTCCAATCTATAGGTGTTGTGCAGCTGTCTAATGACATCTGAGACCAGGCTTGAGAGGCAATTTTGTTTCCTTAAAATGATAGTAATACTTTGTTTTATCTTTATTTTATTTTGTAGGCATTAAAAAAACATGAAGAACAATATAAGTCTTATCTCTCAAACCTTTATGGTTTAAGAGATATTCACAAGCAAAGTATCACCCCCCCTGTTCAGCCAGATCAGAAGGGAGGTGCCCAGGTAGACTGCAGAGAGGGACAATCTTCAATTAAGATAAGGGAAAAACCTGAAAAATTTGTCAAGGGGGGAAGGGCTTTCATTGTTTTCATACAAAGAAGATTGTCCCCTTCTGTTATCTGTCTGGTCTATGGACTGCATTCCACATCTGAGAAGAGATTGCTTACACTAGGAAAAAGGGGCGGGAGGGGAAACTTTGCTTGTGAATATCTCTTAAACCATAAAGGTTTGAGAGATAAGACTTATATCGTTCTTCATGTTTTTTTAATGCCTACAAAATAAAATAAAGATAAAGTGAAGTATTACTATCCCTTTAAGCCAATGGGAGGCAATAGTAATTCAGGATGAGATGTATATACAATTGAGCAGTTGCATTTTGTGTTGGTTCAGGGCATCTACCATCCTGTCCAAGAGTTCTGTCAATGTGATAAGAGCCAGATGTGGTGAATTTAAATTGGGGCTTTTAACCCCTTGAATGCTAGAAGTCCCCAATGCATTGCTTCACAATGAATTGAAGACCTCTCTAGCATTCAAGGGACTAAGACCACAATGAAGTTTTTCTTTGTCCACTATTGTGCATATAGTTTGCCCTCAAATTACCCCAGTTTGCTTGTATACATAAAACCCACAGCGCTTTATCAAAAGAAGATATTAAAAATTCTGGAGCAAACTAACTGCACCATAGGGAAGAATTTACCATTGCTTTAAGTGGGACTTTAAACCCTCTGAATGCTAGAGAGGTCCTAGCTCTTTGTGATGCAATGTGTTGAAGACCTCTCCACTAACAGATGGATGAAAAGTCAGAGAAATTTCCCTCAGGACTCTTTTTGAGAAAAAAAATATTTCCTGCTTTTTTCAAGAAACATCCCGCCCATAGACAATACATAAAATGTTCTCCTTTTTGCTACTGCCAATAAATTTCCCTTGAGAACTTTGCCATATTTTGCTTATGTTTTCTATGTCTGCAAGATTTCCTGCAGCAAAAGGGCTGAAGTGGAGAAATAGCTAAAAGTAAAAGTTGTGAGTCCTACAGCAAAATATGCCACAAAATAATTGTTAGCAGGATGAGTGCCTTTGTCCTTTGTATAAGATATTAGCTTCCTGCTTAAGTAACTTTAGCACAACCATACTTGAAAAATAACTGTGGCTTGGGATATTACAGCAGGGTAAAACAAATGACATCAGTTGTTCAAAGCCTCTGTTTAAAAAAAAATAAAAGTGCTGCATGTCTCCTCCAACATTTTGGCAAGTTTACAATTTCATAGGCGTACTTTTGTATTATTTTTGTGCAGGTTTAATATGATAGGTGTGGTATGGCAGTACTTGGTAGAAGAACTGTGTAACTTTATTGCTTTAATTACATGACTTGTGGGGATGGTGGTGGTATGTGTAGGCACTTTATGACTCTTGCCATCACAAACTCAGGGTCATACTCCTGAGTACTTCCAGTACTTACCCCAGAACCCCTTAAGATTTGCTGCTGCTGCTGCTAGTTGTGGCACCTCTGACCTGTTGGTGGTATGTCTCCCAGTCAGACTTGTGGTTATGTGTCAGGTGGGTACTCATTGAGGAAGTGCTTAGGTGTGAGCCTGCTTTTCACCTGTTCACATGCTTCTTACACATACAAGAGATAACAATATGCTTAGCTTTTGGATCCTGTGTGAATTATCTCCATACTGTGGACTTCATAGTCTATGGGGTTCCTGAGGGGCTGCTACCACTACTACTGGGGCTAGATGTTCCTGAAATTGTACTACTACTAGGTGTCACAGGAGCAGCACTTCTAAGAGTAGCAAAGGCACTCAAAACTAAGGCTGTAGATGCTGTTTACCTGTTTCGTTTCTAGTTAGTCAACACTATTAGTGTGTGTGGCTGAGCGGGACTTGGAAGCAGTGATGAAGCTGATGACAACTGGGTGACTGTGTATTTTTGCCATCTTTATTGCCTATGGTGAGACATTCCAATTGTTTTGTCAAATAGTTTTTCAGTGGTGGCAGATTGAGTCTGTGCATTTCAGCTAACTTTCTTGCCATGACATCATCTCTCTCTCATTTCCAGTTCTATCTGTATCTGAAGAAGAGGAGGATGCTTGAGGGATATATTCTTCTTCTCCAGTACTTTTATATGCCGCTAGGCTTTTATAGGTCTCAAGCAGTTTCACAACATTCACTACTATTTTCAGGACAGGTATTTTTGTGCTTGTTTGTCTGTCAGATGTAGCAGTTGGTTGAGCTGCTACAGCTTTTTGGACTATGCCACCAACACTGAAATGTGATTCATTGTTGTGTTCAGGGCTTTTAGATTGTTTATTAATAGTACGGGCGCTGGTGGAACTTTTGGTGGGACTTTGACAAACTACATCTTCCGTGGGAGGGATCACCATCCTTTATTGCACAAGCTGCAGAAACCATAGGTGCAGTCAGTTTTTGGACTACCACTGTTCTCACACATCTCTGCACTGCTCCTAATCCTTTCACCTTCTCCCTATCCCTTGTGTGTTTTCTGGACATTACTCAACTACCATGTGTTTTTACCATAAAGTACACAATAGAACTGTTTGTGTGTGATATCTTACCTTGGATGTGTACAAAATACTCTATTCTAGTATCAGTCGGCCTCAGTCTCAGCTCACATCAGGGCCCCGGTCTCTTTCACCTATTAATTAAAAACTGTACCCCTACCCCTATCACTGTCAACAACAAAAAAACACTCCCTGTTCAACTGTTTATTCCCCAAAATCTCTGAGGGCAGAGATAGCAGCCATATCAGGAAGAAACTGGGATCACGGTTGCCTGTATCTTCCCAGTCAACCACTCAGAATTTTGGGTTATTTGGGGTAATTCTCCTTTGCTTTTTTCTTACACCCATAGAGTCCTAAGCATAGAGATAACACGAAGGAACTTGGATCATAGCTGCTTGTATTTACTTGGTCATATAAAATTTTGAGGTATTTAGATTGAGCCTCCTTTGCTCCCTTCTCACACCTGCAGACTCCCGTAGGACAGATATAACAGCCACTGCAAGAAGAAACTTGGATCACCTCTGCCTGTGTGTTCCCAGTCAGTCACACAGGATTTTGGGTTATTTGGGATAATTCTCCTTTGTTCTTTCTTAGACCCGTAGAGTACTAAGCACAGAGATAAAATGAAGGAACTTGGATCATAGCTGCTTGTATTTACTTGGTCATATAAAATTTTGAGGTATTTAGATTGAGCCTCCCTTGCTCCCTTCTCACACTCGCAGACTCCACTAGGACAGATATAACAGCCACTGCAAGAAGAAACTTGGATCACCTCTGCCTGTGTGTTCCCAGTCAGTCACACAGAATTTTGGGGTATTTGGGGTAATTCTCCTTTGCTACCTTCTCACACCCCAGACTTCACTGACACAGAAATAACAGTCAGATCAAAAAGCAACAGGGATCACAGCTGCCTGTGTCTACTTGGTCACACAAAATGTTGGGGTATTTGGGGGTAAAACACTTTTGCTCCCTTCTCAAACTACCAGACTCCCCTAGTACAGTAATAACAACAAATATCAAGAAGAAACTTGGATCACCTCTGCTGCATCTTCACAGTTAGTCATACATAATTCGGGGGTAATTGGTATAATTCTTCTTTGCTCCCATCTCATACTCCCAGACTCCCCTTACACAGAGATAACAGTCAGATGAGGAAGGAACTTGGATCACAGCTGCCTGTGTCTACTTGGTCACACAAAAATTAGTCACACTCCCATAGGACAGAGATAATAGCCAGATCAGGAAGAAACTTGGAACATGGTCTTCAACCTTTCTCCATTCCTATCCCCCAGAGGCCTGCATACTCCCTTAATACAGAGAACATATTTCCTGTCTAAAAGACTCTCTAAACTAAGCTTCAACTCCACTTTATTATGCTGTCTTCTCTAGCTCAAAAATGGGCTGCTTTCTCCTCCTCTCACAAACACAGAATGGCAACCTAACACTCTTTTATATCCTTGCGAGAAAGGAAGAGAAACATGCCATGTGATCGGAAGAAATTCTGTCTGTATTTTCATTGATTTTAATGTAATGAGCTAGGTGAAAAAAAGTGACGAAAATGCACTTTTCATGAAATATTTCCTGCTTGGCGAAAAGTGCCATTTTTCTCATTTCTCTGTTGAGGCTTAAAAGCCCCCTTTAACCCTTGGAGTGACAGAGAGGTTTCCAACATATTGCATTGCAATCTTTTGGATACTTCTCTGGCACTCAAAGGTTTAAAGCAATGGAGTTTTGGTAATTGTTGTTATTATTAATATTTTATAATATTTTTTTTTGTTTGGGATGCTTATTCATGATCAATGGCTTTGGTCCTTTGATCATGAATAAGAGCTCAAAATGTGAAAAGCGTTGATCTTGGTTGATGGCACTTGTCACCTCTATATATGTACCCTTCTGTTAAAGTCTCTCCACTTGAGTTAATACAGGTCACAGAATATTTGAAGGTACATTTTAAGATTTGTACTTTAATAAAGTTTGATCATTTTAATACACATGGGTTTCTACTGGCATCTGCAGTGGTGTTGACTGTCATTGTTCTGTGTTGAAGTCTTCATTCAGAGACTATAGAGAGGCTCCCTTATTGCACACACACAGCACACACAGAGTCCAATAACGGATCACTTGGGGACTCAGCTTTATACAACAATGGTATATTGTATCACACTGATTGTTTCAAAGACTTTCATTTATACTCCTATTTTAAAATGGAAGTTATGTGAGCTGCTGAACTCTTTGTTTTCACATATAATTATTATTTATCCCCAATAATGCAGATGGTTTTCTTTAGATTTGTACCTCTCTTTTGGATAAGGCCCATATATAACTGTGGCAGTCTTTTGAAATTGCTGCATGGTACAACGTTCTTACAAACGAAGATATTTGCTGGCAGTTATAGCAAATCATACTTGCACTGTGACCTATGGAAGACAGCCCCACTGAGATATCCAATACAATGGCATTTGAATGCAGTATGGAACATCAACAAATCATAAGCGGCTGGCATCATCAATACAAATTACCTATTAAATCTTTCTCAGCTACACTGCAGTTCCTTACAAAAGTTGAGATGATTCCAGAGGCATGTGGGCCAATAGTATGTGACTTCAGGACTTAGCTGCAACTTTGTATTGCAGCAACATCTTTCAACAAAAGTCATAGTAACAGCATTTCTCATATAATTTAGCAATAAAACCAGCTCAATTGAATGAGTCTTGAGTAGAACTTTGAGCCTAGGGTAACATCTGTCCACTCATGATGACAGTAAACATTGGTATGCACACACTAACAGTTGAATGAAAAGTTTGCAGACTTTTGAGGACCTGGGAACTCAAGCTGTGGTAAGCTCTCTAATAGGAAGATATGATAAGCTACTGTACAGGTGAGGTAGGTGAATGGGTATAGTACCAGAAGAATCAGGTCATCAAAGCTACCAAAAACAGCCAACATGTGAAGACTTGTCTCTCCTAACCAAATTATTTACCTCAGTGGTTCTAAATCTTTTTCCATTCACTGCACTACTAGCACAGTCTGGAATTTTCAGGATACCTCCGGTGTGTTGGCTGTGCCTAGATTCATTCATAACAGTGTGTGGTAATACTGGCCCAGCACATAAACTAATTATCATAAAGTGTCACACTGTGCCAACAACAAATAAAAGTTTATTTCCTAGAAACTATTTATATTACAAAGAAATGGCTAACGCAATACTGAGATCATTTTTAATTCCCTTTAAAACTTATTAAAGCTCAACTGACTGACTCTGAGGCCAAAACTGAAAAATTGTGAAGCTCTGGTTTAATTCTCAGTGTCAGATCCTTGTAACTTTAGGAAGCTCTTGCAGTGCCTCAGGCACCATAATCTTCAATTGGAAGGTCTTTGTGGCTTAGAAATTCTGCATACAATTCTGCATACTCATTGTTAGCAGGATATAAAGCATTCAATGGTTTAAAACACATTTAAAGTGGAAAGATCATTTTGTAACAAATATGTAATTTTAAAATAACTTTTAGAGTCGAATAATGATTTCAAACAATAGTACTGTAGTATAATAGTTGACGAGGCTGAAAATAAATGCTTCCATCAAGTTCTGCCCATGCCACATCACCCCAGAAGACAGCAAAACAAAATCAATTGAAGCCATTTCCAATTAAGCCACACGTGGATTAACAAACAATCTTCCTGACTCAAAATGGCAGTAGGATGTTTCCATCTGCTTTGAAGCCAAGTATTTTAATTCTTAATGTTGTTCTTTGCTAGATAGTTTTCCATTACTTATTTATACAGTTATACTATCTGGAAGCACAGCATCCTGAGAAAAATAATTCTATAACTTTACTGCCCTTACTGTAATCAAGCGGTCTGTTCTACTCGAAAACTCCTATCCTCTGGTGTTAAAGGAATAGTAATGTTTAATCTTCATAGTATTTGAGCCATAGACAGTGTTATTTCAATACTGTCAGAGTTGTAGTTCAAGAGTAATTGAATGATAAAGTTTCCCCCTCCTGCCCCTTTTACCTAGTGTAAGCCACCTCCCCTCAGATGTGGAATCTGGTCCACAGACTAGACAGCTCACAGCAAGGGACAATCTTCTTACTGTGAGAACAATGAAAGCCCTGCCCAAATTGACAGGTTTTTCCCTTATCTTAATTGAAGATTGTCCCTCTCTGCAATCCACTTTGACATCACCCTGCTGCTCTGTGCTGAGCAGTGACATCAGTAAAAGGGGTGGGAGGAGGATACTTTATCATTCAATTACTCTTGAATTACAACTCTGACAGTATTGAAATAACACTCTTCATGGCCCAAATACTGTGAACATTAATTGGAGCTGCTTTTATTATGAAACATTGCTATCCCTTTAATTAATTACCTATTGTTCTTTTTTCAGCTCTTTCATTAAATAGCTCCTTGTAGAGTTATTTGTATTGACCTTGAATATATTTGTAAATGTAATCATATCACCCCTTAGATGTCTCTTTTCTAATTTAACCCTTTGAGCGCCAGTGTGGTATGGAACACATTGCTTTGCAATGCATTCCGTACCACTCTGGCACTCAAAGGGTTAAACAAACTAGTGTGGCTAGTCTCTCTTTATAACTCAGATTCTCCAGTCTCATTTTTGTTGCACATCGCTGTACCCTTTCCGGCTCAAAATTGTCTTTTTAAAGAACTGGTGCTCAAAACTGTACTCCATGTTCAAAATGAGTCCTTCCCAAGGCTTTATATAGAGGTAGAATTATATTACCATCCTATGTATCTATGCCCCTTTTTATGTGGGATAGTACCCTATTTGCACTTGCAGCAGCTAAGCGACATTTCACACTACTATCAGTACTCCTAAATCTTTCTCTAACAAGGATTCCCCAAGTAGTTTTACAACCTAAATACATAACCTCACATTTATCTACATTAAACCTCATCTGCCACTTTTCTGCCCATTCACTCAGTTTATCCACATTTTTCTGCAGATAAAAACTTCCTTCTCTGTATGTATTTCCTTACACAGCTTGGTGTCATCAGCAAAGATTGAGACATTACTTGCAATACCCATTAATAAACAAATTAAAAAGCATTGGGCCCAAGACTGAACCCTGGGGCACTCCACTTAAAACTTTAGACCAAATTAAAAAGGTTCCATTTACAACAACTCTCTGCAATATATCATTTAACCAGTTCTCTATCCATGCACAGATATCACCTCCCAAGCTGAAGATTTTTACTTTATGCAGTAACCTGTTTTGAGGCACTTCTTCAAAGGCTTTTGCAAAATCCAAGTGTACTACAGCAACAGCAATTCCCTTGTCCAAATTACTACTTACCCTTTTGTAAAATACAAGTAAATTAGCTTGACATGATCTATTCTTCATAAAACAATGCTGGCTCCTACTATTTATATTTCTGGTCATCACAGGGTTCTGAATATTGTCAGTTAGTAACCTTTCAAATATCTTACACACTATGGAAGTCAACCTCATAGGTCTATAATTTCCTGGCCTAGATTTTGCCTCCTTTTTGAATAATATTACTATATCATCTTTCCACCAATCACAGATCACTATGCCTGATGAAAGTGAATCAATAAATATTAAATATAAAGTCTTGCTGTCACTGAACTATTTCCATAACCCCTTAAGGACCGGCCGCGCATGCACGCGGCGGCCACTTAAGGACCACTGAGCATTTTTTTTTTCACAGTCCGATTCCGGACTCCCCGAACGGCGTGCAGCCACATGGGGAGCCCGGAATTCCATGACGGTCCAGGACCATCATGGGTCCTTAAGGGATTAAGTACCCTTGGGTGTCTGCCTTCAGGTCCAGGTGCTTTATTGACCATAACCTTTTACAGTCTCCTTTGGACTTTGTATGTATATGATGGAGGAAATTCTGTGATTTTGTCTGCTTGCCCTTAGCCTGCCATTGTTGCTTCTTTTCTATATACAGAAAAAAATAATAATAATATGTCAGCTATAGCTTTATCCTCACTAATCAATTAACACATCTCAGCCTTAAGAGGACAATATCAATCTTAATATTTTTGTTATTTATATATTGTTTAGGATTTTTCTTTCTCTCTTTTGCAATACTTTTCTCATTTTCAATTTTAGTTAGCCTAATTGTTTGCAGATTTTATTAAATTCATTATATTTTTAAATGATGCATTTGACCCTTCTGACTTAATTATGTATCTCCCCAGTGTGTATTTTAACACACAGGGCCTCTACATTCTCACTGGACTCTTAATTAATATCTTCTCTTATACTAGGTTTTAAAGAATGCTTTATACATAGGCATACCCGCCTCCCCTTTTATTAATCTTATCCCTCCTAAAAAGAGAATAACCCTCTACATTGACTGCTTAGTCATGTGTATCATCTAACTAGGTTTCAGACATACCAATTTGATTATACCGCTCATACATTGCAATCAGCTCCAGTTGCCCCATCTTGCCAGTCAGACTATGAACAATTGTATGCATACATTTTATGTTACTGCCATTCTTAAGAGTTGCATGCTTTGAAAAATGCATTTGCTTTTTATCAGGCTGTAACATAGCCACCTTACTATTAGATGAACTAGCCTAAGCCCCTTCTTTAATCATTTAATTGTTTCCTCAGTTACACTGCCTTCCCCCATCCTGTTCTGTATCACCTTTCCCCCCTTTCCTAGTTTAAAGTCTCCTCCAACCCTCTGACCATCCTAATCCCTAGCAACGTTTTTGAAATATTTAGCTTTTTTTTGTTACTATATGCAAATGAGTTAGTACTGACCAACACAGAGCAGCAGCTATGATGGAGAGCAGTAGTGAAGGAATGCCTACCAGTACTGTCTAAAGTACATAAGCTGACAAAAAATATATCTAAGTACCTGATAAACTATTGTATAAAATGCACATTGTCCAATATAAATATAAGTGGTTTTAGAACCTTTTCAAAACAAAGTGACATTAAATGAACGATAATCTTTAACTGACCCCCTTAGAGCAGTTTGTTTACCCTATAATTACTCACTTTACCTTGTGCGTATGGACTAGAGATTTTATACAGTGTTTTGGTTAAAATGAGCACAAGAAAATTTCACAGAAATAAGTTAGCACTGTTAAAGTCAGATAGACAGCTTTAAATGAGGATTTCAAGTTCAAAGGGTTAGGTAATATAATTCCAAGTAAGATATGGAATTCATGGGACAATTGCAATATGAATAAAGCTGAGATAGCTGACAGTGTTCTATTTATCTACAGCCACATTTTTATTGCTTACATAATAGAGGAGTCTCCAATACATTGCCTAGCAAATGAGATGCTTATAGTATCAAAGGAGGTAAGAGTGGTAACATTAGATATTTTTGCCTTTTACCTTTCTTTGAGCACATAAAAGATGATAATGCTAATTTGTTCATAATTTTCTAAGTATTTTAAAGAATGACATACTTAAATTAAATCCCCTATAATCTAAAGAGAAATAAATTGTGATCAAGGGCAAATTGAGAGGTTGTCATCCAGCTTCCAAGAAACTAAAATGCTTTAAGATCTTATGAGAAATAAAATGTGATCAAGGGCAAATTGAAATGTTAGGTATCCAGTTGCACTCTTTTGACCCATAATATTGGTGAAAAAAGGTTTGAGCACCTAACCCCAATAACATTTTTCTGCAGTTGTACATATGTCTATGCCAAGGGTAGGAAGTATACGTGTCTCCAGAAACTGGACTATAACTTCCATTATCCTGAGATGGACTTTTCATGGCTAAGGATGATGGAAATTGTAGCCCAGCCACCAATGGGTGACCACATTCTGTCCATCCTTGGGCTATGTTCAGAAATCTGTAATGGGTTTCAGATGCAGAATTACACAGAGTAAATTCTAAGTATTGTTAGTATATCTCTAGCATACATGTAGTTAATTCTTTGAGAAATTGAGAAATTCTAAATATATTCTTGCAGTTTATACTGCAGAGAAAAGCCTTAAGTGAATAGGTTGCATTTTACTGTATTTTATTTGTGCCTGAGTTAAATTAATTATAAATGAATTTCTATTCTTAGACATGAAATTTTGATGACATAAAGTCCCTTAGCTATGTGTCATTGCCAAGTGTCATTTGAGTCCCAGTGTAATCTGTTGGTAAAGTATAGTGTTAAATATTGCCTTTATATTCGTTATTGCTTTTGCAAAATGTATCTGTAAGATATAAATAAATACATTTATATATATATATATATATATATATATATATATATATATATATATATATATGTTAAGCATGTTAGTATATTATACTTTATTTAAATAACAGGATCTTAGCAAGAACAAAGTCCTCTGAAGCATTGTTGGCTTCTGACATTTCACCTCCTACATCTCAGTTCTGCGGTTGACAATATTGTAATCCATCTATTTGCCTGAGGGGTCCTGCCAAGCTCTGATGTTATAGAGGATGTAATTATGATTGGTTAGATACCAAAGTAGTGTTTTCCTCCCTTATATAGTGCTTTGATCGAACAGTGTTGCACACTTGTTTTTTGAGATTTAGAAATAGGACATAAAGACATTTACTCAACCACAAATTGCTGTGCTGTTTAATCACAGCAAAATTAAATCTGCCATCATTTTTGTTTTCAAGTCTCTATCTTTGGGCTACAAGCCTACAAAGCTAGATAAAATGTTTAAAGAGCAGAGAAGAACTTTCAAATATGACATTTAACTTATAAATCCACATATAGAAAAGCATAGTAGATAAAACTGACAGCTGTATTTCTTTCTTTAACACCTTGTATGATTGTTGTTCAAAGATAGAAAATATGAAAACATGGATTAATATTTGTTATAATGACAATGAAAAAAATATATGTGAGGGGTCTTAAGATGCCCACCATGCCTAAAATAATAATAATATATGAATTTTCTAGATCTGAGGTAGATCTTGTTTATGAGGTTGGACCCCAAAAAGCAAACCCCCTGAACCAGGGATATTCCCTGCCCTTCTCTCAACCATCACAACACCGTGGTGTGGATGCCATAAATATAATTATTGTGGGGCCCCTGGGACCCCACTTACCCCAATACTCTGCAGTGTTGTAGGGGCTGAATTAAGTATAATGGGCTGTTGACCTGCTTTCTACCCTTTACCCCTGTGGCTGTGCGAATAAGGGGAAAATATTTATTTGGTATTTTGTATCCCATTTTTACTAAATGTGCCAAAAAGGGGGACAAATGCCCCATCTCTACCCTCTATCCCTATCTCCACCCATCTTAAGACATAAAATTCCTTCTTCCCTTGAAGTGGGGCTAAGAAACAAATCAATAAGCCCCCTGTGATGAATTAAACTAAGAGGAAAATAAAGCTTTTCTGTTGATTTCTTCATCTTCACCCCAAAAAACAAAACAGCTGCTGAAATAGAAATTTGACATTAATAGAGAAGATATAAATAATATTTATATCTCTCTCAGCTGACATTGGACACTGGATTAGAATAGCAGCACATGGCAATATATAAGCTTCCTTTATGACTCCATTCTACCTAGTAACAAAATGTGATCAGCCAGTAAACATCATCAGAACAATAGAGGAACCTTGACTTGCTTAGGTCGTAATGGGAAATTTTTATTGAGGTAAGGGGGCTTTAGAAAATACTGTTGAGGCAATGTTTTATTGCTAAAATAGTCAATGCAAAAATCGGGTGCAATGAGAATAAAACATCTAAAGCACAAAGCAATTTTTCTTTCTAAAAAGAAAGAAAGAAATGATTCTCTTTTTTGAACTCCATTGAACCCCTTTTATTATGGTAATGGTGATCACCCATTGACATAATAAAAGGGGTTGGATGGAGTGCATAAAAAGTAGTATTTTCTTTCTTTGTTTTTAGAAAGAAAAATTGCTTTGTGCTTATGATCCTGCTTTATGTCAGACATTGGAATTGATTTTCCAGTTTATGTCAGTTTTATGACAATTTACTAAGTTATTTTTCTGTTATGTTGTGGGACATAGGAACCATGGGGTAAAGTATCCTCCTGTAGGAGGGAAGGGCACTTGCCTTAAAAGGCTCTCAGATGAGGAGGCTCCCTCCTTCCTTCAATGTATCCCTCCAGTTTAATCCAGGCCAATCCAGTTTTAAATGTGACCTCATAGTGGGTATGGGGAAAGATTCTCTCTTAGCCTTCTTTTTTGTTTTTGATTTTCTGTACGATGGGACTGTGTAATCCAACATTAGGTGGGATCCTATCTCTTGTTGGTTTGAACCAGAGCACAGACTTAAGGAACCTGGGTCTGTTGGAGAACTGCTTGCATTAGCAACCCTCTCCTTATAGTTTCTGCTTAGTTGGTCTGAACAGACATTTGCATTGTACATAGAAGACTGAGACTAAAGAGCACAAACTTCCCTGCATTCAGTGAGCACAGGTCCTGTTAGTATATTGCTGTTTGTGTAACTGGCAGCCACATTTCCATTATTTGGCATTTTATACATCTCTGCCTGTCCCACTATCCCTCTTCTATACCAGAGGGGGCTTTATATTCACTTTAATTCATGTTAAGTTCATTTTCATTGAATTGAATTAATTTGAATTCATTTTTCTATTTCTATTTTTAGTACTTTTAATTAGAATTACGTCCTTACAACAATACACCTTACAAAGTTAAGAACCACATACAAAAGAAAACAAGCCGGCACTAAGTAAGGGCAAGGGGCTAAAATCAACCACCATGAAGTAGAAATAATTCAAAATAGGGCCATTGTTTCCAGGAGCAAGTGATCTAAATGGTGAACTGTGAAGCCTTCCCCCTATGGCCCCCCTCTCCCCACGGTGCCTGCCAACCCCATCTCCATTTTCTATCTTTTAATTAGTGCTTAATGCACCTTTGGTGTTTGCAGCTGCAGTGCCTTTAAGAATGGCCACATGTGGTGGCCGAGCTGGATTAAGATCAAGATGGTATTAGGGACTCTCTGGTACACCAGTTGCACTCGGTGGGTGTAAGGTGGATTATTGGATTTCTCTATCTTTGTACTGAATAGCAGTGGCCTGGTGCGAATGCAGTGTGGCTGGAAAGACAATTTGGTGGAGAGTCACTAAGCGGTGATAAAGAGGTGATAAAGTGAAGATGACTTCTCCAGTTTATCACTTCTCCAATTCCTATGTTATTTTATGGAGACTATGCACTAAGATTTCTTCAACTTTGGAGATCTTAGTGAATAGGCTATATAGAATAACATAGGAACCTTAGAAGTCACCTCCACTTTATCACCGCTTAGTGAATCTCCCCCTTCGCCTTTTTGAAAAAAGTTACTGACTAGTGACTACATTACCCATTTGTTTCCCAGGCTTTTGGGCATAGAAATAGGAGCTTCTATGCTGATCCTCTTCCTTTTTCACTTCACTGGACAGAATGAGATTGGTCTCTGTTTCCTTGCATACAACTTTTCTATCAGATAAGTACATTTAGCTTCATAAAAGTAGTTTTATCTTACATTTACTGTCCTGTAATATATTTTAAGGGATCTCCTGGTGATTTCTGATAAACATGTGCAAGCTACCAAGGTTTTAACCCCCCCTTAATGCTTTTAACCTATTACTCCTCATGCCATATTTGACTTCCTTCTGTTTTCTATTGTACTTTATGTTCCTCTTGCTCTATGTTCCCCACATGGCTTCTGAAGCCCTCTTCTAGTGAACAGGAGCCTGCATGGGTTAAGGTCAATTTTTCTCCTGTGAATTATATACCTTCCTCTGTTTAAGGTATTCAAGTATCTTGGACTGCCCTATTCCCCCAAAAAGCAGTTGCAGTGATGTCTCAGGGTGTAATGTTCCCATGTTAGAGGACTTCTCATTTAAAAAAAGAGACTCTGAAGATGATTTGGATTCTTCCTTTTCTATTGGGGATTCTTTTGAGGAAGATCCTGGTTCTCTTACTCTGAGTCTCGTCCAAAGCTGTCCTCAAGACTCTGACAGTCCCTAATGCCTCAGATGCCTGTTCTCTTTCCCCTCTTTATTAAAAGGAGAAAACAGGATGCTGCCCTTTTTCCTATTCATCATTCCTTAGACCTTCGCCGGGTACCCTGGACAACTGAAGGACACCTGACAAGAGTTTATTCCTTCCCAGACATGTCTCTCTCTTTCATATCCTTTTTCTGCCTTTCCTAGAATACAGCCTTGCCGCTTGCAGATGTGGCAGGACCAGACAGATAAGCACCTGGATTCTCAACTGAAAGAGAACGTTGTGGCTTCTGGTGCCAACCTATGTTCCACCTGGCTACTGTAATTGTAGTTTGGGAGATCAGCTTTTGGAGGCTGTCCATGTGGACGCACCTAAAGAGGATATTGTTAGGGCTGTCTGTAAGATCCTTGAGACTAATGGACATCTGGCAAAAGTGATTTTGCTCCCACCAGATTTACTGGGAAGGTCTCAGCTTTTTCTAGAGAGGTATCCAACACATTGTAAAGCAATGGATCATTTATGAGCTAACAACACCTTGCTGTTGGAAGTAACTGTGGTTGTATCTGACTTAAACACTAGGAAGTGAACTCCATAATCATACTGATTTATTTGGATTATAATTATTGCATCTCCATGCTACATCATGATAAATTAGAATATTTACGATCAATCAGTACCAAGCTGTCTTGAGTAACAGTTGTTGTAGCCAGCTTTTATACCAGGAAAAAATCTCTATCAGTCTCCTGTTTAGTTTGGATCTTCTTGATGACAATAAGACATAATCAGGCTTTGGTTACTGTTTTATGAGTAACCCTGGATATGTATCCATGGCCACTTTCGGGATCCCTTTTTGATTGGAAATTTACATCATGATTCTTAATTAGAACACACCTCCATAAGAAACATATTGATTGGTAGATGGATGTTTAAATACAAGTATTAGTTTACTTACAGCCTTTGATGCAGGTATTAGATGTGTTACTGGTGTCCTGCCTTACACTACAGCCATACTGGGAATATTATACACTAATTAAAGAGATAGTAATATTTGTTTAATGACAGGTTTGATATTGTAGTTATTAAATAAAGCAAATGATATAAGTCTATTTTTCTATAACTTTGATACTTTTAGTGTAATATTGATGAAAAAGTGTACCCCTCCCTCTCTTTTTTAGCCACGTCAGCACTCTAGCTGTCAAACTTGGATTCTGGTCTGAGAACCAGGTGGCTCATCTAGAGGGTCGAAATAGCAGTGTATACAAAGAAAATCTTCATGACAACAGTCTACTGCCTCAAACCAGGGACACTTTGTAGACCGTTGTCACGAAGATTTGTTGTGTATCCACTGCTATTTAGGTTCTCCAGATGAGCCATCCGGTCTGTAGACCAGAATCCAAGTTTGTCAGCTAGAGCACTGATGTGACTAAAAGGAGATCGAGATTACACTAAAACTGTGAGAGTTGTAGCAAAAAGACTTAAATGTTTTGCTTTATTTATTTAATAACTGCAATATTAAACCTTTCATAAAACAAGTATTACTATCCCTTTAAATGGAAATTAGTATATGGGTTGCTGATTCATATTTTTGGCAGCCTCATCTTTCAAAGACTATTACCCAGTAATTTAATTTTTAATATTTATCTTCTGTTCTGTTGTGTCTTATAAGCCCATGCACTTTCAGGTTACCCCGTCGTAATACAGGTATTGGTTCTCTTTCCTAATCCTTTCTTCTTATACTTTATTTATAAAATGATACACGTTTATTGGGAGCCCCCAACAAAGTTGACAGCAAATGAAGAGTTGAGATAGTTAACATTAATTTGTTCCATTTTGATCAAATCTTAGTTGAGGAGCTCCCTGACTTCAGTGTGTGGTATTGGTCTCCTGGTATACTCATATTTTTACAACTATAGATCACTGTTTCCTTCACATATAGTAACATTGTCAGACTGATTCCTAACACTTTACTCTGACTTTTTTTC
The DNA here is from genome assembly GCA_037306005.1 of Rhinophrynus dorsalis. Taxonomy (NCBI): domain Eukaryota; kingdom Metazoa; phylum Chordata; class Amphibia; order Anura; family Rhinophrynidae; genus Rhinophrynus; species Rhinophrynus dorsalis. Next base: position 396,389,366 of record CM074723.1, on the reverse strand, counting down.
CCTGTTGTCTTCATGTGCAATTATAGTTCTTATTTCTTGTTGACATACCTTTCACAATTATTTAATTGAACACTATATAATTTGTTGTTTCATCTTACTTAACCTACTTTCATATTCCTCTTTATTCTTTTCTTTATTTATTCTTAATTCTTTCACAATATACTAATTTTGGATATTGCTCTTTGCTTAATTTCTTATTTGGAGATAAGTGCTCAGTTTTACTTTTTGCTGAGTAACACTTCCACCTATGAGTACATAATTTGATTTCAGTACTCTATACACCGCTCCGGAGAATTGATTTTCAATTCCTTTTTCTTTTCATTATGTAAATTAAAGTTATGTTTTAATCAGTCACTGACTGCTATACACTAATTTACACATATGATTCCCATTTGGTCATTTAGTGTCCTAATAAATATCTATATTATTAACAATTTTTTTCTTTTTTATTCTAATATTCCCTATTGAGTAACGTTAGATATAGGTGCACAGCTGGATGAAATAAATACTTATTTATGAATTAGCAGTTTATTTGACTTTGCTCCAGTTCTTTATTTTTTCTTGATCTTTATGCAGTTGGTTTGCTACATAATCACTCTTAGTACATGAGCCTCAAAAAAAAAATGATGTCAGGTGTACCCATTTAAACTGTATCACATGACAAGATTGCTGACTGTTGAATTAGAGGGAATTGAAATCCCTTCTCTACAGGCTAAAAGCATTTCCACCTTTACAAGAGAAGAAAGTAGACAATTCTATTCCTGCAGGAGATGCACTTAACTTCCCATTCATGTCTCAGCTTTATAAACAAACAACATCCAGTAATCTGTTATGAAAACATGCACAAGAAAATGAACAGGGGAGCCATATCACAGTGGCATTGTTTTACCAATCATGGACTGCATTATCAGAAATCCATATGTGTAAGGGACATGTTCATTTGTTTATTGGTAACATTGGTGATTTATAGTCTGTCAAAAATATGTACTTTTTTCCAGTAATACAAAAGCAGTACAAAAAAAGCTTTATACATTTTATTTGTGTAAAAGTGCATTTATAGGCCTAGTGCTAGTCATTCATCAAGTCAGATAACTGTTCTCAATTTGTTCTGTAGCTTACAAACCTACTAGTTCATGCATGATAGCTAATTAGATAAAACAACTTTTTGATAAAAAAATATTAGGTGGGCTGCACCCTGAGGTCAAGTGGGCCACGTTTGACCATCAGGCCACATGTTGGACACCCATAACATACAACAAAAACCACAGGGTCTATGTGTCACACAGCCATTGGTTGAAGGTGAATGCTACTGTATTAGCTCTTTGAGTACAAGAATGTTGTCAAGCACATTGTTTCACATTCTTTTGGAATTCAAAGGTTTTACATTCTATTATGTTTTAAGCCATTTGTTTGCCCCCCCCCCCCCTTAATGCATTGGAGACTTCTGTAGCATTCAAGGGGTTGTCTAAACATTTTTTACCACTATCAGAGAATCTGGAACTTACATGGATGCAACCCGGCCAGCAGTAAGGTGGAGGTATGGTAATCTCCTCCATTCTACCTCACCAATAGGTAGTGGGCTAGGGTGGAATCCTGCCTGGCCATTCCTGCCAAAACATCTTGTCACGGTTCCCCAGAGATGATCAGGAGTCAGTACGGTATAGTAAATTGCAATTTATTAAACAACAATAAGGTAGCAAACAGAGGAAAATAGCAGGTACAAGCAAAGGGTCACAGCCAGCCAGTGCTACTACCAGAAATAGTAAATTGCCGTGGAGGACCACTCTACTAGAGACTAGGCCGAACCCATTGGTAGTCTCTGCTGGAAACAGGAGCTGGAACAAAAACGGAACAGGAATCAGAACTCGAAGTCTTGATCAGAGGTAGCAAGAAAATCTGACTCACATCTGCAGTGAGAATGGAGCGTATCTCTGACTAATGCCTGCAGTCAGTATAAGAAAGTGATACTTGACTCAGGCACCATATAGGGTGTCTGCCAGGTACAGGGGAAAAATCAATAGAATAGTCAGACAGAGCTACAGGTCAGCACCAGAGAGGGTAGTCAGACAAGCCAGGTCATACACAGTCCAGGTAGTCAGCCAGAGCCACCGGTCTGCACCAGAATGGGTGTCCACTATAAGGATAAGACAAAGGAATAGTCAGACAGAGCCACAGGTCAACACCAGATTGGATGGAAGACAAACCAGGTGATACACAGAGCCCAAGGTAATAGAACTACTTTGAACAACAACGCAAGGGAAACTGAGTCAGACTCAGGCTGCCCTTTAAGCTCCTCCTCAGGAAGGAGGTAGGAGGAGCAGGCTCAGAGGAAGGAAGTAGGTAGGAGGAGACTACAGGAAGCATGGCATAAAACAGAGGCCTTCTTCATTCTGAAGCCTCGCACCTACAGATGACGCGTGGAATGACGCAGAGCGTCGCTGAAAACAAGGTAAGCTGTGACACCTCTGCATGGAATTGAAGGCAGTGGAACTCCAGAGATACAGAGGTGTTAATCAGCAAAGCCCCCCTGGATTTCCCTGGTCCTTTAGTTTAGCTCACTAAAGAATGTCTGTCATACCTTCCTTTACCCTCTTCCTCAGGCTCCTCCATCCCTACCTTTCACACGCTACTCACTGTATGCCACTACTCCCTTTTGTCTCACTCTCCCTTTTGCTGTTTCCCTTTAACCTGCCCATAAGCTATTTTGTCACTTCCCATTAGCTTGCCCAACCTCTTGCCCTTTTGCAGATTCATTTTAGCTCACCTACACTCAATCCATTTACCACTATCAACCCTTCCTGTCTTGCACTGCTCTCCTTTAGCCCTCCTTCACATTTACTGGTTCATGGCCTTCCTTAGTCTGCACTCTCTTTCACAGCTTCACTAGTCTCTCTCAGTCTATAGGGATTCCCTGTCACACCGTGTCCTTTGTATTGCTCCCCCAGATCTCATGCATGGTAGTGCGGACATAACTCTCTTATAAGAGAGTACACTGTATAGGTGGAAGTTTAAATCTAACAATAGTTGTCATCTCCAAATCTCGATCCCACTTCTCCCTTTCACGTCCTCCAAATTGCCATCCCAGCTACCTCACTTTCAGCACTGTCCTTCCCTTTTGCCATTTTGACTCTTCTTCTCTCCCATTCACCACTTTGCATCTCCCACCTTTAGCCCTTTTCCCTTCCAAATACTATGTCTTCATTAACCTCTTTCCACTTTCACTCCCCATCCATTCCTTTCATAGTGTTCACTTACTCACCCAGCCTTTTTCCACTTTGTCTCCCCAAACACTCCACCTACTATCAGCAAGGCCAGGAATACTCCATTGGTCATCAGCAGGGCCCAGAGTACCCTATGGGTCATTATTAGAGCCCAAAGCAAACCACGCTGGGACTCATCCAGTCTGCTTCTGAGGAGTCAATGCTGTCTGGTGTTTATGTTTTCAGAAAAACAAAATGGATGTTTGGAAAAACAAAACTTTCTATTAAAACTTTGAGTGCCATAGGGGCACCCAACACATTGTGACGCAATACGTTGGATGCCCTTCTGGCACTCAAGTATGTAAGCTAAAGGAGCAATGCTATGCCACCATTGGTAGAAATGAGAATTAAATTAACACTTTTACAAGTAAATAGTATATACACACACACACATTGAATAGCCCTCAGCAGAGGTCATAAAGCCCATGTCCACTGCTTTTGTGAGTCTCTTTCCATTTCCAGATGAAATAGAAACATTTACATCATAATACTGCTTAGTTCCTGTTATATATAATTTTCTTTCATTAGTAAAGTATATATTTTACAAAAAGGTACTTCATACAAAGACTACCCTCTGGGCAGAGTGACAAAGCCTACTTCCACTGTATTTCTTATAAAATAATCACCATCCAGTAAAAAAACTCTTCCTAGTTCCAGTTTAGTATTATAACATACAGCTTAATCAATTTTATATATAAACGTTTTCATTTTTAAGATGCTACATATACATTTTTACAAAAGATAGTAAACTCACAATCCCCACCAGTCCATTCCCACTGTAATTTTATATATAATCTCCTTTTGTTATTAAAATACTTATAAATACTTATAAACATTAGTGCACACACATAGTACACTTATAGAGAAGGTTAAGACCATGTCCTCTGTGATCTTATATTTATACAAGTCTTTCTTTCACACAAATAATGCTCTCTCTCTCTAGCCCATCATCTGCTTCATATAATACAATAATCCTTTATAAAAACACTGAGCCTTACCCGTGTTTCAATCATTTGTAATTTAACCTGGACAAGTAAATACAATTTGAATACTTAAGACAGCTTCTTAACCTTAACACCTTAGTTAATTATAATTTAACGTTTTCACAAAAATAGCAAAATATTATTAATAATAATAACAAAAATATAAAAAATCCTCATTTTAATCTATTCAAACATATTGTTTCAATACAAAATTAGTTATACAAACTATTATGTCATAATTTTACAAATTGAATTATATAAATGATTTAGTGTATCTGACTTGTTAATTAACAAAAACTAAGGCATGAGATTTGTAAACAGAAACTCTTACATTATAATGTTAGCAAATGATTCAGTATATACTTTATCACTTATTCCCCAAGTGTACCTAACTGTTATTAACCTTTCATAACAATATATTACCCAGAAAAATCACTGAATTTTTTTCTCTGCTTATTAGGGATAGGCGAAAATTTTTGCCTAAAACTGAATTTGGTCAATAATGGCACTTTCCACTTGGCATAAAATTTCCCGCGAAAAGTGCCTTTTTTTCACTTTTTTCCCCCTTTTCCGCCCATTGAAATCAATGGGAAGAAAAATATTTCTACAACACACAAAAGTTTTCTATAGCCATATAAAAGGCTGTCAGGCTCTCACAGCAGCCATTCTGTGTTGGTGAGAGGAGAGAGCAGCATGTTTTTTAGCTAGAGGAGATAGGCAAATAAAGGGGAATTGAAGCTTAGTTTAGGAAGCCATTTAGGTAGGACATTTGTTCTCTGTATTGGGGAGTCTGGGGGCACTCTAGGGGATAAGAACGGAGCAAGGAGGTTGTCCCCCAAATACTCCAAAATTCCATGTGACTGACAGGCAAGACACAGGCAACCTATATGCTTGCTGATCTTGCTGTTATTGTCCCTGTGCTGGGTGGGAAAGTCTGGGGAAAGACATTGTTGATTTTATTTTTCAGTTATAATTTTTTCTGGACAGACTGTGACAAGACAACAGGGTGGACAACTTAAAAAAATAAATAAAATAAAAAAAAATAAAAAGGAATAAAAAACAAAATATCTTAGGTGACAGTGACAGACAGCTGACTGGGCTTAGGCAAGGCATCATACAGCTCCATCAGTTGTGTTGTGCACTGTACAGTAAAAAAAACACAGTGTAGTTGTGTAATGTCCAGCAAACGCACAAGGGGAAGGGGGAGGGGTAGAGCAGTGTAGGGACATGAGAGTAAAGCAGGGGTAGAGCAGTGTAGGGACGTGAGATTGCAATGGTTGTTGCAACGTGTGCAATCAATGATGATGATCCCTTTACTCCAATGGAGGATGCAGTTTGTCAAGGTCCCAGCAAAACTAGGTCCAGCACCACCAGTGCCAGTAGAAATATAGAGCCATATAAGAAGAACACTGAAAATAACAACAAGTCACATTCAAGTGTTGATGATGCTGGAAACAGCATAATAGATGAAGGTGTAGCAGCTGAACCAGCTGCTGCATCAGACAGTGAGACACCAAAACACCTGTCCTCAAAGTAGTAGTGAATTTTGTTATAGTAAAAGTAAAAAGAAATTGTTTGAGACCTCCAAAAGCTTAGAGGAATATAAGGGTAGTAGTGGGCAAGAATTGTCAGGTGATTTCGATGCTGCTGAGGATGGCCTAATGATGACTGATGATGATGCAGATCTAGAATATATCCCTCAAGCATCCTTCTCTTGTTCAGATACAGATGAAGTTGACAGTGAGGATGATGACAGGGCTATAAGGTTAGCAGAAAGTCAAAGGCTGCATCTTCCACCACTTTTAAGGAGTTCTGTGCCTGTCTATAAACTGTTTGAGAAAGCCATTGGAAAGTCTAACCCTGGCAGTCCCACTCAGCCACACATACCTGTTTTGAGTACCCAGCAACACAGGGTGTGTTAGATATGACGAGTACCTCTGGTGCTGCTGCTATAAGTGCTGCACCTTTGACACCTAGTAGCAGTGGCAGTAGAATTACATCAACATCCAGCTCCAGTAGTTGTAGTAGTAGTAGAAACCACCCATGACAGACAAATCCAGGACAAATATATTTACAGGAGCACAGATGAGGAGGTGGAGGACGGATATGAAGAAGGGTTACCACCATCTACCCCACTTGGGACCACTGCTATGACCAATAATTAATATATGTCAATAATTTGAGAAGGTGAATAGAGTATGACAATGGTAAAAATACATACACAAATCACACCATGCCAGTCCCCCCACCACCACCACTACAGTACATATCTGCCACATTGTAGGTTGTACATTATTTTTTTTTATTACTTGATTTCATCATGAATATGTGCCAGTGTCACTTAAGCAAGAAAGTGTTGTGGGCAAAGGACAAATACATTCTGCATGTTAACACATTTTTCAAGCCATATTTTGCTGTAGGACTCACAACTTTGACTTTCATCCACTTATTTCTAAACTTCAGCCCTCAGAAGAAGTAATATTACAGTGGGAAATGTAGTACCTATAGGAAATATAGGCAAAAAATGTGCTAACATATGTGGAAAATGTGTTAACATAGGTGGAAAATTTGTTAAAATAGCCTATACATTTGTTTCAAAATACCCAGAACTGCTTGTTTATTGGCATTATATAGTGAGCTAGCAAGAGGAAAAGACACAAGGCAAAAGTAAGGACTATAAAAAAAACCTCAATAACTGGAAGAGCAAACAGTTAATGAGAAACAGGAAAATGTATGAATCATAGACTAATAGTAACTTTTTAATTATGGAATTTGTAGTCCCAATCGCCACAATAGTTCCTCAATTTCAATAATCAGTTATAATGAATAAAACATCCTGACCTGATGACATACACCCAAGGGTACACAAGGAACATATTCAGTAAAAGCAAGACAATTATACTTCATATTTATTGATTCAGTCTCATCCCGTATAGTGTTCTGAGACTGGAGAAAAGCAGATGTAGTTCCATTGTTCAAAAATGGTGGAAGATCTAAACTGATTAATTATAAATAAGTGAGTTTTGACTACCATAGTGGGTAACATATTAGAAGGATTTCTAACTGATAGTATTCAGGAATCAGGGCTATGCTATAACAAACAATATAAATAGGAGGAGTCAATATGGTTTTATGAAGAATAGATCATGTCAGACTAGTTTCCATGCATTTTATGAAAGGGTAAGTAGTAACTAGTAGGGGTATTTCTGTTGGCATAGTTGCCAAAGTCTTTGATACTTTGCCTTACTACAGGTTACCACATAAAATAAAGTTGTTGGCTTGGGAGATGATGGCTTTGCATAGACAAAGAACTTGTTGAATTATAGATTGCTAAGAGTTGTTGTAAATGTAACTTTTTCAAGTTGGTCTGGAGTTATAAGTGGAGTGCCAAAAGGTTCAGTCCTGGGCCCAATGCTTTTAAATTTTTTTATGAATGAACCTTGAAGCGGGTAGTAGTGTAATCTTTGCTGACAACACTAACCTGTACGAAAGCAGGTTGTTGTTTTTTCTGCAGAAAGATTTAGATTAACAGATTTAATATGCAGAACGTGACATATGATGTTTAATATGTATGCATTGGGGTTGAAGAAACAAACATGCTACATATATATATATACTAAATGGAAAACTATTTGGGGAGTCATCTTTAGAAAAAGATTTTATGATAGACAATAGACTTCACAACAATGTGCTTTGTCACTCAGTCGCTGCAATAGCCATTCAGGTGCAATCATGTATAAACTAGTTGAAGAGCCCGTTACACGGGCAACAGTGCAACTGCCAGCCGGTCACTGGGCAGTCATTCACAGTAGAGACTGCCCACACGTCAGCTGATACAAAACTAGACGCTCCTTCGGAGCATCCAGCTCTGTATCAGCCACGGCGCGGGCAGTCTCTACTGCACATGACTGCAGCACGCACAGCAGTCTCTACTGTGTATGACTGCGGCGTTACACACGTTTTAGCGAGTTATTATATAGAATAAGGGCCATAATTCTTAGTAGCAATATAGAGAACAGTTTTGGACACCGCTTCTCAAAAACACAATAAATTATTGAACAATATTGAGAAATATGATAGTTTGTTTCAAAACAGATTAAATGTTGATCCAGGGAAATATCCTGCTGCCTTTTGATGCCAGGAGGTTGTTTTTTTCCATTCCTGGCTCAATTCAAAAATGGCTTCAATTGTTTGTTTTTCCCTCTGGATCAACATGTATTATAAGACAAGGGCATAACTTGAATACATCATTCATTATATTTCCTTGAATGAGAACCGTTGGTCAAAATATTGGTTATATATTCCTGAACATAAGATATATGTACACTAAACTCAGTAACTCTACCAAAGCTTGTGTAATTCATTCCAAGTCTGCATGAACAAAGTTTTCATAGAACAGTTCACACATGCATGATAGTTAGCTGTACATAATAGTTACATGTATATAACTCATTTCATACTTTAGTTTTATTATTCCTTAGCCCCTTAAGGACCAGATGTTTTGTGTTGAACACCCTCTGGTCATTAAGGGGTTAAACAGTTTCAATGCTACAATTCTCAAATCAATATATATATAAAAGAAGACTTTGTGCCTGGCAAAACACACCCAGGGGTGGCAGTAAAAAGGATTACTGCTCCCATTGGGTGATTCAATGGGGGTGTGATTTTTGGCCCGCCCCCACTATCCAGCCCACCCACCACTAAGGCTGAAAAAAAATGTCTGCCACTCACTCCTACACTACAGACACACACACATGCCCCCCACACACTGGCAGACACATACACACATATACACACATGCATGCTGAGCAGCTGAGGATGATGGGAACTATGTTCAAACTACAGCTGGAAGGCCATGGTCCAATCTGTATTATGCAGCTTCTTTATTCCCTGTCTGTGAGCCTGCACAGCCCTGCCAATTACTACAAGTGAGCTGATTTCTAAACAATAAGCAGGCAGGATGCTGGCTTGCTGGGAAAGTGGAATAACGGCAGAGAGGTGATCAGGCAGTGCAGAGCAGGGCTTCAGCTAAGCTGGTAAGTGGCAGAGACATGGGTGTGACTGTATTTATATATTGCACAAAGGGAGAGAAAGAGAGCAAATTGTTTGTCAGTCTGTCTGTAAGTAGAGGTGCCAATTCCTGCAATCATTTCCATGCTGTACATAGCTCACTGTATAGCATGTATGACAAACTATTTATATATGGTCTGGCACTAAACAGTATAGGAGGGACAGACACTGTTTGAGACCCTATCCCTCTGCTCCTCTATTTAGGAGATCACACTGTGTGGTGTATATACAATAGGCTGACCAGACCTCACCTTTAACCGGGGACACATAGGAAATAGGCATATTTCAGGAGTGCACCAAAATCAAAGCAGCCCTGGAGTATGCATTTTTCATATGCGTCCCTGGTTAAAGGTGAGGTCTGGTCACCCTAATATACAAGTGTATCAGATTACTCCACATCAGTAAAACCCACAGTAATGTGGGTATAAACTTCTGTATATATCTGTTAAATTAGTCTGTGTAAAAAAATACTTTCATCTTCTTCTAAATCATTCACTTACAGAAATAGTAACTTAACCATTTCAATGCCAGAGGAGATGCAATGCATTGCTTACCCCCTGGCACTCAAAGGGTTAAAAATTATCTACAATGGTCTGGTACTGTATAGCAGTGGTTCTCAACCTGAGCTCTCAGTGGCTATTAACAGGCCAGGATTTTAGAATTTCCTTTTAAGAGCACAGGTGAGTTAATCAATATGACTGAGCCTCTGATCAACACACGTGTTCTAGCAGGGACATTCCTAAGTCCTTGCCTGTTAGTGGCCACTGAGGGCATGGGTTGAGAACCTCTGCTGGATAGTATACAGTCTGAATGTGTCTGTGTATAAGGACTGGCACCATACAGTATAGGAGGGACCATCCCTCTTTGACACCCAAATCCCTCTGCTCCTCTATTTAGGAGATCACACTGTGTGGTGTATATACCAGTGTATCAGATCGCTCCACATCGGTAAAACCCACAGTAATGTGGGTATAAACTTCTGAATATATCTGTTAAATTAGTCTGTGTAAAAAAATACTTTCATCTTCTTCTAAATCATTCACTTACAGAACGAGTAACTTAACCATTTCAATGCCAGAGGGGATGCAATGCATTGCTTACCCCCTGGCACTCAAAGGGTTAAAAATTATCTAACATACATCACCAGCCACGCCCCCAGTAACACCATCTAAAACACAAGTGACCCTCTTTGGTCATTTGAAATGTTGGGAGGTATGTTACTTACACTGCTCGCACCGTATGTATGTATGTTATGATTTGCATCTGTGTGTCACTGTTTGTGTATGTCAGTGCATGTGTGTGTATGTATGTGTGTTGCCTGCGTCTCTATCACTGTGTGTCCCCCTGTATATGTGTGTGTTTGCACATGTGTCTGTGTATCACTGTGTGTACCTTTTTGACACGTACACCCTACTCTATATTTCACTATCATTTATTAAAAAAAAAAACATTCCCTGCATAACATGACGGGCAACGCTGTCCCAAACTGCTAGTGTATTATAAAGCAAGGGTTAAAGACTTCTCCTTAACAAAAGCTGTTGCCTTCCTGGAAACAATATGTTCTTTCCAACAACTACAGTGACTACTCATTCCAATGAGATGTAATTTTAACCCTTTGAGCGATAAATGGGTGCACAGTGCATGGCAAAGTTATGTGTTGCACACCCCTCTGGCACTTGTTAAAATTCACATGAAACATGAGATCTTTGGCAAATAGAGCTTGAATTAAAAACGTTCATATTAAACATATGTAACTGTGGAAGATTAAACTTGGTTGGCAAATTAGTCACACAACCGTACATTACATAAAGAGAAGCACAATGTTTTCCAGAGACCACAAGAGTCTGTGTGACACACCCTTTCAAAATAAAATTCAGATCAGATCTCTAAATGACTATTCCACTTTTTATTTTGTTTTGTTTTTTTTAGATTTACTTTGGCATGTATTTTTCTATGAATCATAAGGATCATGTATTTAGGCTTTTCAACTTAACGGGATATTAATGGTTAATTTTAAGTTGATTTAATATTGTAGACATTAAAAAAGGTTAACATCTATGCAAGTCTTATCTCTCAAATCTTTATGGTTTGAGAGATATAACTTGTTAAAGTTAACTTTTCCTGGCTGTTCCACTCAAGCCTACCATCTAGCTGACAGCTGCAGATTCCAGTCATTTGACCAGACAGAGGCTCTTCAACAGAGCTGAAATAACGCTATTTAGAAATAAATACTTCATTGGAACAGTCTACAAAGTGTGCTTGCAAACAAGGCACACTTTGTAGACCAATCTAAATGAAGTATTTGTCTTTAGATATTGTTATATTGGCACTGCTGAAGAGCCGCATCTGGTCGAGCGACCAGAATCTGCTTCAGACAGCTTTACAGCTCATCAAGCAGAAAAGGGAGGGACCAGAGAACTTTATTTTCCTATATCTCTCAAGAGAGAGAAGAATAAGTTCAAGTACTCTCTTTTAATTGTATCTACCATATAGTTAATACTATATATAGGGGACAAAATCTGTCGGATCTTTTGGTCCACAGTCATTTTTGCCAGAGTAGATGGAATACGGGGACACCTGGGATAGTGGGCACTTTTCCCTGTGGCACATGTTCTATTTGTAAGTATATTTGTAAGGCTAAAGAAATCTTTAGCTCTGTGGCTAATAAAAGTCTTAAGTTGCGTCATTTTGTTAACTGCCAAACGAGGAATTGTGTCTATGCTCGTAGATGTTCATGTGGTTTGGTCTACATTGGACAGACAACACAGCTTCTTAAGAGCCGCATTCAAAAACATATTTCACTTATTAAAAATGCGTCTCGAGACCAACAGAGGGGGGACACTGACTATTGTAGCGTCCCATTTTCTTTTGTCACATGGAAGTTCAATTGAAGGACTGGAGATCCTTGGATTAGACAGAATCAGGCTAAATATTAGAAAGGGTAGTGTCACGCATAAACTCCTTAAAAAGGAGGTCTGGTGGTTCTTTATGTTGCAGACCCTTTCTCCTTTAGGGCTTAATGAGGACATGTCATTTACTTGCTTTTTATAGTTGTAATAATATTCTTGTAACTAATAGCAGTATATTTTGTTTCTTTTTGATTTCTAATTTTTTGTCTTTAGCCCACAGATTCGTTCTGCTGCTGTTTCTTTGGAGGAATCTTTGGAGGATAACTCAATATGGAGATTTCTCATATGTGCTGCTATGATTTTTCACTCTATGTTGTTACATTTAATAATGTGATTTTGTATTTAGTGTATTTTCTGTATATTGTATATTAATTATTGTATTTTTAAAGCCATGATATTGTTACTGTTTGGGATGGGCTTGACTATGTATTTTTTGGTTTTTGCTTATGGTCTTGATGGGTGCACCCGATTATGGAGTTCGGCTGCTAGCCAGCCGACTCTCCATGGGACCAATTTCAATGTCTACTGATAGTTTGAATTTTAATGATTTGTATATTTTGTTCAACTGTGATTGTTATAGATTGCTTGATACTTTGTATTGAATGATTACAGGTTTGAGTTACTATTACGAGAAACGATCGGTCACGTGGTTATAAACTAATGGATACTATTTTCTTGTTCTGATCACGTGATCCATTTCGTTCTGATCACGTGGACTGGGTATACAGATGTCACGGTTTGTTAAGACTCTCAGACGCAAGGTTAGGTAAAATCACAACTTTATTGAAAAGTTTAAAACCACCCCTTAGGGTAACATACACATTCATACATATATCTTTATTGACAGAAAAGGTAGTAATAGCAATACTGATACAGGCTCTACCGGCCTTGCCAATATACCGGGCAAGGCAGCCAGGAAGTTGGCACAAATATGGATAGGCTTTACCGGCCTTGCCAATATAAAGGACTGCAGAGCAACAGCAGCAATGTCTTTCACTTCCTGAGTGTCACACCAATGCACATTCGCTATTCTTATAGGCCTATGGTTAATTGAGTCTCCGCCTACTTGCTAGGCCTTATAGGCCTTATAGGCCTCAGTCTACCAATACTCCTTTGCCCTTTCGTGGTGTACCTGTGCATTTGCTCTTGTGATATTCCTATGCTCTGTCCCGTGTATGACCTCTGGCTACGTCTGACTCCGGTTACGTTTGATCCCTGACTTGTTGCCATCCGCTCCGGTCTGACCCTTTGGCTCCATCTGACTACCCGCTCTGGTCTGACCCTTTGGTTCCGTCTGACTACCCGCTTCGGTCTGGCCCTTTGGCTCAGTCTGACTACCCGCTCCAGTCTGACCCTTTGGCTCTGCGTGACTACACGCTCTGTGCTGACCCCGGCTTGGCTGACTATCTGATACGGTACTGATCTTAGCGTGGCTGACTTACTGCTCTGTGTTCTCAACCCTTGGCCTGACTGACTCCTTTCTCTCGTTAGACCAAGCTGTTCTTCTCCCGCTGTGCCGGACCTTGTCTCTGGCTATTCCATCCTGCTTGTTACTACCAGTTAATGCCTTGGGTACTCCCTAGCTTTCTAGGGATTTCTGTCACCATTGCCTATTGCTACCCTAGCGTTCTGGGGTACCTGTGAGTCTTCATTGCCTATAGGTTTAACCTAGCATTCTTTGGAAGTCTCTCTCGCTTCTCTTGGGCGTTTCCGCTTCTCAAGCACTAGTAGCTCCTCCCATAATTGGTACCAGTACTGTCTGTAGTCAGATTTGGATCAGCCTCTCTTCTGTCAGTGGATCCTGTGCTGTCACCATACCTGGCTAGTGAAGGTTGGGGAAGTGCTTGTGCACTGTCTCCAAACCTGGTCCTGTGAGGGTTGGGAAAGTACTGACCGTATCTTTTCTGTTCTAATATTTAATAAAGATATTGATTTTATGGATGGATGGTCAGACAAGACTAGATCATATAAGTAGCGGGAAGTCAGCCACAACCACAGGTCTGTACCAGATTGGATGTCCACTAGTCAGGAGGCAACACGGAGAGGATAGTCAGACAGAGCCACAGGTCAGCACCAGATAGGATGGTCAGACAAGCCTAGGTCATACATGGAGTGGGTAGTCAGCCAGAGCCACAAGAAAGCACCAGATTGGATGGTTAGACAAGCCTAGGTCATACACCGGAGATCAGAAGAATAAACAACTAGAACTGCACTGGACACCAACGTAAGGGAAAATGAGCCCTGTGTCCAGGCAGCTTATAACTACCAGCACCCTGGGAAGGAGGAGCACAGAACAAGCTGATGCTCTATAAATACGGTGCGCACGTTACTCTCCTAATACATGTGCCCGTAATAGACATATGCGGCTCGAGCCGCAGAAGGAATGAACGCGGCAGTCGTGTGAACAACTGGAAGCGGCAGAGAGCTGCCACAGATCAGAACACAGCCGGTCAGTGAGGGAGCAGGACCGTGACCAGCTAGCTGCCGGCCGTGAGGTAAGTCACATCTGTGACAAAAGCGATGCATTGCGTACCCTTTTCACACTCAAAGGGATAAGCTAAACATCAGGAATCCAAATCTGCTGGGTTTAACAAGGACTTGAAGTAAGTAGAGCACATGAATATTAGGGGTCTGTTTGATCCGATTCCCCCCAAAAGAGAAAGTGGCATTGATTGGTTTTGCTGGTTATTACTTTGGAAAAAACTGCTCTTCTGCTTTTTTCTGCTGTGACCCACATTAACCATAGAAGCATACACTGTCGCCCAGCATCACCCCATTTTAACCATAGAGCTACACACTTTCCCCCATCCTTGCATCACAGTAGTCATAGAACAACACATTGTGCCCTCAACTTTGCTTCACATTATCCCTAGAACCACCCACTGTCCCCCACCATTGTCACACATTATCCATAAAACCACATATTCCCTGCCAGCCTTGCCTCACATTATCCATAGAAGCACACACACTGTCCCCCCCGAGCACTGCCCCATGTTAGCCATAGAATGACACAATGTCCCCCCCAGCCTTGCCTCACATTATCCATAGAACCACACACTGTCCTCCAACATTGCCCCACCTTATCCATAAAACCACACACTGTACCTCTGGCATTTCCCTACATTAATCATAAAATAACACAGTCCCCCTAACATTGCCCCATGTTATCCACAGAGCTACATACTGCCCCCCCCCAATATTGCTCTCTATAATTTATACACCCACACAATGACCCCCCAACATTGCCCCATGTTATCCACAGAGCTACATACTACCTCCCCCCCCAGTATCGCCCTATATTATTCATAGACCCACACACTGAACCCCAAACATTGGCCCATTGCATCTGTAGAACCACACTGTCCCCCCAAAATTGCCCCATGTTATCCATAGAATCATACACTGCCCCCCCAGTATTGCCCCATGTGATCAATAAAACCATGCACTGTCCTCTAGCATCACCCAACATTAACCATACACCAAGCAATGTCCAGCCTTGCCCCATGTTATCCATAGAACTATGCACTTTTCCCCCACCCTTGCCCCACATTATCCACTGAACCACACAATGTCCCCCCTGTGCTGCCCCACTTTAACTGCCCCAGCCTTGCATCACAACAACCATAAAACCTCAAATTGTCCCTCCAGCATTGCTGCATTTTATCCACAAGACCACATGCTGTCCTGCCAACCTTGCTCTACAATAACTATAGTAGCAAACACTGCTCCCCCCAGCATTTCCCCACTTTAACTATAGAGCCACATACTGTCTCCCCAGACTTGCCTCCCACCCACAGGACAACACATATTTATCCCTCAAGCACTATCTAAGCCATTGTAGCCATAGGAGTGTCCTGCTGAACTGGTAACAAAAGAAATACACTACTGAGCCTGACCTCCCCACAGGAACTGGCAAATTTCCAGTGGAAAATTTCAGGAGGTTGGATAAAAGGCAAAAAGTTTAGCCTTTATCAATTTGTGGAAATATTTGTGGGAAATGCAGCAAATTCCCACAGGAAAAAAAATAAATTTTACCCATTCCTAATCGTGAAAACAAAAACTGTTTGTGGCACATGGTGACTGATGTTGCATTCCACTGTTCTAAATTATTCTTCCACAATCAAGAGTCCAGAAACATTTTTCAAATCCTTAGAAACCTTTAGTTAATATTACTTAAGAAGTTCATTATTGTTTTCTACACTTTTTTGGCTTTAGTAAACATATTTCCACATATTTATAATATGTATTTCTTGAGCATGATTCTTGATTCTTATGGAATGTACATTTATTTCTAGGGAACTGTCATTTTCATTTTTGTCAATAAAGAACTGCTGTTGATTTCACTTCTCTCCTTGTTATACAACCAAACATAGTAATTTCTCGGCTTAATTTTCAGACTCAAATATAATAATATTGCTTACTATTGAAACCAATTACAATCTTTATAATAGTTCAGTAGAATGTAGAATAATCAGAGTATATTAGCAGAATGCAAAATGATCGGTATAAATCTTTTCACATCTGGATTTTATCTGGTACTTAGATGGAAATACTTCAATACTTATTTTATTGCCCATTTATTTTTATTTCTTCTGTTTATTTGAAACAGTGGTGTACTGAAATGTGCCACAAATCTTCCTATGATGATACAGTTCTGTTGCTTTCTTCTTAATTGTTCACGTAAACCCAGTGCCGATAATGAATATCATTCTCAGATATCTTTCAATTAAATTTCAGAACTATTTCCTGAAACAAATCTTTAATCAATGTTAATTCTTCGGGATCCTCTGACATTTTTCCTATTCAAAACTGTTTATTATTTACATCTATAGGAATTGCCTTCTTAATATTTAACCCCTTAACGACCCTTGATGGTCATAGCATGTCATGAGTTGTTATACCCTTAACAACCCATGACGTGCTCTGACCGTCATGGAATTCCAAGCTCCCCCCGTGGCTGCATGCTGTTGGGGGGAGTCTGGAATCCGAATCGCCAAAAAAAAAAAAAATGCTCTGTGGTCATTAAGTGACCGCAACATGCCTGTGCGGCCGGTCGTTAAGAGGTTAATATATCAGACTGCAAGTCTTCTGGCAGCAAAAGCCATTACATCTAAAGCCTTAACATACAAACTGCACTTCATGAAAATGTGTTTTTAATATTTTAAAAGATCATCTTTTCATTAGTACACTGTAAAGGGCAAGAATGGGTGCCCCCACAGAACACATGTAAGTCTAAATTTTAGATCTTAAAGTAGAGTGTAGCCTCAAAAAACAAACAAAAAAAACAACAGTGACAGAAAGAAAATGTTTACAAATGGTAACCTAAAGTACAGGGAATATAAATGTATATAATCCCAGATCATTTTTAAGTGGTTTTGTAAATCCCATGAGAATCCTTGTTTCACATGCATACAAACAAACAAATAAAGATAATCTGGTTCATGGAATTTAATTTCTAATTGTTTAATTTATAGATTAATTACAAGTTCATCAAGATCTCAAAAACTCTAATAAAACAACAGCACAAAAACAGATATATAAACCCTGTTTAGCCTGACCTGCCAGTGCAGATGGCATTATCTCATTTTTTCAAACTGAAAGATGTACATTTTCACATTACATTATGTTGCTGAATAGTTTCCATTTTGTGGAACATGAAAAGCACTCTGTGCACCTTAATGGATGCATGTTAGATATCAACACATGCATGAATAGGAGAAAAAAAATTGGCAGATACTCAATTTGAAGAAATCAGTTTAATTGTTCTGGTGTCCATTGTTCTCTACTCATCCCACAAAGAGTGCTAGATTAAACACACAGAACATAATTGTCACTTTATTAGGGCATGTGATGTATTTAAATTGTGATTGCTATTATTTCTGCCCCGTTAGGAATCAAGGAAATAGGCACAATAACATTTGCTACATCTGTATACCACTAGAATCAATGGTCATGACTTCTTCTGGGGTTCGGAATATATTTTTTATGTTAAATGTTAGGATACCCTGGTGGTCATTGCAGAGAATTAATCACCTACTACCCCTTTCGAAAAATGTATTCAGCATCCCTCACCTTCTCTGCGGGCTCTGTCCTTTACCTATTCGTTAGTCATTCTGATAAATGCTGACTCCAGAGCCTATTTTCTCCTTAATTGGGAAGTGGAACTTGATCAAACCTTGTCTCTGCCTCAATGGAATAAGATTTTTAAACTTAATTATAGATTCACAAGAGACTCTAAAACCCGTGAAATTAATTTTAAATTGCATTCCAGATGGTATATGACTCCGACCCATCTTGCAATGTACTCTCCAATGATTTTTCTCCTTTGTTGGTGCTGCTCTAAGGCATCGGGCACGATGTACCATATTTGGTGGACATGCACCGACATCGTCCCTTACTGGTGCTCAATCCAAAGGATTCTCTCCGAGGCTTTGAAAGTCCAACTCCCACTAGATCCCCTACTTTACCTTTTCCTTTTTCCAGACCACTTGGACTTCCCCTTGCCAACTCATTTGCGAAATATATTGTTCCCATTACTTAACTCCGCAAAAGAGACCATTCCTCTGATGTGGAAGAATCCCTCTGCATCGTCCATCTCCTTATGGATATCTAGAGTGGATTCCATGATCGCTATGGAAAAATGCCACGCTATAGCCACCATTTCTCTGTCTTCCTTTTTGGACCTGTGGGAGCCTTGGACAACTTATAGGTCCTCTATGACTATCTAAGGAGGTGGATGTTGCCTGGAGTTGGTGCCTGACTCTTTTGTGTGGGCTAGACTGGATGGGAAGTGGGCCTCAGGCATTGATTAGGCCCTTGCCATTACGTGTTGCGTTGCACTCATAATATTTCGCAGAGCCATGAAATATTCATATTTGCTCCTCTCTCCTCTGTGAACTGATGGATGGACTATTGGATTCCTGAACCATAACCTTCCTTCTTTTTATTTTTTTCTCTCCCTCCCCCACCTACCTTAAGTCTCCTTTTTCACAATAATTTTACCATTTCGCTATTCCTGTAATCCTGCTGGATAACTAACCATTTTCCCATTACCAACACAATATACCTTTCATACCTGATGCTTTTGGTATTCAATTTGAGCCTTACATGCTAGTTTTTTTTTCTTTTTCGATTCCTGCCTTGAATACGTGTCTTATGCTGCTTGTAAGCTGTCCCTCAATCTGTATTAAGACTGCATTCCAACTTCTGTTATATGATACTGTATACTTGTTTTTCTCCTTTGTACGCTTTACCAAATTTTCAATAAAGTCAATTAAAAAAAAAGTTAGGATACATCTATCAGATCAGAATATGTTTATTAGAGGTTGAAACATATCTATTAAGTCAAAACGTTAAAGGGATAGTAATGTCAGAAAAAAGTATTAACTATATGGTAGACACAATTAAAAGAGAGTACTTGCACTTATTTGTATCTCTCAAACTGTTATAGTTTGAGAGATATAGGAAAATAAAGTTCTCTGCTCCCTACCCTTTCTGCTTGACAAGCTGTAAAGCTGTCAGAAGCAGATTCTGGTTGCTTGACCAGATGCAGCTCTTCAGCAGTGCCGATAAAACAATATCTAAAGACAAATATTTCATTTAGAACGGTCTACAAAGTGTGCCTGGTTTGCAAGCACACTTTGTAGATCGTTCCAATGAAGTATTTATTTCTAAATAGAGTGATTTCAGCTCTGCTGAAGAACCTCTGTCTGGTCAAACGACTGGAATCTGCAGATGTCAGCTAGATGGCAGACTTGAGTGAAACAGCCAGGAAAAGGTAACTTTAGCAAGTTATATCTCTCAAACCATAAAGATTTGAGAGATAAGACTTACATCAATGTTAGCCTTTTTTTAATGTCTACAATATTAAATCAACTTAAAATTAACCATTATTATCCTTTTAATAAATCTGAATAAAACCTTGCACCACATTTATCAAAGATAACATTATTGATGCCAATGGAGATTTTTCTTCTTGATAAATACATTAGAACTGTTTTCTTCGAGTTTACTAAATGTTTTATTTGATAAATGTGACCCTTGGTGCATATATGGCATGCTTCCTGTCAGAAGAAATAAAGTAGGTACATGTGCGTGTATATGTGTGTGTTGAAGAGTTAATGCCAGTATACCTATAATAGCTAGGTGAGCTCCCTCCCCCCACTCTGGAAGCAGCGTGCTGCCTGTTTGAAACAACTTCCGCTAGCTCCCTCCGCTGCTTGCATAACCACTTCAACTCAACATAGGTTTGTGTCGTGTGAGGAGCTTGAGGTCCTGAGGACACTACTATCCTTTCAATGAGCTGCATCTGTTATTCTAATATAGCCATGCATAAAAACTCTTCTGTAACTGTTGTAGTTCTGGGTTGCTCACCTGTGCTCACCATAGAGGGAACACTGTCTACAAGTGATCCTAACTTCATTTTGTAGGACAGCTTGCATTTCTGAGGAAGGGATCACAGGCAGAGTAGCAGCAGAAAGTCTGCACATATCCAGGATGCCTATTGTGTTACCATCCATGCCTACTGTGTTATCATAATATAACTTTTCTTGTGGGGTCCTCAAACAAGAATAGAAGGCTTGCTGATACAGTCAGTCAATATCAGGGAGATTGCTGATATGTTTCCCACTGGTTCTTAGCAATTCATGGGAAATGTCAGAGGCAACCTGATTGGTGAATGCAAGCTCCAGCCTTTGAAAAAGTGACTAGGAATCAATCTCCTACATGAAGGATATTCCTGTCATTATGTTCCCTGCTAGTTTGCCCTTATCCTGGTACTTCCGGGCACTATCTTATCCTGAATGCTGTGCTTTCTAAAGAATATATATGAGAACAGATGTGAGAAGAAGTGTTATCCTTTAAAAAAGACCAGTTCCTTCTTCCCTTGTCTGTTTTTTCTGTAAATATTCTACCCACATATAATTATGTCCCAGTCATGAGAGTCATTGTACCAAGAAACTTTCTGCTTCCTGACCTTTGTAATTCATGTCTGTTTTTATGTCTCTATACTTCAAAAATCAATAAAGAAATATTAAACAAAATATTATGAAGCAAAGTGTCATACAGTATATGTCTCTAGTTATAAAACTATTTAGGGGATTACCGCTTATGATATGATACTATCAAAACTGTGTTTCAAGCAAAAATCCCCTTTTCTATTATTGCAAGTTTCCAGCCAATAAAGTACAGAGGTTATAATACATTATATGTTTCTTCTTAATCATCACATACCAAAAATAATTAAATAATTCACGTCTTTATGTTTTATGAGAAAGTAAGCAGTACAACATAAGAACATTTCTTAATAAATTATATGTTCTTTCCTTTGAGGGTTGTCTTTATTGCATTAAGATATAGAAGTATCCGGTTATTTGTTGTTTCAATGTCACTTATGTACATCATAGAAGTATGAAAATATATTACCAAAAAGTGGTTGGTTTTAAAAAGAAAGCTTACAGTACAATAATATACTGCAAACCTCCCCAAGCCATGGTAGACCCATTCAGTGTGTGTGTGTGGGGGGCCTGTATTAAGCGGTTTTCCATCAGATTACAGCAGATTGGCCTTCACCTAAGCTCAATATGGTCTGCACCCTGTTTCCTCT
Organism: Rhinophrynus dorsalis; assembly: GCA_037306005.1. Classification (NCBI taxonomy): domain Eukaryota; kingdom Metazoa; phylum Chordata; class Amphibia; order Anura; family Rhinophrynidae; genus Rhinophrynus; species Rhinophrynus dorsalis. The sequence continues at coordinate 396,367,540 of CM074723.1, read as the reverse complement.
AATCAAAACACATATCCCTAAACACAAACACATTTTTTAGCCCATATGTTTCCATGTGAGTTTGAAGTACAATGCATTTCAGGCTCACTAGCAACAGAGGGTTTAATGTACAAATATAGTCCTAATAAACTACCCTGCCATCCCCAATTTCTATCCTATCCATCGGTTTGTATAAGCCAATCAAGAAGAAAGGGGTTAATGGTTAATGAAGAAAATGTTTGATTTTATTACAGGCTTGAAATACAATATGGGGGGTTACTTTATCCCTTGTCTCTCCATCCTGATCTGATCAGGAATCAGAATGGAGAGTGAATTTAAAATTATATGGGGTCCTGGGACCCCATTTCATGTTTTTTATTAATCAGAGGACACTTGTGTTCCCTCTCTTACAAAATTAAATGAAAAAATAAAAAGGGGGAGATTCAGCCCACGTTTTTAATGGTGATTTGCATTTTTTTTTTTTAACTGTTAACCACTCCGTTTGGCGGGTCAGCTTAAACAAACATCCAGCAAATAAGGGGCTAATCTGTGGTCACTTTAGTTTAATTTAACCCATATGATGCTTGTATGACTAGAACACATTGCTATGCAATATGTTCCAATCAATGCCATCACTGGAGATGTCAACTCAGGGAATTTTATCTATGGGTAGGATGTTTAGAGAAGTGGGTCACTGTAAGGTCAGGCAGGTACCCAAGAGGGATCTTTTGTCCCTAGCTACTGCTGCTAGATCCAAGGGTAAGAGAGAATAGGCGTTTTGTTCACCTGTTTCCTTTGTACCCAATTCACTAAAGCAGGAAATCCAGTTTTCTAAGGTTCCAAGATAGCCTTTAAAACATAGGCATGCTCCATGTCTGTGCTCAAACCTAGACTCAGTCTGCCTGCTCTTAGTAAATGTCCTCCCAGTGTGTACGTGCCCAATTACAACATAACTTTTATTAATACTATTCACGGTAAAATAACCAAATGCTAGTAATTGGGTCTGTGCTTAAAAACCATTACACATGAAATGGGACAAAATAGAACCCCTTGTCTTGTCAGTTGTTATGTGGGAAAGGGTTAAAGCAAGGGTAGCCAAACCTGGTCCTCAAGAGTAACCAACAGTGCTGGAGCACAGGTGGACTGATTAGTGGCTCAGTCACTTTAATTGGTCAACCTGTACTCAGCTACGGATATCCTAAAACATGCACTGTTGGTAGCTCTTGAGGACCAGGGATGGTTATCCCTGCTTTAAAAGGATAGTAATACTTAAGTTTTACAAAGCTGCACCTTGTAGCCCTTAACAAAAGAAATTAAATGCCTCCAGTGAGATCTCTCAAACTTTTATAGTTTGAGAGATAATCATATTTATATTTCCCCCCCACCCTGACGTCAGCGCTCTAGCTGACTGCAGGGGAATACGGTCCTGGGACAGGCGGAGGCTCCTCAGCAGAGCTGAGATCAAGTTATTAGAAACCAAACACACTTTGTAGACCGTTCCAGTGAAGGATTTCTTTTCCAGTAACGCAATCTCGGCTCTGCTGCAGAGCTGCCAGCTGGTCCCGGGACCAGATTCCCCTACAGTCAGCTAGAGCTCTGACGTCAGGCAGGGGGGAACTTTTATTACGATTATCTCTCAAACCATATAGGTTTGAGAGATGGCACTGGGGTATTTAATTTCTTTTTTTTAAGGGCTACAAGATGCAGCTTTGTAAAACTTAAGCATTACTATCCCTTTAAAGTAACAAATATTACTTAAGATTTTGTACAGTTATTTTATTTGTAAAAACAATTTATAGTTTAGAGGACCAAAATTTGTGTTGCTTACATTATAGTTTGGCTACAATAATGGCCCCAGAAGGGAAATAGGTAAAATCCCTACAGCTCAATTAATGAAAGATGAATCCCTGCAGAGACGAAACCTCGAGTCACATCACATACTGGAGTTAATCTGGGGGAATTCTACCATAAGGTGTAAATGTCCAACTTCCCTCTCAGGGCCGGATTTCCTAATAGGCAGAGTAGGCAAGTTCATAGAGAGCCAGATTTTGAGGGGTACCTCAGATGTGCTGGCCACATCAATCTCAATTACCCTTCTCCAGTTTTATGCCTCTTTACAGCTATTATTTAACACCTTGGATGCTCGAGAGATCCACAATGAGTTGGAGGTCTCTCTAGCAGCCAAGAGGTTAAAACATTTTTCATTTTAGCTTGATAGTCCAAGAGTATTTTAATGTGCCAGGAAACAGTGGAGGGGACTGGGGTCATGTGAAGAGAGGGGTGTGGCCATGGGTGGAGCTAAGGGTGCCTTGCTAAGGGGTGCCTGGGATATAAATCCGGCCCTGTTCCCCTTTGTTCCCCACAACCATAACCATACATGTAAACCAAAAAATATGATAAACACACTGAAGTGTGTTAACTTTTACCTGGAGGGTAATTTATAAACCTTTTTGTATTGAAGACATGGACACAATTATAAGGTGGCAAAAGAGAGGTCACTGTTTATTTAACCTATTCAATCCCATGACTCCCCTCCATATCTATAATGTAGTGCTCCTAAAGGAGGCAGGCCCCCCACACCTGGCTAGTTTAGTCTGCCTTATGAAGGGGCTTGCTCCTAGGCAGGTCCTGCCCAACCCCTATTTTCCTAAGTAGCCCTCCACTTTGCATTTCTAGTCGTTTTTACTGCCAATGCTCCCTTGTGTGGCAGATCTGGTTATAGAACTCTGCTCCTTGCCTTAAAGCCCATCGAAACCAACTGACATACCCCATCAACAGAGTGCCCTGAAGAGCCACATTACAATCACCCACTTAAAGAGGACCCACTACAACTGAACCTCTTTTAGGCACCACCCGCAACTCAAACCAGGCAAAATTACTGTTATGGCCCTTTGTAATACATAAAGCTCCTGGTGGCCAGACACCACAATGCCCTGTTAAATTAATGCTAAGACACCCTTAAAGAATATATTTCGCCACTGCTCTGTGTGCTTTGCAACTTTATCCCCCATTATACCTGCTTTCCTGTAGGCTCCCAAAGTCTTGGAGACTAGTAGGGACTCTCTCACTAGACCGTCTAGCTCATAAAGTTAATGGACAAACAAAATAATCAGAGTGAGCATCAGGAGCTAGTCTGAACCCAATTCTCCTCAGACAAAGGGGTATATTTAAAGGTTCACGTTAAAACAGCTGCTAAGTAAAAAAGGCACATCGGCCGCGAATAATATATGATTTATGGCGGATTCGACAGGTAGCCTACAAGAATAGCTAACGGGCGTAGGCACAACAAAAACACGTAACACAAAAACCTGCGTTGCACCTTTTTTCACATCACCGTGCATTCCAATTACCCGTTAAAACACAACTCAAGTCAAAATGTAACATAACGGCTGGCGTTGGAGAGCAACCCTGATTGATGCACCAACAAATTCAAACCCACAGCCAATTCCAAGTCCCTAAAGTATCCAAAAAGTTCAACTACACCTATATATACCCCAAAATAACGGTCACACCCTGTCTGTGTTTCGAGTTTTAGCGAGCTAGAGCACAGGACCCAGGAGCGGAGGATAGTGTTAAGAACGAGGGAGAGAGGAGCAGTCATTGGAGGTAGAAGTAGTTTTTGGAGCGAAGAGAGATTTGGAGTTGCACCTAAATATACACATAGCACACTTTTGAACATATCACATACACCGATACAAACACTAACACATACACACAGAGTCTTTTTTTTTTTTTTTGTTATAACACCTAACACAATTTTTAAACTTTATTTTCTCAGTGTGAATCTGTGAGTGACAGAGTGTGACAGAGAGTGAGTGGGACTGAGTGTGTCTGTGAGGGCCTGTGTGAGTGCCTGGGTGTGAGTGGGTGAGTGATGGCGAGGAGAGGAGGACAGGAGAGAGGGATGGGGAGAGTAGTGGAGGAGGAGGAAGGTCATCCCTGAGCAGAGTAAGGGTGGGAGAGGGAGATCTGCAGTGTGGAGGGGGACCCGGCCCAGAAGAGTAGGCACACGGAGGGCAGGGACAGATGTGTCAGTGGGACGAGGGGTTCCTGTCACAGAGCACCACGCACAGGCAGGGTCAGGGCAGGTAGGACATTCCGGGCACAGCTCTGACACCTTGCAGGCCAGAGCTGAGGAGGAGAGGATCAGGGGTCCCCGCTTCACGGAAGAGGAGAACAGTGCTCTCGTGGTGGCTGTTCTAGAGAGGTAGAGTGTCCTTTTTCAGAGGGAGCGTTCCTTGGCCTGGATGCAAGGAGAAAGGCTGTCTGGAATCAAATATGTAGCAAGGTGAAAGCAGTGGCCAGCTTCAGACGGGACTTGGAGTCCATAAAGAAAAGAAGAGGCGACTGCAAGAGGGTGGTCAAAAAGAAGTTGAGTGATTTCGCCATGTATGCCCGAGGCACCGGAGGTGGTCCACCTGTCCCAATCACCTTCAGCAGATGAGAGGAGAGGCTGCAACATACTTTGTCATCCACGCTAATTGAGGGGTTCCCTGGAGGATCAGACACTGGGAATGAGAGGAGTCTACACGCTCCTGGTAAGTGCATCATCACATAAGCACATACCACATCAACCAATACAAGCGTCACACACAAACACAGTCACACCTCAACACATGCCCATCATTCATTCACACAACTGCACCAACACAGCACCCTGAGGGTTAAAAACAGGAAGCAATACAAGGACAAATGGCAAGGTTCAACCAGGGCCTAACCTGTCCAAGTCCCAGTTCAACCCTCTTGTTGCTGTGCTGATCACACACAATCCACACAAACCATGCTTTCAAACTGTTGTATGTTAAACATCATTACTGTTTCTACACAATGTCACCCATGTACCCACAGGGAAGTCAGCACATAACCCCTTGAGTGGTAGAGGGATTATCAATGCATCGCTCAACAATGCTTTGGCTACCCCTCCGTACTCAAAGGGTTAACAAACACAAGTCGACAGGGTTAGGATTACATGCTACACAGGGCACATTGACTAAGCGGTGTAAAAGACATGGAGTGAAGTAAACCCTTCCATACCATCACATCACCAATTCCCATGTTTGTCTATGGAGACTATTCAATAATATGGAACAAGTTATTGAGGGCTCATTGGATGGACTCTATAGAAAAACATTGGAAATGGAGAAATCACATTACTGGAGAAGTCATCATTTTCACTTCACCTCCACTCCAAGAGATCTTCATCACTGCTCACTGAATCTCAAGAGAGATGGATGAGGATGAACATCACAGTGCCAGTGAAACTAACTGGGTGCATGCGGAACACACAGGCCTTGAAACAACCAACACTGTGGAATTAAAGTATAACCAATTCGGCCTTTGTATTGTGTATGCAATAATTTACTCTGACTCGAACTGTCATATCATACATTTGGTTTTCACATGGATCCTCAGAAGTGGTGATGCCATGGATGGATGTTATACCAGCCACTATTTGCAGGATACACATGGGAACCAAATATTAAACATTGTAGTTTGTTCACCAACAGGCCATGATTGATGGATATCCCTGATTAAGCAAAGATGGGTCACTCACAAAGATGGAGTGAATGATCCAAACAGCAACAGGCCTTAATCAGAGAAATCCCTTAATACTGACCTAATTGGTGGCCTGGGGAATTAACTTGGACTGATACCCTCATGACAACCAGAAATCCACATGTCACTTAAATCATCTTGCATTCATTCTGTCATTGTCTACATTTCTAATTACACCATTTCATTTCCCCACACAGCATACTGGCCTGCTGCACAGCAGGAGGCAGTGGAGGAGGCACACACATCCCCAGATGAGATTCCTCTAGGGGAGCAAGAGGATGAGACTGGCACATGGTCACCTTATACAGCTGAACCGCCACCTCCAGCATCCTCTGCTGCACCCCCACCTCCCGAATCCTCTGCTGCACCACCACTTCCAGCACCTGCTTTCCCACCAGCTGCTCCCCCACACAACCAGGACTGGTTGTATTTTGAGAGGTTTATGCAGTTGTCCTCCTCGGGACATTACCACCCTGCTGCAGCACCACCACCACAAGGAAGGTCCTGGCTGCCCGGGACTGTGGCCACCCCTACATATGTGCCATATGTCCATCCCCCCAACCTACCCTCCTGGATGGCTCCCCAGTATAGGCCCAGGTACTACCCGAGGGGGGGCCAAGCAGCTACCAGTGGCCAAGGTATGACCCCTGGCCACTGGAATATGAGCACCTGGGCCTCAACCAAGGGAACACTTTACCCCACCACCACCACAGGGATCAGTGGGCAGCATGGAGCCACTGGATGTGGTGGGCACATGGCCAAAATCTGCAGCAGCAACCCCACAAGCAGACATGGCACCAGCAGAAACAACAACCCCACCAGCAGATACAGCACCAGCTGACTCCAGCAGCAGCAACCCACCCAGCACACTCACCAGGCACATGGATGGAGGTGGAGTGCCTGGAGCTACAAAGGAGGCAACTCAGGGAATCCCAGAGGACCAACACATCAGAAGGCTCCAAAGGGATTCCCTGAGGAACACTCAAAGGATACTACCCAGCATCCATGCCCTGGAGGTACAGCAAACTGTGCTGACAACAGAACTCAGGCAGTACCATTCAGGGATGATGGACATGATGGGGCAGCTGCTGGTGGAGGTGAGAGACCACAACTACAGGGAGAACCTGCGTGTGGAGAGGGAGCAGCACTCCACAAAGGGTTCTACTGCACCCACCTCTCCCTCCAGTGTGACCCCTGAAGCAACACCAAGGGCACAAAGGGTGACCAGGTAGTCAATCAGGCCATCCATGGCTGGCACCAAGCCCAAGGTCACCCCAAAAAGAAATAATAAAGAGGTCAACATGTTATATTACCCCCAAATAAAACACTCACTTCTACATTTTAATCCTGTCTGAGAATGTTTGTGGTTACTGATAGATTAAGTGGCAAAGATGTTTCCAATGAGTTGCAAAGCAATGCAGTAAACACAACTTCTGCCAAGGGTACATGATTGTAGAATGTTTGAACATGGGTTAGCACACATATCACACACAACTTTGTCCAAATTCAACTTGCAATCACCACTTGAGCCAAATAACATGACAGTGTTATATGGCCATGATGTGGGTTGAATTTGAACAACAGATACCTACCCCTTAGCACAACAACTGGTGCAACACTGTGAACATTCATCTGCATCAATTGTTGTGGTTTAAGGGGTTAATCAAACAGCTATTTGACTTAGCTGAGAACTAACAGGCAGGATAGATGATAGAACATGCAGCTGAATAGGCTGTGATTTACACTCTGATTGTGAAACTGACTTACTGGAGAACCCAATGTTCACCCTAGGATTTCAATGTGTGTGCTACACATTGAAATCATAGGGTGAACATTGGGTTTCAATGTGTAGCACACACATTGAAACCTTAGGGTGAGCATTGGGTTATCCATTAAGTTGTGTTGATGTTTTACTAAGGTTGAAACAAGCTTCACCAGTGATATCACTTCTCCACTTAGTCTGTTTGTTTGGTAATGTAGCCCATGTACTGAGATATGTCAAACCAAAGCAATCTCAGAACATTGGTTACATTGATCACCATGTAAACTGTGAACATGACATCACTGTGGAAGTAATGTCCCCTGTATCGCCTCTTTATCACTCACAACACACATTAGTGTATCACTGCCATAATCTCCTTGCATGAATACAAGGAGATGTCTAATCCAACATTTATTCATACAGACACAGATTGAATATTGATGGTTCTCCTTTATTGTGTCTCAAACTACATTAAAACATACATGTGTTTTCTGTGTGCCTATATGCATTGAACACTTGTATGAGCACACAAAAGGTACATTTAAACTAAATATGAATACTTTGGAAACACTACTGAACTGCTCATGTGTTGTCCACAAGGTTTGGTAACTCTGTAGATGAGCATTCTTACTGTATAGGTTTCATACCTGGATGTTAGTACACACATGAAATTGTGTCTTCTGTGTATATGTGAATGTTCCAGTAGAGGTTGCTGTGAACATCAGGTCAAACATTGCATCACCAACACAATAACTTGAAATATCAAGGTGTGAGCTTCATGGAAGTGTTATCAAGGCTTCAGTCCAGTCACATGGAAACTCCTCAGTTCAAGGATGGATCATGCTATGGATGCCTGTGGAACAAGAGGACAGTATTTGGAACAGCACCCTCGAACTGATCATCATGCAACAGCTTCAACATCATTACCCCCTTAATCTTTTCCGTTACAGGGGAGTACACAGCCCATTGCTTTGTAATGTGTTGTCTACTTGCCTGTAACCCATTATGGGGAGAACTAAGGGGATGTCAAACAGCCTGAGGGATATGTAGTGATAAAAAGAAGAAGGGGAGAAAAAATTAGCACCCCTATGCGGACTCAATGAATCAAAAAGTAGTCCACCACTAACATCCAAAGGTGCGTACTCACAAAATGAATGGCCGGGTAATGGTATATACCAAACAAGGCAATAAGACAACTGAGGATATATAACTTCCCCCAGATACAGTGTCGTTCAATGGTGGGTTGCTCTCATATAACTCGTTCCCCCCCGGAGCGGCTTGAAACTCACAGATATGATGCATGACATAAAAAGCAAACAGAAGAGAGTCCAATAGTGTAATATGTAACCAGTATAGCAATGGATATATAGAAATATAAAGGTTGCACTCACATGTAAAAATGGTCAGAAAGCTGCTTTCAGTCAATCAGACAAACAAGCTTGTGGAGAAATTGCTTCCGTCTCCACTCGGAGGGCTGGTGATCAGCAACAGAAATGCTCTAGACAAACAGCTATAACTGTGGTCGGAATTGGCTGAAGGTGCCACAGTTTGCCCACCTCTGGTCAATACGAAGACAGCTGGAATGGCTTTTGGATGCAGACTTACACAAGACAAGTTCTAGCTGTTTGTCCAGGGGATTTCTGTTGCTGATCACCAGCCCTCCGAGTGGAGATGGAAGCAATTTCTCCACAAGCTTGTTTGTCAGATTGACTGATACCAGCTTTCTGACCATTCTTACATTCTTAGTGTGTTGGCACCAATTCACAGGACTGATGATGGACCTGCATGGTTTGTGTGAATGCCTGTGTTATACTCACAGCTGAAGTGGTCCCTGATCAGTCTGTCTCTCATCTGCACCCTTCTCAGGGTCTCCTTACCATAGCCAATGTCCACTGGCACATCAGGTATGGGGGGGGGCTGGATATCGTCCACCAGACTAGTGTCCACTGCGATGGTGTGTACTATTGCACATGCCATTATAATGTCACACACTTTGCCTGGGGCGTACTGCAGTGCTCCCCCAGAGTGGTCCAGACATCTGTCATGGTTTCCCAAAGATAACTCAGGAGTCACACCGGCATAGTAAAAATAACAATCTTTATTAAGAACAATATAAACAGTATACACAATAAATAAATACGAATCAGGCAATAACCACGGAAAGGCAGTAGAAATCCCACTAGAGGACAGCAACTCTATCAGTAATAGGAGTCTGATAAAAGAGGAAACTTTTACCAGAGACCGGCACACACCCCTGTAGTCTCTGTATACAGGAATGAACGAAGATACGCAGCAAGAGACCACCTGACTCATGCCTGCAGTCAGTGGGTAGGCCCAGGATGTCTGCTATGCACAAGGGGTAGGCAAAAGAATAGTCAGACAGAGCCACAGGTCAGCACCAGAATGGATAGTCAGACAAGCCAGGTCATACACAGTACAGGTAGTCAGCCAGGGTCACAGGTCTGCACCAGATTGGGTGTCCATTATACACAAGGGGTAGGCAGAAGAATAGTCAGACAAAGCCACAGGTAAGCACCAGAATGGATGGTCAGACAAGCCAGGTCATACACAGTACAGGTAGTCAGCCAGAGCCACAGGTCAGCACCAGAATGGATGGTCAGAAAAACCAGGTCATACACAGTACAGGTAGCCAGCCAGAGCCACAGGTCTGCACCAGATTGAGTGTCCACTATACACAAGGGGTAAGCAGAAGACTAGTCAGACAGAGCCACAGGTCAGCACCAGAATGGATGGACAGACAAGCCAGGTCAACACAGAGCCCAAGTAAAACCAACTGTGATGAACAACAACGCAAGGGCAACTGAGAATTGGCTCAGTTCCTCTTTAAAGCCCAGCCCAGGAAGTGGATGGGAGAAGATATCAGCCAAGCAGCATAAAACATTCTGCTTCTTTTTGCCTGTAAATGACGCATCCCACCTCGATGCGTCAAACCGAGCACCAAACCCAGCTGGCAAGAGGACATGGACGGCCAGTGATGCTGCCAAGAGCGCTCAAATCAGGCAGTCAGCGGCGTCTGGGAGGAGGCGACCGCAACATATCGACACCACCTGCATCCTTGGTAGCCGCGTCGCTGGAACTAGTTAACTGTCACAACATCTGAATCGGGACTTGAAGAGGCCGAAGGTCCGCTCAGTGGCATTCCGTGTTCTGCCATGAGTCTGATTATATCTTTCCTGGGCATTGTTTTGGGGATTGGCGACCGAGATGAAGAGCCATGGTTTGCAGCCATAGCCAGCATCACCTGTAGAAAGTGAGTGACATGTTGAGACAAGGAGCACATGTTGTGTGAATGATGTTTTCTGAGGTGTATGTACTAACTGTGAGTCAGGAGCATGCTGAGCAGTGTTATGTGTACACCTGTGGATGTGGTGTGATTAAAGGAATAGCATTAATTTATTATTACTATCCCCCATATTGTACATATTTGTAAAATAATTTAATAGCCCCCAGGTTCATCTCTCAAACCTTTAACTTTGCCTTCGGTTATCTCTCAAACCATAAATCATGACAGCTCCCGGGATACTTTGCACAGACATTCATAATCCTCATGTTGCTGTCACACACCATATGCACATTCATGAAGTTCTTCCTATTGATGAATAGATGTCTAGCATGTGCTGGAGCTTTGATACTGACATGGGTGCAATCTATTGTGAAGGTGTTTGTTGTCCAGATAAGTGTTTGCCGGTGTGTTTGTGTTTTAAAATGTACTGTGTTCTGATTGCTGTGTCTCTGTCAGTTGTGGTTTTGGAGTTGTGGGGTGCAGGTTGTGTCTGGATCGTCTGGTGATGTTGCACAGGTGAGCTTGTTTTGTATTGCCAGATGGCCGTGTTGTGTGATAACCCCCATTGTTCCGTGCCATGCTGTGTTGGTGTTTTATTGGAAGGCCTTGTCCCTGTGGTGTTGCTTGGTTGTTGTGTGTGTCAGTGATTTGTTGTGCATGGACATTTTTTTGTGTTCATTTGGCATTGCACGGGTTCGTTTTTCCATTTGCATGCTTGTACATTATGCGGTTTGTCTTTAACAGGTTTTTCTTTTTGACAGTTATGTGTCTAAAGGCTAACAAAACTGGGTCTTAACTTTTAGCCGTTAAATGTATCTTTTTTTCTGGCGTTAGCAGTCCTGCACTCCTTTGAATGGCTCTGGGAAGTCTTGTTCCATGAGTCTCAATGCACGTAAGTCTATTGGCCATAATGATTATCAAACTACCGTTAGCTTACAACACTTTAAAACACACAATAGTGTTTTTTTGCCTAACGCCTGGCTTTAAATCTACCCCTGGCACATAAATTTTCCAGAACTGAATTTGTATAACATCTCTTTCCTTAACAGTTTTAGAAATAGAGGGGATGAGGATTCTTTCTCATTAAAAGCAAACACTTCTCCCATGTTATATATTCAAAAAGAGACAGTCTTATGAATCTCACTTTCCTCTAATACTAAGCAATCACTTTACCAGGTGGTCACATGTCCCTTTTGGGCCAGCTCTTACCAACAGTAATGCTTGCTCAAAGGACTGCTATTGGATAGTGCACAGGTATTTATCTAGGGTGTCATGTATTGAAGCCCTCCTATCCCCATGAGTATGATAAATTATAATTTAAATTACAAATTAGGGACTAGAGACAGCAATTGACTTTAATAACTCTTGTGAGATACATACAGGTTTTTTTTTAAGTTGAGGTGAATGACTTCATGTGCTCAACTTCCACCTGATGTCTGTGCAGTACTGTGGTGCAGGTGATCAAAACCAAATGGGGTCAGGCTCTGTTCTCTTCAGGAACCCCACCATCTTTATGGTTTGGGGGTCCCCTTGACTTTTTTCTTTACTTCCCCAGCCAGAGGACCACAGAAGGTTTGGATCTTCTGCTCTGCGGTCTTTGTCTTCCAGCTTTTCTTCTTAGCTTCAGCCTAAGTATGTGGCATGATACCATGAAAAAAGATTTCAATCTGGAGATTGAAATATCACACTACTATATTTTTACCAAGGAAACAATTACTATTGTGTAAAACCAGACACATGAGGAAATTATGTAACCTTGTAGCTGAACCACCATATGTAGTCTGTGTCATCATAATCAGATGAATTACATTTACTTTACTATGTTCAAACATTCCTCAGGTCTGTACCCTAGATAAACACTCCCAAAACCAAACACCCTTTCCCTCCTTTTCCTCATCTTATATGACAAATGCTCATGGAGGGAAGCTATTAAGCATGCAACATTATCCTCCACCCGATGGGTTTAACCTCCAGAAAACTAATCCCCAAATAAATTTCCCCACACTAACTCCCCTTCTTTTAGTCTTGCCTCCTCTACCTTTCCTAAGCTTGAAACATTTTTCTTTAACTTTCAGACTTCAACCCATGCAATGACCCAAAATATGCAGTGTCAAAGTTAGAAGGCCCCCAAAATCTTAGGACTCACCCTGACATAAATCATCATCCTCTCCTCTCGTCTATTCCCCATGTTCTATACCATCATCCCTGGGACACACCAGCTGCTTCAGTGCTGCTTGATCTTTGCTGACCACTTGATGTGTACGGATCAGCCACCATAATGCTCCTGCCACAAGAAAGAGAACCAATGCCCTGAAAAAAACCCTGACACCTAAGCCTATGCTGAGGCCCAAAGGCCATAATACTGAAGGGGTAGATAAAGAGAAGGGAGGACAACCTAGGGTGAACTTTGGGAGGGAAATATCACAGGATAGAACTGACTCTGCAGTGCCCCAGATAAGGTACCTCTTCATTCAATGACATTACCTTCCCCCCAGCTCCATGAGGAGCCCACCAAGAGCAAAGGAAAGGAAGGATGAACAGCAGGGAAAAGCAGGAGGAGGACAAGAAACATATCAGGAAATTGACAGGGTGGGAGAAAGCAGAGGAACAAAACCAGAACCATAGTTAGCAACTGAAGAAATGAAAGAGGGGAAAAAAGCAGAGACAGATGAAAAAAGCAAGGAAAAGAGTGCGGTTGAAGATGATACAGGCCTGACTTGTGTCCTGTTCCTGCTAGATGATTTCTTGGGGGTGGGGATATGCAATGGTTATTCTGCTCTATGTACTGGGGACATCTGAATTGTCCTCTTGTATGCTATCCTGATCCAAATTGAAGCCTTTAACAGATAAAAGAAAAACAGTGAAATCCAAAGTTATACAGACACGACTCTGTTTAAATCCAAAGCCCCACCCCTAAATTTCACACCTTAGACTGGGAACACCTCCATACCTCCCCCCACCCTTCGTTGGAGAGGGCAGATTCCTTTGTTCACTAAAACCTTCCCTTCCCAGTCCCAGGTTGGAGGAAGGGAAGAAGGAACTCTGGGCCCTCCACCTTATCCTAGACTTTGAGTGGAATTTTCACCATCATAGCTCAATTATATCACTTGATCTTCCCCAGAGTAGCAATGTTACTACCAACAAGATGGAAGGCTCCACACATATATGGAGTCCACTTAAATAGGAGCAGACTTAGTAAAAATTGCCTTATGGCTCTTTCCAGCTTGTTTGTGGCTCTCAGATCAGTGTATTAATCCTCATAGACCCACTGTATCTGCCTTTTAAGATGGACACAGGAGGTATAAGAGCACCTGTATCATGCACAACTGGAATCTGTTTATGAAGTGCAGCATAGATAAACAGGGGGAACATTGTGGTCTCCTTTTAGACTCCCATTTTTATCCCTCGTTGGTATACTGGGCTCACAAGGAAGCACCAGCTTAATCAGCAATTCTGCTACCAGGGGTGCAGATGTGTCGCTAGGGAAATTAGCTGTAAATAGCTGTCCTTTAACTTACTACAGCTTTCAGTTCTGTTTATGCTCTTCCAGTCCTTACAGCTGCTTAGTTTTTCAATTAATACATAGAATAACCAAATTAATATTCTATACTCTTCATTCAGTATGGAAATAAGGTTTAAAAAGTTAAGAGTTAATTTAAGCAAAATAAGCATAGTTATGGAGCAAACCAACTGCACCACAGATGGCAAATACAATTGGGCTTTTAGGGTTGAATAGTAGACAGGTTTTCAATGTATTGTATGTTTAAAAACCCATTTAAATTAATAGAAATAACAGGACTTTTCAAGTCTCGTGTGGTACAGCTGCTTTGCCTCAGAACTGCCCCTCTTCAGTACCCTGAATACATCTCATAATTCCTAGGAAATTACTATTCCAGTAATACTAGACACATAGATAGTACGTTTTAATAATATATCTAAAAAGAGCGTATACAAATTATATCTGACATGACACGTGCATTGGTGAGTGGTCTATTTCCATTGCTTTCAGAAGTGATAGTTAAACTATAGACTGACATTCATCAAATACCACCAGGAAAATGGCAAATCCTTTTTTTTCCTTTCTTTTTCAGAAATGAAAGTAGAACAGTTGTTCCAATCCCTCATGTGCTCCAGGCAAGCTTTCTGCTGAAATACTGCACTTATCGTTGTATGGTCAAAGTACTGCCTGGTCATTGTTTTCAGACTTGAACAGATGTGTTCCATACCTGAGGCAACCTTTCAAAGTGAGAGTCTATTTATGTGAAACTAACTGTTGTAAAAGCTCAACAGCTTTTCACTATATTTCCAGTCAACAGCAATCAAAAATGAAAGTAACATGGTGGCTTCTGGCAAAGATCTTCCACATCACGGTCTACTTTATATTATGTTTTCATTCTGCTATTATTATATGTCAAAAAGAAACATTTGACAGAAATTGTGAATGACAATGCAATGTGTTCCTTGGGGAACGTTACACTAAATGCTAAGTCCCACTGACCCAATTTCATATATCATTTTAACAGAGTGCCAGTAAATTTAAGAAAAGCTGACTGAAATCTCTGGATACTAGTCTAGGGGATATGATGTATCATAACATATAATGAGGCAAATTTAAGTGTAAATATTATATACATTCAGTGTATCATATGCACAAAAAAGTGGATTAATTCTGAGGTAAACCGACTGCAATACATAGTGCAAATAGAAATTCCCCAAATTTCTTTGGATTTAAATGGAGTTTTTAATACCTTGGAAGGTAGTGGGGTATCTGATGAAATGTGTTGGATACCTCTCTAGCATTCAAGGGGGTAAAAGCCCCATTTAAATAAATATGAATTTGTCCTCTCTGTTACAGTTGGTTTACTCCAAAATTGCATATGTAGTAATATATTTTGGGCAAACCTCAAACATCCCACAAAGGAACACTGAGGCTTTATTGTAAAGACAGAATTATAGCACTGAGACAAGTGTTATTAAAGTGGAACTCACACCTCCCAGCCACAAAACACGTTGTATTATTTGATTGAACATGCTCATATATTTATATACGTCTTTATGATTTAAAAGGAAAAATTATTTTAAATATTTTAAAATAAATATACTAACCTCGAGAACTACGAAAGATTGCTTATGGCTGCTTGAGCAGGGACAAGCTGAAAATATCCCTGTAAGTGATTTACAATACCGGTGCCATTTGAACACAGGTGTGATTATCCCTGTATCTATTCTAATTTTAATTACTCACTGATTTAAATGCTTTCTGTGTGGGATTCCCTCTGGCACTGTTTATCAGATATGAGGAGAGGCTGCTTGACGTATGTAAAAGGGGCAGGATGGGGAATCTTTATTATTGAATAAAATGAGAATGTTAAAGTTATGGATGGTAATATATAGTTAGGATTACCATGGGCAGAGAAGAGTCTGAGGTCCTGTGGTCCTGCTGGCAACTGTCATGTCCGCTTCCATGAACTTGATATCTACAACTGATTTAAAATGTTATCCTTGAAACAAGGAGCAAAAAAATAATTAATACAGGTCATTTGTGTTTTCTGATCATAATAATGTATGTAGGGATTTATTTTGAGGGGCTGTTATTTCTCTATTATATGTAAATAGGGAATTTGATAATGGATCACAAATGAAATCTACAAAAAAAGGGTGGGAGGGGGACACTTTATAATTCACTTACTCTGGAACTACACATTGTAGAGAATGATAATACTGCTCTACATGGTCCAAAAACTATAAACTATAAAGAATAATTGGAGCTGCATTTATTTTGGAACATTACTCTCCCTTTAAGCATTTTAAGCTGATACAGATTTGTGACAACACTGTTTAACCACACATTCACACTCACAAACCCTAGATTTACCCTCAATGAAACAAGGTATATGTTTAAAGACTAAAGGGTAGATTTAAAGGCAGCTGTTAAGTAAAAAAAAAACACCAACGGGTGTTTTAACGTGTAGGAAGCCATACAAAGGGCCATGGAATGAACTGCTAACGGCAGTTCATCCAGTATGTCGGCCGCAACACTAACGTGTGTTTTGGCCCATTAAAAAAAACGCTCCATTTTGCCATTTAAAGCACTGCGTTAGCTGAAAAAAAACGCTAGGGGACTCATTTACCGCATAAAACTTAAAGGGATAGTAATGTTTCATAATAAAAGCAGCTCTAATTAATCATCATAGTATTTGGACCTTGGAGAGTGTTATTTCAATTCTGTCAGAGTTGTAGTTCAAGTATGTCAAGCACCGATAGTTAATTGTTTTTCACTGTTCACTTCCCAATATTGCTGCTTTTAGCTGCATTTTGGGAACTAAACGCACAAAATGGACGTTCAGCCACAAGACTGTTTTTGTGGCTTAAAGTCCTTTGGAGGTCTAGCTGGTAGGGCCTTTAAATACCCCCTTAAACATGTTAGTTTAACAGCCGGTATTCACTTTGGCCCTACCGGCTATGTTAACAGCTGCCTTTAAATCTACCCCCAAAAGAGAAAATAATTGTTGGGTAAAACAGATGCATCTTTGTAACAAATAAAAAATCCCACTGATTTGAATGTGGCTTTTAACAACATTGATGCCAGTGGGATTGCTATCACATTGATTTGCAATGAGCTTAAGACTTCTTTTGCATCAAAGGGGTTAATTATCTAATTATTATGTAACTGTTTCTTTACACAGATGCCTCAATATATACTGAATACTGACAAAAATGATGCTGCTGCAAGTCTGGAAAAAAACGATTGCACCTCAGGAAACAAATATACATTCTAATTCAAACTGGCCTTTTAACCTCTTGAATACCAGACTGCAGGCATTGCTTTGCAAAACGTAGGAGACCTCTCTACCTTTAAAACCTCCATTTAAATTAATGAGAATTTGGAGAAAGTTTCTTTGTTCTCCATGGTGTTGTTAGTTTGCGCCTCTATTTCTTTGCCAATGGGGTGAACACAGGGGGGCTCTTAACTGGGGGATAGTGGGGGTCCATCCCCACTTTGTAGAAACATAAGTACATGCTGCATGTTCACACTTATCAAGGAATGAAATAGACTAATCCTGTATGTCTTTATTTTCTAACCATGTGCATAAGGGATAAGTGAGAATCATTTCTAAGACTACCTTTCTTGTCTCTCTCATTCTCACCTAACCAATCAGTGCACACAGAGAATGATAAAAATGTATGGGCTTATGATCCCTATCCCAGCCCTGATAACAGTAGCTAAAGCTGGCCTAATGATATTGAACA
Organism: Rhinophrynus dorsalis; assembly: GCA_037306005.1. NCBI lineage: Eukaryota > Metazoa > Chordata > Amphibia > Anura > Rhinophrynidae > Rhinophrynus > Rhinophrynus dorsalis. Next base: position 396,349,688 of record CM074723.1, on the reverse strand, counting down.
TTTCCTCTGCACAATGCTATCATAGGGTTGACTTGAGTATAACAATTGCAATATCTATGGAGGGCCTCTTCAGTATGTGTGAATGAACATCAACTATGATAGAAAAAAAAATCTTTAATCCATCTGTGCACACAGTGCTAGTCTTTGGGGTAAATGTTAGGGTTTTTTTTTGTATGTAACATTTTTTAGTTAATTTTTGTGTGTTTTACTTGACCAGCACACAAGCACTTCTACATTAGGCACTGGAATACCATAATTCATAACCCCCCATGTGTCCTTTCTCCCACTCCTCCTTTCTCTCACCATGCCTCTTTTCCCCTCAATGCCTTAATTATCCTACAATTCCTTTAATTTGCTCCCTTTCCTCCTTTCACTCCTTCATGTTGGTCATCAGCTTGCAATCTCTGGTCTCCTGTGAGTAAGTATATTTTGCAAGCTCTTATTTCATATGAATCACTAGATTGCAAGTTCTGGTCACCTGTGTGTAACTATAGATTGCAAGCTCATACTTCATGGGGGTCACTAGATTGCAGGCTTTGTTGTTTCAACTGAGTCACTAAATGGCAACTTTTGGTCTCATGTCAGTCTCTATAGATTGCAAGCTCTCTTCTCTCATGTGGGCCTCTATAGATTGCTAGCTCTCTATTCTCATGTGGGGCTCTACAGATTGCAATCTCTTGTCTATGTAAGTCACTATAGATATAGATGTGCAGAAGCAGAAATTCTGGCAATCTATTTTGTATCCATTTTGTTGGTATCTCTTTTTCTCTTTCATAAGTAAGAATTTACTTGAATCAGTTTTGTAAGTTTTACCTTTAGACAAGATTGAGGGCTGATAAGATTCATGTAAATTCTTACCAATTATCTATTTGTAAGTTCTACATGTAGACAAGATTGAGGGCTTTGTCAAGGCAAATGAGGATGAAACATTGAAATTACTAGTTTGTGCCACACAATCAATTCCGTTAATTAAGACAATAAGTATTCATAGGTTAATTGAACCCTAATATTTGTGCGGTGTACAAGTGAGAGAGATTAGCGCTTGACTGTGTGGCACAGATATTTACTTGTCCTTTTGGGAGAACATGGAGGTTGGAATCTTCTACAGCTGTTCTCTCTCTCTTTTGTTTTACTACAAAATTGTGAACCTTTTGACTCTCATTCTCTTTATTATTATGTTTTGTTAGCTTCTCCTGGGGGAGATATTAAATATGAGTTGTCAATCCATTTTCTCGAGAGGCGAGATAAAAGAAAATAGCTTAATGATGTTGTAGCGGAAACCAGGGAAACAGGAAAAAATGAGACCATAAATCTTTTGATGGGAAAAACAAGCTGGAAATAATCTGGATTACACTTAGTGGAGTGTTGCGTTGTCCCTTTTCTTCTTGTATACATTACTAGTTTAAATACCATGAAACAAATGTGACTCACCCAATCACAAGATGAAACGAGCTCTGGTTCAGGAGTCCTGGGCGCTGCATGGTTTAGGGTGATGTCATAAGCACGTCACCTGTTGCTGAAAAACGGGTACCAATACAACACTGTAATGCCGGTTGAAGGCATACATTCACAAGCAGATCAAAACAAGAGAACAATATCTAATCGGTGATGGTCACGGAGCTGTCCACCAGGCAAAGTGCATAAGAATACAGCAATTCTAAGTGCAGAAGAAGATATTCTGGAGATCTATGTTGTATCCATTTGGTTGATATATCTTCGCTTTCAGAGATAAGAATTTATTTAAATCTGTTTGTAAGTTCTACCCGTAGACAAGATTGAGGGCAGATTAGATAATTGGTAAGAATTTACCTTAATCTGTTTGTAAATTCTACTTGTAGAAAAGACTGAGGTCTATAAATTGGGTCATTGAGGTGGTTGGGATTGATGTGAGTATTTGTACCTGTTAGATCTAGTTATATATTGTTTTGCTATTTAATGGGAGTTGCCTTTTGTGTATATAAGTAGGTTTTCTACTAGTTGGGCTAATTAATAGCTGGGCAGAGCAGCAATTGCCAAGTGCCAAAGGAGACATTCTGGAGATAATCTGGAGGTGATTTGTGGTGATTAAAGTAAGAAAACAACTGCAGAAAATTAAGGCACTGTAGTCTCTTTTGTCCCCTGATTTCATTAGTGCTATGAAAATATCAGACGTGTTGCAATGCAATGAATGTTTTGCTTTTCTCCCCATGGAAACATTTTGCAGGTTCAGATGTTGTCCAATTTGTTAGCATTTTTTCAGTTTTTCCCAAAGAGAGTGATAATTTGAAGGCTGAGATGTACAAGGTGTCTGTGAGCTCCACACAGATGCAAACAAAACAAGTTCCACTGCCTCAGAGACTTCCAAGAAATGGCAAATGGACTACAGTTTGTTCAGGAAGGGTAAGAGTTGTGGACAAGAGGCATGTCCAAGAGTCTGTGACTCTTCATAATCATTTTTCTGCACTTTCAGAACACTGCCTTAATATTGGGAGAATTGTGGAAGCAGAGACTACTGGTTCACCAACTTCTAATTTGCAGGTAAATCAGACTGCAACCACTGACAAAATGACAAAGGTAAGAAGTGTAAACTACTTTGAGAGGAACCAACTATTATTGAGAGATTTTATATTAAGAGGTGTGACTTTGGAGAATGGGCATGATGGTTGCAAAGAAGTCAGATGCCTTCCTGGAGCTACATATCATAGAGATAGAAGACACATTTTAAATATTGTTAAGGAAGCAAGACAGGATGGAGATTTGGATGTCATAGTCCTTTTAGGGAGAAATTATTTGGCTTGAAATGAGGCGAGTGTCATCAAAGATGTTTTTAAGAAACTCTGTATTGATTGGCAGCAAGATTCTTCTACTGAATCTGTTTCAGATGTTCTTCCAGTGTATAAGGAAGATGATGGTAAGATGAAGCGAATCACAGACTTTAATAAATGGCTAGGGAAATGGGGCCGAGAACATGGATTTGGTTTTGTTTCTCACACCAGTCCTATGTGGTATAAACAGGAATTGTACAAAAAAGGTGCCTTGCATCTTTCTCAAACGGGAGCAGAGATTCTCAGCAAGCTGTTCAGAAGTTTTGCTAATAGGAATTTAAACTAGTAGAGGAGGTCAAAGGAATGATACAGAATTAATCCATTTGCCCCCTACAGAATTGCACAGGTGAATTTGGATCAGGTATGTGTGTCACACACAGGTCAAAAATCAGTAGACTCTGATCTATGTGTACAAATACCCATAGTTTAGGGAATAAGATCCCTGAACTTATTGCAATAACTAGTGAAGATGTGGACTTGGGGATTACTAAAACCTGGTACAATTAAAAATGGCTGGGATGTAGTAATACTCTCTATTTAGCTGTAGGAGACTGTTTGGGCTTCAGTGATCATCGATCTGTGTGGTTTAATATAAAGACAGAGGCTCAGTTTCTAGATTTTAGAAAGGCTGATTTTTCTAAAATGTAAACATATTTATGTTGGAGATATTTAGATGGAGTCCGGGAAAAAATGGGATTATCTGAAGTGTGTTTTATTAAAGTCAACAGAGCATTTTATTAATGTCAGTAAGGGTAAAAGAAAAAGAAAACCAATGTGGTACTCCGCAGATGGGGCAAATATAATAAACGAAAAAAGGAAGCATTTAGGAATTATAAGCAGATGCAGGAGGAGAAAGATTGGTATCGGTACAAGACTAGGCTGAAGGAGGCTAAATGCATTATTAGATGTGCCAAAGCCTACACAGAGGAAAATATTGCCCAGTCAATAAAAAGGGGGATAAAACATGTTTTAGACATAAAAGTTAAAGGAGGAAAATTAAACAAGGAATAGTTAGACTGAAAACAAAAAATGGAAGTTATATAAATGACAATAAAGGACTAAATGACAGTCTCAATGAATATTTCTTTTCAGTTTTTACAGAAGAAGGTGAAGGGAAGGTACCTCTGTTAGAAACAGGGAATAACAAAACACAAGAAGCATGCATGTTTACAGAGGAAGAAGTTCTACTTCAACTCTCTAAGATAAAAAAACATACATTGAAGGAACCAGATGGGATACACCCAATGTCATTAAAAGAACATATAAGTGTTCTGGCAAAACCTTTAACAGAATTATTCAGTCACTACCATCAGGAGTAGATCCAGAAGATCGGAAGGTAGTAAATGTAGTACCGCTTCACAAAAAGGTTAGCAGGGAAGAGTTTGGCAACTACAGACCAGTAAGTCTTATGTAGTGGGAAAAGTAATGGAAACCATGTTAAATGAAACAATTGTTAAATATCTGAATTGAAATGGCTTGCAAGATCCCAAACTGCATGGGTTTACAGCAGGGAGATGTTATCAAACTAACCTCATAGATTTTTTTGACGGGGTAACTAAAATAATAGACTGAGGGGAAGCAGTAGATATAGCTTATCTAGATTTCAGTAAGGCATTTGACACTATCCCAGAGACAACAGAGGAAATGGATTTGGGAGTAATTATTTCTGATGACTTAAAGGCAGACAGATAATGTAACGAAGCTGTGGGAGATGCAAGAAGGGTGCTAGGTTGTATAGCTAGGGGCATTTTAGCATAAAAAGGCAAGTGGTCATCCCACAGATCTCTGATTAGACCTCACCTAGACTATTGTGTAGAGTACTGGAGACTCCATCTCCAGAAGGATATCAGAGAAGCGCTATTAAATGGTGAATGGTTTACAGGAAAATAAATAAGCTTGGAGGAGAGAAGACAAATAAAGGATATGATAGAAACATTCAAGTACATGAAGGGGTTCAACAAAGTGCAGGATGGAAGTACATTTCAAAGGAGTACAAATGTGGGGACAATAGGCCATAGTCTAAAACTAGAGGGACAGAGGTTTAGCTATAATGAAAGAAAGTTTTACTTCACTGAGAGGGTAGTAGATAACTAGAACAGCCTACCATCCGAAGTGGTAGAAGTTAATACAGTGATGGAATTTAAACATGCATGGGATAGGCTGTCTTGAACATAAGACAAAACCAAGGGCAAAATAAGGTTTGAGGTTTTTACAGTATGAAAAATGGGCAGACTAGAGGGGCCGAATAGTTCTTATCTGCCATCAAATTCTATTTTTCTATTTTCTATTTAGCACTTTTTCTCATGTGGCTCATTATAGCTTCCAAGCTCTTTTGTGCATTAATATAGATTACTACCTGTGTTTTATGTGGTTCACTGTAGATTGCACACTCTGCTGTTTCATTGTGAAAGCAATATAATAAATACCCCTCTGTACATTAATGGGGTAAATTAAAATACTGCGTAAAAATCCTCATGTGCAAATGTATCAGTGTGACTCATCTTCATTAGTAGAGATAAAGGTCCAATTTCAAAACAAAATATAAATAACTGAACATTTAATGTGGGATTGTGCTTGCTTAGTACATCAAGTACTTCCCACGGGTATTTTATGTAGGTTTTGTTGGAAAATATACTCCACTTCACATGAAGAGTAAATACGAATGTAATCCCTGTTTCCTTATGCACTCTATGCTTGATTGCTGCAGAAGAAACGCAAGTTGATGGTCAGTGCTTCCTCATCAAAATATAGAAATAAGTGTAAAAATTTCCATTGCAATACAAACATATGAAATATGCTTTTGTTTCCAAAGGAGAAAAATTCATTTTATTAAAAATGGCAATAAATTGTTGTTTTGCAGATTTGTTGCTTTGAACGATTATATGATCTGCTTATCGTGCAGTTATCCTGTCTCTTATCAGCAAATGTATTACCTGCAATTTTTTTCAGAGAAAATACATTGGACCATATGCAAAAAAAAGAGCAGTAAATCTGGCACAAACCAAGTGCACCATAGGTAAAATAAAATGCCCATTAGGGTAAATTGGGTTATTAAGCCTTAAAACTCTACAGAGGTCTCCAGTAATGGTTTGTGGATATCTTTAGCATTCAATAGTTTAAAAGCCCCATTTAACCTAAATGGAAATGTTAATTTGCTCCCTCTGGTGCAGATGGTTTGTCCCAGGATTCCTCCTGTTTACGTTACACATATGGCTCACTCTGTTTATCCAGTTTTTTCAAGATTGTCTGAAGTTTTACTGACCTGGTTTTTAAGTAATACATAATAATAATTATTATTTTTATTATTATTATTATTTTTAAAATTTTAATAAAGACAAATTTTACGCTTCAAAAAAGTATAGAATTTGTAGTGTTCCTTACTCTACTTATTATTTTTTATTTGCTGCTTTTTTTCTTTAAAGGGACACATACCCATTGCTCCTCAATACCAGAAAAATGTGTACATTTTGCAGACTGATTTACTGAATTTTTTTGCAACAAACTAAGCAAGAGGTTATATTGCCTTTGTTGCACTTAGCCTTCTTTCCTCTCTCTGCTCCAACAGTGTCTACATAGATAAAAGTATCAAGGTATTTCTCTCTCACTTTAATCAGAGCAGCTAATTATTAGCACTGAGTCACTTTGCCTGAGCTTAGTGAAGTAAAGGAACGTGTGCTCCACATAATGTTCATATTTATGCTAGGTCCTCCTCAATTATATTTTTAATGCATAGTAGAAACCACTTTGCGGTTGCTCCAAAAGTGGAAAACATTCAAGACAGTTGCCAATCTTCCCAGGAGTGGACGTCCCAGCAAATTCACCCCAAGGTCAGACCATGCAATGCTCAGAGAAATTGCAAAAAAACCCAAGACTTACATCTCAGACTCTAAAGGCTTCAGATAGCATGTTAAATGTTAAAGTTCATGACAGTACATGAACAGACTGAACGAGTATGGTTCATTTGGAAGGGTTGCCAGGAGAAAGCCTCTTCTCTCTCTCATAGGTTTGCAAAGTTGCATCTGAACAAACCACAAGACTTCTGGAACAATGTCCTTTGGACAGACGAGACCAAAGTGGAGATGTTTGGCCATAATGCACAGCGCCACATTTGGCGGAAACCAAACTCAGCATATCAGCACACACACCTCATACCAACTGTCAATCATGGTGGTAGAGGAGTGATGATTTGGGCTTGTTTTGCAGCCACAGCACCTGGGAACCTTGCAGTCATTGAGTTGACCATGAACTCCTTTGTATACAAAACTATTCTAGAGTCAAATGTGAGGCCATCTATCCGACAGCTAAAGCTTGGCTGAATTTGGGTCATGCAACAGGACGATGATCCCAAGCACACCAGCAAATCTACAACAGAATGGCTGAAAAATAAAAGAATCAAGGTGTTGCAATGGTCAAGTCAAAGTCCAGAACTCAACCTGATTGAAATGCTGTGGTAGGACCTTAAGAGCACTATGCATAAACAAATGCCTGCAAACCTCAATGAACTGAAGCAATGTTGTAAAGAAGAGTGAGCCAAAATTCTTTCACAATGATGTGAGAGACTGATAAAGTCATACAGAAAACGATTACTTCAGGTTATTGCTGCTAAAGGTGGTTCTACAAGCTATTGCATGATAAGGTGTACTTAGTTTTTCCACACATGGCTTCTCCATTTTGGCTTTATTTTTGTTAAATAAATCATGACACGGTGTAATATGTCATGTGTTGTTGTTCATCTGAGGTTGTATTTACCTCATTTTTAGACCTGCTAAGGAACAGATGATTGTTATTATGTCCTCATATGTAAAACCATAGAATTCAAAGAGAGTGTTCTTTCTTTTTCACATGACTGTAGATACTTTTCCTGATTTTATACAAAGGCAAATGTAAGTTCTTGAATTTTGGCACTTTTAATATTGCAATATTAAAGAGCTTTGCATGTATTTTGATCCCAGCATTCCAAGCCATATAGCAACATCTTTTCTGGGATTTCTAGCAACCCTATGTATAATTTTCATATTAAAAATGTCTAGTTACCCACATCAAGTAACAAATAAAACAATACAATTAATATTGTATATATCTGAAAAGGGATATACTAGAACTAGAGAGGGTGCAGCGGAGAGCAACAAAATTAATTAAGGGAATGGAGGACTTGACATATGAGGAACGACTAAACAAACTTGGTTTATTTACTCTAGAGAAAAGACGACTAAGAGGAGACCTTATCACATTGTACAAGTATATGAGAAGTCAATACAAGTATCTCTGCGGTGAGCTATTTATTCCAAGGCCTGATCAGGTGACCAGGGGACACCCCTTGAGATTAGAGGAAAGGAGGTTTAAACTTCAGCAGAGGAAGGGGTTTTTTTACGGTAAGGTCTATCAAATTGTGGAATTCATTGCCCAGGGAGGTAGTTATGGCAGATACAATGGATACATTTAAGAGAAGATTAGATACATTTCTTTCAAAAGGGAACATACAGAGTTATACTGTTTATCAGTAGGCTGATCAGGAAGGTCTGATAAAGACTAATTTAATTGGTAGCAGGAAAGCTATAAAATTCTCAGTTACTGATGTATGAGGCGAAGGTTGAACTTGATGGACTTGTGTCTTTTTTCAACCTAATTTACTGTTACTATGTTACTATCAACAAACAAAAAGTGTGACAATCAAACACCGAGACCAAACACAATTAAGTGATTTGTATAAGGCATAGTATCCTTACATATTTTTTACTCCATGTGCCATTGCACAGATGAAATTATCATGGCCATGCCAGACTGGTTCCATCCCCAGACAGTCTGCTGTGAAATGTCAGGCAAATCTTCTCTGCTGGAGAGAAAGAGCACAATCACAGATGTACATTTAGACCTATGTGTGCCTCATCAGTGGGGTGCAGCTGATTCCCTCTAGGCATATGGCACGCAAGGGCCCATGCCTAGAATACCCTTCCAACTTAGGGACACCTACAAACAGAAAGTGTGACAAAGGCATACTGAGTTATTAAGTGTTTTCCTCTAAGGCATGGCTGTCCACATTCAGATCTCAAAGGCTACCAACAATTCAGGATGTAAGGATTTCCCTGCTTAAGCACAGGTGAGTTAATCAGCAGCTCATTCATTTTAACTGACTCACCTATGCTTAATCAGGGAAATCCTTACATCCTTGCCTGTTAGTAGCTCTTGAGGACTGAACTTGGACACCCCTGTTCTAAGGCCACAAAATGTCCTCTCCGCAGTGGCACATGGGAGTGACAAAATGTGACTTGAGCAGCACCTGAGAGGCTACCATGCCTAAGAATAGAATGCTTAATTTTGTTCAGTCTCAGGGTGTGTTTGTCATACATTGTGTTGTGAAGTTACTCACTTCAGACAGTAAACGTTTATTAAAGTCAGTGGAAAACTGTAAACATTGTCAAAAATAATTGTTCCCCATCCCAAATTATCTCACTTCTACACAAAAAAAACCTCAACATTACTGTACAAATAAGGAAGGCTATAGAAAAAAAGGCTGATGTACTAAAGTGTGCCCAAGGTAAACAAATAGAAATCACCATTAATTTAACCCTTTGAGTGCCAGAGAGATACAGAACACATTGCTCTGAATTGCATTGTGTACTCCTCTGCACACAAAGGGTTAAATGCACTGGAGGCCTCTTTAGCATTAACCCTTTTAGTGCCAGAGGAGTATGCAGTGCATTGCAAAGCAATGTATTGTGTACCCCTCTGGCACTCAAAGGGTTAAATGGATACTATACACTAAACAACTGTGATGATATTGAAGCATCTTTAATAATTAAATTTATCTTGTGTTAGCCATTCTTTATTTTTCAAGTCAATTAGATGTATAGATTATCCTAATTAAGCATGCCTGTCCTGTCTTAACCCTACATTATTTCCCCCTACTCACTGACACAGCTCACCAATGTATTGCCCACCTCTCTAGCACTGCAAGAGTTAAGTGACATTGAGTGGGCAAAGTATTGTAGAGCGAAAACAGGAATTACCAGCATGGCATGCCTTAATTAGCATAATCTACATATCGACTTAATCAGAAATTAGTTTTTTTAAATAAATTATAGCTAATACAACATGTAGGTAATTTTACAAACAGACAAATTTACCATAGTTATTTTAGGTGATAGTGTCCCTTTAAAATAATATCAAGAAAATTAAAAATGAATAATAATAGAAGGTTATTTGAAAAATATTAGTAGAACATTATTTGGACTTTAGTTCTGTAAGCTTAATATTTTAATTTCTGAGGATATTTAGTGAGAATTGCTACTTTTTCTTGTGCTTACATTAAAAATGCCCAATCACAGTAACATGCAACAAATCAAAGGCAGCCATGCCAAAAAGTGCAGAGAAGAATGTTCTTTTTGTTGGGTTTGTAGAAGCATTCTGTCAGTAAGAGTGCCAGTTGAACAGAAGGCCATCTAGTAACACTGTCTAAGAGGGGAGAAATGAGGACATGTCCCCAGATAATTATTTAGACATAACAATCATAGACTGTGACAACTTGCACTTTAGCAGAAAAAAATTGTTTGGTTGCAAATGTTTCTAAGCCAGTGGTTCACAACCTGTGCTGTCAAGACACACTGGCAGGACAGAAATTGAGGATTTCCTTACTGAGCACAACTGAATTAATCAGAATGACTGATTATCTCACTTGTTCTACTGCACGGAAATCCTCAACTCTTGGTCTATTAGTGGGCCCTGATGGTACCTGTTAATTTGACTTCCATAGGGGGTAAGATATTAGAAGGGTCACTACCTGACAGTATTCATAAATATGTGAAGACAAACAATATTATTAGTAGGAGTCAGCATGGTTTAATGAAGAACAGATCATGTCAGACTAATTTACTTCCATTTTACAAAAGTGTAAGTAGTAGTTTGAACAAGGGAATTGCTGTTGATGTAGTATACTTGGATTTTGCAAAAGCCTTTCATAATGTGCCTCACAACAGGTTACTGCATAAATTAAAAGGCTTTGGTTTGGGATGTGATATCTGTACATGGATTGAGAACTGGTTAACCCCTTAAGGACCCATGACGTGCCAGGACCGTCATGGATTTCAGGGCTCCCTATTTGGCTGCCTTTTCAAATTGGTCTAAAGTTGTAAGTGGGAGCCACAGGGTTAATTCCTGGGTCCAATGCTTTTTAATTTGTTTACTAATGATCTAGAATGGAATTGAAAGTAGCGTTTCAATCTTTGATGATGGCACTAAGATGTGTAAGGAAATACATATAGGGATGGGAGACAACTTGGGGAATCCTCATTAGACAGAGATTTAGGAATACTGATAGACAATAGACTTCACAACAGTGTGCAGAGTAACTCAGCGGCTGCAAGAGCAAATAGGGTACTAGCCTGCATAAAAAGAGGCTTAATATAACTCTACCTCATCTAGAGTATGAAGCAGGGCCGGCCCCGATATGTTTATTTTATGTGCTGCGACTCGACTTCTATTTTCCGTAGGTAGCAGTTATGCTGAAACCCACGATGTCTTCCCTTTCAGTGTGGAGACGATTACTCCACACTGCCTCCGCTTTTACTTCTGGGTGCACTGAGGTGAGGTCACCTCAGTGTGCCCCGGAAGTTCCTATGGGGGCAGTGCAGAGCTGTCGGCTCCACACAGCGTGTGACACAGCATAACTGCTACCTACAGAGATGCTCGGAGATTTATATGGGCTGGACTCTTTCTCACACAACTTTATGTTTAATTTTTGGTGAGCTGGGTGAGGACACTGGGGTGCAGTGGGACTGGGAGGAGTAGGTGAGGGCACTGGGTGTGCTGCAAGAGGAGTGGGTGATGATATTGGGGGGTACCCCAGTGAGGACACTGGGGGTGAAACAGGACACTGAGGTGTGGGTGAGGACACTGGGGGGTGAAGCAGGACACTGAGGAGTGGGTAGTACACTGGGGGTGAAGCAGGATACAGAGGAGTGGGTGAGGACACTGGGTGTGAAGCTGGACACTGAGGAGTGGGTGAGGACACTGGGGGTGAAGCAGGACACTGAGGAGTGGGTGAGGACACAGTGGGTGAAGCAGGATACAGAGGAGTGGATGAGGACACTGGGGGTGAAGCAGGACACTGAGGAGTGGGTAGTACACTGAGGGTGAAGCAGGATACAGAGGAGTGGGTGAGGACACTGGGTGTGAAGCAGGATACAGAGGAGTGGGTGAGGACACTGGGTCTGAAGCTGGACACTGAGGAGTGGGTGAGGACACTGGGGGTGAAGCAGGACACTGAGGAGTGGGTGAGGACACAATGGTTGAGAGGTAGAGCTGTTAGTAGGGCATTTTTTTTCTTTTTTTTTTTGCTTTTGATAAGTTGTTTTTTTTCATGACAAGCACTGCAATGCATGCCAAATAGGTTAGCTAACCTCAAGTAGCTGTGCCAAGTTCGAGCATGCTGAAATACTTCTGTCAGTCACTGAGCATGTTCTGAAACCGGCACTCTAACTGAGGTTAAGTAGAGATAGCCAGGACTCATAACAGTTTAAAAGTTCTCACAGTACTTTACAGAGGAGGCACCAAGATCTACATGTTGGGGGGTCAAAGAAAAATATAAAAGGCTGTATCTCCTTTTTCTAACATTTCCTTTAACCATTTGAGTGCTAGGGCTTATGCAATGCATTGCAGAAGACTTACTTGGCTTCTGGGAAGATTAGACAAGGGAGCTGCAGCCTCACTGAACTTATTTAACCCTTTCAGTGCCAGAATAGTGTCTAGCCATTGGATTTACTGCACTTAAAGGGTTAACGTAATTTATGATGTCACCCCCCCCCATTATTCTACATTTACAATATGTCTGTAGAAACTAAGTCCAACCAAGTGTAATAGCATAACCGATATTTAGATTAAATATCAGTTATGCTTTTATACTTGTTTGGTGTCTACAGACATATTGTAAATCAGAGTGCATATCTAAAGGCCTGGTGACTTAAGCTGTCTATGGACACAAGACCCCAACACATACCTCCCAACATTTCAAATTGCAAAAGAGGGACACTTGTGTTTTAGGGGATGTTGCTGGGGGTGTGGCTGTTGGGCACGGCATTACCGAGAATTTTTAGGCTATTACATGACCTATTGATACCTCCTTGTGTAACCTAATAAATGACTTATAACAAGACCAAAGTATTTTATTTACACAGACTAATGTATAAATACATATACTGAAGTTTAAAAAACAATAATGTGAGTTTTATGGCTGTGGAGCAATGTGATACACTTATATACACACCATGCAATCTTATCTCCTAAAAAGAGGGACATCAGGATGGGAAAGAGGAACAGAGGGATTTGCGTCCATAGACAGAGCTCACACAAGGGCTGTAAACAGGCACTCTGATTTACAATATGTCTGTAGACACCAACCAAGTGTAAGAGCATAACTGATATTTAGTTTGACTTAACACCTGCTTGTCAATTGTTTGAGGAATTTGCTTTGTTTCTCCCCTGTGTATCTATATTCTATGTCACCTCTGATGCTGCTCCTGTACTCAAAGGGTTAGAATTTTCTGCTTCTGTACTACAAGGGTTAGAAATTCTAACCCTTTGAGTACAGGCACAGACATCCCTTTTTAAGAAAGGGTTAAAGTGGTGCCCTGTGTGAGAGATTGCTATCTAACACTACTGCAATTGTAAAAAATAGACAGTTCTAAAATATCACATAGTGGATGTGGGCGTGTTTTGGTGGCCGTGGTTGGGGGGGCAGCATTTCTTCCTTGGACCCAGGCAGCACAATGTCTTGAGCTGGCACTGGTATGAAGTAAAGTTTAGGTCACCAGTTCTTAAAAAATACATTACTGAACTAAAAAAAGTGCAGAGAAGTGCAAAAAAACTGATAAAGGGAAAATAAAATCTGAGTTATAAAGAGAGACTAGCCAAACTGGGTTTGCTTATATTAGAAAAGAGATGTCTGATATGATTACCATTTACAAATATATTCAAGGTCAATACAAAGAACTATCCAAAGAATTATTTACTCAAATATCTGAGTTAAGAATGAGAGGTCACGCATTAAGACTAGAGGAAAGGTGTTTTTGACTAAAACAAAGGCAAGGATTCTTTACAGTAAGGGCAGTAAAGCCATGGAAGTCTTTGCCTCAGGATGTTGTGCTTGCAGATATTGTAACTGCTTACAAAAGGCAAAGGATATCTATCTAGCATAGAACATTGAGAATTATGAAATATGGCTTCAATGCAGATAGGTTGTGTATCCATGGAACTATCTGACTGTCATTTGGATTCAGGAAGGAACTTTTTTGCCCACTTAGGGCTTATTCGGAAATAGCTTCAGTTGGATTTTTTTTCTTTGCCTTCCTCTGGATCAAAAATAGACAAAAAAATGTGCCACTGCTATATATTGCTTTGGCACACCACAAGTCTCTAATACTAATATATATTATAACAGGAAAAAAGGGGCAGAAAAGAAAATATCTGAGCTGAAATACCCTGGTCCAAACAATGATACCATTTTATCTGGATCAACAGGGGTGATTTGGCAAGGGCTAGACTTGAGGGAAACATGTTTTTTGAGCCTCACCAACTATGTTACTATGTTACTTTGGTAAGTTGTTAGGTTGAGAACCACTTTTCTAGGCCAATCAGGCAGGAGTAATCCTAGTTTATTGTGGACATCTGGTGGGGCCCATTTGAATTGCACAGAACATACAGTGATAATTTTACTATGTTTGTGTTTAAGCTGTATATATAACAATGTAACACCTTTTTCTGTAACAAGGAGCATCATTATCAGTACATGAATCTCCCTGCATGAGCAAGAATATTTGTTAATATCCCACAGCTGTCTAGGATGCTGAGGACATACAATATGTCACATGTAGGGGTAGTTGTCCCCTGATTGCTTTCTGTGACCCCTTTGGTCAAAATGCTCATAGAACCATTTTTTTGGTTGTTTTTTTTTTTGCTAAGGGCTCCAGCTTTCGGGTTCTAAGACTCTTTTAACAATAGGCACAGTGGACAAAAAACAGATGGTTCACATCAGCAGGTTCAGTGATATTTTTGAAATTGCTGGTATGTATATGTACACAGGGCACATTACCAATTTACAACATTCACTTACCAATGCTAAGACAGGTGCTGGAGAGTTTTTTTTTGTTTTTTTTTGTTTGTTTTTTTACATTGGTTTATACCAAGATGGCATGCAGACCTTCTATATCATAAGCAATGTGACACAGACCAGGAATTTAATCTACTGAAATAGAAAACTGGTTTCAGCTGATTGTAAAGTACCTTCCATTTCCACCTATTCGTTGCTCAAAATACTAATTACTGAGAGAGTGCTCTTTTACTGATTCTGACATCTGTGTGCTATAAACTTCAGTTTATAACTCCAACCTGCTTTTCTGCATATGATTTTTGATGCTGGGTTTCTACAGCTACTCTTATCAGCCCAGAATACTATTCTCTTTGTCTGTGGTCATTACTATATGCCCATCAGTCTCACACATTAATATACACTATTATCTTTATCCCTTGAATACCAAAATGTTATTGGCTATAGTGTTTCAAATGTTAGGCTGTGTTACGTTGTGTTAGGTTGTGAAAAGACCAAGGCTACTTCTACAGACAATGTAAGGCAAGTGACTATCCAGTTTGATGTCTGTATACAGTTTTGGCTAACTTTACGCTATGTTTGTTTTAAAATTAAATCCTTGAGATTTCCCATTTATATTGCTTTATTTAGGCTATGTGGAGTGATACATTATTTACAGTGAGCACAGAGATTAGACACATGTCTGACAATGAAAATAATTAAAAGAATAGTAAACCTTTATTGTGAAAATACATATATTGCAGGACTTTTTCCTGCTCCAAAGGTATAAGCATTTAAACTGTTATATTTTACATTAGCAGTGCCTTCTTTGGTCCAGAGAGCTCATCTGCTGTTGTGACAGTTATTATTTTGCTTTCTATAGGAGAGGTTAGCCTCTGGCAAAAGTTCACCATAGGATGTCAGGTCACCATAATAATGACCTAAGTGTGATTGTAGGGCTGCATCTAAAAGTGAGGATGAGAGGGAAGAGGAATACATGTTTAAAAGTGGTATAAAAATAAATATAGTTTCTTGAAGAGCATATGTATTTTGTTTCATCTCACTGTAAACCTGGTTTGTGAAAAATCTATGAATTGTGCACTGACTGTTCATATGTTCTCAGCTGCCTTATTATTGTTACAGTTGTCAAGCAAAACCAGGAGTCAGACGGTATAGTTAATATAGCATTTATTATGAGAATAATAACAGCAATGCAATATAGAAATATACACACAGTGGGTGATAGAAAAGGCGACTTTATCAGGAATAGCAGTCTCCCAATATCACCACCACACTGTCCGAGACTAGGCCTCAGACTGCTGGAGTCTCGCGGTAAGGTAACGCCCAAGAGAGATACTGACTCAGCCTGCAGTCAGTAGCTGGGTGTCTGCTAGAGCCCCAGGTCAATATTAGGAAGGATGTCTGAATAACGGAACCAGCAAAAGGAGCAAACAGACAGGGCCTTCTAGTAAGCACCAGATAGGATAGTCCGACGAGCCAAGCTCATACACGGAAAAGGTAGTCAGCCAGAGCCACAGGTTTACACCAGTTAGGATATCCACTGAAGTGAAGGAATGCTGGATGCACAGAGGACAGAGCCCCAGGTCAACACCAGAGTGGGTAGTCAGACAAGCCTAGGTCATACACAGAGCGAGTAGTCAGCCAGAGCCACAGGTTTGCACCAGATAGGATATCCACTGAAGCGATGGAAAGCTGGATGGGCAGTGGACAGATCCCCGGGTCAACACCAGAGTGGGTAGTCAGACAAGCCTAGGTCATACACGGAGCAGGTTTGCACCAGAAATGATATCTGAGCCAAATCGGAAAGCACAAGGAGTATAGTCAGACAGAGCCACAGGTCAACACCAGAATGGATAGACAAACAAGACGGATCATACACAGGAATCAGGAATACTAGATAATGAACTGCTCAGAACACCAACGTAAGGGTAACTGAGTCAGGACTCAGACTGGCCTTTAAACCCTTCCTCAGGAAGTAGGTAGGAGGAGCAGGCTCAGAGGAAGGAAGTAGATAGGAGGAGACTACAGGAAGCATGGCATAAAACAGAGGCCTGCTTCACTCTGAAGCCTCTTGCCTGCAGATGATGCGTGGAAAGACGCCGGACATCGCTATAGCGGCGGAGCTGGAAACAAGATACTGTGACAATTATAGTCCATCTCCTACAATGACACAAAGGAGAATAAGTGACTGTAAAAGCAACAATATTGATTTCTTGCCGTCACACGAACAAATCACTGTCACAGTTATTTATTAGAGTCTACTGGTGCACAAACTGTGCTACATCCCTGCCAGTAGAAGCCAAGTCTTTCTCATAACAATTGAGATCTAAATATATGAAAAACACTTAAAACGTCACTCAAACCTGAAGGTTAAAAATGTCTACATACTTTTACTGCAAAAAAATGTATCACTGAACTTTATCTCAAAATTGCTAGTATAATCTGTAAATTAGTCTGGAAATTCTCGTTCTCTTTTTACAAGTAACAGAAGCCAGCCCAGAGTGTCTATGAAAATTGTTTGATGTATAAACTCTATAGGGTAATACAAGATTGGAGAGATTTTAGAAACATTCTAGCATTTCTCAGCAGGGATAGAGCTATTGATGCAACATAAGATATCAAGAGCATGCTGCAGCTACTGCTCATCCAATCAATATCAGTGCTGTTAGATACATTAAAAGCGTTGGCTTTCATTATAAGTGATAACCTGAACAAAGCTTAGTACATCTCCATCTCAATAAGCATCAAGGGTGGATTTTTGCATGCACTTTTTTATTTGGCCCAACTTCAACATCAATTTCATGCATTCTGCTTTAATCTCAACTGGTAACTTGTGGTTATACCCACTCCAATTTAAAGGGCCTGCTGCTTTACTCCTTGTATGCCCCCACTCTGCTACTCCCTAAAGATTGTAAGCTGGGTGGTAATCAATCTTTGGGCCTCTTTCTGTTAGGGACTACAACTTCCATCATGGACAGACAAGCCGGATCATAGACAAGAATCAGGAATACTAGATAATGAACTGCTCAGAACACCAACGTAAAGATAATCGAGTCAGGACTCAGGCTGCTCTTTATACCCCTCCTCAGGAAGTAGGTAGGAGGAGCAGGCTCAGAGGACGGAAGTAGGTAGGAGGAGACTACAGAAAGCATGGCATAAAACAGAGGCCTGCTTCACTCTGAAGCCTCTCGCCTGCAGATGACACATGGGAAGACGCCGAGCGTCGCTGAAGCGGCAGCGCTGGAAACAAGGTACTGTGACAGCACCCTCCCTTCAAAGACCCCTCCTCGGATGGACCAGACCAGGTTTGTCAGGGAAACATGCATGGAATCTGCACACCAGGAGAGGAGCGTGAACATCAGCAGCAGGGATCCAGGAGCGTTCCTCTGGACCATATCCCTTCCAATGGATAAAATACTGTAAGCATCCTCTAACCATACGGGAGTCCAGAATACTTTGAACCTCATATTCTTTGTGATCTTCAACTATCACGGGAGCAGGACGGACAGGAGTGGAGGTATACTGGTTGCAGACCAAGGGCTTTAACAGGGAGATATGAAAGACATTATGTATCTGCATATTGGCAGGCAGTTCCAACGCATAAGCCACCAGGTTGATCTTGCTCAACACCTTGAAGGAACCAACAAATCGAGGATCCAGTTTATTGCATGAGATCTGGAGGTGCAAATTACGGGATGACAACCACACTGTATCTCCAACCTGGAAGGTCGGTGCCGGCAAACGTCTGTGGTCAGCCTGTCTTTTTTGGTACTGCAGTGAACCACGTAGGGTATGCTGTACCTGAAGCCACGAGGAAGGAAGTGCCTGCAAATGCTCATCAAGAGTTGGAATAGCTTGTGCTCAGAAGGTTTCCAGAAGAACTGAGGGTTGGAACCCATAGTTGGTCAAGAACGGGGAACTCTGAGTAGAAGAGTTCACAGCACAATTTCTGACAAACTGCCCAGTGCAACAGGGTAGCCCAATTGTCGTGGTGGTCAGAGACATAGCAGTGGAGAAATTGCTCCAAGGCTTGGTCCAACCTTTCTGCCGCACCATTGGATTAAGGGTGGTATGGGGAGGAGAATGCCAATTGAATTCCCATTTGTGCACAGAAACACCTCCAGAAGAGGGACACAAACTGGCTTCCTCTATCAGACACGATCACCTTTGGGATACCATGGAGTCGGAACACCTGCCTTGCGAATACCACCACCAATTCTTGCACAGATGGTAAGCCCTTAAGTGGCACAAAGTGAGCCATTTTTGAGAATTTGTCCACAATCATTAGTATTGCAGTATAGCCCATGGACCTAGGAAGGTCGACCATAAAATTAACGGACAAGTGTGACCAGGGCTACAGGCTGGAGCAAGCCTACCGGCAGATGTCGAGGAGACTTATTTTGAGCACACGTGGTGCAGGCTGCGGTAAAGGCAGCACAATCAGAGCTGAGGCTTGGCCACCAAAACAGTCTAGACAAAGACCAGATTAACTGGTCGCGCCCAATATGGCCAGTGATTTTGGAAGCATGGTATGTCTCCAGAATTTTAATACGGAACTGAGCCGGTACAAAACATCTCCCACTAGGAGTCTCAGTAGGGGCAGATGCCTGAGTGGCCAGTATCTCCTCTCCCAGGGGAGAAGTAATGCAGGTATGTATCGTGGCAAGAATGCGATCAGCAGGAATGATCGGAGAGGGAAGAACCTCCTCCTTGGACCTGCTACAAAATTGGCATGACAGGGCATCAGCCTTCACATTTTTTGAGCCTGAAAGGGAGGAAACCATGAAATTAAACCTGGATAGGAATAGTGCCCATCTGGCCTGACGGGATGACAACCGCTTGGCCTCAGACAAGTATGTCAGATTCTTGTGGTCGGTAAGAATCAAAATGGGGGAACTGGTACCCTCCAACAGATGACACCACTCCTTTAATGCCAAGATTATGGCCAGAAACTTCCTATCACCAATCTGATAAACCATCTCCACCTTAGATAGTTTTTTCGAGAAATAGCCACAAGGGTGTTAAAGCCTCTCCAGAAGCTGACTGTTGAGAAAGGAGGGCACCTACTCCAATCTCTGATGCATCAACCTCCAGGGTAAAGGGCAGGGCGGGATTGGGATGTACCAGAATTGGAGCCGCAGTGAATGCTGCCTTGAGGTTGTCGAAGGCAGATAGTGCATCAGAAGACCATTCTAACACTTTGGCTCCTTTCCGTGTCATGTGGTAGGTTTTACAATGGTCGAGAAATTTCTTATAAATTTACGGTAAATAGTTTGCAAACCCCAAATATCTTTGAATCGCCTTTAGTCCCTCCGGACAAGGTCACTGGACCACAGCAAAAAGTTTTTTTGGGGTCCATCGTGATCCCAGATGCGGATATAACATACCCAAGAAAGGTAACTTGGGTCTTGTGAAATTCACACTTTTCCAACTTGCAGAACAAGTTGTTGTCTCTCAGGAGCGAAAGGACCCTGGATACATCTGCCTAGTGGGTCTCCACCATTGGCGAATGGATAAGGATGTCATCCAGATAAACGACAATGCAGCTTTGCAAAAGTTCTCTCAGAATAGCATTTATAAATTCTTGGAAGACAGCGGGAGCATTGCACAGGCAAAAGGCCATGACCAGGTATTCATAATGCCCACTCCGGGTGTTGAGCGCTGTCTTTCATTCATGCCCTTGTTTGATCCTGACCAAATTGTAAGCCACCCTCAAATTGAGCTTAATAAAGATAGTAGGACCTTGGAGGCAGTCAAACAGCTCAGTAACCAATGGTATGGGATACACATTCTTTACCATCAGTTTGTTTAAGCCCCAAAAATTGATACAAGGGCGTAATTCTCCGTTCTTCGTTTTAACAAAAAAAAATCCAGCACCCGCAGGGGAGGAGGGTTTACGAATGATGCCCCTCTCCAAGGCATCAGCCACATACTCCTCCATGACCTTACTCTCCTGCACAGATAGAGGGTATGTACGGGAGGTAATGCTCCGGCCTGGACCTTGTTAAATACTTTGGAAAACTGAGAATAGACCTTCCTGTAAGCCTTGAGACTCGGCACAGGCAAGTCTGATGGGACGTAGAAGACATGAGTCCTCCCAGTTAGTCCCCCAGGACAATATCTCACACGTTCTCCAGTCAATTTTAGGGTTATGTTTTTGTTACCATGGGAACCCTAATACAATAGCATACTGTGGGGTGATTATCACCTGAAACTTCACGGTTTCCTTATGCAGGGCTCCCACGCTTAGAGTAAATGGGGCTGTCTTGTGGGTAATATGTGCTGGCAGCAGGGGTCTGCCATCAATTGCTTCAACCGCCAAAGGAATGTCATGAGGCAGTAAAGGAATCCCAAAATGCTCAGCGAATGCAGCGTCCACAAAATAGCCCCCACCTGCATAGGTTCACCACCCGTAGTGTCAGAACCAGGAGGCATGGGAAGTGAGGGAGGACAGTGTGGGCAAGAAAAGCTGTAGGACATGCTGGTAGGATGCCTTCACAGGTGCTCCTTAAACAACGGTCTCTCCCGGACCCGTGTATCTATGAGGATGACAAAGGATATCATCTCATCCAGACTATTAGGCAAGTCACAAGCAGCAATCTCATCCTTCATGTAATTGCAAAGCCCTTGGGAGAATGCGGCTATCAGGGCCTCATTGTTCCACCCTACCTCGGCAGCTATGGTTTGAAACTTGATAGCGTATTCCACCACCGTTCGGTTACCCTGGTGGATAGTCATCAGTTGTTTGGAAGCCAAAGTCCCGCGACCTGGCACATCAAATACGCTTCTAAATGAGGCCACAAATTGTGTGTCCAACCCTACTGCGCCCAGTAGGGAAGACATGAGGAAGCATCTCAAGGTATATGCTCAACTGATTTAGGAATCCGCTACATAATTCTGGTTCCCCACTATAGCGTTGTGGGAGTGGAGCGAAACCAGTTAACCCTCTGACCAGTCCAGTATCAGAGATGGTAGAAGCTGTAGATGCCGAAGAAGAAACTGGAATGGCCACCTGCTGCTGTTTAGTGTGTTCTAAGTGAGCGGTTCTGCCAAGCAGTATCTGCAAGGCATCTGACAATTGATCAATACATTGATCCTGATCCTGCATTCTGTCAAAGATTGTCTGTAAAGGAGGATCACTATCACTGTCTGTAGTCATGACCCTTACGTACTGTTATGGTTGGCAAGCAAAACCAGGAGTCAGACGGTATAGTTAATATAACCTTTATTATGAAAAAAATAACAGCAATGCAATATAGAAATATACACAAAGTGGGTGATAGAAAAGGTGAGTACTGTATCAGGAATTGCAGTCTCCCAATATCACCACCACACTGTCCAAGACTAGGCCTCAGCCTGCTGGAGTCTCGCTGTAAGGTAATGCCCAAGAGAGATACTGACTCAGCCTGCAGTCAGTAGCTGGGTGTCTGCTAGAGCCCCAGGTCAATACTAGGAAGGATGTCTGAATAACGGAACCAACAAAAATAAGGTGAGAAATCCCCTTTAAATCATTTGAATGTTAGGGTTCCTCAGGGATTTCATATGAAACTAAAGGGTTCCACCAGGGCAAGATGTTTGACCACTGGTCTATTTCATTTGGCTTATAAATATTACCCCACCACTGTAAAGCTTTGCTGAGTATGCCATCACTTTATGAATAAAAAATAATAATATTAATATTTAACCAATAAATGCTCTCAGCTCATGGCTTTAAGCAATTTTTACTATAGGGCGAATTTTCATTTTCAGACAGTAAATGTAAATGTATATAACTGTAAATTCCACTACTGAATAATTCTTACCATATGAAGGAAAAGTACATGAGAACATAAATAATGAAGTAGATAGAGTTATTTAGTAGTGATGAAATGAGCTGCATTTCAGAAAATTGTTTCATATTACTTTTCCCACAGTTTAGACATTAAACATGTTTTTAAGTTCAATATTTGTGTGTGACATTATGTGAAAGGTATTTGTGGGTCTATGGAAGTACCACCTAAAACACAATAAAAAATGTTTTAAAATCTGAAGTTGTACCTTGACAATGTCAATGCCTCTTGACTACAAGTACATCCCTATTTAATTGTACATTGTGAAGATCAAGCTACGCTTAGTGACTCAGTGAACCAAACACTGAAAAAAGTAGTTCATTTAGAAATATTTAAAGCGAAGTAACACCTTCTATTAATAACTGTGCCAGAAAGTCCCAATGGCCCCTATAAATTCTCATTTTCGCTTTTGTTCCATTAAAAAACATTTCAGTCAGCCCTGGAAGTCATGTCCACGATAGCTGCTAGCAGGACCCCAGGACATCAAGCTCTTCTCATGATAATCTTAACCATTTAATGACCAGAAAGGTGTGCAACTCTTTGCTTCACAATGCTTTGCACACCTTTTCAGTCCTTAACCCCTTAAAGACCAGTGATGTGCCAGGACAATCATGAGTGTCCGTGCATTAAAGGGATAGTAATACTTCGTTTTAACTTTATTTTATTTTGTAGGCATTAAAAAAACATGAAGAATGATATAAGTCTTATCTCTCAAACCTTTATGGCTTATGAGATATTCACAAGCAAAGTTTCCCCTCCCCGCCCCTTTTACCTAGTGTAAGCAATCTCTTCTCAGATGTGAGTCTGGTTGTATGACAGGACAGATAACAGAAGGGGACAATTTTCTTTGTATGAAAACAATGAAAGCCCTTCCCCCCTTGACAAGTTTTTCAGCTTTTTCCATTATCTTAATTGAAGATTGTCCCTCTCTGCAGTCTACCTGGGCACCTCCCTTCTGATCTGGTTGAACAGGGAAGGGATACTTTGTTTGTGAATATCTCTTAAACCATAAAGGTTTCAGAGATAAGACTTATATCATTCTTCATGTTTTTTTAATGCCTACAAAATAAAAAAAGTTAAAATGAAGTATTACTATCCCTTTAAGTACTGGTGATGTTCCTGGCACATCATGACCCTTTCATTACAGTGCTCCTGTAATCATACTGTGATCATGCTGGGTGTCTAAAACTGACTGCTCCAACACCTGAGCAATCAGTTTCAGCATCTCTTTTGGCGAGCCGGTACATGTGATCTCTCACATGTACCGGCTCCCCAAATGTAGTCTTTGCGGTCTTTACGGGTAAAAGTACCTCTGGCCATTAAAGGGTTAAAGGATTGTGTAGGCTTACGCACTCTGCCTAGTTCACTTTGAAAACACTACCAACAACTGTCAAGTTAACCTCCATGGACACATCCAGGCCAGATCTGATTGACAATGTTATCTACTGAACAGCACAAGGGAGAAATTCATAAAGGTCATTATAATTTAATGGAAGTAGTGAGATAAGTATGGGGTAATTATTAGGAGGTGTTAGTTCTTATTTAAGTCTTATTCAATTATTATTTCATTATGGGCATTTAAGTATTTTTAATTGTTCAAAGTACTAATATGTGAAAAGCTAAATATCTCACCCTAATTTATCTCTCACCATTAACCACATCCTGCAAGGTTCTGGATTCTGTTTCCACCCTGCTGATCTAATCTCTTATGTGGTTTGTAAGAGGTACTGTTACAAAAATGCCTGAGCCTGTTCTTTTCTCGTGGGCTACATGATGAACAGATCATTGACCTTTATCAATATAGGTTATAAAATAAACATGTTTTTTTAGTTAATTTTCTGCCAACCTTTCTAATAAAAATAAATCAACTGATGTGGTTATACCTCCTAGCTTATCATGATGATACATTGGTCTTGTTTGATCTGCATTTGTATAAGAGGAAGGTGAGTCAGTGGTGGAGAATCTGAGTTGATAAAAGTTGTAGTTTGCATTTCAAAGTCAGAAAATACAACTGACAAATGAAAGAAAAAACTTTTGTATCACAATGAAACCTAAAAAATGTTAACTCTTTGAGTGCCAGAGGGGTACGCAACACATTATAGAAGGCAGTGATGCTTGTACAAATGAAAGTTAAGAACCATTCCATCCTACCTAATGATTTTCCATTAAAGGGGTAGTATTGCTTCAAAATTACTATCCCTCATATTGTAGCCCTTAATAAACTGAGTTAAATGACACCAGCGGCATCTCTCAAACATTTATGGTTTAAGAGATAGCCACTTTCAAAGTTTCCTGTCCCCTGCTGTCAGCGTTCTGCTGCCAGCAGGGGAATCCGGTCCCGGGACAGGTGGAAGTTCTTAAACAGAGCCGATATCTCGTTATGGAAGGAAAAATGATTCATTGAAACAGTCTTGGTTACCAAGCACACGTAGAAGACTGTTTCAATGAATCGTTTTTCCTTCCATAACAAGATATCAGCTCTGCTGAAGAGCCTTCTCTTGATTCAGAGACCAGATTCTCCTGCTGGCAGCAGAATGCTGACAGCAGGGGAGAG
Organism: Rhinophrynus dorsalis; assembly: GCA_037306005.1. NCBI lineage: Eukaryota > Metazoa > Chordata > Amphibia > Anura > Rhinophrynidae > Rhinophrynus > Rhinophrynus dorsalis. The sequence continues at coordinate 396,324,404 of CM074723.1, read as the reverse complement.
GAAACTTTGAAAGCGGCTATCTCTTACACCATAAAGGTTTGAGAGATACCACTGGTGTCATTTAACGCAGTTTATTAAGGGCTACAATATGAGGGATAGTAATTTTGAAGTAATACTATCCCTTTAAGTAGGTAATTGCCTAGGGTGACTAATTGTGAGGTGTTCCTCCACTGTGCTGGCTGCTTCCACTTTGCTGAGCAGTTGATGTGGCCAGAGCAACCCCAATAGACTTGCATTAAACACTCATGCTCCTGGGATTTGATTTTCTAAACCTCATGAAATTACTATTCTTTTCTGCTGGCCATTGATAGGTATGACAATTTCTCCTCTAGAGGCTTTCACCAAAATCTCTATTCTGAACATTGTACATTCACAATATTAGTGTGCTTTTCAAAACAACTAGTAGCATAAGTAACCATGGTAATGATGCCTTAAAAAGGTAATTATCATGTTTTACAAAGACTGCTTATATTTGAGCAGATTTTGTAAAAAGCCCAGGGCCATACTGTACAGCTCCATAATAGCTGCTATCAACTGTTTAGGGTGGAGTCAGAAAACTGGCACCCTCAGTTGTAATTCAACCCAGACGTTTGTGCTCTTAGCAGTAAACTTTGCATCTTGATCTTATGTGCTGGGCTTTCAACTCTGAAAATGATAATCTATGGGGACTAGGTTGCACAAGTCAACAAAAACGAACTGCAAAACTTCAGTCTTGCAGTTCAGTCACTTCTCACTGCACCAATGAGAGATCCCTGAGGAATCTTTTCTCAGACCACCATTCTGATCACCGTTGGTCCACTAAGTCTCAACATGGAGCCCCTGTTTCCTCAGCAGATCTGCTCCTAGGGTCGCAGATCTGCCATTAATGCATTCTCCACATTATAGTAGTTACCCTTTATATCATTACCAATAAAGCTACAACCATGCAGTAATATAATAGTGCATGATCTCAAGGATTATAATGTATTCCCTAATTATTAGTTCTCAGAAAATCTAGACACCAAAAAAATGGGGGGGTCTTAGAATTACATTCCACTTAATTCAACTGGAGTATTAAGTTGTTTCAATTCAGAAAGTAAAGATAGTAAAGAATACCAGATAATCCATCCACAACATAAACAGGCTTTAACTCAAACACTTTTACAGGATGATCTGCATAATTATCACAGATGATTTCATACGAAAGTTGTTTTAATCAAAAGTGGTATTAGACAGTGTTTGTTCCAGCAAGTTCAACCATCCTATATAATAATTCGCTAAATCGTGTGTAATGCCGTGACATGCGCAGTAGACACTGCAGCACGTGCTGCAGTCGGAGCGTCCAGCTCTGTATCAGCCGTGGTGCGGGCAGTCTCTACTGCGCGCGACTCCCCCGCGACTGGGTGGCAGTGGCACTGTGGCCTGTGTAACGGGCTCTTCAACTAGTAAAGTAATATTAGGACCGGAATAGATTTTGCCTTCTAGTTAGTCTCCACTTCTTTCAAAATATACAGGCTCCTTCCAAACTATATCCAGATGAAATGCCCCCTGAGACACAAAGTGTTAGGTTCTTGATCCACATGCCATTCTTCTAGTCGGGTATGACTTTATAAAGGCTTGAAATATTGATTATTTAGTTCTACTTCGCCTCGGACTATTGTAAATGACAAACTGTCACCTCTCAATTGATTTATACTTATTTTGTAACATATCCATAAAAAAATTCTAAAACATATTTAAATATATTTAATAACCATCTTTAAACTTAATATATGGACTTTTATGTTTTATTGTTCATAGACATAAGTTGGACCTCAAATTCCTTAAACCATATGGCATTGCTACAGTCTGTGGTAACTGCAAGAAACTCTCCTCCCTCACTGTATAAAAGTCTATGGGGGAGATTTATAAAACTGGAGTAATAAAGAAAGTGTCTTTAAAGTGGAACTACCATATTAAGTAAAGTTGCCCTGCAATACTTAGGCAGGTGGCGACTAGCTTAATAATAGATTTTTTACATATCAAAAGTAGCTGCTTGTAAAGTAATCCTTAATCTTCCGAGACCAGAAGCCAGGCATCAGCGCAGGCATCTTGTCTGCGTGCCTGCGCTGTCAGTCTCGGTCTCCCTACAAATGCATTGTACTGGCCTGAAAAGCATCGGAAGGGACTGATGGCGCAGGCGCGCAGACTGCACTAACCTGTCCATCAGTCTTGGAAGATTAAGTATTACTTTACAAGCGGCTACTTTTGAGAGGTAAAATAATTATTATTAAGCTAGTCGCCTCCTGCCTAAGAATTGAAGGGTGACTTTACTTAACGTGGTAGTTCCGCTTTAAAATTGTCTCAAAAGTGACATAAGGGTATGTATAAACATTTAGTGACATTTTCTCTAAGTACTAACACCAGTCAATCGAGCGTTCTGAAAAGTAGAGTAGAAATGACCTTGTCCAAATAAGAACTTTGGCGCAACATATTTATAAAGAATACTTACTAATTACGCCAAAAACAAAGGCAGTTTAAATGTTAATGCCAGGAATCACCTGTTCTTAATGGATGTATAGAGTAATAGTTATGCATGTGAAAAAATATTCTCAGTTGAAAAATGTTCTGTGAATTTTCCCAGAATATTCTGACATATTTATAAACTTGGCATTAATTCTTTGTAAATATGACCCGACATTATGAACTTTAGTGACAGTTCTTAAATGTATACTAAGAAGTATTTTTATAAATATCCCCCTATGTTCTGTGGAAGAATTCTGAGGCCAACTAATTGGAACATATGGGAAAACAACAATTTCAAATATCCCCATTGATTTGAATGGCTATTAACCTATTGAATGCTAGGGAGGTCACCAAAGCATTGTTTTTCAATGTGCTGGCAGAATTCTGTAGCATTCAAGGGCTTAAAAAAACAATTTAAATTAATCTGAATTTTCAGCTCTACTCTTTATTGCAGTTGGTTTGTGCCACAGTTCTTCCACTTTTCTTTCAAACACAAAACCCAAAATGTGTTGTGTGTCTGCCACATTGACTTCCATTACAGACTTGTGCCAGTGCAGATTTAAAACTGCCAGAAGGTCACAGCTGTAAATTGACACTGTGGTTGGCAATAACAAGAAGATGAAAATACATTGAGTGCCAGAAGCCATGAATATGGTATAACAGTTAGTTTTTATAACATTATACTTCATAAAAATATCCAAGACATATACTATTAACTATACTTTATAGATATGGATTTATTACACAAAAAATAATAAAAAGCTTTAAAAAAAACTGCATCTTGCCATGCTTCAAGGAGGTCCTGAGCGCCAATCAATACAAAGATGAGCACTGGGCTATGTCAACAACTGGGCAAAAGAGGTGTTATCTTTCTGTGTCCTAGTACTGTAAAGAGGTATTACAAACTGGTATACAGCTAATAGTTAAAGAGTTCTCATGGATACACTAGTAACTAGCACCAAACAGGTACTAGTTACTAGTGTACCTTTGGGTTTTTAAAATATAAAGTGAGAAAAAAATCCCTAGAAAATCAAACATGCCTATGATTAATGTGTCTGCTATAAGGTAAAAAAACATTTTATTCATACAAAAAGATAACAACAAATGTATAAAATAAACTAAAAAAACCCTTCTACACACATTCACAGTCAGAGCCACTTTACAATTTAGTACATGGATCTAAATGGATAAGTCCCACTGGGGGTGGCCTACATGGGATGCACAGGGTGCAGCTATGACGGGCCCAGAAGTGAGCCCAACTGCCTCAAAACACAATTATGTTTAGTTATTCCCCAGGGACTATATTTGTGTGTTAGAGGCCAAAAAATAAATGGTTTAACCAAAGCCCTCCAATGACTGATTGCATCACTGATCAGTCCCTGAAGCATTCAATACAATGATCTGTCATATTAGTTTGGGCTCTTTCCTTTCCTATTCAACTGTTAGGACCTAGAGAGTAATTGCCTGACCAGTTTCAGGGATTGATAAGTTGCAGACAAACAATTTAGAGAAAAAAATCTTACTGGTAGGTCCAGAAATAAATAATTAAAATAAATAAATAAATACATAAATAAATAAACAACTCCTAAGTGGGAAACAGTCATTAAAAATCTTACAATTCTTGTTTATATGAAGCTACCTATTAAAGTGAATATGCAGCTGGCAGTGACACATTTTTTATGGGCATGATCCTGTAATGCAGGGTGGTGCAAATAGAGGCACACACCAGTGCAAAAGCACAGTAACGGAAGACCTAAGGATGAAGACAGAGCCCCCTCATTGAGCGTCTGCACAGGAACAAGTCTCATGTCCAGGTATCAGAAAGTCAGGCAAGGAAGCTACAACAGGTAACCTGGAATGGAAATAGTGCTGGAAGCCAGAAGCTAGAGATATATCCCACAGTAACAGCTTCCTCTAAAGGTTGAGCCCCATCTTTAAAGCAGCCTGTGGCAGGATACAGGCGTTCAGGACACAGTACCAAATTGGCAGGCAGAAGCTGAGGCAAAACAATTCTTGGTCAGGGCAGGCAGCAAGGGTTCATAAATGGAGAGGTGCAGAAGTCTAATGCAGGTGACTAACAGGCAGAAACTAGAAGCAAGCTAAGACCCTTGGATGGCAACAAGAGAAAACATTTTGGCAAGAGTAAGGTTGTGGTGGTGGGTAACTGGCTTCTGAGAGACAGCTGAAGTAGGAGAGCTGGAGTTTTGGGTCACAGGTACCTGGATGATCTTAACAGCAGGGGTGAAAGTAGTAAATTCTTTCCAGAAACTCTTGATGCAGTCCATTGTGTATGATCAATTAAGTCATTCTCGTCATCATAGTAGTCAGGATAGTCCTCCTCCAGGAGGCCATATACATGCAACTGGAGCAGGAACCAGGCTGCCATAGTCTTGCTTGAATCAAGTCCCTCTATTGGGTAGGTTAGAGAGTGCCAGACTCATAACAACAAGAGCACCGGTTCAACTCCAGGCTATAATTGGATAGCAGAGATGTGACAGGTCCCAGGAAGTATTTTATTTCTCTAGGGCAGGGGGTCCTTGTGAAATGATGATTGAAAACATCAACATTTAGTTTTTAAGTGGCTACCTCTGATGTGGATATGTCGCTGGTAATAAGGCATTTTCTTTTCTAAGGATATGTTCCCTGGAAATAATTTATTTCTATAAGAGCATGAAGTCCTTGTAAATTGTGGTATTACATTTGTGTTTTATGTTGCTATATGTTAATGTGGATATACACCTGGTAATAACACTTTTTCTCTAAGGTCTTGCTTGGATGGCAACAAGAGAAAACATTTTGGCAAGAGTAAGGTTGTGGTGGTGGATAACTGGCTTCTGAGAGACAGCTGAAGTAGGAGAGCTGGAGTTTTGGGTCACAGGTACCTGGATGATCTTAACAGCAGGGGTGAAAGTAGTAAATTCTTTCCAGAAACTCTTGATGCAGTCCATTGTGTATGATCAATTAAGTCATTCTCATTATCATAGTAGTCAGGATAGTCCTCCTCCAGGAGGCCATATACATGCAACTGGAGTAGGAACCAGGCTGCCATAGTCTTGCTTGAATCAAGTCCCTCTATTCGGTAGGTTAGAGAGTGCCAGACTCATAACAACAAGAGCACTGGTTCAACTCCAGGCTATAATTGGATAGCAGAGATGTAACAGGTCCCAGGAAATATTTTATTTCTCTAGGGCAGGGGGTCCTTAGGAAATGATGATTGAAAACATCAACATTTAGTTTTTAAGTGGCAACCTCTGATGTGGATATGTCTCTGGTAGTAAGGCATTTTCTTTTCTAAGGATATGTTCCCTGGAAATAATTTGTTTCTATAAGAGCATGGAGTCCTTGTAAATTGTGGTATTACATTTGTGTTTTTATGTGGCTATATGCTAATGTGGATATACACCTGGTAATAACACTTTTTCTCTAGGGTCTTGCTTCCTGGAAATATTTTGCATGTCTAAGGGTGCAGGTCCCTAGGAAACAGTGGTGGAAAACATTAAAGTTTGTTTTTACTTGACTACCTTCTAATGTGCATGCACAGCTCATCATAACACTTCATTCTTTATGGACATGGTCCCAAATTTAAAAAAAAGTCTAAAACAAAGAAAAATATTCACAAGATGAATGACTATGTGTTTGTTTATAGAGCTCTGCAAGTATAGACCACATTTTCCAGTTCATGGGTTCAGATAATGCCAAGTAATACAATGTATGTACTGGATGGAGCAAGGTGCCTGCTCAGAAGCTTCCTAATTTAGTTTAACCATAAACACATGGTCCCTGGGAAAAGGGTATTGCATATTAAAGAAAAAGAGATAAATAAATTGGATCCATGGGAAGCATTGAATTAAGTTTTTTGCATGTCCACTGTGATAGTATAGTTTATGGGGATTGTGGTAGCACAGATGATAAAGTAAATTTAAAACTGATTGGAGAAGGATCCACTTAGTCAGGATGGAGATTGGATGCCACTGACAATAACTGAAAGGAACAAGTTAGCTTTTGGATTTGCCCTAAGGACACAGGCACTAGAAGAATTTGTGGACATTATTTTTTTATGAAAGTATTTCACCAGCAAGAATGCAATGAGGTTGCCTCTGATTTCCAAGTAAGTCCTGGGTACTCATTTTATCCACCTCAGAATGGTGAAAGGCTGAGTTGACCTTGCCGGAACTAGAACCTGAGATCCTAAGGTTTGATCAAACTGTACATCAGGTGCAGGAATAATTTGAAATTATTATGTTATTAAGCAACACCTTTGGCCCTGTAGTTTTGGCCCTGGAGTTCAGTGAGATTTAAATAGCCAGGATAAGTCTGGGTATCATGTGCTTTTTTGGTGGGTAAGAGCCAACTCAAAGTATTCAATTATCTTATTATGGCAGAAATGTCTTGTTAGAGAAACGAATGTGAGATCAGTTTGATGGGGGTGAGAAAGCAAGATGAACCCTGTTTATACAATATAGAATGACTAGGATAGATGCTACTACTGCCCATGCTAGATTACTGCATGTTTTGAGCCACTATTATCAGTGCTGCCCTCACCTGGTGACAGCAGCAGTAAAATATTCAAATAAGGACAGCCCAGCATAGTGGTGTTTGTCACTTAATGTTGGTTATGGAATTTTTTCTTCAGTATATGCAGCACTCAAAGGTAAGCACTCAAAGGGTTGAGTTGCGTACCTTGCCAAGGTACCCAATTTCATGGCCTATTTTGTTCATACTATCATCCATATCTAAGTTTAAAATTGCCCCTGAGGAATCTTATGTGACAAAACACATGACAAGTTAAACTAGCTGATATCTTCATGAACAGACTAACCTGCTTTTAAACAGAGTAAGCTTTTAGTGAGAGGGTGGAGATCCAAGTGGACCAGAGCTCCATCAGTCCACTTGTATAAGTATTTCCCACCCTGCATGGGCCTGTATATTACCTTGATTACATCAGTTCCCTTTTTTAGGTTTTTCCCACCCTACATGGGCCTGTATATCACCTTGAATACAAATGGACATAGGCCAAGCAAGTCAGGCAGAAATCCACCCACTATGCCTTTAAGAACCTATGCTATATTATAATTCCCTAAGGACTTTTGTCAGAAGCCGTCATGCAGAGTGGAGATGGATGCACACGCTGCAGTCATGTACAGTACAGACTGCTCATGCCATGGCTGATACGGAGTGGGGTGCTCCAAATTCAGACCGGAGTCCTCTCTGTGCACCTTCTTGGAACAGCTTGGTCCCAGGAAGGTGTGAACAGAGGACTGTTTGAATTCGGAGCGCCCCGCTACATATCAGCCGCGGTGCTTTTGGGCAGTCAGTACTGTGCATGACTGCAGTGCCGCCAGTATTGGCCCGTGTACATTGGCTTTAAAACTAGTTTTAAAATATAACAGAATGTGCAAATTTAGGTGCATTTCATTCTATATCATGTATAACAGTGAAATTAAGTGAAACATGGTGAAAAAGCCACTAGAATGATTAGGAGAACAGTTATGCAAAAGGAAAGAAAGAAAAATTCACAGCACTAGCACATCATAAAATATACTTATATACAGATTCAAAATAAGAACCCAAGTGAATAAGATATGGAGAGCAGCAAGGAATGAAAGGATTTTTCTATATTGCTACTTCATAGTCTCGTTCTGCGGTCATTGACAATGTAACCAGCCGCACTAAAAAACCCTCTCAGACTCAAAGTTTGATGGTAGACTTGTGCACGGGCAAAATTTTCGGTAAAATTCGAATTCTGACAAATTTTTTTTTTTCTAATTCGGATGATCCTAATTTCGGACCGGGCCTATTCGATTCTAACGAAATTCTGATCCATTCCGAATTATTGGGCCAAATTTAACATGGGTTAAATTATAGCAGTGCGCCTCCGTGCACGCTGCTATAATTCTTTGCAGACAGGGTGTGCATTTAGAAAAAGATCCATCTCAAAAACGGACATTGTCGTACATTGCCAGTCTGTGCATGTCACCTCTACTCCAGCATGGGATGCCAGTCATAATGCAAACGTCGAACATCGAGAACCCATGTCTGTCATTCAATTTAGCATATGTTTGAACATCGAAACCCCATGCCTGTCCTTCAATATAGCATATGCTCGAACATCGAAAACCCATGCCTGTCACATCCTACTCAACATAAGTGGTCGACTCGAACATGAACAAACTACATGTCACATTCTATGTTAGTACATGGGTAAAGATTAAGGTTTCATTTTCTGGTACCAGCCTCCTACCCTACTGTCTCTCTTTAGTACCCAAATTCCTCTTTCTCGTTTTCCTATCCTGATTTCCCCTCATAACAGATAAGTCTATGTGTATATACATTGTAGTGTTTCATACTACATCAAGAATAAACATCAATGATTGTAATGTGATAGATGTAATGTGTTAAAAAGAAAAATTGAGACATTCTGTTGTGAACGAACTGCAACACAGGAGAGAAATAAAAAAAATGCTTGACATCTATACTGAAGAGTATAGCAATATCACCGTTTTCCGTGAGTGTGCAATACAGGGCTCTACGGTAATTGCTGGGCATTTCCCAATGTTATAATCAGGGGATGATGGGAGTTGTATTCTAACTACTGTTAGGAAACACATAAGTGATGCACATTCATCTCCCACCTAGAAATTATTTACACACGAGGCAACTCCCCCAAGTAATACCTAGCCCCTTTCCAAGTGAAAGGACTTCCAGAAAGGCTTCAGATCTCTTAGTGACTCACCTGTTATTGCTAGTGTTGAGCGAGCATGCTCGGCCGATGCTCGGATCGGCTCGAGCATCGCTCTGCTCGGCACATGGCGGTACTCGTACGAGTACCGCATGTGCTCGCCCGCCATGTTCGGGTCTCCTCCCCGCACGTTTTGCGGCTGCTGCGCAGCCAATAAACGTGCAGGGAGGCTCTGACATCGGTGTAATGCCAGCAGCCATGTTGGCTGCTGGCATTACACTGATTGGCTGGCCAGAACCCGTGGTCGGGTGCTGTATAGCACCTGACCATCGAGTTCGGCTCAGTCTGAGCCAGGGAGAGCTGAGGATAGGAAGGGAAAGGCAGTGTAGGGAGGAAAAAAACAAAAATTGTGAAAAAAAAGAACCAAAAGTCCTTTTTAGGACTACTGTGTGTGGGGGCAGCAGGTTATTTTGTGTGGGGGGAAAAAAACAAAAAAAAAAAAAAAATATTCTGTTTAGTGTGAAAAGTTGCAGATTAGAGCACATTCTGTTTAGTGTGCACAGTTGCAGATTAGAGCACATTCTGTTTAGTGTGCAAAGTTGCAGATTAGAGCACATTCTGTTTAGTGTGCAAAGTTGCAGATTAGAGCACATTCTGTTTAGTGTGCAAAGTTGCAGATTAGAGCACATTCTGTTAAGTCTTCAAACTAAAATATCAAAGTCACATATTCCATTCAGTGTGCGTCGCCGCAGTTTAGCAGCACATTCTGTGTACTGTGCAGAGTTGCAGAATAGGAAGAAATACTGTTAAGTCTTCAAACTAAAATATCAAAGTCACATATTCCATTCAGTGTGCTTCGCCGCAGTTTAGCAGCACATTCTGTGTACTGTGCAGAGTTGCAGAATAGGAAGAAATACTGTTAAGTCTTCAAACTAAAATATCAAAGTATCACGGTGCCCGTGATTGGCTGCAGTTACTTGTCTGTCACCAGTAGGGGGCTTCTATTGGCTGTCTGCAGATAGCCCGCCTCTTATTGACTATTTAAACCTGGATTGGGCACCCTTTGAGTGCCCTTTCGTGTTGTTTCTGACCTTCTTGCTATCACTATGCTAGTGATAGCTGGGCCTCTGTTCCAGTGTTCCTGAGTTCCTGATCTCATGTGTTCCTGAGTTCCTGATCTCTACTGTTCCAGTGTTTCCTGCATGCTGAAGTACTTCCAGTCCTGGTTCCGGCCTAGTCTCTGGTGTTGCAGTTCCTGCTGATCTTCTCTGCTGTTTTCTGACCTGACTGATCGTTGCTGGTTCCTGTCATCTCATCACCTGTCTTCAGTATCCTGGCGACCTTCTGCCTGGTCGCGTTGGTGACATTGCTACAATTCCGTGTTGGTCCCAGCGTGCGGACGCTGGTTTGCTCCCAAGCCTTGCGGCTATACAAACTCTCTTGTTACACCAGTGTGCGGTCACTGGTTTGCTCCAAAGCCTATCAGCTATACAAATCTGTGTTGGTCCCAGCGTGCGGACGCTGGTTTGCTCCTAAGCCTTGCGGCTATAGAAACTCACTTGTTACACCAGTGTGCGGTCACTGGTTTGCTCCAAAGCCTTTCAGCTATACAAATCTGTGTTGGTCCCAGCGTGCGGACGCTGGTTTGCTCCTAGCCTTGCGGCTTTACAAACTCACTTGTTACACCAGTGTGCGGTCACTGGTTTGCTCCAAAGCCTTTCAGCTATACAAATCTGTGTTGGTCCCAGCGTGCGGACGCTGGTTTGCTCCTAAGCCTTGCGGCTATACAAACTCGCTTGTTACACCAGTGTGCGGTCACTGGTTTGCTCCAAAGCCTATCAGCTATACAAATCTGTGTTGGTCCCAGCGTGCGGACGCTGGTTTGCTCCTAAGCCTTGCGGCTATACTCTCGCTTGTTACTCCAGTGTGCGGTCACTGGTTTGCTCGCTAAGCCTAACGGCTATACTATTCAGTGTTGTTTCCAGCGTGCGGACGCTGGTTTGCTCCAAAGCCTTGCTGCTTAACGATTCTGCTAATTTGCCAGTTCCATCTGACTGCTGCTATTATCTCTGGGCTGCCCTGCCCGGTATTGGTAAGGCCGGTAGAACCTTTTGCCACATTCCATCTGAGGTTGCCTTACCCGGTATTGGCAGGGCCGGTAGAGCCTACGTTGTGTATCTATTGAGGCTGCCTTGCCCGGTAATTTGGTAAGGCCGGTAAACCGTTATGCTATTCCATCTGCAGGTTGCCTTACCCGGTATTGGCAAGGCCGGTAGAGCCTAAAGACTGTCCTGTCCGGTATTTTGACAGGACCGGTAGAGTCTGCCTTCTGTCTGTGCCATATTCTGTATATATATATTATGTATGTTATTGCCATCCTAAGTTATCATTTATTATTTCAATAAAATTGATTTTTTTTACCTAAAACTTGTGTCTGAGAGTCATAATAAACCGTGACAGTACGAAAGGGCCATGACCTCAGACAGCAAGGGTGAAGGTAACGCACAGAATATCCATTGGAGGATGGATGTGCTCGAGCAACGTTTGGATCAGTTGGCAGTTGCAATTCAAACGATCCTTGAACGCACGGTACCTGCTGCCCAATCTAGCTCTAGCCCGGTGGTCTCGCCAAGTCAGACACCGGAAAGTGATACCAGACCCCTAGGGGGTACTGTTAAAGGGTTAACGGCTTCTGCACCCTTGCCGCTAAGATATGATGGTGACCCTAGTCTCTGCAGAGGGTTCATCAATCAACTCGAAATCTTTATGGAATTGACGGCACACGCATTTCCCAATGATCGTAGTAAAGTGGGGTTCACGATATCACTGCTCACTGGCAGAGCATTGGCTTGGGCTAACCCCTTGTGGGAGAATGCTAAACCTTGTACTAAGAACTTTAGTGAATTTGTGCGTTCCTTTCGAAGAGTGTTTGAGCCTCCTGGTAGAACCACCTCTGCTGCCAAACGCCTTATGGAGATACAACAGGGCAGGCGTACAGTGGGCGACTATGCCATCGAATTCCGCACATTGGCAGCAGAGGTAGGTTGGAATAACGAGGCATTATTGGCAGCCTTCTCTCAAGGCCTGAATGACCACATTAAAGACGAAATCGCTGCTAAAGATCTACCTATTGATCTAGATGATTACATTGAGTATGTTATGATAATTGACTCCAGAATACGTGAGAGATCAATTGCCAGAGATCGTAAGTTACGGTCAAAAAATAATGAGCCTAGTAGCATGTTTTGCCCACCCATCCCTCCCTTGGCATTGAAGTCTAGTGAACCAGTACGGGAAACAAGTGAACCTATGGAAATAGGCTTCACTAGACTATCCAAGGCAGAGAGACTATATCGCAAACAACAAGGGTTATGTTTATACTGCGTTATAAAAGGGCACTTGCTAAATTCCTGTCCGGTACGTCCGGGAAACGCACACACCTAGGGTATCTTGGGGGACAGGCCCTAGGTGGTGTACAATCGTCCCCAGTGTCGGGCATAATGAAACCCACCATACAGGTGGTATTGTCTTGGGCACAACGCTCTGTGGAGGTTTTGGCCTTGGTTGACTCCGGTGCAGCAGGGTATTTTATGGATGATACCTTTGCTGAATTGCACGGAGTTCCACGCATTGAAAGAGAAAACCCCTTGACTATTGAAGCGATTGATGGTAGACCCTTAGAACCGCCTCAGGTTATATTTGAAACTATGCCATTGTCTATGACTATTGGGGCACTTCACAGAGAAGAGCAGCAGTTTCAACTGATTAATTCCCCGCACCATGCGGTGATATTGGGATTTCCGTGGTTACAGTTACATAACCCACAATTCGATTGGAAAAAGTGTGAAATTGCTGCTTGGTCCCAGTTTTGTATGGACAAGTGCGTCATCCAGCCTATTAAGGTCATGTGCACCTCCTCTGCTATGCCGGATGTGTACCAACAGTTTGGCGATGTTTTTAGCAAAGGAGAGGCTAGTTTGCTACCCCAGCATAGACCTTATGATTGTTGCATTGAATTGCAGCCTGGTGCAGTACCTCCGAAAGGACGCACTTATCCATTATCTTGTGATGAATATAAGGCTATGGAGGATTACATTTCTGATGCCCTTGCTAGAGGGATCATACGTAAATCTACCTCTCCAGCTGGGGCTGGGTTCTTTTTTGTAAAAAAGAAAAATGGCGAATTAAGACCATGCATTGACTACCGGGGCTTGAATAAACTAATGGCAAAAAACGCATACCCAATACCACTCATCACCGAGCTTTTTGACAGGCTTAAGGGCGCTTCGATATTTACCAAGTTGGACCTACGGGCCGCTTACAATCTGGTTCGCATTCGAGCAGGTGATGAGTGGAAAACTGCCTTTAATACTCGAGCTGGGCACTACGAGTATCTAGTAATGCCTTTTGGGCTGTGTAATGCACCCGCAGTTTTCCAGGAACTGATAAATGATGTTCTGAGAGATATGTTACAGACATGTGTTGTGGTGTACCTCGACGATATACTGATTTACTCCCAAAACATGGCACAGCACATCAAAGATGTATCCGCAGTATTGCTACGACTCCGTGAGAACAAATTATTTTGTAAAATGGAAAAATGTGAGTTTCATAGAACCAGTGTGCCATTCTTGGGGTTCATAATTGGCAATGATGGCATTGCCATGGACAAAGAAAAGTTGTCAGCTGTCCTACAATGGCCAAAACCCAAGGGTCTTAAAGCCATACAGCGTTTCCTGGGTTTCGCTAATTATTATAGGAGGTTTATTAAGAACTTTTCTTCCATTGTCAAACCTCTGTCCGATCTTACGCACAAGGGTGCTAATCCTTCTTGTTGGCCGGTATCTGCTGAGAAAGCCTTTGAGAATTTGAAGCTGGCATTTGCTGCGGCTCCTGTGTTATCCCACCCCAATCCTTTACTTCCATTTACGTTAGAGGTTGATGCCTCAGATATTGGGGTCGGGGCAGTACTTTCGCAGCGACACGAGAAAGGTGGAACTCTCAGACCTTGTGGGTTTTTCTCTAAAAAGTTGACTGTCACTCAAAGCCACTATGAGATAGGTGACAGAGAATTATTGGCCATTATCCTTGCTCTTAAGGAATGGCGTCATTTGCTTGAAGGTACTAAGAATCCTGTCTTAATCCTAACAGATCATAAGAATCTGACCTATCTCTCGGAGGCCAAGAGATTGTCCTCTCGTCAGGCCAGGTGGGCACTGTTCCTGTCTCGATTTAATTTCATTGTATCGTATTTACCAGGGTCAAAAAATATCAGGGCTGATGCACTGTCAAGACAATTTGAGGCTGACAGTGACAGAGTGGAAGCACCAGCTCCTATCATCCAACCTGATAGAATACTGGCTACTATACGCACGAGTATCACTTCTCCTCTAGGGGAGGAGATCCTGGCCTCTCAGGGGTCCGCTCCCCATGAAACCCCAGTGGGCAAATGTTTTGTCGCTGAATCATTTCGTACTAGGCTGCTCGAAACCTACCATTCCTCTAAGGCTGCGGGACATATTGGTAGAGACCAATTGTTATGGTCCCTTTCTCAGTTATTTTGGTGGCCTTCCATGAGAAACGATTGTGCCGCATTTACGAATGCCTGTGCCACCTGCGCCCGCGCTAAGACCCCGAGACATCTCCCTGTGGGCTTACTTCAACCGGTGCCTAATGGCGAACGCCCCTGGTCTCATGTTTCCATTGATTTTATGGGAGAGTTGCCTATGTCGAAGGGGTACTCCTTTATATTCATGGTGGTGGACAGGTTTTCTAAAATGGCTCATTTCGTGCCCCTCCGTGGTCTTCCTTCAGCGAAGGAATTGGCAATGGTGTTCGCCAGAGAAGTATTCCGGTTGCATGGAGTGCCTAGGGTACTGGTGTCTGACAGGGGGAGCCAGTTTGTGTCTAGATTTTGGAGGGCATTTTGCCAACAGATGGGCATACAGCTGTCCTTCTCCTCTGCCTACCATCCCCAGACCAATGGAGCCGCTGAACGAGCTAATCAGGGCTTGGAACAATTTCTCCGTTGTTTCGTTACTGACCATCATGATAATTGGTCCGACTTGTTGCCTTGGGCAGAGTTCGCCAGGAACTGTGCGGTCAATTCTTCATCTGGGAGCTCTCCGTTTCTGATTAATTATGGGTTCCAGCCCTGTTTGCTTCCAGACTCATTTCAGACGCAACAGATTCCAGCTCTGGATGAGCATATCGAGCAACTCCGTTCCACATGGGCACAAGTTCAGAGGGCACTTGGTCAGTCATTTCAGCGTCATCAGCGCCATGCTAATCGCAGAAGGCTTCCAGCGGTTTCCTTTCAGGTTGGGGATAGAGTATGGCTTTCCTCCAGAAATCTCAAGCTGCAGGTTCCGTCTAATAAGTTGGCTCCTCGGTTTATTGGTCCATACAGAGTTATTCGCAAAATTAACCCTGTCTCCTATGCACTAGACCTACCTGCATCCATGCGTATCCATAATGTGTTCCATGTGTCCCTTCTTAAGCCTCTGGTTTGCAATCGCTATACTACCACACCTGTGGTGCCAGGACCTGTTGAGGTCGAGGGCCAGGAGGAGTACGAGGTTCAGAGCATTATTGATTCCCGTAGGCTTAGAGGAAGGGTACAGTACCTGGTACATTGGAAAGGGTATGGTCCTGAGGATCGATCATGGGTGGATAGTACGGACCTTCATGCACCTAGGTTAACTAGGGCCTTTCATGCCAATTACCCGCAGAAACCTAAACCCTATTCTAGGAGAGGGGGTCTTTGAAAGGGGGGTACTATCACGGTGCCCGTGATTGGCTGCAGTTACTTGTCTGTCACCAGTAGGGGGCTTCTATTGGCTGTCTGCAGATAGCCCGCCTCTTATTGACTATTTAAACCTGGATTGGGCACCCTTTGAGTGCCCTTTCGTGTTGTTTCTGACCTTCTTGCTATCACTATGCTAGTGATAGCTGGGCCTCTGTTCCAGTGTTCCTGAGTTCCTGATCTCATGTGTTCCTGAGTTCCTGATCTCTACTGTTCCAGTGTTTCCTGCATGCTGAAGTACTTCCAGTCCTGGTTCCGGCCTAGTCTCTGGTGTTGCAGTTCCTGCTGATCTTCTCTGCTGTTTTCTGACCTGACTGATCGTTGCTGGTTCCTGTCATCTCATCACCTGTCTTCAGTATCCTGGCGACCTTCTGCCTGGTCGCGTTGGTGACATTGCTACAATTCCGTGTTGGTCCCAGCGTGCGGACGCTGGTTTGCTCCCAAGCCTTGCGGCTATACAAACTCTCTTGTTACACCAGTGTGCGGTCACTGGTTTGCTCCAAAGCCTATCAGCTATACAAATCTGTGTTGGTCCCAGCGTGCGGACGCTGGTTTGCTCCTAAGCCTTGCGGCTATAGAAACTCACTTGTTACACCAGTGTGCGGTCACTGGTTTGCTCCAAAGCCTTTCAGCTATACAAATCTGTGTTGGTCCCAGCATGCGGACGCTGGTTTGCTCCTAGCCTTGCGGCTTTACAAACTCACTTGTTACACCAGTGTGCGGTCACTGGTTTGCTCCAAAGCCTTTCAGCTATACAAATCTGTGTTGGTCCCAGCGTGCGGACGCTGGTTTGCTCCTAAGCCTTGCGGCTATACAAACTCGCTTGTTACACCAGTGTGCGGTCACTGGTTTGCTCCAAAGCCTATCAGCTATACAAATCTGTGTTGGTCCCAGCGTGCGGACGCTGGTTTGCTCCTAAGCCTTGCGGCTATACTCTCGCTTGTTACTCCAGTGTGCGGTCACTGGTTTGCTCGCTAAGCCTAACGGCTATACTATTCAGTGTTGTTTCCAGCGTGCGGACGCTGGTTTGCTCCAAAGCCTTGCTGCTTAACGATTCTGCTAATTTGCCAGTTCCATCTGACTGCTGCTATTATCTCTGGGCTGCCCTGCCCGGTATTGGTAAGGCCGGTAGAACCTTTTGCCACATTCCATCTGAGGTTGCCTTACCCGGTATTGGCAGGGCCGGTAGAGCCTACGTTGTGTATCTATTGAGGCTGCCTTGCCCGGTAATTTGGTAAGGCCGGTAAACCGTTATGCTATTCCATCTGCAGGTTGCCTTACCCGGTATTGGCAAGGCCGGTAGAGCCTAAAGACTGTCCTGTCCGGTATTTTGACAGGACCGGTAGAGTCTGCCTTCTGTCTGTGCCATATTCTGTATATATATATTATGTATGTTATTGCCATCCTAAGTTATCATTTATTATTTCAATAAAATTGATTTTTTTTACCTAAAACTTGTGTCTGAGAGTCATAATAAACCGTGACACAAAGTCACATATTCCATTCAGTGTGCTTCGCCGCAGTTTAGCAGCACATTCTGTGTACTGTGCAGAGTTGCAGAATAGGAAGAAATACTGTTAAGTCTTCAAACTAAAATATCAAAGTCACATATTCCATTCAGTGTGCTTCGCCGCAGTTTAGCAGCACATTCTGTGTAGTGTGCAGAGTTGCAGAATAGTAAGAAATACTGTTAAGTTTTCAAACTCAAATATTAAAGTCACATATTCCATTCAGTGTGTGTCACCGCCGTTTAGCAGCCTATTCTGTGTACTCTGCACAGTTGCAGAATAGTAAGAAATAGTGTTAAGTTTTCAAACTCAAATATTAAAGTCACATTTTCCATTCAGTGTGTGTCACCGCCGTTTAGCAGCCTATTCTGTGTACTCTGCAGAGTTGCAGAATAGTAAGAAATACTGTTAAGTTTTCAAACTCAAATATTAAAGTCACATATTCCATTCAGTGTGTTTCACCGCCGTTTAGCAGCCTATTCTGTGTACTCTGCACAGTTGCAGAATAGTAAGAAATACTGTTAAGTTTTCAAACTCAAATATTAAAGTCACATATTCCATTCAGTGTGTTTCACCGCCGTTTAGCAGCCTATTCTGTGTACTCTGCACAGTTGCAGAATAGTAAGAAATACTGTTAAGTTTTCAAACTCAAATATTAAAGTCACATATTCCATTCAGTGTGTTTCACCGCCGTTTAGCAGCCTATTCTGTGTACTCTGCACAGTTGCAGAATAGTAAGAAATACTGTTAAGTTTTCAAACTCAAATATTAAAGTCACATATTCCATTCAGTGTGTTTCACCGCCGTTTAGCAGCCTATTCTGTGTACTCTGCACAGTTGCAGAATAGTAAGAAATACTGTTAAGTTTTCAAACTCAAATATTAAAGTCACATATTCCATTCAGTGTGTTTCACCGCCGTTTAGCAGCCTATTCTGTGTACTCTGCACAGTTGCAGAATAGGAAGAAATACTGTTAAGTTTTCAAACTCAAATATTAAAGTCACATATTCCATTCAGTGTGTTTCACCGCCGTTTAGCAGCCTATTCTGTGTACTCTGCAGAGTTGCAGAATAGTAAGAAATAGTGTTAAGTTTTCAAACTCAAATATTAAAGTCACATATTCCATTCAGTGTGTTTCACCGCCGTTTAGCAGCCTATTCTGTGTACTCTGCACAGTTGCAGAATAGTAAGAAATACTGTTAAGTTTTCAAACTCAAATATTAAAGTCACATATTCCATTCAGTGTGTTTCACCGCCGTTTAGCAGCCTATTCTGTGTACTCTGCAGAGTTGCAGAATAGTAAGAAATAGTGTTAAGTTTTCAAACTCAAATATTAAAGTCACATATTCCATTCAGTGTGTTTCACCGCCGTTTAGCAGCCTATTCTGTGTACTCTGCACAGTTGCAGAATAGTAAGAAATAGTGTTAAGTTTTCAAACTCAAATATTAAAGTCACATATTCCATTCAGTGTGTTTCACCGCCGTTTAGCAGCCTATTCTGTGTACTCTGCACAGTTGCAGAATAGTAAGAAATACTGTTAAGTTTTCAAACTCAAATATTAAAGTCACATATTCCATTCAGTGTGTTTCACCGCCGTTTAGCAGCCTATTCTGTGTACTCTGCAGAGTTGCAGAATAGTAAGAAATAGTGTTAAGTTTTCAAACTCAAATATTAAAGTCACATATTCCATTCAGTGTGTATCACCGCCGTTTAGCAGCCTATTCTGTGTACTCTGCACAGATGCAGAATAGTAAGAAATACTGTTCAGTTTTCAAACTCAAATATTAAAGTCACATATTCCATTCAGTGTGTTTCACCGCCGTTTAGCAGCCTATTCTGTGTACTCTGCACAGTTGCAGAATAGTAAGAAATAGTGTTAAGTTTTCAAACTCAAATATTAAAGTCACATATTCCATTCAGTGTGTATCACCGCCGTTTAGCAGCCTATTCTGTATACTCTGCACAGTTGCAGAATAGGAAGAAATACTGTTAAGTTTTCAAACTCAAATATTAAAGTCACATATTCCATTCAGTGTGTTTCACCGCCGTTTAGCAGCCTATTCTGTGTACTCTGCACAGTTGCAGAATAGTAAGAAATACTGTTAAGTTTTCAAACTCAAATATTAAAGTCACATATTCCATTCAGTGTGTTTCACCGCCGTTTAGCAGCCTATTCTGTGTACTCTGCACAGTTGCAGAATAGTAAGAAATACTGTTAAGTTTTCAAACTCAAATATTAAAGCCACATATTCCATTCAGTGTGTTTCACCGCCGTTTAGCAGCCTATTCTGTGTACTCTGCAGAGTTGCAGAATAGTAAGAAATAGTGTTAAGTTTTCAAACTCAAATATTAAAGTCACATATTCCATTCAGTGTGTTTCACCGCCGTTTAGCAGCCTATTCTGTGTACTCTGCACAGTTGCAGAATAGTAAGAAATACTGTTAAGTTTTCAAACTCAAATATTAAAGTCACATATTCCATTCAGTGTGTTTCACCGCCGTTTAGCAGCCTATTCTGTGTACTCTGCACAGTTGCAGAATAGTAAGAAATACTGTTAAGTTTTCAAACTCAAATATTAAAGTCACATATTCCATTCAGTGTGTTTCACCGCCGTTTAGCAGCCTATTCTGTGTACTCTGCACAGTTGCAGAATAGTAAGAAATACTGTTAAGTTTTCAAACTCAAATATTAAAGCCACATATTCCATTCAGTGTGTTTCACCGCCGTTTAGCAGCCTATTCTGTGTACTCTGCAGAGTTGCAGAATAGTAAGAAATAGTGTTAAGTTTTCAAACTCAAATATTAAAGTCACATATTCCATTCAGTGTGTTTCACCGCCGTTTAGCAGCCTATTCTGTGTACTCTGCACAGTTGCAGAATAGTAAGAAATACTGTTAAGTTTTCAAACTCAAATATTAAAGTCACATATTCCATTCAGTGTGTTTCACCGCCGTTTAGCAGCCTATTCTGTGTACTCTGCACAGTTGCAGAATAGTAAGAAATACTGTTAAGTTTTCAAACTCAAATATTAAAGTCACATATTCCATTCAGTGTGTTTCACCGCCGTTTAGCAGCCTATTCTGTGTACTCTGCAGAGTTGCAGAATAGTAAGAAATAGTGTTAAGTTTTCAAACTCAAATATTAAAGTCACATATTCCATTCAGTGTGTATCACCGCCGTTTAGCAGCCTATTCTGTGTACTCTGCACAGTTGCAGAATAGTAAGAAATAGTGTTAAGTTTTCAAACTCAAATATTAAAGTCACATTTTCCATTCAGTGTGTGTCACCGCCGTTTAGCAGCCTATTCTGTGTACTCTGCAGAGTTGCAGAATAGTAAGAAATACTGTTAAGTTTTCAAACTCAAATATTAAAGTCACATATTCCATTCAGTGTGTTTCACCGCCGTTTAGCAGTCTATTCTGTGTACTCTGCACAGTTGCAGAATAGTAAGAAATACTGTTAAGTTTTCAAACTCAAATATTAAAGTCACATATTCCATTCAGTGTGTATCACCGTCGTTTAGCAGCCTATTCTGTGTACTCTGCACAGTTGCAGAATAGTAAGAAATAGTGTTAAGTTTTCAAACTCAAATATTAAAGTCACATATTCTGTGTAAGATGAAGAAGGCGGGTAAAAAGGGACGGGGAAGTGGACGTGATCCTGAAAGTTCAGGGCGCGGGTCAGGACGCGGAGAAACTGTGCCTGGTGCCAGAGCACAAGAAAGAAAGACATCCACCATACCTAGCTTCATGTGTAATTTTACAGGGCGTCGCAGGACATCACTCTCGAGGTCCGACCACTGCGAACAGGTGGTCGGTTGGATGACAGCTGATACTGCTTCCAGTCGGTTAAGCACCACCCTGTCTTCCACCAAGTCCACTCTCAGTAGCCAAGAGTCTGGTCAACATAATCCTCACTCTGATCATCCTTCCTCCCACCATACACGGTCTGGTCAAAGAAGTGATCCCACACTGGGATATAGTGAGGAGCTCGTCTCATCACCAATCCTTCATTTGACCCTCTCTCCAAGCACGCTTGCAGAGGAACATGACATCTTGTGCCCTGATTCACAACCTCTAGAGGCTACCCAATCACAAGAAGATGACAGATGTGAACGGCATTTAAGGTCAAAGGAAGTAGTGGATGATGATGATGATGATGAGACACAGTTGCCATTAAATCAACCACTATTTCCGTCTCAAGACCTTGTTGAGGAGAATGTTATACAGTTGTCAATGACTGAGTATGTGGTGGGATCAAGACTTGAGGAGGATGATCAGAGTGAGGAAGTGGAGGAGGACTTGGTGGACGATGAGGTGACTGACCCCACCTGGGAAGGTGGAGAGCCGAGCGATGACAGCAGTCCTGAGGGTGAGCCATCTGCAGCACCGCAACAGGCTGGAAGAGGCAGTGGTGTGGCTACAGAAAGAAGGCGGACCGCACCAAACCGGCCCGCAAATGTTCCACGGAGCACCCCCTTGCGTAAATCTACCTTGCCAAAGGGTAGGTGTTCCGCGGTATGGCGTTTTTTTAAGGAAAGTGCGGACGACAAAAGAATTGTAGTTTGCAACCTGTGCCACACCAGAATGAGCCGAGGCATGAACACTAGAAACCTCACCACCACCAGCATGATCCGACACATGGCATCCAAGCACCGTAGTAAGTGGGAGGAACGCCTGGATCGCCCATCTGTGTCTGCAGGCCACACCACTGCCTCCTCTTCCCCTGTTTTCGGTGCCGGCCAATCGCCTGTCGAAGGCGCAGGCCCGCATACCTCCCGCCCTGCACCTGTACCATCTGAAGCACCATCAGCGACCACATCCACTTCCCTGTCCCAGCACAGCGTCCAAATGTCGTTACCCCAGGCATTTGAGCGCAAGAGAAAGTACCCAGCCACCCACCCACAGGCCATAGCACTAACCTCACACCTTTCAAAATTACTGGCCATCGAAATGCTGCCATTTAGGCTTGTGGACACTGAGTCCTTCCGCAGCCTGATGGCAGCAGCTGTCCCTCGGTACGCGGTCCCCAGCCGCCACTACTTTTCCCGGTGTGCCATCCCCGCATTACACCACCATGTGTCCCGTAACATCACCCGTGCCCTGACCAACGCAGTTACTGGGAAGGTCCACTTAACGACTGACACATGGACAAGTGCTTGTGGCCAGGGACGCTACATTTCCCTGACGGCACACTGGGTGAATGTCGTGGAGGCTGGGAGCGACTCGGACCCTGGGATGGCACGGGTGCTACCCACGCCGAGGATTGCGGGCCCTACCTCCATCAGGGTTTCCACCAGCACCTACGTTATTGGCTCCTCCTCCTCCGTTTCCACCTCCGAATTCTCTACACGCAGCGCCACTCCCCCATCAGCCAGTAGCTGGAAGCAGTGTAGCACTGCAGTGGGGAAGCGTCAACAGGCCGTGCTGAAGCTGATCTGCCTTGGGGACAAACAGCACACGGCCTCAGAGCTGTTGCAGGGGATTAGTCACCAGACCGAGCAGTGGCTCTCGCCACTCAACCTGCAACCAGGCATGGTTGTGTGTGATAATGGGCGTAACTTGGTGGCGGCTTTGGAGCTCGGCAAGCTCACACACGTACCATGCCTAGCGCATGTATTTAATTTAGTGGTGCAGCGATTTCTAAAAACCTACCCCAATGTGCATGATCTCTTGACCAAGGTGCACCGCGTGTGTGCACATTTCCGTAAGTCATCTACAGCTTCGGCCGGCCTGTTGAAGCTGCAGCAGCGCTTACAATTGCCAGCTCACCGGCTGCTGTGTGACGTGAGCACGCGCTGGAACTCCACCTTCCACATGTTGGCCCGGCTTTGTGAGCAGCAGAGGGCAGTAGTGGAGTACCAGCTGTTACACGGTCGTCGCCTCTCCGTTCAACTTCCTGTAATCAGAAGTGAGGAGTGGGAATGGATGTCAGACCTCTGCGAGGTTTTACGCAATTTTGAGGAATCGACACAGATGGTGAGCGGCGATAACGCTATTATCAGTGTAACCATCCCACTTCTGTGTCTACTGAAACGCTCGCTGCTCACAATTAAAACCGACGCTTTGCATGTGGAAGAGGTGGAAATGGGGGAGGAAGAGCTTACACAAGGTGATAGCCAGAGCACCCTCACTTCGTCTTCTCAGCGACAATTGGAGGAGGCGGAGGAGGAGGAGGAGGAGGAAGACACGGTTGCCTCCGCTACAGAGGGTAGCCATGGAACTTTAGTTCCATCTCTTCAGCGTGGGTGGGCAGAAGAGGAGGAAGAGGATGAGGAGATTGAGAGTCATCCTCCTGGTGAGGACAGCGAAATCTTGACTGTTGGTACTCTGGCACACATGGCTGACTTTATGTTAGGCTGCCTTTCCCGTGACCCACGCGTTATACGCATTTTAAACAACACGGATTACTGGGTGTTCACCCTTCTGGACCCCCGCTACAAAGAGAATTTCTCATCTCTCATTCCTCCGGTGGAGAGGACAAGCAAAATGGTGCAATACCAGAAGGTTCTTGTCGAAAAATTGCTCCAAAATTTTCCATCTGACAACGCTGGCGGCAGAGTACGTGCTACCTTGGCCAACAGAGAAGGGGAGAAAAGGGGAGCACACAGCAGTTCCGAGAAAGGCAGGGCAACACTCTCCAAGGCGTGGGACACCTTCATGACACCCCGCCAGCACCCTCACCCTGATGCGCAGCCTAGTGTCACAAGGAGGGAAAAGTTTTGGAAGATGGTGAAGGAGTACGTAGCAGACCGTGTCAGCGTCCTCAATGATCCCTCTGTGCCTTACAACTACTGGGTGTCCAAGCTGGACACGTGGTATGAACTGGCACTCTACGCCTTGGAGGTGCTGGCCTGCCCTGCCGCCAGCGTTCTGTCTGAGCGGGTATTTAGTGCTGCTGGTGGCATCATAACAGATAAGCGTATCCGCCTTTCCACCGACAATGCTGATAGGTTGACACTTATAAAAATGAACAAGGCCTGGATTTCCCCTGACTTCTCCACTCCACTGGAGGAAAGCCCCGGGGGAACATAAACTCACTTTATATCTGTTATTTACAATGATGGGAATACTCTGTATTCCCATTCACCCCTTCCACCCAAAAAACGGGTATATGGTTGACTCTTAATCTTCTCATCCTCCTCCTCCTCTTCCATATGCCCTGTGATATAATTTTTATATAGGGCCAGCTCACCAGCGGGTCCTGTGCTATAATTTTTATATAGGGCCAGCTCACCAGCGGGCCCTGTGATATAATTTTTATATAGGGCCAGCTCACCAGCGGGCCCTGTTTGACAATTTTTATATAGGTCAGCTCACCAGCGGGCCTTCTCATATAATGTTTTATTGGGTCAGCTCTCTAGCGGGCCCTCTCATATAATGTTTTATAGCGTCAGCTCACTAGCGGGCCTTCGCATATAATGTTTAGGATGGTCAGCTCTGCAGCAGACCCTCACCCATAATGTTTTAGATGGTCAGCTCAGCGCACGTTTCCCTCTTAATCATGGCCTCAGTTCTGAAAATCAAGGAAATTTTTGGGAGAATTTGCCTCTGCGCACGTTTCCCTCTTAATCATGGCCTCAGTTCTGAAAATCAAGGAAATTTTTGGGAGAATTTGCCTCTGCGCACGTTTCCCTCTTAATCATGGCCTCAGTTCTGAAAATCAAGGAAATTTTTGGGAGAATTTGCCTCTGCGCACGTTTCCCTCTTAATCATGGCCTCAGTTCTGAAAATCAAGGAAATTTTTGGGAGAATTTGCCTCTGCGCACGTTTCCCTCTTAATCATGGCCTCAGTTCTGAAAATCAAGGACATTTTTGGGAGAATTTGCAGATGATATACAAGTAAATATACAGCAAATATTGTTTGGTAACAATTTTTCGCCTAAAGTCGTTTTTATTTTCCTTTTTGTGTGTTTTATGGTCAGTCTGTAAAAATGGCGTACTACGGGCGAAAGATCGTTCCCAGCAGCGATGTTGGAGTCCAAGATGCATCCAGACATCCTCCCTATGCTGTCCCTGAACCATTTCTGTGGTGTTTCCATCCTTTTCTTCCCTTTTCCTATGGACCAGGCACCCTCCCCTCATCAGAGCAGGGGGTGCCTGGTGTAATGCTCGAGTCCTCCCATTGACCTCAATGGGGCTCGGGTGCTCGGCCGAGCACTCGAGCCTCAGGGGGTGCTCGGTCAGAGCACCTGAACACCCGAGCATTGGGGTGCTCGCTCATCACTAGTTATTGCCAATCAGCGGGACCCGGAGAGTAGGAGGGGATGATGCTATGGCTGCAGATTAAGTCTGGCACGGTGCTCTTAGTTGGTCACTCGTCACAATGTTGAAGCTCAGCCCGGCCAGCACCTTCCGGGTGGAGACACCTCACAGCAATCCTGTTCAGGACACATCATGCATGGTCGTGCACTCATACAAGGGATCCCAAATGTTTAGACTCATTTCGTACAGGGGGCACCCTCCTGTATTTGTAAAACATCTCTAGCAAATCGGGGACGGTAGACCTATTTACTCAAGTCTTGTGGGCGATAAACAATACAAAATAGGCATAATGTTTCACTATCGCATAATTCACGGCACTGAAGCAGCCAGCAGGCATCGCCACTGAGTGAGCATAGGGCTGCCCGGCTGCTGACAGTCACACTGATGGGACACCCTGTAACACAGAACTGGCGGAAGTGCACAAAATAAACATGCTATGGGATGGCAAATTGCAGCCCCTGTCAAAGTGCCGCCTGGGTCCATGGACCCACTGGGACCCATGTAAGGGCCGGCCCTGTACTCGAACAAATACCTAATATTTTTTTATATTTTGCACAGGAACAAATATTACTCGGTCTTGCAGTGGCAATAACTGGAACTAATGCTGGCTGCCTACCTATGCCTAGCCTAATGCTACCTGCCTGCCTACACAACAACTGGACACTCTCTAATCTCTTCTTCTCTCTCTGAGCTCCAACAACGCAATGAGGAAATGCAGGCTGTCTGTCTGTGTGACTGTGTCATTAGTCCAACCCCCATCATGAAATGAAGAAGGCTATTGAAATACAGACAAAAGAGGGAAGTAGTGCATGAAACGGAGAATGGAATTGGACTAGAGGCATGGAGGGAAAATTATGGAGGAAAAGTAATTGAGCGCGCACAGGAAGTACAAAAAAGTCGTGGTCGAAAGTAGTCAAAACTTTTGGAAATTTGTCGATTGCTGAAACTTCTGAAAGTTTCGACGAATTTCGGTCCTGGGCTGTTCAGAGTCGGATCATTTTTTCCGAATGACCCTTGAGTTTCGGATTGGCCGAATGTCTCCGAATGACCCTATTTTCGACCAAATCTGAATGTCTCTGAATGAATTCGCACAAGTCTACTTGATGGAGGACAACTAAGATTTTCCACTGCAGTACGTGTGAATGCTGGCCATACACACTGCTTTGTTTGCCATTTCCCATTGGGTCATTGTTTCTAGAATGTAGCTATCCAGAAAGTAAGCAGAAACCATCTCACATGCAATGTGACCACATCTAGGAGATACACAGTGTTCCTGTGTGTCAATTGCCAACCCATACTCAGGGAGCAAGTCCCAAAGATATGTGCCACCACTACCACCAATGTTGGGTTTTTGCCACCCTTGCTGAAACCCATGAATTGCCTGTGTTCAGAATGGGATATTCTGATTGATGACGTACAGTAGCTACTTTAGCTGACTGAAATGTTTTGCTGCCTTCCTTTTCACTATACTGTCAAGATGTTTGTTGTGCCCTAACTTTTTCCCTCTCATCCTCCACAATTCAACCCTCCTCTCGATCAATAAGCATATCTCTATATTCCTTGGCAGAATCCGATTCCTCAGAGAGTTGCTGCTGATCATCATGACTCCTTGTTGTGACAAACCGCTGATGGTCCTTTGGCAAAAATTCTGACATTTTGTATTTGAAGCAGGGGGTCCAGCAAAGTGACAAGAATGTATTCCTTATTCCTTTTAATGGATATGTGAGGATCTTGTTCAAAGCAGGTTAACGTCATTTACCAGCTGGTGCATGTCTGTGATTCTTCAGCAATGCTACTAATTTTTTTCTGCAATAAAAACATCAGTGGTAGAATTTCACTAATTCCTGCCCCAATGCGACTCACCAGTATGGTTTCCTCCTCAAAGGGTTTCAACAGTTCACAAACCTTCCAGTTTTGCATGGTGTACTCGGTAATGGCTTTATTCTGCTTGTAGAAATGTTCTAGCATGTACACCTGGTAGGGACCTCCATTTTCAGCTGGAGATAGTGCAGGTTGTTACATTCTTGTATGGAATATAGAGCGTTGCATGCACTATAGGAGCGACTAAAATGGTCACAGATTTTGAGGGCAATAGTAAGCATCTCTCTGAGGGTTTCGGATTCGGCCAGGAATCTGGTCACAACTTAATTTAGCACATGGGCAAAGAAGTGCACATGCACCATATCACCTATTCTCAAAGCAGCGATTAAGTTGGAGCCATTATCAGCAGACACAAAACCACATTTTAAGGAGAGAGGTACAAGCCATTACTCTATCACTTGCTCTAGCTTACTTAAAACATCTACGTCTTTGTGGGACTGTTTCTCAAAATTTTTCATGCATAAGGTGGCATGACGATGGTATGGGCTATCCTGCTGCTGCTGCTGCCTTTTAATCACACTGCCAGGACCAGAAGCAAGATTACTGGCTGTCACTTGATGCTGTAAGATAGTGTTGTCCACTGTTGGTGCTGGGAGGGGAACCCAGTGAGCAGTCACAGTCATATAGTCTGTGCTCTGCCCACTTGTCCACATATCTGTTGTGATCTTCTTGCCATACACACTTTTCAGCCCTTTTCCCACCACACTAACCACCTGCTTGTACAATTCAGGTGCAGCAGTCCTGGAAAAATAACTGTGGGTTGGAATATGCCAGTGTAAAGCTACACATGAAATCAGTTCTCTGAAACCTTAATGTTCTACAAAAGAATACAGCAGCATGTCCACTGCCAACATCTTGGCAACCTTGCCATTCCAAAGGCATACTTTGGGATAATTTTTGTTTTTGTTTAGTTACTTTAACAACATGACTGGGGGAGGTGGTGGAGGTAGAGGCATCACGTGTGGGCAGTTTATAACTTGTGCCATCTCCTACAGCAAAGCCAGAGTCATCATACTCCTCTGCAGCAGGACCCATAGGTGTTATTTGAACTGAACTAACTGTTGGCAGAAGCAAATTCTCTGAAACATAAATAACTCCACTACTTCTTTTTTCTACCCTAGAGTCATGAGAACTTTTTAGAGTGCTTCTGCTGCAACTAGTTGTGGCATCTTTGGACTGCTGATAGTGTGTATCACGGTGCCCCGTGATTGCCTGTGCCTGGAGGTTGCCCTGGAGCAACATTGTTTACTTCCTAGCTGTCGCTCTCCCTGAGTCGCTATTCTTATAGGGCACCACACTGATGAGGTCATTGCTCCACCTACCTGTCAGGTTTTTTAAACCTCAGCCTGTGTCACTTCCAGTGCCCTTTCGTGGTGTACCTGAGCTTATTGCTGTGTAGGTGCATTACCGTTCCTGTGTATTACCTGGCTACGTCTGACTACCCGTTCCGGTTCTGACTCCTGGCTTGTCTGACTACCAGTTCCGGTTTGAACTCCTGGCTACATCTGACTACCCGTTCCGGTTCTGACCTCTGGCTCGACTGACTATCCGTTCCAGCTACGACCACTGGCGACATCTGACTATCCGATCCGTTTTTGACCTTTGGCTGCCTCCTGGTTTACTCTACGTGTTGTGCTCCGTGACCATTCCGTTCATCGGTTTGGTTCCCGTGCTGCCCTGTGTCTTCCACTCGCTTCAGTTAGTGGCACTTTTCAGTCACTCCGTGTGTCTGACCTCCCGTGGCCGTACCGGTTTGTGCTGTCTAGCCTATCCTCCATCTGGCTATCGCCTGGTGTATTCCCTGTCGGGATACTGGTCTACTCCATATCTTTGCCGACTATGTGTTTGGGAGTGCTCTGCACTGTCCTCACATCTACCGTGTAGTCCCAGGGCCATTCCGTTCTGACCACCTGTCCTGTGAAGGGTAAGGAAAGTGCCTACACTGTTCCTCTCTGGTCTCGTGAAGGTGTGCCATCCTATCCGGGTAAGGGAGTGCTCTGCACTGTCCCCACAGCTACCATATAGTCCAAGGGCCATTCCGTTTCTGACCACCTGTCCAGTGAAGGGTGAGGAAAATGCCTACACTGTTCCTCTTTAGTGTTGTGAAAGTGTGTCATTCCATCTGTGTATGGGAGTGCTCTGCACTGCCCTCACATCTACCATGTAGTCCCAGGGCCATTCCGTTTCTGACCACCTGCCTGGTGAAGGGTAAGGAAAGTGTCTCCACTGTTCCTTCCTGGTCTCCTGAAGGTGTGCCACTAACTACTGCCACTTGTGTCATTACCATACTAATGTGTGACATTTATTGCTATCTGCCTGTTGCCTTATCTCCTGCCTTTCATTGTATTTAATAAAGTTTCATATTAAGTTCATCTGTACTTGTCAGTGTGTTTAATTCCTAGTCACTCCGTGACAGTGTTTCTCCCAGTCAGGCCTTTGGTTGGGCTTCAGGTTTGAGCGCATAGAGTAGGTGCCTAGGTGTGAGCCTGCTTCCCCCTGCTCACGTGTTTTTTTGCACAGCCAACAGATAGCAACATGCTTAGCTTTAGGATCCTGAGTGAAGTATCTCCATACTATGTACTTCATGGACTGAGGGGTTCCTGAGGTGCTGCTGCTACTACTAGTAATGGGGTTACTACTAGGTGTCAAAGATTCAGCACTATCAGCAGCAGCAGAGGTACTCGTCATATCTAACATTGTGGATGTTAATAACCTGTGTTGCTGTTGTTGTTGCTGCTGGGCACTAAACACAGGTGTGGATGGCTGAGTGGGACTTGGACGTTGAAGAGGCGATGATGCTGATGATGACTGATAGGGTGACTGTGTACATTTTGACATCTTTGCTTGTCCAGGGTCTGACTTTCCAGTGGTTTCCTCAAATAGTTTATAGAAAAGCACAGTGCTCCTTTTCAGTTGTGAAAGATTCAGCCTTTGCCTTTCAGCTAACTTTATGGCCCTGTCATTGTCCTCACTTTCAACTTCATCTGTATCTGAACAAGAGAAGGATGCTGGAGGGATTGTCACTGTTTTAAAGAACTCACAATTTGATAAGGTACAATCAGCTTTATTAAGAATAATAAAGAACACAGTGTAACAGTTTTTAAGACACTCAGACCAGTTAGTAGAATAAAACACAGTTTTATTAAATGAAGAATTAGGTGAATGATCGCCCTCTACAGGCAACACAAAATAATAGCAAAATATGGAAAGATATGCCCCCACAGGCCCAATATACAGAACCAGAGTATCACATATACTGTCTCAGGACAGGCACACAGTAGTGAAACACATCAAGGGTTAAATGCAATAATCAGTCAGTCTCTGTTGTGGTGTTTGGCACGCCCAAGGTAGAGATAGAGCAGCTGTACGTGTAGATGGTAAAACACCCAGAGTTCTAGAGGCTGGGAAGCTGCTAGGCAATACGTGACCAGAGGTAGAATCAGCAGAAAAGTTGCACAAAATAGCCCCCACGGGTGTAGCCACGGATACAACTTAATCTGCAAGTGTGTGAGTCGGTAGCCCCCATGGGCGTAACAACGGTAATGGCTTGCACTGCAAGAGCTGGCTAGTAGCCCCCACGGGCGTAATAACGGAGACCAACTGTACAGGGATAATTTGAGCCAATGGCCCCCACGGGCGTATAACTTAGACAACCTGCAAGAGCTTGAGCCAGTAGCCCCCACGGGCGTAACAACAGAGACCACACTACACTAAAAACGGTGAAGCCAATAACCTCCCAGTGGAGACCGCCCTTTGCTGTAATAGCTTGAGCCAATAGCCCCTACGGGCGTAAACCAGAGAACAAACGTATGAGTACGAACCAATAACGCCTTACCGGGCATGTTAATGAACGCGACTACTCTGCGTTTGACAGGATGAGCCGCCGACCAACCTAGATATATATGCGGCCGACTCAGCAGAAGTAGTGCGATATAGCTTAGGCTCTGTACAGGTGTTAGAAGGCTCAGCTAAGGAGGCGGCAGCACAGCAAGGGTTAATATGCAGCTTTAAAGATCGAAGGCTCAGTATAGTGGAATAGCTCTGCAAGTACAAGGAGGCTCAGTAACAGAAGCACGTCTCTGCAAGTGAGCACGGAGACTCAGCACTGGGGACAAGGCACTGCAAGAGTAAAGGAGGACACACTATCCGCCCGGTAGGCAGTAGCAGCGCAAGTCAGAATGTCACCACAGCGACAACAGGAACAGGAGCAGGAACAAGCAGGTCACTGAAGCAGGCCAGTTCGGGTCACGGAGCGGAAGTCAATCAGGCCGGGTCGGATCACGGAGGTGGTACTCAGACGAGCCGGGTCAATCATGAGCAGGAACGTCAGCCAAGCCGGGTCAAATCACGGAGGTGGTTCTCAGACAAGCCGGGTCAATCACGAGCAGGAACACAGGAGCATAGTCAGAACAGGCCAAATCGGTACACAGGAATCCGGAACACAGGAACACAGCAACAGCAACACTGGCTCTGAAACACCACTGAAGGGCACCTGACAGGTGTCACGGCCAGGCATAAAAAGGTCACCAGGGGCGGGCCAAACCAACTCAGCAAATCAGAGCACACCACAAGCGAGAGTGACAGAGGAGGATCACAGGCACTGTGATAGACAGGATCCCTTTACAGGTCCAGATCGGGACAGTACCAAGGCACTTCCCAAATCTGACACAGGTCAGGGTACAGATAAGCAAAACAGGCAATAATATAGATGCAGGAACATATGACAGGAACCTGGAACTGAACCTCAACAGTACCACCTAGGAAGCGGCCCACGAGCAGAGGTAGGTACTGCAGGGCAGAATCCCCACCAGAAGTTGGGGAAGAGTGAGCAGGCAACTGGAACACTGAGAATTGACAAGGCCCTGGTAACAGGGAAGCACCCCGACAGACAATAGTCTGCCCTGGATAGAAACTAGAGAGACCAGCGATAGGACTAACAGAGTGGACAGGGAAAAGCCCTGAGATCTGACAGTAGAGGAGTCTCAGGCAGACACAGGCACAGGACTAGCCCAGAGGACTGAGGTAGCCACAGCCAATACAGACAGGTACAGGCTATACTCCAGTAGATATAGGCAACCAGAGGCCACACTGACAGGTACAGGCTTACTCTGAGGCAGTATAGGTAACCTCAGACCACAATGACAGGCACAGGCTAAATCTCGAGAGATATTGGTAACTGAAGGCAACACTGACAGGCACAGGCTATATCTCTGGAGATACATGAACCGAAGGCAAAGCTGGCAGGCACAGGCTTACTCTCGGGAGGTATAGGTAACCGAAGGCAACACTGACAGGCACAGACTCTATCTCTGGAGATACATGAACCGAAGGCAGCACTGGCAGGCACAGGCTTACTCTCAGGAGGTATAGGTAACCGAACGCAACACTGACAGGCACAGGCTCTATCTCTGGAGATACATGAACCGAAGGCAACACTGGCAGGCACAGGCTTACTCTCAGGAGGTATAGGTAACTGAAGACAACACTGACAGACACTGGCTCATCTATCCCTATCACAGTATAGCAAAACAAAAGAAAAGAAGCGCTTATTTTCTTTTGTTTTTGTTTTGCTACCTCTATACCCTGCTCTCATCTCGTATGGACAAGTGTGTGTTTTTAATGTGGATATCAATAAAGGATATTTTATATTACACGCTACCATTTCATTTCTTATGTGCAGCCGAGTCTTCAGTGTTCATGCAATTTCGTATGTCCGATGGTGGCGTATCGGACGGTTTTGCATCGTGTTCCTTTGGTTCCCTTTCATCTGCAAGACTACACTGAAATGATAAGGTTCCGCTCCCTATAATTCTATGTTTGTGTTTTAATATGGTGTGTAGCATATTGTTTTCTACTCTATAGTATTTAGTTTAGCAACAACTACAGTTCTGTTAGTTAGTAATAACAATTACAGGTAGACTACCTAGTAAACAATAATTAATAGCTAGGTTAGCTATTATTAATTAATAGCTTATTTAGCTAGTAAATAAATAATAAATAATAGCTTAGCTACAGGGACAAGGAGTCAGGGAGTGGGACTAGAGATAGAGCAACACAACACAAATGAAAACTGTGTCCTGTCCATCCAATCCATAATTGACTGTGTCACTATAGTGTCCATAGTATCCAGTGTCTACTGTCCAGTGGGTAACTATGCCTGTTATTGAATCCTGAGTGTTACTTTAAAACAAGAACAATTACATTTACTGTTCAAACTCAAATGCACAGCTGCATACAAATAAGTTCTAGTGTGCATGTTCCATGTTCCAGAATCCAGACACACCACTGCTGTCTCCAGCATTAAAAAAAGTCAAATTATATTTATTGTTCAAAATGAAGTGCATAACTGAATTCAAATAGGCACTGTGTACTTGGTGTTCCATTCAGACTCCACTGCTGTCTTCTGTTGTTAGACACAGCCACCTATACTTCCTCTGCCAACTTTTCTAGCTCATATACCACAATGCTGTATATTTCTGTCTGGATTGCTCTAATGCTGGTGGTAGTACTGCAATGCAAACTCTCATCTCTATAATAATTCTAACAAAGATGCTGCTGCTATCCTTTTTTACATTAATTTATGAAAATATCCATATTTTACATGAATAATTTGATTAAAACACGGTGCAGAGGTCTTCCCTAGTATTCAGTAGTTAAAAGTTCCATTTAAAATGACTGTAAATCTCATTGTATTATTTATATATTCTTCAGCTGCATAATATGTAAAGTGAAATTGCCTATACTTATTTATTTACTTATTTCATCTTCTCTTATTTTTTTTACACGTTAAGGTCCCTGATAGGAAGCTCCCTGAGTTTGTGCTTCCAGGGAGCTTTTTGTCAGGGATTGTGAAAGCTATGTATGCTGTATTTTATAGACTGGAGGTAGACTTTTCTGTTGCAGTGATAGTGTTACATTGTATCACTATCCCTGTTTTCAGAATCTGTGACAGAAAGTTCTCTAGAATCCTAGTATCAGAGATTCAGGGAGCTCACTGTCATGGACATAAAAATGTGAAAAAAAATAGGTGACAGGAAAAATAAAATAATGTTATAGGCATGAAGGCAATTTGACTTTACATATTATTCACTTGAACTATATATATATAATCAAAAGAAAGGTTTTTATTTGTCCAAACTGCACTTTCTTATTGAATGTGGCCCAAAGTTTACTGAACATAGGAGGAATAACACATACATTATTGTAGAGAAACGGTGCCTCTCCAGCTCTCCCATAATCCATGAACAGTTCAGCTTCCTCTGAAAGGTTACTTAATTCACCAATGTTTGATTACTTTAATTTAAATGTATTGACTTAGCTAGCACTGAGGTGGTTAAAAATAAATCAATGGGGATTTTCTTTGGGTCCATAGGGGGAGATTTATAAAAAGTGTTCGTTTTTGTGAATAGATCCTTAAAATGGCCTTATTCCTTCTTTTGAGTGTTGATATTTAGTTACATTTATAAATGTGAAGACTGCAAAAAGTAAGAACAGGTCAGACTTGGCTTTAAGTATTCGCTGAAAATTCTGTCTCTAAATTGTCACAAATAGCAACATTTCTTTATACATTTTTTATAAATACGCTGCTCCACTGCGTACAAACTTCCTTACTCCATTCTTTAAAATGGGATTATTCCCTCCTAAACTGTCCATAATATGATTATAACTACTAGAGACAATCTTACAGTCAGAGGCGTAACTACAAGCCTCCGGGCCCTGGTGCAAGAGGTGCCACAGTCCCCCTACCGCACTGACCATCTCCACAATTCCCCCATCTCCAACCTGGAGCTCCCGTGCGGTCCTCTTAGTAATGCAGAGCGCTGGGAGATGATGTCATCTCCCAGCACTCTGTATGACTAGAGCGATGGAGGGAGATTGCGGGCGCTAGGTGGAGGGGTCGCAGGGGGCGGCCAGGCCCCTGGAGTGCATGGGCCCGGTCGCAGATGCGACCCCTGCAACCCCTATAGTTACACCACTGCTTACAGTCTTTTCAATTAACTCCACTTGTATAAATCTACCCCATAGAGTTCAGTTCAATTATACTTAGTACAGCAAGCACACTGAGTTTAATGGACATCTCCATACATTCTCACTTAATGGATTAACCCTTTACATGCAAGATAAGCCTCCAAATCATTTCTTATCCATGTCATGTGGATATTTCTAGCATCCAAGAGGTTAATAGGGTAACTTATAAGTCTAGAACATTTTCATTTCTTTTGAAGACTATTTTACATACCACCTAGCTAGTTGTTATATGAAACCTCATTTTTTCTGCTACAATACAATAAAAGGTTCCACTGCCATCTAGTAAACAATATATTATACAAACTCCACTGTCAACACTGGTGGTAAATGTTTATAGGGCGGGAGTCATTTTTTACTGTTAATCACAACGCTTGCTTGTTAATTACTGTACATTAACCAACATATGAAAACACTTTTATTTAAACAATTTGTGTTGGTGATGTTTGTTTAGTCATATATTTATTTCCAGACCTAAATGTGTGTCTGCACTGTACATACAGTAAAATAAAACCAGTCATATTTTGATAAATTACTTGATGTTGCTAAAACGTTTAAAGACAAAAATAAAAATAATATATAAAGAAAATAAATCTATAAAATTTCAACAAATGTGGATGACTAAGGACTATAGTTAGGAAGTTAACCCTTTGAGTGCCAGGGGGTGTGCAAAAGCATTTCTCCACAAGGTGCAATTCTGAGGTAAAGAAAATACAAAAGGACAATAAACATTCCCATAATTCCCATTGTGTAAATGGGAATTTTAACCTCTTGAATACTAGGTAGTTTAACAACAAATTGCTTGTTGACCTCTCTAGCTTTCAAGGTATTAAAAGCCAAATTAACCCCTTAAGTACCAGAGGAGCATGCAATGCTTTGTAAAGCAAAATGTTAAACACCCCTCTGGTCCTTAAGAGGTTAAAGTGGAACTACCACCCAATAATAACATTGCCCCACATAATTGCCCATCTGGCGACTAGCTGCTCAGTAGCGCTAGTCGCCAGAATTATTACCTGATTAAAGAGAAGTCGCTATTCTTCCCAGACTGACAGCAGGACGGAGTGTGGACATCTTTCCATAGTGACGTCCGTGCACCTGCGCTGTCAGTCCCAGCAGGGTCTAGGAAGCGTTGGTAGGAGCCGGCTGGCTCCAAAACGGAATGCTGGTGCGTGGACGTCACTATGGAAAGATGTCCACACTCCGTCCTGCTGTCAGTCTGGGAAGAATAGCGACTTCTCTTTAATCAGGTAATAATTCTGGCGACTAGCGCTACTGAGCAGCTAGTCGCCAGATGGGCAATTATGTGGGGCAATGTTATTACTGGGTGGTAGTTCTGCTTTAAACCCAATACAAAACATATTTGTCCCCTATTCTGAAGATGGTTGGTGCATGATTGCACCTCTTTAGCTTACTGAGTATAGTCTATGGTACACTGGTTGAAAAATGTGTCAGGTAAAAATGTAACTATTACAATTTTTCAATTAAAATTTTTCTGCTTTCTATGATGGCTTTAAAAACTATGAATGATTTGGAATCAGGTGGTGATATAAAAGGGAAAATGTCAAATTCATATATTATTCTATGGAGTCCTTTTTTTCAAGTAAGAGAGATGCTACTAAATAGGCTCCCTAGAATAACATAGAAATTAGAGACTTTCTCTTACCTTTATCTCATCTTAGTGAAGTGATGGACAACATAAGGCCAACTCCATTCAATTGGTTGGTGGGAGAAACATTACCAGAACATAAATACAAATAATCGAATTTTATCAGAAATGTAAATACACAGTCAGATCATTAACAGAACACATTACAAGGAAGTTGATGCTAACAGCTATTTTTTTTTTCATTCGTCGGCTCTGCAATTCGGATCCGACCTGTTCGACTTGGATGAAAGTCAGCAACAGTCCGAATTATTTGGTGAATTTAAAATACCTTTAAAAATACAATAAAAAAATGAAAATCAAATGAATGGAACCATTTCCAGGGTCTAAATGAAGATGGTGGAACAGGGTAAGGTGGGCATTTAGCCTTATGGTACTATGGATGAAGTAGATGAAGTATGGATATAGCAATAAGGCACCCTGCCTGCCTACACAATACACATACACAACTGTGAGACTGGCTGATGTGTCACTCTGAAAATTATTCAAACAAATCCCTATTATTACTTTTAATATTTTAAATAGGAACAAAGGTGACTATCCCTTGCGGATGCAATAAGGTACTAGGCCTGCCTATAGAACTGTTAGACTGGCTGAAGTGTCACTCCGAAAATTATTCAAACAAATTTCTATTATTATTTTTAATGTTAAACACAGTATCAAAGGTGTCTTTCCCTTGCAGTGGTAATAAGGTACCAGGCCTGCCTATAGAACTGTGAGACTGGCTGAAGTGTCACTCCGAAAATTATTCAAACAAATTTCTATTATTATTTTTAATGTTAAACACAGTATCAAAGGTGTCTTTCCCTTGCAGTGGTAATAAGGTACCAGGCCTGCCTATAGAACTGTGAGACTGGCTGATGTGTCACTCTGAAAATTATTCAAACAAATTTCTATTATTATTTTTAATGTTAAACACAGTATCAAAGGTGTCTTTCCCTTGCAGTGGTAATAAGGTACCAGGCCTGCCTATAGAACTGTGAGACTGGCTGATGTGTCACTCTGAAAATTATTCAAACCATCTCCTACTAGTTTAGCATTTTTAATATTTAACACAGGAACACAGGTGACTCCCTTGCGGTGGTAATAAGGTACCAAGCCTGCCTATAGAACTGTGAGACTGGCTGAAGTGTCACTCTGAAAAGTATTCAAACAAATCCCTAATATTTTTAATTTTTTGCACAGGAACAAAGATGACGCTCCCTTGCAGTGGCGATAAGGCACTAATTCTGGCTGCCTGCCTCTGCCTAATGCTAACTGCCTGCCTACACAACAACTGCACACTCGCTATCTCCTTCTTTTCTCTCTGAGCTCCAACCACACGATGAGGAAATGAAGGCTGCCTGCCTGGGTGTCTGTGTCATTAGTCCAACCCCCATCATGAAACGAAGAAGCCAATTGAAATAGAGACAAAGCAGGAAAGTAGCGCATGAAAAGGAGAAGCTAATCGGACTAGAGACATGGAGGGAAAGTATGGAGGGAAAGTAATCAAGCGCGGGTAGTAGTCACAGAATTTCCGAAAGTTTAGATGACATTCGGACCAGTGCTAGTCGAATTTGTATTTTTTGGGGTGAACGACCCTTGCCTGACGGAAGGTCCGAATGTTGCTGAATGACCCCGTTTTCATCGAATTCCGAATGTCGCCAACCCGAATCACACAAGTCTATTAGAAATACTGGACCACTGAACAACAAAATCCTATATAAAAATGTTGGTAAAGCATGGTACATTGTTAGTCATAGTCTACTACATAGACTGCATAAAAAATTAGGAAACTATCTGACTCCAAGTATGCTACCTTCAGACAAATTCACCTAACTTAAATATTTAGAAGTGTAATAGATAGTAAGATCTTATTGAAAAATTATAGATGCAGTCACACATACTGCTTAAAGTGATAGTAATACTTAACATTCAATAGATTTAGTTCTGTAGATACTTAAAAAATAAATTATTTGAGCCATTTCTGATCTCCCAAACCTTTATGGTTTGGGAGATATCAATCTGCAACGTTCCCCCTTCCCTCTCCTTGTGCTGACATTAGCTTTCAAAGTTACAGACTAACACTGTGCCTGCTGTCAGATTGCAGCCCATAGACTGTCCTGCAGCTCTTCAGCAGAGCAGTGATCGCGGTAGTTACAAAGAAATACATCATTTGAATGGTCTACAATGTGTGCTTGCAAACCAGGCACATGTTGTAGACCATTCAAATGAAGTATTTCTTTATAACTACCGCGAAGGCAGACTAGCAGCAGTAGCAGCAGGCACAGATCTGCTCTCCCCCAACACCAGTTCTGGCCTCTTCAGGATCATGTTCCACTTGGACACTGTACTAAAGGGAAGGGGACTCCAAGGGCCAGAGGAATGGTGTGAGCTCCTTTGACCGCTTGTCTGGATGCTCTCAAATGCTTCCCCTACCATTCCCCTAACACTAGTCCTACCGGCTGCTTCACCATTGCTGTTACTATTATTACTAACAGCAATCACATCAAGTTCAGCCCCAGAGTCTTGCTCCTCATAGTCACTATTAACATGAGGATACTGATTACCCCCTCCTTCACTCCTAACGCTAACAAGCTGCTGGACTTTAGTAGTAGTAGTAGCACTGGCGACACTACTTGGGGATGGTAAGTGTGTCTTAGGGTCCCCTGCTGTCACACTTGGCATCATCTTCTCCTCCCCACCTCCTGAGTATTACAAGACACACTAGCAGAAGGTTTAACTATCAAGGCAGCGTTCCAAAAAGGGTTAAATGAGAAGCTTGAAGATGTCCTTATCTGCTGAGATGTCCCTGATGATCTGAAGGATCTTATCTCCCTCTGCTTAGAACGAGAAAGGGGCATGACAGACCACCAGTAAGAAAAGGATCAATCTAGAAGAAGTGGTTGGGTCTTTCATTATCGTCAACACCAGCTTAAGGACTACATGGAGGTGTAAGATGTCTTTAAGCTATCTGAGACTGAAAAGAAAATATGCCACATTTTGGGTATGTGTCTATACTGTGGCAATATGCTCAAAAATGGTAGATTTGCCAGGAAAACAAGCAAACTTGAGTTAAATTATTGGCCTCAAGCAAGAATTCTGGGCATTAAGACCAATCTCTGTGTGGAGCTCTTTTTGTCACATTAACTGTATTACCAATGTTCATACTTCAATGGCTGCCAAAATAGCCATTCCTGACTCACTAAAAGCTACTGTTCCTTCTGTATACTGGAAGTACATCAGGGTTTTGTTTTTAAAAGAGCAGCAGACCAGTTGCTATCACACCAACCATATTATAACTGCATATTGATCCGTAACCTGGGACAATGCCTCTTAGGGGGCATAAGTTCCTCCTTTGAGAGCCAGAAACTAAGGCCTTCAATTCTGCTGTCAGATTTTTTATTTTTTTATTTGCCAAGAAAGATAGGTCATGTATCCCTTTTTTTTAGAACAGGTATTACTACTTAATATTATCTTTGGATTCTCATAGTCTCTTTGACTATAGAGCTACATTATCAGCATGTATGTAATGTTCTCCAGTGACTTCATTCTAATCATCTATATATCTAAGTTGATAAGTGTGAGTTTAGTAAATTCCAGTTGTCATCCCTGGGTTATGTCATTTCCCACAAGGCAATTTACATGGATCCAGACAAGGTGGCAGCCGTTACTAAATGGACTTTGCCTACTACTATCAAGGCAGTCTAAAAGTTTCTGTGGTTTGCTAACTACTACTATTATGCGTTTTTCAAAATTGTCAGCCCCTATTATGCTACTTATAGAGGTGAGTACCAGAGCCTGTAGTCCACGAAAGTTTAATTGGCTTTGAAAAACACCTTTTCCTCCACTGCTGTTCTTCACTACTCTGATACATCCAGATCCTTTGTGGTAGAAGTGGGCACCTCTGAGTGCAGGTGATGCCATTATTTTCCCAGTGGGATGTCAAGACAAATCACCTACATCCATGTTCCTTGTTTTCAAAGCAATTCTCTTCATCTGAATGGAATTATGATGTCAGTAAAAGGAATTGTTGGATAGCAAGATGGCTTCAGAAGAATAGCACCACCTATTTGAAGGAGCCTCCAAGCCTACGCTTATTTAAAAAGACCACAAGAATCTGTTGCAAGAATTGGTTCAATTATTAAACCTTTGACTGGCCTGGGCATTATTCTTTACTATATTTAATTTTATAATCTCATACCAATCTGATTCTAAGAATATAAAGGATGATGCTCTCTCACGTCAATTCATGTCTTTGCCTGATGCACAACCAGGGCCTATCATTCCAGCAGACCAAGTGGTTTCTGTCCTATCATCCTCTACTCTGCAAGGCAATGCCCAGGGTCAGGGTGCTCTTCTGCCAAATTCCTCCAAGATAGCACATGTGCTCTTCATCCCACCCTGGTTCCATTTAGGGGTTCTTCAGTGGGCATACCAATCTCCTAATTCTTGCCACCTCAGCTTTCCTAAAACGCTGAGATTGTTTGGTGACAGTTCTGATGAGCTACTATGCATAAAGATGTGATTGACTTTGTGGAGGCCTCTTGTGTGAGGAAAATAGTAAGTCGTTAGAACAATACCTGTGGCACTATATCAATACCAATCAGTCCACTTGAGCAAACTTGTTACCTTTGGTAGATCTGGCATTCAATAATTCCCTTCGTGAGTCTTTAAAGCGTTCTCCATTCTTTGCCACAGTGGGTTTTCACGCCTGTATTTTACCTTCCTCTGAGGTTGAAGATGTTCCAGCAGTGGATACCATGGTAGACAACTTAAGGAGCATCGTCCTCTTTTTATCATCTTTAGGTTCACTCTCTGGTTCATTACAAAGCGTCAGCAGATAGGAGGTGGTGTTGCCCTCCCTCAATACACCCTGGGGAAAAAGATTTGCTCTCCATTTGTGACAACCATCCTTCAAGTGGTTCCTTTCTTTATAGGTCCATTTTGTGTCCAGGCAGTCATAACTTCGGTAACCTACTCCCTTGTCCTGCACCCTTCTTTAAAGATACAGAATTCACCCCACATTTCCCTTCTCAAACCAATCTGCAAGAATCACATTTATATTCCTGTCCATCTTCCATATACCATCCTTGTGGAATTTCTGGTTCACAAGATTGTAGATTCTCATATAATCCAAGAAAAGACCCAATACTTTATTAATACCTTATTGATTGGAAGAGTTATCACAGAGAGTTCTAGGGCATCTAAATCTGATATATATGTTACTCTCTTGTCCGCACTTTCCATTGGAGACATCTGGTAAACCTGGATTTACCATTTCTTTTCATACATAAAGGCCATTCAGACAAACACATATACAGGCCATTCAGATAGACTCTCACACACACACACACACACACACTAGGCATACACACACATGATGTTTGGACATTAGTCATAACAAACAAATGGATCTATGTAAATGCTATGATAAGGCAGATTTAATAGTCCAATTGCACCACTAACTTTAGGGAGACCAACAGAGAACAGTACAATTGCATAAGATCAATGGGGCCAACAGAGCACCATACATATACATGACACGAGTGGAGCAAAGAAGGTCTGGAGGCTAAAAATGCAGACGCTGACACACTTGAACACTCTGACATTCAGTCTCACACTCAATGGCATGCAGAGACACAAAAAAGCAATTTGTACATATCATGCCCTTGCAATAATTCATTGAATTGAATTTAAAAACTGAAATCTCCACTTTTAATAACAATGCTAAAGAATAAAAAGCAGATGCGAAATTAT
Organism: Rhinophrynus dorsalis; assembly: GCA_037306005.1. Lineage (NCBI taxonomy): Eukaryota > Metazoa > Chordata > Amphibia > Anura > Rhinophrynidae > Rhinophrynus > Rhinophrynus dorsalis. Next base: position 396,281,356 of record CM074723.1, on the reverse strand, counting down.
GAAAAATTGAGCACAGATTTAGTAAGGTGTTTGTGCTTATATCCCCTTAAAAACACATCCCCTTTACAGTTTAAATCAATATAGATTAGTCATATAGTACCCATACACCACTGTGGCCACACAGCAAATCATTGTGTACTCAAGCTTACTTAGTTATTGCAGTTACTGTTTTACACCAACACACTAATAGGCTCCTTGGTACATAGGAGCAAAACACACTGTTTTAGTACTTTGTGAACCACAGTACAAAGTTTGTTACCCATTTGGAGGTCTTGCATTATTAAAGGGATAGTAATACTTCGTTTTAACTTTATTTTATTTTGTAGGCATTAAAAAAATATGAAGAATGATATAAGTCTTATCTCTCAAACCTTTATGGTTTAACCCCTTAACGACATGTGCCGTACTATGACCGTCACGGTCCTTGAAATACTCAAGGACCGATGATGGTCATAGTACATCACGTACTTTTTACTTACAGCGCTCTACCGGAAGCGCTGTAAGTAAAAATAGGGCCTGAAATTGACCAATCCAAGATCAGAGCGATCTCTATCAGGCCCCATAGTGACGCGCCGATACACGCAACAGGTCACGTGTACTGGCGCATCCACGTGGTTCAATACGGTCCTTATGGGACGGAAACGTCCCAGGACCGCCGGTCGCTAAGGGGTTAAGAGATAGTCACAAGCAAAGTTTCCCCTCCCGCCCCTTTTTCCTAGTGTAAGCTATCTCTTCTCAGATGGTGAATCTGGTTGTAAGACCAGACAGATAATAGCAGGGGACAATCTTCTTACAATGACAACAATGAAAGCCCTGCCCCCCTTGGCAAGTTTTTCAGGTTTTTCCCTTATCGTAATTGAAGATTGTCCCTCTCTGCAATTTACCTGGGCACCTCCCTTCTGATCTGGCTGAACAGTGTTACATCAGTAAAAGGGGCGGGAGGGGGACACTGTCACTGAATTACTCTTGAACTACAACTCTGACAGAATTGAAATAACACTCTCCAAAGTCCAAATACTATGATGATTAATTAGAGCTGCTTTTATTATGAAACATTACTATCCCTTTGAAACTAAATGCACTGTGGATTGGGGGAATAACTGACACACTCAACCCCATTCATTTGATTCTGGGGAGGGAGATACCTGTCTCACTTTACCACAAAATGTGCATTTTGCTGATAGTAGAAATACCCATTCCTGCAATCCATTATGCTTTTATAGCAAATCGGCAAACTCAGCAAATAAAAGTTTGACATTTTAGGCATGAAGATGGACCTGCTGGTCTGCTGTGTATTGAGTTTTGGGGAGGGCAATATGTGTTTTATTCACCCTTTATGCATTGGTATTGTAGGGCTTCCTTATTTACACCCATGCATTGAGCTTTGATTTCCTGATCTAATCACTACCACCACTCCATATTTTTTCAGTGGAAGTGTAAGTTTGATTGATTTATTGATGGATTATTTGTTTTTTCATAGGTCTGTTCTAGAGGACAAGGTTACTGAGGACAAGGTCCAAAAGAGACTGGAAAGGGTTATGGTGAATAAAGTTTCTGGACCGGACGGTATACACCCAAGGTTACGTAAGGCACTTAGTTCAGTAATAGCAAGACCATTATACTTACTATTTATTGATTTACTTTCATCAGGCATAGTGCCTTGTGATAGGAGGAAAGGTAATGTAGTTCCATTGTTTAAAAAGGGAGCAAGATCCAAACCAGGAAATTATAGACCTGTGAGCTTGATTTCCATAGTGGGTAAGATACTAGAAGGAGTATTAACTGACTATTCAGAACTATGTGAAGACAAACAATATTATTAGTAGGAATCAGCATGGTAGAATAGATCATGTCAGACTAATTTACTTGCATTTTATGAAAGAGTAAGTAGTAATTTGGACAGGGGAATTGCTGTTGATGTAGTACACTTGGATTTTGCAAAAGCCTTTGATAAAGTGCCTCACAACAGGTTACTGCATAAATTAAAAGGCTTCAGTCTGGGCGGTGCTATCTGTGCATGGATTGAGAACTGGTTAAATGATAGATTGCAGAGAGTTGTTGTAAACAGAACCTTTTCAAATTGGTCTAAAGTAATAAGTGGGGTGCCGCAGGGTTCAGTCCTGGGCCCAATGCTTTTTGATTTGTTTATTAATGATCTAGAAGTGGGAATTGAAAGCAGTGTCTCAATCTTTGCTGATTACACTAAGCTTTATAAAGAAATACATACAGAGCTGGATGTTTTATCTCTGAGGAAGGATTTAGATAAACTGAGTAAATGGGCAGAAAAGTTGCAGATGTCATTCAATGTAGATAAATGTAAGGTTATGCATTTGGGCTGTAGAAACAAACTTGCTACATATACTCTAAATGGGAAACAACTTGGGGAATCTTCATTAGAGGGAGATTTAGGAAAACTGATAGACAATAGACTTCAGAGCAGTGTGCAGAGTCACTTTGCTGCTGCAAGAGCAAATAGGGTACTAGCCAGCATAAAAAGAGGCGTAGAAGCAAGGGATGCTAATATTATCCTACCTCTGTATAAATCCTTGGTTAGGCCTCATCTAGAACATGGAGTACAATTTTGGGCGCTAGTTCTTAAAAAAGACATTTTCGAACTGGAAAAGGTGCAGAGACATGCAACAAAACTGATAAAGGGATTGGAGGATCTGAATTATAACAAGAGTGTCACGGTTTTATTGAACACAGACAATTGGGTAGGATAAAATAGAAAAGCTTTATTAGGCAGAATAAAGCACACAAGGCCCCTCACGGGTCCAAACTGTACAAACAGCACTAATACAGTTTGACACAGGACAGGGCATACAAAATAGCAATACAATAGTGAGGCTCTACCGGCCTTACCGAATACCAGGTAAGGCAGCCTAATTACTAATGCAATAAGGAACTGAGGAGGCTCTACCGGCCTTACCGAATACCAGGTAAGGCAGCCTGATATCTGGTGCAACAAGGAACTGAGGAGGCTCTACCAGCCTTACCGAATACCAGGTAAGGCAGCCTGATATCTGGTGCAACAAGGAACTGAGGAGGCTCTACCGGCCTTACCGAATACCGGGTAAGGCAGCCTTATATCTGGTGCAACAAGGAACTGAGGAGGCTCTACCGGCCTTACCGAATACCGGGTAAGGCAGCCTGATATCTTGTGCAACAATGAACTGAGGAGGTACTACAGGGTCAGGCTGAGCGTATAGTGGGAAAACAAAAGTAACCGCTTAGTGACTGGATAGCACTGACTGGGTGTGCTTAACGGAGGCCACAGATAGTCACAAGCTGAGCGTATAGTGGGAAGGCAACAGTAACCACTTAATGACTGGATAGCACTGGCTGGGTGTGCTTAACGGAGGCCACAGATAGTCACAGGCGGAGCGTATAGTGGGAAGGCAACAGTAACCGCTTAGTGACCAGATAGCACTGACTGGGTATGCTTAACGGAGGCCCCAAATAGTCACAGGCAGAGCGTATAGTGGGAAGGCAACAGTAACCGCTTAGAGACCAGATAGCACTGACTATAATAGCGAGGGCAACAAGATAGCATAAGTCAGTTACTGCCTGGCTCAGAGCACGGAGAGTGGAAGTCAGCCAAAGCCTAGATCGGTACACAGAGAGAGGTTGTTAGCCAAAGCCTGGATAAGTACACAGAGAGCAGTTGATAGCCAAAGCCTGGATCGGTACACAGAGAGCGGTAGTCAGCCAAAGCCTGGGTCGGTACACATAGAGCGGTAGTCAGCCAAAGCCTGGGTCGGTACACAGAGAGTGGTAGTCAGCCAAAGCCTGGATCGGTACACAGGAGCAGAACAGGAGCAAGGTCAGACGGAAACCAGATCAACACGGAACAGGAGCACTGAATAACGTAAGGTCAGGAACACCACGAAAGGGCACCGGCCTAGTGACAGGAGGGCGTATATAAAGGCTAGCCCTGGGAGGGGCTAGCCAGCTAGCACCAATAAAAGACAGCAAAGCACAAACCCGGAAGTCAGAATGTCACACAAGAATCACGGGCACCGTGATAGTGAGACTAGCCAAACTGGGTTTGTTTACATTAGAGAAGAGACGTCTAAGGGGTGATTTGATTACCGTTTACAAATACATTCAAGGTCAATACAAAGAACTATCCAATGAATTATTTAAGCAAAGAGCTGAGCAAAGAACAAGAGGTCATCCATTAACACTACAGGAAAGGTGCTTTCGACTAAAACAAAGGCAGAGATTCTTTGCAGTAAGGGCGGTAAAGCTATGGAATTCTTCGCCTCGGGATATTGTGCTTGCAGATAATGCAACTGCATTCAAAAAAGCAATGGATGCCTATCTAGCACAGAACAATACTGAAAATTATGACAGATGGCTTCAAAGCAGATAGGATGTTGATCCAGGGAACTAGCTGACTGCCATTTGGAGCCAGGAAGAAATGTATTTTTATTTATTTTTTTCCCCCACTTGGGGCTAGATTGGAAATGGCTCCAGAGATCTTTTTTTTGTCTTCCTCTGGATCAACAGGGGTGTTTTTGCCATGGACTGGACTTGATGGACGCATGTCTTTTTTCAGCCACATCAACTATGTTACTATGTTAGAGGTTCACTGTGATAAAAACATGTCCATGTAACTGTTTGTGTGCTGGTCAGTCACGTCCCTTTGGAACAGCATAGGGGTGTAGGAATGCAATTCAACCTTGCTCCTTTACTTGACAGCAGTAGGTACACTCCTTTCTGAAATGATTTGTTATAAATGATTATACTGTATATCTCCCTATTGGCAGTTCTGTTCCCCTGCTGATCCCCTGTGAGAAGACCTGATGATTAAGCTGAGGCAGCATTGTGATCCTCTGTGGACCAACATGGCTTTAAATCATGGGTTACAGTGTTTCAAATAAGGTATCAGTTTAAGTCAATGGCTCTTTTAACTATATAGTCATAGTAAGGCTAATATACTAAGAGGACCTGGAGCAAAGCTAACTATATCATAGGGGAAACCTCCTCCTGGAGCAAAGCTAACTATATCATAAGGGAATCCTCCTCAGTTTCTTCTTAGTACATCAGTCTCATTTTGTTACATTTACAGATTTGAAAATCAAAATCTGTTAAAGTCCTCACTTGCCTAAGGAAAATACGCACAAAGATACTGCGGAAACTTTAAGGCAAACCTATTGCCCCACTGGACATATATACAAATTTCCCAAATTCACATTTTGGATTTATAACCCCTTGCTTTAGAGATCTTTAACTCCTTAATTAACCCCTTAAGGACCATTGACGTGGCAGGACCATCACGCTGGTCCGGCACTTAAGGACCAGTGACGGTCCTGGCACGTCATGTACTTTTACTCACCGCGCTCCTGTAGGAGCGCGGTGAGTAATAACGGGGACTGAAGTTGATCGCTCCAAGACCGGAGCAATCTCTTCCAGTGCCCCGTTTGTCGTGCCGCCCCATGTGATCAGTCACGTGGGACGGCACGTCAGTTTCCTATGTGGTCCTTAAGGGACAGCACCCCCTCGGGACCGCTGGTCCTTAAGGGATTAAGCATGATGTGCCAGGACCATTACAGAATTCCATCCTTTGAGGACAGATGATAGTCCTGACATGACATGTCCTGACAGTACAAGATAAAAGTATTTTATTTGCACAAGCTACTTTATAAAGATAATGGAATTTAAACAAATATGGATGTGAGTTTTATTGCTGTGGAGCAATGTGATACACTTATACACAAACTATACATTCTGATCTCAAAAAGATGGACACTGTGGTAGGAAAGAGGGACATAGGGATTTGCATTTCAGAGGGAAATTCCCTCCTAGAAAAAGGGATACTTGGGAGGTATGAAAGAATGTTCATACTTTTAATCCATAGGAAATCTTATAAAAAAGTGTTTTTTCAAATTTTTCCACTTATTTTATAATATTATCAAAATAAGAAATGGGTTATACATAGACATATGTCATCAAGAGAAAGTCCTGCTTATCCTTAACCCTTTCAGTGCAATGCTTTGCATACCTCTCTGCCACTGAAAGGGTTAAAAATTGCATATAATTGTGTGTTAAAGCGGAACTGCCCCCCTTAAAAAATGTTCTATCAAATAATCCCCCATCTGGCGACTAACTGCTCAGTAGTGCTAGTCGCTATAATTCTTACCGCGTTCATGAGAATGAGCTTCTACTCCGGGACTGACAGGCAGGACGGAGTGTGGTCATCTTTCCCTAGTGACGTCTGTGCGCCTGCTCTGTCAGTCCCAGCCAGCTCTAGGAGGCGTTGCTAGGAACCGTTCGGCTCCAAAAGGGACTGACAGCGCAGGCGTGTGGACGTCACTATGGAAAGATGTCTGCGATCCATCCTGTCTGTCAGTCCCGGAGTAGAGGCTCATTCTCATGAATGGGGTAAGAATTCTGGAGATTAGCGCTACTGTGCAGTTAGTCGCCAGATGGGGGATTATTAGATACAATATTTTTAAGGGTGGTAGTTTCGTTTTAAATTAATTAAAGGAAAAAATTATGGTTATCAAGTTGAAGGATGGGTTATACACATAAGTAGAGAAGGCCCTACTTATCCTTAAAAATTGCATATAATTGTGTGTTAAATTAATTAGAGGGAATATATGGTTGGACAAAGTCATACTAATATGGCTAAATTGCCCTCATTATATGTCAGTTATAGTGCAGCTGTTTTTCCCTAGAATTACTCACATATCCAATGTCAAAAAGCACAAGGTTTGCAAGGAAATGTGAATCACTGAAAACTCCCTATATCTTCCTCTCTACTTGTATATGTTAAGTAAAATCCAATTAAATTGAATCCTGTAAGACAAGAGATGCTTGTATGGTGGTGTCCCTCTTAATAAGGGATACTAGTGAGGTATGGATGACTGTTCATACTTTTTCTCTAGTATGTGTAAAAAATGCACTAACTGAGTGCAAATCATCACAGGAAAATCTACAAAACTGTTGTGTTTTTTTTCAATGTTTCCATTTTTTAATTTATTATCAAGCTATAAGATGGGTTATACATATAAACATGACCTCAAAAGAAATCACTACTTATCCTTAAAAAAACGGTATATAATTTGTGTGGTTGTACTAAAAAAAATGGAGGGAAAATATGGTTGCACAAAGACATACTAAAAAGGCCAAAATTGCTGTTGTCCTCTAGAGTAAAAAAGCCCTCGTCACTAAGGGGTCAACTATTTAAAGCCTCAAATAGGAGTATTTATATGTCCCACTATGTCCCACATAGTGCAAGTGATTTGCCCCAGAATTACTCACATATCCAAGGCATCATATTAACAGAGTGTTTTACAAATAACTTGCTATATGTAGTTTGTGTCAAAAAGCACAGGGTTTGTGGGGAAATGTAAAATATTGAAAATTCCCTATCTCTCCCTCTCACTCTCCTACTTGTATCTGTTAAGCAAAATCCAATTAAATTGAATACTGTAAATAAGAGATGCTTGTATGGCAGTGGTTTTCTATGCTAACTGGACCTGTTGGTGTGTCCTAAAGACTGGAATTGGGAATCAATGTTGTAAGGACTTAAAGGGGAATTCTTACCTCTAGTGAAGCTGTTATCCATTTTTTTTCAATATAATTATTTATTGCCTGAGATATTGCCTTTTAAAGTTATGCTGGTGATGTAAGTTCTGTAAGGCTGCAGGACAGCTCTGTCCCGCAGCCTGTCAATCTTCCTCTGTTCCCCCCTCCCCAAGTATTGCCTCCTTCCTACCTCCTCCGATAAGGGAGGATTCCAGCATATGACCTGGCGCACTCTCTTGCAAATGCGCATCCAGGTCATTGTACAGGCAAACACTGAGTGCGTTCATGCTCTCAGTCCTTTATAAAAAGTGGCAGTCCAAAGTAAAAATAGCCACAGAGGTAAGCAGGCTGCCACTTTTATATAAAGGACCGAGAGTATGAATGTGCTCAGTCTTTGTGAGTACAATGACCTGGATGTTTTTGAAACATAAAAAAGCAAGACTCTAAATTCAATTTGGCAAAATATTTAAGTTAAGTAATAAATATGGTTAATTTTCAGCCAGGTCAGTGCCCCAATAACTTTTTACTTGGCATTACAAGAGACCTACCAGAGAAACTACACCATTACACACCACCAGCAAGGGCAAAACACTATTACTGAATGGTACCTTTCTTTTCAGAAAACCACCCCTGGTGATAATAATAATGTTATCTTTGTTTTTATATAACTGTACAAATCTGCATTTAGTAAACAGAAGTTTTCAGATAGGGATAAAATATTACTGTTGGCCTCTAATGTCATACTTCAAGGTTTGTACCACAAAGTATGAGTGCTGCAGACATACTAGTGGACAATCTTTGTCAGAGTTTGGGATTTTTTTCCCCCCAAGTTTATTAAAGTATAAATTTTTTTCAAATAATGGGTAAACAAAGTGAAATAATACAGCATGGGAAAACAAATGAAGAATACATAAGATATCTCAAGTACATAGAAATCTGGAGCGATTGTAGAGCTCAAGTGAAGAGTAATTACTCAAAATATCTATCGGATAATGCTGATAATCAAAAGAAATACTGTCAACATTCGGGGTCGGGAAGCACACTGAAGAACGGTGAATGTGAGAGGAGAGCCATGGAGCCCATTTACCAGTGTAGGTGTCTATAGTGTCTGTGGATACAGCATGACAGTTCTCCATCCTCTGGTGAAAGGTGACTTTAGTAAGCCATTCAGAAGGTGGTGTTGGAGATTTCCAATGCAGTGTAATTAAGGATTTTGCTAGATTTAACAAGGAACAAATCAGTGAGGCCTTATCTTTTGGGAGAGAAGGTTGCGAGGGGTCGTTTTACAGGAAGAGACATAGAAGAGGATCTAGGGATAGGGAAGTACCCAAGGAAGAGTCGAAAGAGGTGACAATAGCATGCCAATAGGTCTGAATGATGGTACATGACCACCAGATGTGAAATGACATGTCAGGTGCCAGTTGGCATCTGCAGCAACGGTCAGACATATTGGGATAAGATTTGGTTAGGGTGGTTGTGGTATAGTGCCATCTAGTGATGAGTTTATAGTTTAAATCACTAATATTTGAGGAGGATGGGATTCTGCAAATGAGTCTTAAGATTTGTTTCCAGGTAATTGATGAGAATGTGGTTTGTAGGTAATTTTCCCACATTTATGTGAAGTACGGTAACTGCTGGGCTGATTTATTGGAGAGTAGTTTATAGCAATAGGTCATGTGTTTGCGCATGGATGGGGGACACAGAAGCCAATTTTCAAGAGGGGTTAAGGGGCATAAGGGGTTTCTCTTAGATCGTAGCAACTTAATCCAAGTTTGGATCTGTAGCCATGTGAACCACTGAATACGGATATCATGGGTTTGGTGTTCTGCAGAGAATAGTGGAATTGATGGGTCCTGTCCCGCAAGTGCTGAAACCGTATCCAAGTTATTTTCCCGAAACCTGTAAAGTTGAGATTATTCAAGTCCTTGAGTGAAGTCTGGGTTACCCGAAATAGATATCAAAGGAGATGGGTATGGGATCAAATTATGACTTGGGTTCAATAAGAACCACATCCTGATTAAGTGGGTGAGTATGACATGGGGTTTATTAGCTAAGTGAGCGATAGGATGGATGGAAAACAGAATTTGGTGAAGATCTATCCCTTGCAGGATATGGTTAAGTGTACGTGTCCAACGCTTAGGCTCTTTAGGATTGAAATTCAACAGTTTGGCTAGAGTCGCAGCCTGATAGTATCTTATGAAGTCAGGGAGACCAAGTCTGGCAAATTCCCATAGTCCGTGGAGAATATCCCTACGAAGTCAAGGTTTTTTCCCCCCTCCATATAAACTTAGTAAGGGTGGAATTCAGGGAAGTAAAGAAATGTTTAGGGATATCCACCGGGAGGGCAGTCAACAAATTTAATAGTTTTGGGAGTGTTATTTGGTGTTAATTCTGCTTGTCCATGGGAGTATCAGGTTGTTCCAGCGAATAAGGTCGGAGTTTATTGTTCCGAGAATATGCGACAGGTTAAGGTCCGCCAGAGAGTTCAATTGAGGAGTATGTAGGATCCCTAGGTAAGTTATATGAGTGGATGTCCACTGGAATTGATGTTGTGTCTTGAGAGTCTCTGCCAATGACAGAGGAAGAGAAATATTCAAGATTTCTGATTTATTACCTTAGCCTATGAAACCTCTGCATATTCTTCTAAGAGTGACATGAGAGGATGGAGAGAATTCTCCGGTTCTGTAAGATAAAAAAGGATGTCATCAGCATAGGCAGAGATTTTAAATGTGCCCTTGCCTAAGGTAAGACCTTTGATAGATGGGTTAGACCTAACCGAACAAAGAAAAGGTTCGAGGGAGATTATGAAAAAAATGGGTGAGAGAGGGCAAACCATTAACGGATATTTTGGCCGACGGAGTCGAATACAGGCTTTTGATAGCTTCCATCAATTTTTCGGTTGAAGACCAATATATTCTAGCGTGGAGAATAAATAGCTCCAACTGACCTTGTCAAAGGCCTTTTCAGCATCAGTGGAAAGGAGAATAGGGGTAATCTTGGTATCTTTAGGCAACTGGATAAGAGAAATTGCCATGGCTGTGTTGTGTCTAGCTTTCCTTCCTTTAACAAACCTGCATTGGTCAGGGTAGATGATGGTAGGGAGGTTTCCTATGGGCTCCAGTTTTGATTAGGATACCCCTAATCACGCATTTATGGGCTTCCCAGGTTATGGTCGGAGAAATTTCTGGGGAGGAATTAAGGTCAAAGTATTCCATTAGCACAGTCCGTATCAAGTCTACTGTAGATTTATCTTTTGAAAGAAGTTCATTCAGGAGCCACGTATAATGTCTGGTGAAGTCTTGAGAAATGTCTAGCGAGAAAATGACAGCATTGTGGTCCGTCCATGAGATAGGTATAAATTTGGAGTCTACTAGATGATGGAGGCGAAATTGTGAAACGAAAAGGTAATCGATTCTGGAATTTGACCTATAGGTGGGAGAGAAATAGGTAAAATCTTTCACGGTATGATGCAGGGACTGCCAGGAATCAACCAGGGGAGTGTCTTGTAACTGTTTTCGAAGTTTATACAGGTGTGCTTGTTTAAAGGGATAGTAATACTTCGTTTTATCTTTATTTTATTTTGTTGGCATTAAAGTGTTAGTAATGTTTAAAAAAGACTTTTTTGCATTTAGAAGAGCTTAAAAAGATGATCTAAATGCAAAAAAACGTATCTCTCAAACCGCTATGGTTTAAGAGATAAAGGCGTTTAAAGTTTGTTGTTTCCTACTGACAGCTGTAAAGCTGTCAGCAGGAGATTCGTGTCGGTCGACACGGTGGAGCTTGAGAAGTGCAGAGATCTCTTTACTTACACGGAATCCCTTCATCGGAATGGTGTAAAACATGTGCCTGAACACCAGGTACACATTTTAGACCATTCCAATGAAGGGATTCCGTGTAAGTAACGAGATCTCGCCACTTCTCAAGCGCCACCGTGTCGACTGACACAAATCTCCTGCTGACAGCTTTACAGCTGTCAGTAGGAAACAGCAAACTTTAAACGCCCGTATCTCTTAAACCATAGTGGTTTGAGAGATACGTTTTTTTGCATTTAGATCAGCTTTTTAAGCTCTTCTAAATGCAAAAATGTTTTTTTAGACATTACTAACACTTTAAAAAAACATGAAGAATGATATGTCTTATCTCTCAAACCTTTATGGTTTGGGAGATATTCATAAGCAAAGTTTCCATTCCCGCCCCTTTTACCTAGTGTAAGCCATCTCTTCTCAGATGTGGAATCTGGTTGTAAGACCAGACAGATAACAGCAGGGGACAATCTTCTTTATATGAAAACAATGAAAACCCTGCCCCCTGTGACAAGTTTTTCAGGTTTTTCCCTTATCTTAATTGAAGATTGTCACTCTCTGCAGTCTACCTGGGCACCTTCCTTCTGATCTGGCTGAACAGTGTTACATCAGTAAAAGGGGCGGGAGGGGTAGACTTTGTAATTGAATTACTCTTGAACTACAACTCTGACAGAATTGAAATAACACTCTCCAAAGTCCGAATACTATGATGATTAATTAGAGCTGCTTTTATTATGAAACATTACTATCCCTTTAAAGGGAGATTTCCCCAAGGATGTATCAAGCTCGGGTTCTAGGAACACATTAAAATCACCTCCCACAATCAGTCAACCTCCAGAAGTCTAAACATTTTGGACAAAAAGGAGATTTGGTTTTTATTGGGTGCGTAAACATTTAGAATGACATACGGTTTGTTATAAAGGAGGCCTGATATGATGATGTAGCGGCCTTCATCATCGGTTCTGGTATCATGTAATTGCCAAAGGATAGAGGCATGGATTATTATACCCACTCCACTCGTTTTATCAGGAGCCGAAGAAAAGTAAGTGGTGGCATAGGTGCGATTAGAGAATTTAGGGGGAGCAGAGGAAGAGAAACATGTTTCTTGCATTAATACAATATCCGCTTGTAGTGTCTGAAATTCTCTAAAGGCCATGGATCTTTTTTCCGGTGACTTCAAACCCCGCAAGTTGACAGTCGCTACTTTAAGGGTAGCCATTTAAGGGGGCCGAGAGGAAGCGAAGGGAAGAGAGGGAAGAAGGGGTAGATCTAATAAGAGGAAACCCAAAACCCATCACATGGGATATATGAGCAGAATGTGGTTGGGTTGGAAAGAAGGGCAGTGTGAGCAAAAACATAAGTAGCAGAAGAATAGTAAGGAAGTGGCCTGGTGAAGGAATGTAGAGTGACCAATGGTCTGGGGGTGATATGTCAGGTGTTGTTGTATCTTAAGGTGGCCTTATTGAAAGGAGATATCAGTTTGATAGGGGTGTTGGTGTGACAGCAGAGCAGCTGTTCAGAGCCTTATGACTTGGGAGTGTAGGCAGCGAGGAGAGTAGTAACCATCTCGGTATAGGACAATTGACAACTCTATAAAAAGAGCGAAGTGTGGTTCGTTGAGAAAGGTGTCCGTGACAAGTAGTAAGGGACAGAGTGTATTGCTATTCTCTACTGTGTGCGTCATGGAGGTTGTTCAACCAGTGGTTTAGCATATGTCATGCCAAAGGGTAGGTTATGTGAGAACATAGTATCGTAAATGGAAAGCTCAAGTCACAAATCAGAATGAAGGTCTCAGCAGTGGGAGACATGGTGGGAATGCTGTGGGGAGTTGTGCCAGTAGGGCAGGAGGTTTTTAGATGGCTCAGAGGGCAGTATGTGAAATCAGAGCTCACTACTATGTATTCTAATGAGTGTAACATACAAGACTGTACTAATAGGTAAGTATGGGGAATTAATTGTTTTTTTGTTAGTTTTTTGTTTTTTTTTTACAGTAATATTGATTAATACACTATAAGTCTCACCCACAAATGAGATGCATCATCTTAGTCTCAAACATACAAACAAAATCAATAACAAAGGAATAAGCATCGGTAAAGCATATGTTGTAATACAAACATTAGCAAGACATAGGCCTGAGGGAGTTTAAAGTTGAAATGGAGGCCTCATATAGCATGTGAGTATGGGAGAGTATAGTAAAACGGCTGAGAAAGCTGTCAGTCTGATGGGAACATAAAGTACGGACTCCTCCGCAGGCCATTGTCGACAGCACGCGCAGTGGTGAGCCTCTAGCAAGGGGTCAACATTTCAGAAGAGTTTCTCAGAGGGGATCCACTTGGATCCAATGAAGAGCACGCTAGGTGGGAACAGATCAGTAGGGAATGAGGTACAGATTTAAGAAAATTGAGTCATAAGTCCAACATGAATCTATCCATTTAATCATGTCATAGAATTATTGAACAAACCCACAAACTGTGTCTGAGGAGAGAATAAAAACTAGTCCCAGACAAACTCACGTAGCGAGTATAAATGGTAAACAAAGGGTCTTAACATAAGAAAATACTCGCTATCACATACACTTGGGAGCCCTATACTGTGGGTCCGTCTCCTGAGTCTCCCGTGAACAGGACAGTCGGGAGACGGACAGACAGAAAGGCTAGAAGGCAACAGACTGTAGCCGATAAACATATATGGGAACCTTTCAGAGGACCGACTTGCACAGTGGTGATTGTCTAACAGAAGGTTCCCAACTGGGACAGTTCAGTTTAGTATTCCTCTCGGTGAATCGAGGAATGCACAGAGTGTAGGAGTCCACTTGGGTGAAGTGTGGAAGGGTCTAAGTCCACTGGTAGTCAGGGGACTGAGCTGCGCCATGAGTTTCAAATCAAGTACAGAAATGTTGCAGGGAGCTGCGAGGATGAATCAGACCCAAGAGTCTTGTGCACAGGAGACCTGGTTGGTAGGCAGTTCCAGGCGTCGTCGTTTTGGCTTCTGCGTAGGTGCGGAGGGTGACCACTCCAGTCTTCTGGGAAGCTTCAATGGCTGTGGAGTATGTAGTTGAGGAGGAGATGCAGGAGAAGTGATCCCCACTTGACTGCAGAAGGAAGGAATTTCAGATGCTGAATGTAATGAGGCAGATTTTTCATTTTTAGAGGCAGTTAGGACGAAGGAAAATCTCCATGTATATTTCAGGTTGATCTGTCTTAAGGTCATTGTAAAGGCTGACATCCAATCCTGCATAGCATAGTGGTTTATCCCTGCTCATCTGCATGATAGTCTCTCTTAAGTCGTATCTTTGCATACAAATCACTACATCTCTGGGGAGACCATTATATCTAGGTCTGAGTGCTCGATATACTCTGGCAAGAATGATCTTCTCTTTATGGGAGTTACCCAGTATGGATGTAACGATGCCCATGACTGCGTCTCGTAGTTCTGGAAGTTTGACGGACTCCGGGAGGTTTTTTAGCCTGATGTTACAGTGATAACCACGGTTGTCCAAATCGTCTAGGCGTAAGGACATGGTGTGTATTATGTCATGTTGGTCCGTAAGGACGTGTTCCAATGAGTCAACACGGATGGCTAGGTCAGATTTCTCAGACTCAAGAGACGAAAGTCGTTGGCTCAGTTGAGAGATATCTTCTTTAACTGACGAAATCTCAAAGTGGAGTGCTGTACATAGGTCATCGTCAAGTGCACGCAAGTCATCCTTAGAGAGGATTCTGTCAAGAAGTTCTGACAGGTCCGCTTTAGTTAGCGGGGCCTGAATCCCGTTTCCAGTTTCCATCTCAAGTATCACCAAAGGCAGAGTGGGAAGTGTGTCTCTAGCGTTGAGCAGCAGAGGATCTACTGTGATTTCCCGTGCTGGAGGTAGAGAGGGAACTGATGACGTAGTCATCCTGCTGTGTGAGCTTGTAGGCCATGGAGTGAGGAACGTAGTGATCTGTGTTGTTGCGGCAATATTCTTCTTTTTTCTGCCCCTCATGTGTTGCCCGGGTGGCAGTGTGCGCACATAGAAGGGTTTTGGGAAGGTTTAATTACCAGTAACCTCTTTTGTGAAAGTTTATTTCAATAGTCGGACGGAGCATCTCTAGAAAGCGTCCGCCATGTAAGCCAGCTAGGCCATGCCCCCCAGTGTTTGAACTTTAACCTTTTAAGGACCATGGTTTTTTAATTTGGCAGTAAAGGACCAAATTAATTTAATTTGCTGAACCAGCACATGTGGTTGTGCCTGCTCTATGGGGAAAAGGCTGATACTGACTGCTCCAGGCTTGTACCTGTTCACTTTCACTTGCCAAGCCTGAGAGTACCGATTGAGCCAGTTAACACATTCTGAGCCTGGGCAGTATCGACCGAGCCTACCCTTCTCACTAGCAGAGCTGTTGTCCTCCTCTATGCTGTGAGCACCGCAACCGCGCCGGTTGGCGTTGGTACCTCCATTGGCTCTTGCAGTGTGTGCGCTGTATGACACCGGAAGGGTGTCCCGGCTCTGGTTTCCAAGTGCTCTGTGTTCTATCCATCTACCGTATCACCATTACTGGGCTCATTATCGCTTGTGCAGTGATTACTCCGTTGTGGCACCCAAGGGGTGTGTGCGGCTTTCCTCCCGTTGGCACACGCTGGGTTACATCGGTAATACTATTAAGGGCGATTCAGGTTCTGGTCCGTTTGCTCCTGCAGTGGCTTCACCCTTGAATTTTCCACTAAGGTGGTATAGGCTCAGCTCTGGGCATTCGCTGGTCAACCTGGGCGTTCATGTGCAAAAGTATCTGAGAGTGATTAGTTCTGGCTCACATTACACCCTTCTCTGCACCATCTAGAGACTGATATCTACTTCTGGGCGTTGGTCAATCAGATTACTATTCCTGTGTATTCCTCTATTAACCCTGTATCTGTTGGGCTCACTTGAGCTATATATCACTGCTATACTATTGGGCTTCATCTCACCATTACCATTGCTGGCCCCTAGGGGCACTGTTCATTCATTTTCATTTTCAATAAAACTGTGTTTTTACTCAACCAGTGTCTGAGTGTCTGAAAACCGTAACACCGTGTGGGTAACCCGCTTGTAACCTGTTCTGTGTCAGTTTGATGCCATTTACTAGACCCGTGAGGGTTACATTATTTCTTGTGTGCTTCAATAAAATTGCGTTTTTACCTAAACCTAACGTGTCTGAGTGTACTGAACCGTAAGAGTACAAAAGGGCCATGACCTCAGATGGTAATGGTGACGGTAATGCACAGAGTATGCATTGGAGGATGGATCTCCAAGAACAACGGTTAGACCAGTTGGCTTTGGCTGTCCAAACGATTCTTGAGCGCACGGCACACTTGAGTAAACCAGTACCGGCTCCGGTGGTCCCCCCCGTTCTGACCCCGGAAGCGCAGTCTAGTACTCTAACTAACACTAACAAAGGGCTGATGGCTAGCACCCCATTATCACTCAGGTACGATGGCGAACCTACCCTGTGTAGGGGGTTCATTAACCAGTTGGAAATATTCCTTGAATTAACCCCTCATGCTTTTCCCACTGATCGCAGTAAAGTGGGGTTTATGATTTCCTTGCTTACGGGCAGAGCCCTGGCATGGGCAAATCCACTATGGGAGTATCACAGTGCCTGTGATTCTCTGTCATTCTTGCTTGTGGTTCACTCTGATTTGCTGAGCCAGTTTGGCCCGCCCCTGGTGACCTTCTTATGCCTGGCCCAGACATCTGTCAGATGCCCTTTCGTGGTGTTTCTGAGCAAGTAGTGCTGTTGCTGTGTTCCTGTGTTCCGGATTCTCGTGTACCGGCTTGGCTTGTCCTGACTACGCTCCAGTGTTCCTGATCGTGTTTGACCCGGCTTGTCTGCGAACAACCTCCGTTTCCTGACCCGGCTTGGCTGACATTCCTGCTCGTGTATGACCCGGCTTGTATGACTACCTCCTTCGTGCTACGACCCGGCCTGGCTGACTTCCTGCTCCAAGATCGACTTCCAGCCTGTTCCAGTGACCTCTGTTCCCGTTGTCGCCGCTGCAACATTTTTCACCTACTGTTGCCAGCTGCCGTGTGATCTCTAGCCTTGTGTTGCCTCCGATCAGTGCAGTGTCCCGTTTGTCTTGCAGAGCTGTGCGTTCCTCCGTGAGCCTCACTACACTTGAAGAGCTTCAATACCTTACCGAGCCTTGTGTTTATACGTGCATATTAACCCTTGCAGTGCTGCTTTACTCTCGCTACCTTGGTTGCCAGTATAGAGCCTCACTCGCTGTGCTACGTCTGCTGAGTTGGCCGCTTACCGATGGCAACTCTATCTATCCTACTGCAGAGTAGTCACGTATGTTGGTCCGGTAGGGCGTCATAGGCTCTCACTTTTACGTTAGTTACTGGGCGATATCTACTGTGGCCTTTGGGCTCGTGGGGCAGCAAAGGGAAGGCTCAAGCTCTGGCAGGTTCTCGTTGTATACGCCCGTGGGGGCTATTGGCTCTATCACCGCTATTGCTGGTCTCCGGTTAACGCCTGTGGAGGCTATTGCCAGCTCTTGCATTGCAGGTCGGTTTCCGTTACACCCATGGGGGCTATCCACACTCGCACTCGCAGAATCAGTCTTCCTGTTAGGTACGCCCGCGGGGGCTATTTGGATTTCTGTTCTGCTTAAACTAAGTTGGTCACTTCGGCTAAGGCATTTACATTTCCAGAACACTGTGAACTGTCTCTAATCAGCACCTCCTTTTTACACCTTGGGCGTTCCAAACCACCACATCTGAGACTGACTGATTTATGCACTTATCCCTTTGGGTACTGAACACCATTCTCTGTGCAGAGATATTGTATGTCAATTATTCTGTGTATTGACTCTCTGTGTTATATCAGTTATCACTGTGTGTTTATTCTTGCTGCCTATAGAGGGCGTTCGTTTGCATTATTTGCTATTGAAATAAAATTGTGTTTTATTTTACCAACTGGTCTGAGTGTCCAAAAAAACGTTACAGGGAGACCGCTAAACCATATACTCAGAACTTCTCTGAGTTTGTAAGGGCGTTTTGTAAAGTATTTGAGGTTCCTGGGAGAGCCGCCTTTGCTGCAAAAAAATTGATGTAAATTCAACAAGGGTCTCACACAGTTGCTGATTATGCAGTAGAATTCCACACCCTAGCAGCAGTGGTGGGCTGGAACAATGAAGCTTTGGTAGCGGCATTCACACAAGGTCTCTGTGATCGATTGAAGGATGAGACGGCCACACGAGAATTGCCAACTGAGCTTGATGAACTTATCGATTTTTCTATATTAATGGATTCCCGTATTAGGGAACGGATGGCAACCAAAGATCGGAGGCAGAGGGCGAGAGAAATGGGGTCTGTAGGGTCAAGTTTCCCACCCATACTTCCCTCACCTCCCTTACCTCCAACTCCAGCTGGCGAATATAGTGAACCTATGCAACTGGGATTCACTAAACTATCTAAGGAGGAGAGGGTGCACCGCCGCAGACAAGGTCTCTGTTTGTATTGTGGCCAGGGTGGCCATCTGTTGCGTTCTTGCCCGACCCGGCCGGGAAACGAACGCACCTAGGGTACCTTGGGGGACAGGCCCTAGGTGGTGTTCAGCAGTCCCTGGACCCAACCAGTCAAAAGCCCACCATACAGGTGTTAGTTTCCTGGCCAGACCTAGCAGTGGATACCCTGGAACTTGTCGATTCCGGGGTGGCCGGATATTTTATGGATGAGTCGTTTGCGGCCTCTCATAATATTCCACTGGTGGTGAAAGAGGCTCCATTAACTATTGAGGCCATCGATGGGAGACCTTTGGTACCTGCCCAGATTAACATGGAGACAATTCCCTTGAGGTTGCGTGTTGGGGCTTTGCACTCTGAGGTTCAACATTTTCAGATCATCCGTTCCTCGATCATGTTCTCATTTTGGGGCTTCCGTGGTTGCATATGCACAACCCCAGGTTTAACTGGCAAACTTGTGAGATTACGGCCTGGTCTGAGTTTTGTGATAAGCACTGTATCTCCCACCCTACGAGGATAATGTGTGCCTCCCCCTCAGTGCCAGCTGAATATAGCCAATTCAGTGACGTATTCAGTAAAGGGGAGGCAAGCGCTTTGCCACCTCATAGGGCTTGCGATTGTGTTATTGATCTGCCTCCTGGTGCTGTTCCTCCTCGGGGTCGTGCTTACCCGTTGTCTTGCAAGAAGAATCAGGCTATGGAGGATTACATTGCGGATGCCCTGCAAAGGGGCATTATTAGGAAGTCATCCTCGCCAGCGGAGGCAGGATTCTTTTTCGTAAAAAAGAAAAGTGGGGAGCTACGCCCTTGTATTGATTATAGGGGCTTGAATAAACTTATGCCTAAAAATGCGTACCCCATACCACTCATCACCGAGCTATCTGACTGTTTAAAGGGCTCCTCCATCTTTACTAAACTTGACCTACTCGCCGCCTATAATTTAGTAAGGATAAGAGCAGGTGATGAGTGGAAAACGGCATTCAATACCAGGTCCGGTCACTATGAATATCTGGTAATGCCATTTGGGCTATGTAACGCTCCTGCAGTATACCAAGAGTTTATTAATGACATCCTACGTGACATGTTACAGTCCTGTGTGTTTGTTTACCTTGACGACGTTCGTATCCATTCTGCCAGCTTGTCACAACACATTAAAGATGTAACAGCTGTGTTGCGTAAACTCTGTGAGAATAAACTCTTTTGCAAAATCGAGAATTGCGAGTTCCACAAGCCCATGGTACCCTTTCTGGGTTTTGTTATCTCTAAGGATGGCATCGCTATGGACAGGGACAAGTTGGCAGCAGTCCTCCAGTGGCCATGTCCCAAAGGGCTTAAGGCTATCCAAGGCTTTCTCGGTTTTGCCAATTATTATAGGAAATTTATGAAAGATTTTTCTACCATAGTGAAACCTCTGTCTGACTTAACTCACAAGAGTGCTGATCCTTCTCAGTGGTCCCAGGAGGCTTCTGCTACCGTGCTGTCCCACCCTAATCCCTCCCTGCCGTTTATTTTGGAGGTTGATGCCTCAGAATCTGGGGTAGGGGATGTACTATCACAACGCTTGGACCCTGGGAGTGTGCTAAGGCCCTGTGGGTTTTTTTTGAAAAAATTGACTAGTGCACAAAGTCACTATGAGATTGGTGACAGGGAGTTGTTGGCAATCATTTTGGCCCTCAAGGAATGGCGGCATCTGTTAGAGGGTACCCGTACCCCAGTACTAATCCTGACTGATCACAAGAATCTGACATACCTCTCTGAGGCTAAGAGATTGTCCTCACATCAGGCTAGGTGGGCCTTATTCTTGTCACGATTTAACTTCATTGTGTCCTATCTGCCTGGTTCCAAGAATGTCAGGGCAGATGCACTGTCCAGGCAGTTTAACCCTGATACCGAAAAGGAGGAGGTTCCGGTACCGATTATCCAGCCGGATCGCATCCTGGCCACATTGCGTACCAGCATTACTTCTCCCCTGGGGTCTGAGATTCTTGCTAATCAGTATGATGCGCCTCCTGAGACCCCAGTGGGTAAATGTTTTGTAGCCGGGCTCCTCCGTACCCATCTCCTTGAGACTTATCATGCTTCTAGGGCCGCTGGGCATGTCGGCAGGAATCAATTAATATGGTCACTCTCGCAGTTATTTTGGTGGCCTTTCTTGCGTGCTGATTGCACGGCATTTACCGCAGCCTGCTCTACCTGTGCCTGTGCCATATCCCCTAGACACCTTCCTGTGGGGTTGCTACAACCAGTACCCAATGGAGAATGTCCGTGGTCTCATGTTTCTATTGACTTCTTGGGGGAGTTACCAGTGTCTAGGGGACATTCTTTTATTCTGATGATGGTTGATAGATTTTCGAAAATGGCACACTTCGTGCCTTTGCCCGGTCTTCCCTCTGCCCAGGAGTTGGCAAGGGTATTTGCCAGGGAGGTGTTTCGATTACACGGTGTACCCAGAGTATTGGTATCTGACCGTGGGAGCCAATTTGTGTCAAGGTTCTGGAAGGCTTTCTGTGCGCAGATGGGCATACAGTTATCATTTTCATCTGCTTATCATCCCCAGACCAACGGAGCCGCTGAGCATGACAACCAGGGCTTGGAACAATTTCTGCGCTGTTTTGCTTCTGACCATCATGATAATTGGGCCGACCTGTTGCCTTAGGCGGAATTTGCCAGGAATTGTACGGTTAATTCATTGTCTGGAAGCTCTCCGTTTCTCATCAATTACGGGTTTCAACCTTGTCTGCTTCCGGACTCATTTCAGTCACAGCAGATTCCAGCTCTGGATGAGCATATGGTGCAGCTCCGTTCCACTTGGGCACAGGTGCAGAGGACCCTTAATGCTTCGTTCTAGCAGTATCAGCGCCAAGCTAATCGCAGACGGCTGCCAGTGGTCTCTTTCCAGATTGGGGACAGAGTCTGGCTCTCCTCTACGAATCTTAACCTTCAGACTCCTTGCAATAAGTTGGCTCCCAGGTTCATTGGTCCATTCAAAGTTATTCACAAAATTAATCCTGTGTCTTATGCTCTGGACCTCCCACCATCCATGCGTATTCATAATGTGTTCCACGTATCACTGCTGAAGCCTATGGTCTGTAATCGTTATACTACCACACCCGTGGCACCAGGGCCTATTCAGATCCATGGCCAGGAGGAATATGAGGTGCAAAATATTATTGACTCACGCAGATTCAGAGGCAAATTGCAGTATTTGGTCCATTGGAAAGGCTATGGCCCAGAGGAGCGTTCATGGGTGAATTCTAAGGACCTTCATGCTCCCAGATTACAGCGCATTTTCCATACCAAGTACCCCCGGAAGCCTGGTCCCTCTTCTCGAAGGGGGGTCTTTGAGAGGAGGGTACTATCACGGCGCCTGTGTTCTGGGCGACATTCTGTCCATCTCGATGATTCTGCTCTCCTATTGGCTACGCCGCACTGCTCCTCCTAGTGACAGCCTTTGTATACCCTGGACTGCCACTCGGCTAGTGCCCTTTCGTGGTGTACCTGATGCCTAGCGCTAGTTCTATTATCCTGATACCAGTGTATGACCCCGAACTGCCTGACCACGCCATTAGTCTCTGCTCCTGATTCTGTGTACCGATTCGGATTGGCTGATGTTCCTGCTTCCTGTTTTGGCCCGGCCTGGCAGACGTTCCTGCTCCGTGTACCGACCCGGTGAGACCAACGTTCCTGCTCCATGTACCGACCTGGCGAGACTGACGTTCCTGCTTCTTGTTCCGACACAGCTTGGCTGACGTTCATGTGCTGTGTACCGAATCGGCTTGGCGGCGGTTCCTGCTCTCAGCTTGCTTGACTAGGCAATCCCCGGCAGTTCCGGCTGCTTACGTTTTCACGGTTCCCTCAGATTGTATCTCATTACTCCGGTACTCCGGTACCTTGTCCGATCCTTCCAGGTGGCTCAGAGTTTCAGTGTGCCAGTATCCTCTCACACCATGCTGCATTGCTTGGCCTTCGCTTGGGGTCAGTTGGGCGCTTCCGGTTGCCATCCATTTTATGTGAAGCACATTAACCCTCTGGGGCATAGCAAGAGCATTGGTGTTGACCGTTCCATTGGGCCTCCGTTTGGCACAAGCTCTGACCAGTCTATTGTAGTCCACGGTGGGCGTCCACCGTGCTAGTTATCATTGTCTGCCGTTACACTTCTGCCATTGTTGCCTCCTGCTGCATTAGGCGACATTGTACCGCAGCTATTGCTAGCCACTCTGCCTGTGGCTCCACTGTACATATCGGACTCATACACTGTATCAAGATATTGTGTACCATACTGGACTCGTGTGGGTAACCCGCTTGTAACCTGTCCTGTGTCAGTTTGATGCTATTTACTGGACCCGTGAGGGTTACATTATTTCTTGTGTGCTTCAATAAAATTGTGTTTTTACCTAAACCTAACGTGTCTGAGTGTACTGAACCGTAACACTCGGTCCTAGTGTAGGGCTCTTGATTCAATGCAATGCCCTTGTGTGGAACCAAGAGCCAATCACTCTTTTTTATCCTTCTATGCCTGGACTCTACCCAGGCTTACACTGTATATGTGTGTGTGAATGTGTGTGAATATATATTATCACAGTGCCCGTGATTGCCCTCCGAGAGCGGTGCTGCGAGGTGTTGGAGACATTGTCTTTCACTTCCTGAGTGTCACGCTTATGCGCATTCGCTATTCTTATAGGCCTATGGTTAATTGCCAGAGTGAGTCTCCTCCTACTTGCTAGGCCTTATAGGCCTCAGTCTACCAGTACTCCTTTGCCGTTTCGTGGTGTACCTGTGCATTTGCTCTTGTGATATTCCTATGCTCTGTTCCGTGTATGACCTCTGGCTACGTCTGACTCCGGTTACGCTTGATCCCTGACTTGTTGCCATCTGCTCCTGTCTGACCCTTTGACTCCGTCTGACTACCCACTCTGGTCTGACCCTTTGGCTCAGTCTCACTACCCACTCCAGTCTGACCCTATGGCTCCATCTGACTACCCGCTCTGTGCTGACCCCGGATTGGCTGAATATCTGATACGGTACTGATCTTAGCGTGGCTGACTTACTGCTCTGTGTTCTTGACCCTTGGCCTGACTGACTCCTTTCTCTCGCTAGACTGTGCTCTAGCTGTTCCCTCTGGTACAAGCTGTTCTCCTCCCGCTGTGTCAGACCTTGTCTCTGGCTATTCCATCCTGCTTGTTACTACCGGTTAGTGCCTTGGGTACTCCCTAGCATTCTAGGGATTTCTGTCACCATTGCCTATCGCTACCCTAGTGTTCTACGGATTCCAGTCACCACTGCCTATCGCTACCCTAGCATTCTGGGGTACCCGTGAGTCGCCATTGCCTGTAGGTTTACCCTAGCGTTCTAGGGAAGTTTATCTTGCTTTGCTTGGGAGTTTCTGCTTCACACACACACACTAGTAGCTACTACTATATTTGTCACTGTCGTTTTTCTCAGTCACTCCGTGACATATATATATTGATACACACACACATATTATACATTTCTTCATTTACCACCTTTATTTTACTTCCCCTGCCCTTACCTCACTGGTAACCAGGCATCCATACATCTTTGGTGTCTCATCCCTCTCTCCACATTTCCTTTTACATAGAACTATGCCTGGATCCACATACCCACTCGTGCCTCTAGCTAATGCAAGACTGGTTGACACTCCTTAACTCTCTTTACTGATGCTGAATGATGAGAAATATAACTACTATCCCCCAGTACAGGGTCTGGAGGCCTTTATAACACACTGTTCCATTTCCTCACTGTTCAAATCATCATAGTAAATCCCTCCCTGCAATAGCCCTCTTTTTCTATCACTCTAATTAGGCTTAACATTCAAACTCAGGTTTGCCATTACCTAGATTTTTTTTTAATTTTTTTATTTAGAAAAATGATTTATCCTGTTTTCAAGTATATCCTGAAGTGTTTACAGTAAAAATTTGCGTATTTGCACAAATAAAGAAACATTATATATATTTTATACTGGGAGAAGATCTGTTTTTTCAGCCAGGTTATTCCAGACTTTTGGAGCTGTGAAGTAGAAGGCGGATCAACCAGCTTTTTTCTTGTAGTGTGGTATATCAGTGTGTTGTTAGCAGTGGAGATTCCCCACAAGCCTTCATTTTCTTCCCTTTATCCTTCAATAAGCCCTGACCACTAAGAGCTTTAAACAAAGCGTAGAAGAAAGGAATTCCTCAAAAGTCCATAAACTGCCCCACTGCCCTCCCCTTTGCTTGAACTGAATTAAGGGGAGAATCATTGCTATATTAGTTTAGTAAACTGATGTTGCCAGGCAAAGGGCTTGAAAGTTGATTTCAGAGGCTCATTTAGCACAGTATAAACACCATACATTCACCCCAAATGACCCCTTGCCCCAGAGAACTTACAATCTAAGGAAGCTGAGGGGTGTAATACTGGTCAAACAGACTGTACATAGGTAGCAATTTAAAATTCCCATTACTTTAAATAATAGCAGTTTGTTGGAGACCAGTCTAACATGAAAGGGGTTAAAAGTTCAATTTAAATAAATGAGAATATGTGGGAATTTGTGCCCTATGGTGTTGTTCACTTGCACCAGTATTGCACCTCTTCAGCTTCCTGTAAGACAGGGTAATAAAGTCACTCACCTAAGGTCACAATGAGCTAACACAGGATTTGAACAAGGTTTTTCCTGTTTTCCAGTCAACGTCTGGGATTAAGAGGTAGTCAATTAATTACCTGTCCATGTAAAAACAGAAATGTATGCAGGTTTAAATCATATACATATGCATTTATTTTTTTAAAATAATTTAATGGATAGTGCATTAGTATTATAGACTTTTTCTGTGACTGTTATGAATAAGTACAGATGTCTAAAAACTAGACAGTGTATTACATGGATTAGCCAACAAAGCACAGAAATACTGTGTGATGGGAAACCTTCCAGCAAAGCATAAACACTCTACCAATTCATTAATCCTCTAGACTTTACACTTTCTAATACTGGAAGTGCAGCTGGCTTCTTGAACTATAGTTCAACTTGCAAGAGAACCATCATAAGCATTGCTATCTGCATTACCACCTGCTAGAGGAACCAAGGAAATCCATCAAGGATGAGCTTAAAGATTTCAGAATACTACTGCATTAAGGCTAGTTCTCACTTGCTTAAATATCCCTACAGAAAACAGTTAAAATATATTCTAATTCTGGAGTGATTTTTTTCTGGATCTCATATAAGGTCACATCTAATCCAGAAACAGAATGGGAGATTACTACTGCTGTTCAAAGTGCTATGTGATCCTTTACAATCAGCACACATTTGCTATTGGTTTAAGACTGCTGTTTCTAGGTTTAGAGGTAGGTTTGAAATCTAGCAGTTCAGTCTTGTTGAGCTACATTAGTGATGGGCAGGATTAAGTCCTCCAGATCCTGCTATATTACAAATACCATCATACCCCACTAAATGATGGAAGTTATAGTCTGGCAGTAGTTTGTGGGCCTCACATCACCCATCACTGGGCCCATGCTAGACCATCATAGACACTACTCCTGGAATTTCCAAATGTGTGGCTATCAGACAAAAACACCCAGTCATATTCCAGCTCACTACCAGCCAAGGGGTTTCATTTTATGACCTTCCCCCCAAAACAGATTACAGGAACTGTTATGGGGCTACACTACTCAGCCCCAAGCTATTTACTAAGTCTGCTGCTGTAGGATAATTGTCTGTTAAACTGCATAATGACAAAATGTGTTAATAAATGCATAATGTGAATATCCAAACTGTTATGAAGTACTGCTAAAAATCCCTGTGTATAAAATACATGTATGCAAGTAATTCAGGTAAAGATTGCCACTTTGTTTATAGGATAGGAACCAGCTTGACTTCTTCCCAACATGCCAAGCCCAGTTAGCAGTCACTACATATTTTCTAATATTTAATTATATATATAGGGATACATTCAGCGATGAGTAAAACCATAAAAAACTTAGGAGCCAACATAATTCATAAAAATCAGTCTAGCAGCAAGACAAAATGCTTTATGTTGGATAAAAAAAGGAAAATGTATTACTTTTGGAGAAGGCATACAAATATATTTTCTACTGGATTACAAATGAGCCACTTGTAGTTCAGAAAAAAATGATTAAATGAGGCATTTTTCATCAGAGTAGTAACAAAGGAGAATTGCATTATGTCACAAACATTCAGATGGGCACACACTGTGTATTCTGAGACACACACACACACACACACTGACCATGTAGAAACACATACAGACACCCTGGTAATGCAGACACACACACACAGGCACAAAAACATTCACACTCCTTAGTCATGCAGACACACCTAAACACACTGGTCATGTAAAATGCACAGACACTCTGATCATGCAGACACACACAGACACATACTGTACACACACACACACACACACTGTTACAATCTGGCTATTCAGAAACACATACAAATTGATCATCAGAAACACACACACACTTGTCAAATTGTATTCATACAAACAGACAAGCACACACAAACATATACACACACTCAAAATCTCTGTTCATGCAGAAACACAGACACTCAGGTCACACACATATGCACACACAATTTCATCATGCAGACACACAGAACACAGACACTCTGGACATGCAACTATATATATACACGCACGCATGTACACAAACACGCACAGACACTAATAATGCACACACACACAATTTGGTCACACAGACACACAAATATCAACACTCTGGTCATACAGGCACACACACACACAGAAACTCTGGTCAAGTAGAAACACACAAACACTCTGGTCATGCAGAAACACACAGACACATACATATACATACACACACACACACCAGAGTCATAGGAACCCCAACAAATCTGGGGGTAGCCCCCAGCCCCCAGTGTATCTCTTTACCCCCCAGCCCCCCTGTTTGTCACTTTACCCCCCCCCCCAGTCCCTCTGTACCTCCTTTGTAGCGTGGCCGAGTGGACCGCTGTAGAGGAGCTTCTGATCCTCTACCTGGTCTAACAGCTTCCTGTCAGACTGGGGTAGAGGATACAGAAGCTCCACTACCCATGGTCTGCTCTGCTCGGCCATGTTATAATGAGGTGACTGACCGTCAGGAGGAAGCGCTGTGCAGTGCGCTCCCCTCCTGCCGGTCACCCAGAGCCTGCTCCCCCTGGGCTGGTGAGCTTAGCGCCTCGGGGGGGATTTCCACATTATCTGTCCTCCACATGATATCCTGGGGGGATGCGTCCCCCCAGTTCCTACACCCCTGACACACACACACACAAACACTCTGGCAATGCTGACACTGGGTATGTAGATATGCATACACACACAATCACACACATAAGGATCTGATTATTAACTTTTGATTTAGATTTCACACTCAACCTAATCATGTGTGAGATACAAAAAGCTTACAATTGGAATGGAGCTACTACAGAGCTTGCAATTGAAATGGTGCTATACTAGTGATAATACCGAACTTACAATTGAAATGTTGCTACACTAGTGATACACAGAGCTTATAACTGGAATGGAGCTACACAAGTGATAGCACATAGCTTACAATTGAAATAGAGCCATATATTGTGTGTGTGACTGCCTTATCAGTGTGTGTGTGTGTGTGTGTATGTTTGTTTCTTCATGACCAGAGATTGTATATGTGTCTGTCCATCTCAGAATGCCTTGTGTGTGTTCAACTACTGGGTATTGGTCTTTCTGAGTATGTAGCAATCCTCCTTGTTGTGCATTATTTGTAGTTCTGCAATGATTAAAAAAAGCTTAGTTTTATAACTTCAATGTGTGGCACATTTGTAATCAAGTAGAAAAAATGTTGGTATGCTACCTTCCAAAAGTAGTAATACATTTTCCTTTTTAACTTAACAAAGCATTTTTATCTTGTCACGAGATTGCTCTTAATAAATTATGTCTGGCTCCTAACTATTTTATAGTTTACTCGTCGCTGAATTTAACCCAATGTATACGCAGATATTTAAAGATATTCCATGAATGTTAAGCAGGCCTTGGCATATTGGGAAAATGTGAAATCAGTCCTTGGCATGAAAAAGAGAGAACTGCTATCTTACAGCACAAAGTGATCTGGGAGATTTTATGTTTCCCCCATTACTTGAAAAACAAACCTGATGTGATTATCAATTCTGTAGCTAGCAATAAATAGCTATTAAAATACTTAGTACTAGTTTTGTAACATGTTGCATGCATACACAAGTGAACTGTAATCTATAGTGTGCTTAATACCAGGTTAACTTCATTTACTTGATAGCCAGCCAACACCCAGCTAAAATATGTCTGTACCAGTGCTTTACTCCTCTCATGTCTTCCCATAAAAATAGCCTGGCATCACATAGCTATTTCTTATGATGTGCTGTAGCATAATGGAAATTTCAGGATTTTAAGAGAAATACATTATAAAGTGGAACAAAATAAGTAATAGATTCACCCATCACAAATATAACCCAGACATTGGGGCTAATGCGATAAAAGGCACTGTAGCAATAACAGGGCAAACCAACTGCATCATAAAATGACTGTTGATTTAAAAGGGGGCTTTTAATCCATTGAATGTTATAGACATTTCCAATGCATTGTGAATGAATATGTTGGAGACCTCGCTACCAATAAAGGGTTTAGAAGTCCCATTTAAAGAAATAGGATATTTTTCTCCCCAGTGGTACAGTTGATTGACTCCAGAATTACACTTGTTCTTCTTAGTACAATGGTGTGATGTGGAGACACTGGGTAGAGGGGTATCTTGCCAATCAACGATACCTCTGAGAGGTTCCTATAACCCTAAGATCCCTACAGGTACCATCTAAACTGGGTCAAGGAATGTTTAGCAGCTCTACCAAAGCATTAGACATAAGGCTCAGTTATAATATTATATACACATTTAATATAAAATATATACAGCACAGCAAATCTCAAAAGGTGTTCTAAATTAAAGGATACACATTGGACTAAAAAATAAGAAAATATACACAGTAATTCAAGCATATCACAAACCCTTAGTTAGCATGTAGATCTAGGCAGTACATTATTGTGAGAAGAGTTAGCCAGCTTTGCGGTATACAGCATTCCCAGAGTATCATGCCTTTTTCCTTCAACAGGCCCTGAAGACTTCCTCTCCACTTGGCAATTCCAAAGAAAGAAACTCAAAATTCCCACTTCTAATCTGCTAAACACATCTGCCCTCCCCTGGTATGACATCACTGCTTGTGCCTGAGAATTTGTGAGTTCTAGGCTGGGAGTTGAGCAAAATAGTGAACTAATGCTAACTGACCAGAAAACAAACCATCATAGAGCCGCCCATCTGAACACGTATACTCTACAAATTAAAAGTTCAGCCCCCCCCATCCACACACACCCACACACTCCATTTTATACCTGGCCTGTCATCACAATTGGCCCCCTATTTAGAAGAAGTGTATATAACACAAGATACTCATCTACAGTACCAGTCCATTTTACAATACATTTTTTCCTCTTAATGTAATATAAACAAAGAAAAAAGAGCAATACGATTTTAAGGGGAACTGTTACAAACTATAGTAAACTGTAGAAAAATGCTATGTAAAAATAGCCATGGATCAGTGGTCCTCAAACATGGTTCTCCTCTTGGAACTCTAATGATCAACACCTTTAACCCTTTGTATGCCATACCAGTCTTCAATGCATTGCTGCACAAACTGGATACTCTGTATCAAATGTATCTGCACATGAAAAGTAGCGGTTACCAGATAAACATTTCAATAATATTTTGTTTTTTAGAGGGTTCTAACTTTTGGCACTTACTGAAAAAGAATTCTAGCAGAAAAACAGAATTGACGTGTATGAAGTGCTTCAGCTTCCACTCACAAATACACTGAGGCTGATGTACTTGGAAGAGCTGAAGCAATTCAGTAGCAGATCAACTACACCACAGAGTACCAAAAAAATTTCCCCAAATTCCCATATATTTAAATAGGAATTTTAATCACTTGAATGCTATAGAGGTTTCACAGTGCATGGGTTAGCTCTATTTCATTCAAGGGGATAAAAGCCCCTTTTAAATCAATAAGAATTTGAATGACCTTGTGGTGTATTTGGTTTGCCCCCAAATTGCTCATATTCTTCTTAACACATTAGCCTTGTTATCAAACACCCAAGCCATTTACGTCTACCTTTACATTTGTTCCATGGAACCCCTTTCACTGCCGCATATCCCAGTTTTAGAACCAATGCCATAGGTAATACATTTACTGATGATTAACAATGAAACTAGAAATATTTTTTTTTTAAATAGTCCAGTGGTTCTCAATATTTTCTTGCCCAAGGCACCCCAAACACACACAGTCTTGAATTTTCAGGACACACCTAAGATTTTGTCAAGTAATAATAAAGGGTAAAAACACATAAATATATAGCTATTAGGGAGGAATTCAAAAATAGTTTATTTTAATATCTCAGTATAAAACGGATACAATAACAACCAATATGTGGCCAAATATTAAATACAGAGCATTCTACTGGGACTGACTACAAACAAAATAAACATGTTAGTTATTGTGTGTGTATTAATAAATAAATACATTTATTAAAATAGACACACATAAAAAAAATCTATTTACAAAAAATACTCACTTAAAAATGCTCTATTCATTTTGTAACACGTGTTACTTCTTCAGGAAAAAAGAATCGTATATTTGAACATATCTTTACATAGTGTGTGTTCACAGTGTACATCATGAGGAGACTTCTGCTCCAGGGTGGTAGCCAATACCCACCAAACTACCTCATTTCCTGCTGTCTCTTATTTGATTACTTCCAGTACACTCTTCATTTGGAACACATGACCATACTATTCAGGTACACATGCTTCACATCATCCTTTAGGTCACTTGTTCCACCTTTGGAATGCACATCTAAATTACAATATTATCGATGAATTATATATGCTCTTCACTTATGGAACACTTCTTCAAATATTCATGCTTCACATTATCCTC
Organism: Rhinophrynus dorsalis; assembly: GCA_037306005.1. Taxonomy (NCBI): domain Eukaryota; kingdom Metazoa; phylum Chordata; class Amphibia; order Anura; family Rhinophrynidae; genus Rhinophrynus; species Rhinophrynus dorsalis. Next base: position 396,249,533 of record CM074723.1, on the reverse strand, counting down.
ATAGGTCACTGTCATGGACTCTCAATAAAGAAACACACGAAACAGTACAAGTGAATTTAAACCAGTTTATTGAGCAAAAGATAATCAGAATACGAGTAGTAATAATGAACACTTCCTCAGTCAGAGGGGAGATAGACATGAGGACAGTGTCTAGTCCACTACCCAGGAGCTGACACTGAACCACTGTAGGTCTATTGTACTGAGTCCTAGAACCAGACTTGACTCTTCCACAACAGGAAGGAACGATGGGACTAGTACAGGAGCGTACCCAGTGGAGGCACAGAGCGAATAGACCACTCATACCAACAGCGTAACTGGTAGCACCACTCGAGACAGCAGAGTAGGTGCTTAGATAGATGCAGCCAGATAGGAGCGCACTACTGAGGCAAGGAGTGAGACAAGCTGCTCTCTAGCTTACTGAAGGCAACTAGGAGGCACAGAGTATAGGTAGCACCGCAAGTGCTAAGCCAGGCAACAGGTAATCGTAAGAGGTGAGTGCCAAGGAGCAAGACTAATTTGCACTAGCTGCCCGGAGGCAAACGGAAGGCACCAAACTGAGGCAACCTGCAAGCAACCAGCTGGTAGCTTAGGTACTAGGTAAAGGAGCGGTCCTTGGATTGGCCTAGTGGTAGCCAGACAGGAGCGAGGCACAAATGGAGAGTCAGTCAGACAGGTCACAGTCAGGAACCGGATCAGGTAGTCAGCCATAGCAAAGGTCAGCACGGAGAGGGTAGTCAGACAAGCCAGAGTCATACACGGATCAGGAAGTCAGCCACAGCCTAGGTCACAACCAGAGCAAGTAGTCAGACAAACCAAGGATTGAACACCAGGAGACAATGTAAGCCAAGCAAGGGTCAGAAGAACAAACTAGATGCACACAGGAACACCACAAAAGAGCAACAAGTCCTAGCCTCAATGAGGTTTATAAAGCTGCAGAAGGAGGCGGAACCCAATTAGGCCCAACAGAATAGGCCCATAAACAGGCGTCCGTGCCAGTGCCTGAAACATGACTAAGTCATGAGGAAGTGGCCGGAGGCCATGCCGACTGGCCATACAGAGATAAGAATACAGGCTCATTTTAGGCCTCAAAGGGAGACTGTGATAGTCACGCATTCCACCTTTGGAACACAAACCTAAAATTCAGTATTTTAAAAGAATATTATATGCTCTCAAATGTGGAACATTTCTTTCATTATAGTAATATAATGAATACTACAAATCTAACTTTTTACCACTAAATACAAACTTACAATGAATTTCTTATTCTTAATATTAATAATTACTACCATACAAAATTGAACTTTGATGGCTCTCTGTTCAGCACATACCAGGACAAATACTTTAAACTTTATTTCAAAACATATCTCTACAATTTAAAATATTTTACCACATAATCAAAATAAAAAATACTATTTATAATTAATTTAACAGTTTAGTCAATCAATTTTACTCAAATATACCATTTTAATCTACTATCCTGGGTAAAATGATTTATTCTACCTTAAGTTGCTAATATAGATCATACTTAATTAATTTAATTATAATTAAACTAGCTGAAGAGCCCGTGTACACGGTCCACAGTGCTGGCCAGTCGCGGTGCAGTCATGCCCAGTAGAGACTGCCCGCACCGCAACTGATACAGAGCTGGACGCTCCGAAGTCATACAGCCTCATCACGGGAAATCTCTACTGCAGATGACTGTAGCACGTGCAGCAGTCTCTACTGCTCATGACTGTATCGTTACAAAATATTTAGCTAATTATTATATAGGATGTGAGAAATCTAATTACATTTAGAATTATAAAATATTCATTATTTTTCTATGTTTCTATTAGACTATAAATCAATTATTGTTAATAATAATAATTTAATTACCTATAAAATTATGTCTATTTCAAATGTTCTATTGTACTATTAATCAATTAAATTTAACTCATAAATTATACATTATTTCCATAAGTGCTTTTTTTTAAAGAATATGTTTTTTGTTTTCCCTTCCTTTCCCTCTTCCTATGAATTGAAAAAATATTTGAATTGAAACAATACACATATATGTCCTCATTCCATCCATCCTCCCCCATCAACCCCAGGGTATAGGCCTCTTTTCTACACAAAGTTGAGTACTTACTAGTATCTCCATAAGGAATATATTTTAATCCCATGTATTGATACCAACTATAATGGGTCGATGTGGTGGGTCTACAACCAGTTTATAAATCTTAGTATTGTGATACCAAAAAGCCACATCTTAATGTTCTATAAATAAAAATTCAAATTCATGTTTATTAATAATGTCTCTTTCCTTCCACTATAAAATCAGTAGTATTTTGAACAGTTATATCAAACCCCTTATCTGCCTCCCTAATCGTAATATCTTTAATTTTAGATAACATTTTCATAGCCTACCTCTCACCCTTTCTAAGATTATCTTTTTAAAAGATTTCCTTTCTATAGAAAAGAGAATATGGAAAGAGTCTTGAAATGAGTATAAATATTTATTACAGATAATAAAAAACAGTATACTCTCAAGGTACCATATACAATATATATATATATATATATATAAGCCTTTGTCCTGAAAAGATCTCAATGCTGTAGCACCACTAACACTGGTGTTGGTGAAGGGAGCTGTACAATCTCTTTATAGAAATATACTCCGATTCATCATCATATTTTGAAACACCTTTATGGGGAAGATTTTGACCACGGGCAGAAGTGCAGCGTGTTGAACCTCAGCAGTGGACGTCCCAGAGGGCAGAGCATTCCTCCAAGCCAGCAATGATTTCTCTTTCAGGTGAATAGTATAATATGTGACTGAATAATCTTCAGTATGGATATGGATAACAATGTTTCAATGTATTTCATGTCACTTATAGGACACTTCCTCAGGGAATATAAACAGAATTTATATTGGCTGATGCCAAAGATTTGGTATGGATTTAAATTATCCTCTTCCATTGCATCGTCCAATAAGTAGAATATATGTTAACAGACTGACCAATCAGATATCTACCGGTATATGATAAAAAGAATGTATGTTTGGATAAAGGATATTTGGTTTCTCCATTGAGTATGGCCCTACGATGCTCCATGAATCTTTGTTTCAAATTTATTTTAGTATGACCTATAAATAATTTTTGACAGGAGCATTTTATGTTATAAATAATATGTGCTGTATCATAGTTGATGAAGATATTTATTTTCTGTACATTACCCTTATTAGCTTTTAATTCTTTCATCTCAGGTGTAATGAATTTACAAGTAGTGCATCCATTTTTTTCCACACCTATAATTACCTTTAACAGCCAAAAAATTGTTTCTTTTTATCATATTTTTTTTTATTTTTTGAAAATATATTTTTTTAATTTTGTTTCTAGTAAAAAATCCTGTCTGTATTGTATAACGATTTTCCTCTTTATACGCCTCAGTTATATGTAAATTGTAAGTCTTTTTTTAATTGTTATAATGCTTGTGATTGATTCTTGTTTTATTATATGTTGTTTAAAATTTTGTTTAGATTTGAAAATACATTTTCAAATTCTGCCAATACTGAATTATAAAATGTGTATTCATTCCAAGACACTCTCCATATTCTCTTTTGTATTTGTTCTGTTATAGCTATTTTCACACTATAGCTGATGGATAGTAGCATTCCTTGGGTGAGTCTATTTATTTTGTTCACTGTGAGGTATAGTCAGAGCACTTTATTTATTTATTATTTTTCCATATTTATTTATTTTATTATTTTATTTTACATCTTTATTATTTATTTTTACATTTCTGTTCTTATCATCTTTGTTTTTTATTTATTATATTTATTTCATTTTTATTTTATTTTTCCATACTACATATTTTTATTTATTTTTATTCTTTAGATTATCTCAGATTTCTTTAATTTTATTTTTTCGGTCTTTCCCTTTTATAGTTTTATCATAGTCATAAATTACCAATTTGTAGAATGTTCTGATTATGTAGTAATATATATATGTCTTTAAATAAAGTGTCAAGTGTATGTTCTTATATGTGCACAATAAGGAGCCTTCAAAATTAAATTTATACAATAGTAATTAATAATATTAAGAATGAAAATGAATTGTGAGATTTAAAATAGTATTTAATGGTAAAATGATATTAGAAATTACTTAGATTTATATTTGTTATACTAATATAATAAAAAATTTGAATATATAGTATTCTTTTAGAATACTGTATTTTAGATTTGCATACCAAAGGTGGAAATCTTGACCTATTCTATGAAGATAATTTGAAGGATGCGTATTTGAAAAATTGTTCCATAAGTGGAGTGTATTTAGTATTTGTTAAGAATACGCGTTTTAGGTTTGCGTTGCAAAGGGGGAACAATTGACCTAGATGATAATTTGTACTCGAATCATACCAGAAGTAGCATCACATGAGACAGCCTGAAATGAGATAGTTTGGCAGGTTTTGACTACCGCTTGGAAGAGGAAGTCTCCACTGTGGACACACATTGTATAAAGGTATGTTCAAATATTATACAATTCTTTCTTTCTGAAGAAGTAACAAGTGTAATGAAATGCACAGAGCATTTTTAAGTGAGCATATTTTATTTGTGTTTCTTTTAATAAATGTATAATTTGCAGTCAGACCAAGTGGTATGGTCTATATTTAATATTTAACCACATATTCATTTTTATTGTATCAGTTTTATACTGAGATATTAATATAAACTAGCTTTGAATCCCTAACAGCAGTGTTGTCCAGGGTTGTGAAGGGCATTGTGGGTGACACGTGGGGATTGTGGTATTCCCTATGAAAGAAATAATAGCTACAGATTATCCATTGTTAGTGTCCTGTTGGGACAGAATGAAGATCCAGTGGAGTTGAACCCTAACAACAACCTGGGCATATACAAGGTCAGGCTTAATATACTACAAGTAGTTTTTTGAGACTCTACAGTATGAGTAATATTTTTTCAGAGTACTGGGGTAACATTGACGGTCTTCAAAAGCATCTTATATACTATACTTAGAGAGATATTCTGTGCTGCTGTTTGTTTGTTTTTTGTCTGCTACTACAGATTTGCTAGTTTTGTGACAATTTCAATAACTGAAATTATTATTTGGGACATTTTTCTTTATGTGTGATTTTATCATGCATGCTATGTTGATATAGCTATATACATATATATATATATATATATATATATATATATATATATATACACTGTGTGCACAATTATTAGGCAAGTTGCATTTTTGAGGATTCATTTTATTAGTGAACAACTACAGTGCTCTCCGTCAATCCAAAATGTTAAGAAACCTTAAAGGGATAGTAATGTTTCATAATAAAAGCAGCTCTAATTAATCCTCATAGTATGTGGGCCTTGGAGAGTTTTATTTCAATTCTGTCAGAGTTGTAGTTCAAGAGTAACTAAATGATAAAGTATCCCCCTCCTGCCCCTTTTACTGTTATAACACTGCTCAGCTCAGCACAGCAGGGAGGTGCCCAGGTAGATTGCAGAGAGGGACAGTCGTCAATTAAGATAAGGGAAAAAGTTGAAAAACCTGTCAAGGGAGGCAGGGTTTCCATTGTTCTCACAGTAAAAAGAATGTCCCTTGCTGTTATCTGTCTGGTCAAGCAGCCAGATTCCACATCTGAGCTGAGCAGTATTACACTAGGTAAAAGGGGCAGGAGGCGGAAACTCTATCATTCAATTACTCTTGAACTACAACTCTAACAATACTGAAATAACACTCTCTATGGCTCAAGTACTATGAAGATTAATTGGAGCTGCTGTTTTTGTGAAACATTATTATCCCTTTAAACCTGAATATTTAAGAAAGTAAAAGTGAGGTTTTGGCTTTCTTAGGAGAATATCTATGCGTGCACAATTATTTGGCAACTATTAGTGTGCAGAATTATTATGCAACTAAATGAAAAATGATAATTTTCCCATCTTACGTATTTATTTTCATCTTTTAAAGTAAGAATACTAAACAAACAACTAAAAATTTACAAATAAACATTTGTGACATTTCCAAAAAAAAATCAGTGACCAATATAGCCACCCTTCTTTTCAATAAGTCATAAGCCTCCCTTTCATGGAGTCTGTCAGCTTCTTGATCTGTTGACGATCAACTTTTTGTGCAGCAGCAACCACAGCCTCCCAGACACTGTTCAAAGAGGTATACTATTTTCCTTCAGCGTAAATCTGGCATTTAAGAAGGGTCCACAAGTCCTCAATAGGGTTTAGGTCAGGTGAGGAAGGGTGTCTTGTCATTATTTTATCATCTTTAAGTCCTTTCCTGGCTAGCTATGCATTAGAGTACTTTGATGCATGTGATGGAGCATTGTCCTGCATAAAAATCATAGTCTTCTTGAAGAAAGTGTCTTCTAAAAACAGGCAGTAGGTTTGGGAGTTGAGTTTGAGTCCATCTTTAACCCAAAAAGGTCCAACTAGCTCATCTTTGATAATACCAGCTCATACCAGTACCCCTTCTCCACCTTGCTGGCGTCTGAGTCGAAGTGGAGCTCTGTGCCCGCTACTGACCCAGTCACGGGCCCATCCATCTGGACCATCAAGAGTCACTCTCATCTCATCAGTCCATAAAACCTTTGAAAAATCTGTCTTCAGATATTTCTTGGCCCAGTCTTGACGTTTCAACTTATAAGTCTTGTTCAGTGGTGGTGGGGTTTCAGTCTTCCTTACTGTGGCCATGTCTTTCAGCACTGAACACCTAGTACTTCTGGATACTCCAGGTAGGTTGCAGTTCTGGAATACAACAGCACTGGAGGATAATGGGTTCCTGGTAGTTTCATGTTTGATTATTGTCAAATTGCTGGCAGTTAATTTGCGTCTTTTTTTTCACAACACATTTCTTGTGACCCTGTTGACTATTTGCAACAAAATGTTTGATGGTTCTGTGATCGTGCCCCAATATCTTAGCAATTTCAAGAGTGCTGCATCCCTCTGAAAGAGTTTTTACAATTTTTGACTTTTCAGAGTCATTTATATCTCTTTTTCTGCCCATTTTGCCTGAAGAAATGAAGCTGCCTATTAATTATGCACACCTTGACATAGGGTGTTCATCTCCTTAGGCCACACCATATATATATATATATATATATATATATATATATATATATATATATACATACACTCACTGTCAGCCACTCCACAGGGTGGAATTATGCAAAACTTCACTTTGTGCATTCAATGCATAAGAGCAACAATGTAAATGTTCATTGGCTCAAGAGGAGGCAGGGGGTGAACCAGATACTTTGCCTCATTGCCACGATGAAGGGGAGGGGCTAAACTATTTGCCATGGTGAAAGGGAGGGGCTACCAGGTACTACTCTGATTTCTGTAAACACATAGAGCAACAGGGACATGGTTACCCCTCCTCTTCACTACAGCGAACAGTGTTGCCACAGTTCTCCCTCCCTTTCACCTCCTCAGTCAGACCCTTCATTCTGCTTGCCTTCACCATGGCTAAGGGGAGGATCCACCATGTTTGCTTTGGTGAAAGAGAGGGGATATCCTGCTCACCCTGGTGAAGGGGAGGGGACACCAATGCACATTACCCTTCGCTAGGTGGCCCCTCCCCTTCACCATGGGAAACAGGATTGGCCCTCCTCTTCACCACAGCAAACAGTGTTGCTCCTCTTATTTTTTTTATTTTTTTGCTATCCTATTCAGGGCTCCCCGAACAGTGTGTAGCCGCACGGGGAGCCCTGAAATCCATGACATGCCAGGACCATCATGGGTTCGTATGGCAAGTTCACCCATGACAGTCCTGACACATCATGGGTACTGAAGGGGTTAACTGAAACAATAACCAGCTGCAAAGTATCTATACTCTATTTATGTAGGGCTAGTAGGGAAGCCATGTAACAACCCACCAATATACAAATGTAAAAGCATTGATCTAAATAGAGCTTTTAACCCCTTGATGCTGGGCTGCAAGGCACTTAAAGTTTCTCTCTATGGATGGTTATTCACTGCCGGCCATCAGGCTGCACATTTTCACGTTTGACATGCCTGGGTTAAAGTATCCTATATTATAATTCGCTAAGGATGTTTGTCAGAAGCCGTCATGCGCAGTACGCGGCAGTTGCTGCCTGGCACTGTGGCCCGTGTACACGGGCTGTTCAACTAGTTTATTAATAATATATTTAGCCATGACACATATAAGCAGGACAACAGATGTACTCTCTGTGGAGGAAAGAAACTGAGTAAGCTCTTTAATTGGCTTCATTTTGCAAAGCATTAAATAAATGGTTTAGATTTCCAGGAACAATACACAATACAAAATAGTCAGAAAATTTCAGTATTAGGTTGCTTTCTCTTATTTTACGTCAGTTACTGTAAATTATATTGGCATTCAGAATCTATTATTTATCTATGTAAGTATGTATAGAAATATTGCAATTTGAAACAAACATTACATATACTTAGTCTGTGTTTTACATCAGTATGTAATAGTTTAACATTTTGTAGTAGGTCTCTGCTAAACTGAAATTCTTCCATTTTTAACTAAAATATTATAAAGGTTTTAGGTACTCAGTAAAATTGGCAAATGCATGGTTGGATTAATATCTCAAGTACTTATCCCACCCTTGGTCACACTCTAAACTAACCTTCAATGACCCTTCCCCAAAGCCACTTCTACTGTTGTATTTAATAAGAAATACCATAGCGTAAAGTGATAGTAATGTTTCACAACAAAGCAATGTCGTCAGAGTAGTAATTCAAGAGTAATTGAATGATAAAGTATCCCCCTCCCGCCCCTTTTACCTTATGTAAGTCATCTCCCCTCAGATGCGGAATCTGCTCCCTTGACCAGACAGATCACAGCAAGGGACAATCTTCTTACTATGAACATAAGGAAAACCTTACCTCCTTATGCTCACTGAAGATTGTCCCTCTCTGCCATCCATCCAGACAGTCTTGCTGCTCTGAGGTGAGCAGTGTTACATCAGTAAAAGTGGTAAAAGGGAGATACTTTTATCATTCAATTACTCTTGAACTACAACTCTAACAGTATTTAAATAACACTCTCCATACCTCAAATACTATTTAGATTAATTGGAGCTGCTTTTATTGTGAAACATTACTATCCTTTTAAGACATAGAAAATAAACTGAACAGCACAAGGCTGCATATCTACAGCACCTTGACTCGTAATATTTTGTCTTTATGGGGCCCTATTTCTGAATGGAGGACCAGACATTGTGACTACTGATTGTATTTCCCCTGGTTAGTTAAATGCTAATTAGCTATCTTTGGACAAGGCTACATAATATGGTAACTAAACTTATCAAATTAATAAAATTGTGTGTTCACATCCACTATCCTTTGTAGCCATCATGACTTGGGAATGTCCGAGGAGCTCCGCACAATTCATCAGACTCACTGGATGGCTACTCTGCAAACTGAAAATAATCTGGTTGGTCATCATATGCAATAAGAATCTGTTTCTATGAGGCTAATAAATCTGTTTATCTATCCATCCAGCAAAGAACAACACTCCTAACCTAGTTATGGTGGAGTACATTTCGTAACATTTCAGTCACATAGTGGACTCTTTGCACGGCCCATTATGTGACTGAAACAAAGACAAAGTGTCATCTAAGGACCTGCAGTGTTTAATAAAAGGGTTAAAAGCCCCTTTAGTTACTTCTATAGAGATGCAAACATAATTATTCTTCTATTATTCACAAAACCAAAACATCATTATTAAAAGTTAGATTCCAAAACTAAGGATATATAAATCTCAGATGGCAGCATGTCTTTTTTGGAGGGGTAAAAAAAAGTTCCACTAATTCATTTACATTTGGTCATGGTTTGAACAAATCACTGCTGCCAGGACTCTTGCTCTACTGCAACTCATTATCATTTTACAATATAAAATAATAATTAGAAATAATAAGAGTCGGCACTAACCCGGTATAAAATTCACCTTTTATTAGGTTTGTTTGCAATCACAACAAGACACTTACAGTTGGCGTTCCCAACTATCCTAGTAAGCACCTTGCTGTGACTGCAAACAAACCTAACAAAAGGTGAATTTTATACAATGTGAATGCCAACTCGTGTTCTTTCTTACTATTATTTTATATTTATACTGTGAATACTTATCTAAGGAGTTAGTGCACTGAGTGACTGTGTTGCATAAAAAGGAGGATTTCTTTGTGCCTATATGCTTGTTGTCAGAGTTAACATCTGCAGCCTATCTCATGTAATGGTTATTGTTGCACCATTACCTCTGTTCTGTTATATGTTTGTGAGTTTGTATAGCTGATCATTCCATTCTCTTTTGTTTGTATCATTATTGCTTTGCCCCTCTCCCAGGGGAATTTACCAAATATTAAATTACTTGAAAACATACCTTTTGCAATACATTATTACCAAGCTGCTAACACTAGCTCAAATGGTGGAGCTCTTATGACCTGTGCCCCCAAGATGGTGTAACAACTAGAGAGAGTTCTGACTTGCCTCTTTCCATACCATAACTTCTTCCAAGGCTTAGCTACTGTCATCAGCAAACATACTAACAAGACTCACATTAAAGTTATGGAATACTGTAAAGGGCTGTTCTTGCCCTTAGATTACAACCATACATTTAGAACCATGAATAATTAAGACACTTGGAAAAAAAAACAATCACAACTATTAGAATGGGAAGCCACAAAGGACTTGCTGGACCTGGGTGATCTGGAAGAAGAAAAATACAAACTATTTTAAATGAATGTTTGTTAAAAAATTGTGTTATTAATGAAACAATATTGTATGAATTTCACTCTTGCAAGGGTGAAATGGAACAAGAGGACTGATATCCAGTATTTATCTCCTGATACTGGAAGTGGCCTTGATGGACTGACTGTAACTCCGGGATTTTTTGGAGCAGTTCTAGAGTGGGGGAGACTGCTCTAGAAGATAACTTGGAACATATCATCCAAGCAACTTACAGTGAGTACACTCAAAGAACAACCTTACAAGATCTTGCAAATTATAAACATGGTTCCCAAAAGAATGCATTGTATTAACAGCAATAACATTTATATGTTTTTGGGGCTGCCCATAACAGGGCACCTTCCTTCTTATCTAATGGCACTGCCAAAAGTTCATTGTCATATGGAAAAAATGTGGAACACCTGGTTAAGGACCTTCTTGGCTTCATGGGTTCGTATGGCAAGTTCACCCATGACAGTCCTGACACATCATGGGTACTGAAGGGGTTAACTGAAACAATAACCAGCTGCAAAGTATCTATACTCTATTTATGTAGGGCTAGTAGGGAAGCCATGTAACAACCCACCAATATACAAATGTAAAAGCATTGATCTAAATAGAGCTTTTAACCCCTTGATGCTGGGCTGCAAGGCACTTAAAGTTTCTCTCTATGGATGGTTATTCACTGCCGGCCATCAGGCTGCACATTTTCACGTTTGACATGCCTGGGTTAAAGTATCCTATATTATAATTCGCTAAGGATGTTTGTCAGAAGCCGTCATGCGCAGTACGCGGCAGTTGCTGCCTGGCACTGTGGCCCGTGTACACGGGCTGTTCAACTAGTTTATTAATAATATATTTAGCCATGACACATATAAGCAGGACAACAGATGTACTCTCTGTGGAGGAAAGAAACTGAGTAAGCTCTTTAATTGGCTTCATTTTGCAAAGCATTAAATAAATGGTTTAGATTTCCAGGAACAATACACAATACAAAATAGTCAGAAAATTTCAGTATTAGGTTGCTTTCTCTTATTTTACGTCAGTTACTGTAAATTATATTGGCATTCAGAATCTATTATTTATCTATGTAAGTATGTATAGAAATATTGCAATTTGAAACAAACATTACATATACTTAGTCTGTGTTTTACATCAGTATGTAATAGTTTAACATTTTGTAGTAGGTCTCTGCTAAACTGAAATTCTTCCATTTTTAACTAAAATATTATAAAGGTTTTAGGTACTCAGTAAAATTGGCAAATGCATGGTTGGATTAATATCTCAAGTACTTATCCCACCCTTGGTCACACTCTAAACTAACCTTCAATGACCCTTCCCCAAAGCCACTTCTACTGTTGTATTTAATAAGAAATACCATAGCGTAAAGTGATAGTAATGTTTCACAACAAAGCAGCTCCAATTAATCTTCATAATATCTGGGCCATGGAGAGTATTATTTCAATGTCGTCAGAGTAGTAATTCAAGAGTAATTGAATGATAAAGTATCCCCCTCCCGCCCCTTTTACCTTATGTAAGTCATCTCCCCTCAGATGCGGAATCTGCTCCCTTGACCAGACAGATCACAGCAAGGGACAATCTTCTTACTATGAACATAAGGAAAACCTTACCTCCTTATGCTCACTGAAGATTGTCCCTCTCTGCCATCCATCCAGACAGTCTTGCTGCTCTGAGGTGAGCAGTGTTACATCAGTAAAAGTGGTAAAAGGGAGATACTTTTATCATTCAATTACTCTTGAACTACAACTCTAACAGTATTTAAATAACACTCTCCATACCTCAAATACTATTTAGATTAATTGGAGCTGCTTTTATTGTGAAACATTACTATCCTTTTAAGACATAGAAAATAAACTGAACAGCACAAGGCTGCATATCTACAGCACCTTGACTCGTAATATTTTGTCTTTATGGGGCCCTATTTCTGAATGGAGGACCAGACATTGTGACTACTGATTGTATTTCCCCTGGTTAGTTAAATGCTAATTAGCTATCTTTGGACAAGGCTACATAATATGGTAACTAAACTTATCAAATTAATAAAATTGTGTGTTCACATCCACTATCCTTTGTAGCCATCATGACTTGGGAATGTCCGAGGAGCTCCGCACAATTCATCAGACTCACTGGATGGCTACTCTGCAAACTGAAAATAATCTGGTTGGTCATCATATGCAATAAGAATCTGTTTCTATGAGGCTAATAAATCTGTTTATCTATCCATCCAGCAAAGAACAACACTCCTAACCTAGTTATGGTGGAGTACATTTCGTAACATTTCAGTCACATAGTGGACTCTTTGCACGGCCCATTATGTGACTGAAACAAAGACAAAGTGTCATCTAAGGACCTGCAGTGTTTAATAAAAGGGTTAAAAGCCCCTTTAGTTACTTCTATAGAGATGCAAACATAATTATTCTTCTATTATTCACAAAACCAAAACATCATTATTAAAAGTTAGATTCCAAAACTAAGGATATATAAATCTCAGATGGCAGCATGTCTTTTTTGGAGGGGTAAAAAAAAGTTCCACTAATTCATTTACATTTGGTCATGGTTTGAACAAATCACTGCTGCCAGGACTCTTGCTCTACTGCAACTCATTATCATTTTACAATATAAAATAATAATTAGAAATAATAAGAGTCGGCACTAACCCGGTATAAAATTCACCTTTTATTAGGTTTGTTTGCAATCACAACAAGACACTTACAGTTGGCGTTCCCAACTATCCTAGTAAGCACCTTGCTGTGACTGCAAACAAACCTAACAAAAGCTGAATTTTATACAATGTGAATGCCAACTCGTGTTCTTTCTTACTATTATTTTATATTTATACTGTGAATACTTATCTAAGGAGTTAGTGCACTGAGTGACTGTGTTGCATAAAAAGGAGGATTTCTTTGTGCCTATATGCTTGTTGTCAGAGTTAACATCTGCAGCCTATCTCATGTAATGGTTATTGTTGCACCATTACCTCTGTTCTGTTATATGTTTGTGAGTTTGTATAGCTGATCATTCCATTCTCTTTTGTTTGTATCATTATTGCTTTGCCCCTCTCCCAGGGGAATTTACCAAATATTAAATTACTTGAAAACATACCTTTTGCAATACATTATTACCAAGCTGCTAACACTAGCTCAAATGGTGGAGCTCTTATGACCTGTGCCCCCAAGATGGTGTAACAACTAGAGAGAGTTCTGACTTGCCTCTTTCCATACCATAACTTCTTCCAAGGCTTAGCTACTGTCATCAGCAAACATACTAACAAGACTCACATTAAAGTTATGGAATACTGTAAAGGGCTGTTCTTGCCCTTAGATTACAACCATACAGTTAGAACCATGAATAATTAAGACACTTGGAAAAAAAAACAATCACAACTATTAGAATGGGAAGCCACAAAGGACTTGCTGGACCTGGGTGATCTGGAAGAAGAAAAATACAAACTATTTTAAATGAATGTTTGTTAAAAAATTGTGTTATTAATGAAACAATATTGTATGAATTTCACTCTTGCAAGGGTGAAATGGAACAAGAGGACTGATATCCAGTATTTATCTCCTGATACTGGAAGTGGCCTTGATGGACTGACTGTAACTCCGGGATTTTTTGGAGCAGTTCTAGAGTGGGGGAGACTGCTCTAGAAGATAACTTGGAACATATCATCCAAGCAACTTACAGTGAGTACACTCAAAGAACAACCTTACAAGATCTTGCAAATTATAAACATGGTTCCCAAAAGAATGCATTGTATTAACAGCAATAACATTTATATGTTTTTGGGGCTGCCCATAACAGGGCACCTTCCTTCTTATCTAATGGCACTGCCAAAAGTTCATTGTCATATGGAAAAAATGTGGAACACCTGGTTAAGGACCTTCTTGGCTTCAGGAAAGTTAAGCTGGATCAATGCACAGCACTCCTTCTAGAAAATTGTATCTAGTAAATCATTCAGAGATGAAGCTGCTTTATATGTTTGGTAGTTCACCTTACCTTAGAGGTGAATTCCATCTGACCTCCCTGGTCCATTCACAGACTAGCAACAAAGATCTCCCTGTAATCTGCTGCTACACTCCTATAGTTTTTGTTTACTTTCTCCTTTTTCTCTCTTTTTTAAGGGTAGTTGGGAGGATGTATGGCTATGGTGTATTTGGATTTCACTAAAACCTTAGCTTATATGTTCCCATACTTCTCTGTCTGGTTACGAAAGGTCGGTTATGACTGCACGTGTACTTCCACACACGTTCTAAGTTGCTGGTGTGCATGGACTTTTACCAACAATGGATCCATTGCTCCCAAAAATACTTGTGGGTCTGAGTTTCCAACACCCATTTAAACATCTTACGACAGTACTCTGTTTAGTTGTTAGGCCTTGCTGCCGAAAAGTTAATTGTTATTATTTCTGATAGGATTCTTTGTTTTTTGCATGTCACTTGTTCTCTGCCTTTTCTGAACTTTGCCTTGAATACTGACCATGCTTGAACTTTGTCTGCTTCAAACGCTGGGCTGTCCCCAGTCTCGCTAATATTTAGACTGCCCTGACCTTTGCCCTGTGTTTAACTTCACTTCTTGGTTTACAATTACTCCAAAACTCTCAACTTGCCAGTTGTATCCATCCTGGTCTGGCCCTGGCTCCAATGGGATTAGATATTCAACCTTGCAGTCAACAACACCAGTATCCCAGTCTTTAGTCACAGTAAGGATACACTATCGGTTTACACTGTTTTCAGACTTCTTTCACACTCTAGCAGGATACTATAACCATGGTATAGCAGATGATTTGTTTCATCTCCAGGTATTCACCTGAGGTATCCTGCCATCGTTAATTTGTGATAGCTGTGCTTTAAGAATGCCCCTTGTAATATTGCTTTACTTGTTTTTCTTGCATCTCCTGTACCATTTGGTTTATTTTCCATTGTCTTGTATTATATTTTTCTATGAAGAATAAAAAAATAAAAAATCATGTCAAAATTTTCATTGGAATCATAGTTTTTTTTAATCATAGTTAGCAGTGAAACATATCTTCTGGCATTTAATAAGCCAAGAAATAAGTTGTAAAACCAGTGTAATTGCTCTGCTCTTGAAAAGAGCTGCAGGAAATGATAATTACCTGTGTATTACTTTCTTAGTAAGTTATTGAATGGTAGAATGTTATTTTTTTTATTTTGTATAATGGATAGGACAAACAGTTCTGCTCCAGTTATCTTGCCTATGTAAGACTTGTTTTAAGCTGTTTTGTAAAAGTTAAAATATGCCATATATACGTACAAGATAAATACCTTTGACTAGGCTGATATAGGAAGACATTAAGTTGAACCTGATCTAGTAGAGATACAAACAAGGGGAAGTTGGAAATAGTTTAGGTGTGATTTTTGTTTGCCTTTTTCTGGATGCACAGGAATGATTCCTGAAAATGGTAAATGTTATGCTTAAAGGGATACTAATGTTTCATAATAAAAGCAGCTCTAATGAATCATCATAGTATTTGAACTTTGGAGAGTGTTATTTCAGTTCTGTCAGAGTTGTAGTCCAAGAGTAATTCAATGACAAAGTATACCCCTCCCTCCCCTTTTACTGAAGTAACACTGTTCAGCCAGATCAGAAGGGAGATGCCCAGGTAGACTGCAGAGAGGGACAATCTTCAATTAAGATATGGGAAAAACCTGAAAAACTTGTCAAGGGGGGCAGTGCCATCATTGTTCTCATAGGAAGTAGATTGTCCCCTTCTGTTATCTGTCTGGTCTATGGACTGGATTCCACATTTGAGAAGAGATGGCTTACACTGGGTAAAAGGGGCGGGAGGGGAAACTTTGCTTGTGAATATCTCTCAAACCATAAAGGTTTGAGAGATAAGACTTATATAGTTCTTCATGTTTTTTTAATGCCTGCAAAATAAAATAAAGATAAAAAGAAGTATTACTATCCCTTTAATACCCTTGGTTAGTATACAATGTATAACTGTGTAATTATATGTATCCTCTAGTTTAGTTGTTTTCCTGCATGTCACAAGGATCAAGGACCAAAGCTCAGCATAGGCAAATGTATTAACTGTCCAACTATAAAAAAGACAGACCATGAAAAAACATTGGACTCATCCTTTTCCAAAAATGCCCTTTTACACTATTATTTTTTTTAATTATTCAGCAGCAAAAGGTGATTTTTTTCTGAAAATATGTTTAATGAAGAAAACCTATAGTTGTGTAAGCAAACCAGTACATTCATATTTGTTGTTTTAAATCAGTTATAAATAATAAAAAAAAAAGTTTAAGCAAAACCTTTACCAGATTTAAAACCTAGTAGTGTTACAGATTAGCTTTGGATTTTAATGAAACATAAAGAATGTCTCACTTCTGCAAGTAGTTTAAAGAAGACACCACCTCTTGATAGTAAAATGATCCGTTTAATACAATACGCCAAGTAGAATCCTTGATCTTTATTACTGTATTCTTTAAGGGTCTCTACTTTAGTGAAGCAATATCCTGATTTCTAACATAAATAGTGTTAGCTCAATGTATTTTTTAGAAAATGAGTTGTTCCCATTACCAGGTATTATGTTATAGATTCTTATGAAAAAATATGTTTTACCACTATAACTGACATATTAGTGAGGATCTACTAATACAGTTCTGAGCTAATACGATTGCTAGAATTAATGTTTTGTTCTGTGCTTGTCTAACCCCTATTTATGATGCTGTCTAATCTGAATATTCTTCACTATAGCACTTTTACTAATGGGAGGCTGGTATGTGAATATTTGGGGAGTTCCATTCCTCATGTTTCTCACTATGCACTAAAAAGGCCCCGTGGACATAAAGTAACCCAATTTCCTGTTCATAATATATAGGTGGCATTCATGGCTTGCTAAAATTAAAGTCCCAATCTTACAGTCTTCTACATACCCCATAGTAGTAGTGTATGATTTTTTTATGCTAAAGTTTAAGTTCAGTAAATTTGTATATTCTCCTCATTTGTGCATTTGATACTGTATTCCAATGTATTCCAATGATAGCATTAAAATCTGATCATCCAACAAAGCCATACACCCTACAGTATCTCCCTACATATATACCTAAAGGATATAGATAATCCATCCCTTACCTAAATGCCTGGGGGCACAATCAAACTGGTTAATGTTTCTTTATTATGCATAAAACCTTTGAAAAACTGTAAACTGTAGCAAGTAGAAAAATAAACACTATTTTGCTTGTTTGTTTCCCTGTTTTGATTGCATTTAATTAATGTAGCTTAATCACTGGGTGCTGCCATTCTGCGTGCTCTCTCAACTGTTTACTTTCCATAGTCTCTCTGTGAATATCTTTCTTTCAGCTCAGTGGCATGTTCCTCAAAAATGCCTGGCTTTAGTAGTTCCTTTAAAGTCTGGAACATATATTAAATAGTGTTTAGTATGACAGCTGGTAGCCATAAGCAATGTGTTATATGACATGGTGCATAGTGCATATATCATTTCATTCAGTCCAGATCTGCAAACAAAGTCACTTCCAAAAGTGATATCATTGAGGGTGATTAGTCACTGTAAACTTCCTTTTCAATTACATTTTGTTGACATAGTTTACAGGTTCCAAAAGGGTATCAATGCAGGCACATTATAAAAAGAGCATCTACATAGTGACCAAATGCAGATCATTTCTGATTAATTAATAACTAAGCTGGCAAAACCAAAACTAGTTTAAAACTTTAGAATAACTGCTAAACCTATCCAAAATCTGAGTGACTGCTTAAGAGAATAGGTTACATACAAGAGTAATTAAGTTTATAGTGATCCAGTGCACTTGGTTTATGCAACAAATCTTTTTTTCCCTGAGACAAGGGGAGAGATTAACTAAAGTGTGATAAAGAGGTGATAAAGTGGAGATGACTTCTCCAGTGATATCACTTCTCTAATTCATATGTTATTTTTTAGAGTCTATGCACTAAGATCTCCAAAGCTGAAGAAATCATACTGCATAGGCTCCATAGACTAACACAGGAATTGGAGAAGTGATATCACTGGAAAAGTCATCTCCATTTTATCACCTCTTTATCACCACTTAGTGAATCTCCCCCATTATCTCTAGTTCTTGACAAATAGGTAAAGTTGATGGTACATAATTTTTGCTATGCCCAATTATTTTTTTTTACTTATTTACAGGACCAGAGCAACAGAAGACTTCAGAAAGTATTCATGGAGAAAGATGCTCCAGGAATGCAGAATAGCAAACTGCAAAGAAGCAGAATTGTCTAGGGATTATGCACAATCAGACAGATGTCTAGGAAGATGATATTGGGAGGAGTGTAGCTCATTATTAAATTTAGGACTGAAGATAAAGGCAGCAAAAGAAATATAAAATGTAATGCAATCTGACTTTCTCTAAGTGAATCTTTTTATATCTGAATTAAATCATATATGTGAATTCATCTTAAATGTCTGCCAGTTAAAAAGGTTGTGAAATATCACTAACTCTCAGAGTATTAATATGTTATTTTCTCTGTCGTCCAATATAGGTTACTGGTAACTTTGGGTCGGCAACCACCCCTTTAAGTAGGCAGGAACAATTCTTGAAGAGAATGCTGGGTGGAGCCTACCTCCTCTCCTTAGCTGCATCTTGCCACTCCCCTCCAGTAAAATGTATTCCTTGATGAAGATATAAGGCAAGAGAACAGTTCTGCTATAGTTTTAGCTTATTTTTTGTTTTCTGTTAGATATAGAATACCATCATTAGGCGGATTACCATTACTGACATTCCCTAGTGGACAGCTTAGTTTTCAGGTCCTATGGTGGACCTCTCAGTCCTGGGAGTTGCCCAGGCTTCTACTTTATCATTGGTAATCTAAAGACAGAAGACCTACTAAAAATGTGAGCAACCCTTTGAGTGCTGAGGTCCACTTGTTCCACGCTTCCCTCCACACAGGGTTCTCCTTTGGAGTTCCTAATACATACTCCTGCACTCATTGGGTTTGTCTGTATGTCTGTTTGGGGTCTGGAGCAGAGTATCTGTGATAAATTAACCCTTTGTCTGTTGATTTGGCATGTTTTAGGGGGTTTTAGCACTTTTCCCTTCAATGTATAGTGTCTATTTGATTTTTGAATTGTTTTGTGATGCTTTTTACAACTCTTTTACTTCACTGTAGAATTTTAGAAATGTGAGTTCCAGCGCGCTTTACCGCATATATGCCATGTTCTATTCACTTCTATGGGACTTTACAGTTTGGGACATATCTCTGCAACCGCTCAACGTAGCGACTTCAGAGACATCTCATTTTGTTTGTCTGCCTTTGGTTTATCATCCGGTCAATGTTCTATTTGTTTTGGGGCGCTCAGGGGGCTTCGGGTACTGTTGGGATACTTTTTTTAGGGAAAAATAAATTTGCCATGAGCTCTTGCTTCGCGTTCGTTTCTGATTGGCTTCCACTGCAGCAGCCATTTTCTGCTTTCCCTTCACGTGTATCCTATGCAGGGCTTGGACTCTCCTTCTTTCTTCAGCAGATTAACCCTTTGTCTGCCAGATAAATGCAAATTACAATTTCTGGGGTGAAATTTTAATCTTACACACTGTATTTGGTTGTTTCCTTATACTTTGGACATTTTGACACTGTGAGGATGTCAACTCCATTGGAACTTGGGGCTAGACCTAAGACTAAGGATACTGGGGTATCTGTGTCCCCCATTGCGCATGCTCTTCATGTCACTCAGGGTTATCTAAAGAATACTCAAGTCATTTATGCCCAGCATGCGCTGCTGCCCCTGCGTCTCTCCCAGGGACCTCCAGCCATGCACTAGAGCCACTGTGGATGCAAGAGTTTAACGCAACTACTAGAGACCTAAGGTCTACCTTACAACTCCTTCCATCCCAATTGCAGGGGGTCTTCCAGTCTTGGCAGCCCCCTACTCCCATCAGGTCTTCCCTACCAAAACCACAGGGCATATATGATGTATCAGACTCCTCTGAGGAGGAACTGTCGGTGGATCCTGATGAGGGGGAATGTTCTGCGGTGGTCTCCTCCCAATTCTTTGGGGACCCCTTTGAAGCTGATCCTGATCCCTCAGCTGAGGACCTGATCAGGGCAGGTTTAAACACGCTAAACATCCCCTTGGTTCCAGAGGCTCCCACGGACCCCTCTGATGTGTTTCAGGAGCCTAAGAAGCAGTCTACCTGTTTTCCACCAAACTCCAGTCTTGACCGTCTTGTGTCTGACGAGTGGAAAGCTCCTGACAAGAAGCCTTCTGTATCTAAGAAGTTTGCTAAGTTGTACCCCTTTTCTAAAGCTGCATTAGCTCAATGGGCTCATCCACCCAAGGTGGATGCTCCAGTCTCTAGACTTTCTAAGTCTACTGCTTTGCCTGTGGCAGACGCATCTGTCCTCAAGGACTGGACTGACAGGAAGCTTGAGACATCCCTGAAGACCATTTTTGCTACAGCTGGTACTTTGTTGCGCCCGGTGTTCAACGCTCTTGCGTGAACAGGGCCATTACAGTTTGAACTGAACAGTTGACTGTGGCTGTCCGTCAGGGAGCTCCTACTGCTAATATGTTGCGGCTCTGAGGCTCAGCATTATGTTTCTGCTGCTATCTTTGACACCATCCACTTGGTGGCTAGAGTTTCTACCATGTCTGTGGTAGCCAGACGGACTCTTTGGCTCAAGATCTGGTCTGCAGACACTACCTCTAAGAAAGCCTTGCTTTCGTTACCTTTTCAGAATACCTCTCTGTTTGGGCCGGAGCTTAAAGACCTCATTAGTGAGGCCCCAGGGGGTAAGAGTACCCAGGCTCCACTCTCCTCCTCCAAGCCCAAACAACAATGGACAGCCAAGCAGTCCTCCATTAAGCCCAAGGCTTCCAAACCTTGTTCTGCATGAGTCTCCGAACCCCGGTCCCCATGCACCAGTGGGTGGTCGTTTGCACAACTTCCTCAGTGTCTGGACAGACACCGTGGTGGATCCATGGGTTTTGCAGGTTGTGTCAGAGGGGTACAGGATTCCTTTCACCTCTCCTACTCCGTTCAGGTTCTTTCCTTCTCACAGGGAGTAGAGTAGCTCCATCTCTTCAACGGCGCAATCCAGATCCTTTTGGACAAGGAGGTTCTGGAGCAAGTTACCAAATCAGATCAGGGGTTGGGCTTCTATTCCAACTAGTTTGTGGTTTCCAAGAAGGACGGCGGCTGTCATCCGACTCAATTCCTTTGTGGTCAAGACTCATTACCACCAGGAGTCCCTCCAGATGTTGATCGCAGTCATGTCTCCTGGGGAATTTCTCACTTCTCTGGATCTTCAGGATGCATAACTGCATATTGCCATTCATCCAGAGAGCCGGCAGTACCTCAGGTTTGCTTGGGACCAAGGGCATTTTCAGTTTTCCGCTTTTCCCTTTGGTCTGACTAAAGCTCCTCAGGTCTTCAATCACGTCCTGGGTGCATTAGTGGCTGTCTTCCACTGGCACGGCATCAGAGTCACTCCATACATGGGCGACTTGCTTCTGAAGGCATTCTATCCAGAACTCGTTCATCAGCAGGTCAAGGACTGCATTCATACACCGACCCATCACGGATGGATCCTCAACATGGACAAGTCGGGCCTTGTACCATATCAGAGACTAATCTTCCTGGGTCTCCTCTTCAACACCAAACTGGGCATGGTGTTTCTCACGGACAAGGGGGCTCACCAGATCATCAACAAAGTGTCTGCGGTTCTGGCTCACGATCCAATTCTGGTCAATAAGCTGATCTCCCTAGTGGGGAAGTCCATTTCCACCATAGAAGTTGTTCTGTTTGCCATGACTCACACCAGGGAACTTCAGAGGTTTGTTATCCATGTGTGCAGGGGTCAGCCTACTCTATTGAAGATGGTGTCTCTTCCCCTACACGTGGTGGCTCAACCTCTCCAATCTGCTGAAGGGCAGTACCTTCCTAATATCCTTCTGGACTACCGTGATGACGGATGCCCGCCTCTCCGGCTGGGGAGCGGTCCTGGGTCACAGCAATGCCCAGGGTCAGTGGTGTCTAGAGGAATTTCTCCTTCCCATCAATGTGTTGAAGGTTTGGGCGATATTTCATGCTCTTCGCCACTGGATGCACCACCTGGAGGGATGCGCAGTCAGAGTCCAGTCCAACAACGCCACGGCCGTGGCTTACACGGCCGTGGCTTACATCAACAAGCAAGGCTAACATAGTAACATAGTAACATAGTAAATAAGGCTGAAAAAAGACATGCGTCCATCAAGTCCAGCCCATGCCAATAACACCCCTGTTGATCCAGAGGAAGGCAACAAAAAAGCCCTCTGGAGCAATTTCCAGTGTAGGTGTGTGTGTGTGTGTGTGTGTGTGTGTGTGTGTGTGTGTGTGTGTGTCAAATAGTTCCCCGGCTCAATATCCTATTTGCTTTGAAGCCATCTGTCATAACTGTTAATATTGTTCTGTGCTAGATAGGCATCCATTGCTTTTTTGAATGCAGTTACATTATCTGCAAGCACAACATCCCGAGGCAAAGAATTCCATAGCCTTACCGCCCTTACTGTAAAGAATCCCTGCCTGTGTTTTAGTCGAAAGCGCCTTTCCTCAAGTCTTAATGGATGACCTCTTGTTCTTAGCTCAGCTCTTTGCATAAATAATTCATTGGATAGTTCTTTGTATTGACCTTGAATGTATTTGTAAATGGTAATCATATCACCCCTTAGACGTCTCTTTTCTAATGTAAACAAACCCAGTTTGGCTAGTCTCTCTTTGTAACTCAGATCCTCCAATCCCTTTATCAGTTTTGTTGCACGTCTCTGCACCTTTTCCAGTTCAGTAATGTCTTTTTTTAGAACAGGCGCCCAAAATTGTACTCCATATTCTAGATGAGGCCTAACCAAGGATTTATACAGAGGTAGGATAATATTAGCATCCCTTGCTTCTACACCTCTTTTTATGCAGACTAGTACTCTATTTGCTCTTGCAGCAGCTGAGTGACTCTGCACACTGCTGTGAAGACTATTGTCTATCAGTACACCTAAATCTTTCTCTAATGAGGATTTCCCAAGTTGTTTCCCATTTAGAGTGTATGTAGCAAGTTTGTTTCTACAACCCAAATGCATAACCTTACATTTATCTACATTAAATGACATCTGCCACTTTTCTGCCCATTCACTTAGTTTATCTAAATCCTTCTGTAGGGAAAAAACATCGAGCTCTGTATGTATTTCCTTACATAGCTTAGTGTCATCAGCTGTATAAGATGTCTCAAAGCTTGGTTGGAGTTCAAAGCTGGGCAGAAGATATGATATTTTTTCATTGATGTCATGTTTAGATCTGTAGGTTTAACCCCCTAAAGACAGATGAAGTGCCAGGACGGTCATTGGTGTATGTGCCTTAACCCGTTGAGTGCCAGAGGCATATGCAACGAATTGCATTGCAATGCATTACGTACCCCTCTGGCACTCAAGGGGTTAAGGACCAGTGACAGTCCTGGCACATCATGGAATTTTGGTGCGCTGTGATCACCTGGCCCTGCTGGCCCCAAAAGAAAAGCTCTGTGATCACCCGGCCCTACTGGCCCCAAAAGAAAATTTGTATAGCAACATAATGTTTTACACATGCTTTGATAGAATACTGAAAAACATAATGCAGCATTCATCGGACAAAGAACATTATGATCCATGAAAAAGTGCTATTTAACCCTTTGAAGACCAGACGGACTGAATTGCATACTTCTCTGTATGTATTTTCCATAATAAAAGCTGTAGAAATCTAAGAATTTAACTCTTTGACTGCCAGAGGGGTACAGAACGCATTGCTTTGCAATACATTCCATAAACCTCTGGCACTCAAAGGGTTAATATGATTTAACTCCTTGAAGACCAGCAAAGTATGCAATGCAATCCCTTTGTTCTTCAAAGGGTGAAACTGCAGTTTTTCTTGGATCTTAAATAGTGTTCTTTGTCTGATGGATTGTGAAAGAAAGGACCCTGTTCTAAAATGTGAATGGTTTTGTTTTTTTGAAGGTCTTTGTAATAGTAAAGACATGGGTTTTCCATCAAATGGAAATGTGTGAATCAGACCCATTAGTAAAGTTCACAGACTTGGCCAAATATCTGTTTACCAATTGCTCGCTCCTTAAAAATAATTGCAGACTTTCCACAATGCCATTAGAACTGTTTAAGATACACTGTATTATAAATACGTATGCCACAGTTTTCTTTTTAATGAAACAAAGAAGGCAGACCTGTACACATCTCTAAAGATGGAGAGAATTCTAAATGTAATACAAAACAAAAATGATTTGTGGTCAGTGTTAGATATAATGGTTGGAGATCTTTAATGAGTAGGATGCATAAGTAGTATAAAATGACAAACAGTACTACTAATGCTGCTCAGGTAATTTATTGGACCAATGTTTTGGTTTGCTCAGATGCATTTTATGAGCTTCCTTGGCAAAGATTCCTAATAAAAAAAAAAATAAAAAGGCTTCATACTCCTACTTCACGTGGAACAAAATGGATTATTTTTCTTTACACTGATGAGACACTTGTGAACTACAAAAAGATCCTATGGCAGGGCAGCTATAAAAGCAGAGCTGCAACTGGGGCAGAGAGGAGAGGTCCTAGTCTATCGCCTTACACTTTCTTCTAAGAACAAGTTTCTACAGTTCTCTGCGAGCCCCAATAAAACTCCTATCTGGGTATAGCCTTCTGTTACAGTAATTCTATATAGTGTGTATGTATGTATGTATGTATGTATGTATGTATAGTGAAGGTGTAGTTCTAGATAATGTAAAAATAGGGGGTCCAGTCACTTAAATTGTCCATGGCCCCATGAGTTCTGATGGCAGACCTACCAACAGCTGGACTTCACCACATTTTCTACTCCTGGAATGTGATTGGTCAAGAGAGACAGAATTGGAGCTTATGTCCAAGCAAGAATCAGAAAAACCTCCCACCACATGGCTTTGTTTCCCTCCTTGGTAGTTGCCATAAGCCACCACTTTTGCATTGTTGGACTGAAGCCACACTGGAATACTCCAAGGTTATTTGGACCAACAGTGAAGAGGCAGGTGAATTGCTCAAAGCTCCATTACATTGAAGGAATGAAGACTCTGGCTGTCAGTCTAAAAGCACTGGACCATCTGAGACCTGAACAAGACTCCCTGTGAAGGCAGGAGCCTGCAAGAGAGGGAGTACTAGGGTGCGTCGATTGGGAGCGGAGCTTGGACTCGTGGACTGCCTGTATAGACCTGTGCTACGGCGAGGCCAGAACTAAAAGTTTCCAGCTGCAAGGCCGGATGACAAACCCCAGAGAAGCTGGAAGTGATCCCTGGATGGAGCTACGCAGACATCACCTACTCTCCTGCAGGGGAGAGTGAAGTCTAAGGTGTGTGGAGTAGGGTTCTTGAAGTACAGGTGCTATGGATAATAGTGTAAACTCTTCAGAGGGATCTAGCTAATAGAAAAAATGGAAACAAGATGAAGTAGTCAAAATATATCCAAAAGGGTCAATACACAGTTCATCAAATATATTGGCAAGTTATAAGAGTAGTCACAGGGAGGCCAAGGGTCATACACTAAGAGGTCAAGCTGGGCAGGAATAAACAGAGTAAGGGAAGTCAAATAATGGATAGCCAGGGTCATACACGGTATATTCAGGAAAAAACACTGGGAAGCTCAAAGACTGCACTAGCTGGTGTTAGAAACACTGCACCTGACTGACAGAGCGGCCATCTGATATAGGCGCTGCGTCTGACGTGGAGTATGATGTATCAGCTACAAAAACGCAAGTGCGCCACACCACTCTGAGAGACCGGAGCAGTGAGAGCAGGCCACAAGATGAGCAGAGCAGAGAGCAGTGCAAACGGTAACACTACCAACCCTTCAGGCTGACATCCATTATCACTATTGACCAGTCCAGTATGAGTAACAGTCAACCCAATGACAAGTGGGATTCCTGGAGCTACCAGCAAAGATCTACCCTCATCTGGCCTTAGACAGTACAAAGATCTACCCTCATCTGGTCTTAGAGAAATGCGGAAGAGGTGGCACTGCTGTCTTGAACAGTTCCTGAGAATATCCAGCTGCAGTTGATGAGTGGAGAATCAGTTGAATGGAACTGTCTCCAGGGCTAATGTCACAGTGCCTTACCTCAGCCTGTGCCATTCGGCCTGGAGCGGGGTTCTGGACTGATGCTCCGGCGTCACTGGCTGCATCCCTCTTTGCCTGCGGCCTCCTCGCATATGGTTCCTTGTTACTGGCATCATTAATCAGGCACTTGCCTGGATGCCTGTTATAGGTCAAGCCTGGGGGGACCTACTTGGTCCTGCCTTCTCCTACTCCTTTATAAACCTCTCTGGGCCTGTGTATCATTACACTTAAGTTGTTGTTCAGTGCATTTCAAGTACCTAGAAATGGCTTGTCTGACTATCCATTCTGGTGCTGAACTGTGGCTCTGTCTGACCATTCTACCTGTGCGGTCCTTTGGCTATAGACATCCAATCTGGTGCAGACCTGTCGCTCTGGCTGACTACCCACTCCGTGTATGACCCTGGCTTGTCTGACTATCCAACCTGGTGCTGACCTGGGGCTCTGTCCAACTATCCTCCCAGTGTTGCCTACTATTATTGGACATCCTATCTGGTGCAGACCTGTGGCTCTGGCTGACTATTCGCTTTGTGTATATCATGGTGCCCGTGCTATGCTGGCGACATTTTGACACTTTGCTACTTCCCGATACCTTTTTATTGGCTAACGCGTTGTTGCTCCTCCCAGTGACAGCCCTTAAATACTCAGTCCTGTCACTTCTGCAGTGCCCTTTCGTGGTGTTCCCGTTGCTAGCACTTGTTCCGTTATATTAGTATGATTTCTGTATATGACCCGGACTGCCTGACTACTCTGCCTGTTTACATTCCTGCTCCGTGTACCGACCCAGATTGCCTGACGTTCCTGCTCTGTGTACTGACCCGGATTGGCTGACGTTCCTGCTCTGTGTATCGACCCGGCATGGCTAACGTTCCTGCTCTGTGTACCAACCCGGATTGGCTGACGTTCCTGCTATGTGTACCGACCCAGATTGGCTACGTTCCTGCTCTGTGTTACTGCCCAGTTCGCACACATTCCGGGAATCCGGTTTGGGGGCTATAGCCGGTGCTCACTCTCTCGGCCTGACTAGACCTCCGGTTGCCTCAGTTACTGGTCAGGCAGTTCTTAATGTGACCCAATCACTCCTGTGCCTAGTCCTCTCCCTCCGGTGTGGAAATCCTGGTTGCACCACGGTACGCTTGGCCTGTTTACTGCTATACCTGAGGTTGGGTTACTCTTGGGTACCTCAGTCTGTTATTCCATCTAGCAGTTGCCTCAGACCGGAGCGTTCGTTAACCACTTGCGGGGCGGTGCTGTGCCTTTGGGTCACAGTCTTTTGCAGTCTCGGTTTGGCATTACACTGCACCTCCCAGCGCTGTGCATTTGGGTTACAGTCTATTGCAGTCCCGGTTTGGCGTTACACTGCACCTCCGGTTGCAGCCTACCCCTGGTGCTCCAGTAGCCAGTCGCACATCTTGGGCTCTGCTTGCTCCTTGGTGGCTACAGTCACTATTGTGTCACTCTCTGCGTAGAGAGTGTACTCTGGGCCTTCCACTATTAGGGCCTATCCGCTGTTCCTGGCCTAATAATACCAATCTGCCATTGTCTCACGGAATCATACGAACTTTACCTGACCTGTGTCAGTACTGTATATTGTTTAACATATACTGGACCTGTGTGGGTTATTTACTTTATTGTAACCTGTCCTGTGTCAGTGTCATAATGTATTTATATGCTGGACACACGAGGGTTACTATTATACTGTGTGATTTAATAAAACTGTGTTTTACCAAAACCTTCAGTCTCTGAGTGTACATAAAATCGTTACAGTGTATGACCCTGGCTTGTCTGATTATCCAACGTGGTGCTGACCTGGGGCTCTGTCCCACTATCCTCTGAGTGTTGCCTATTATTATTGGTCATCCTATCTGGTGCAGACCTGTGGTCCTGGCTGACTATCCGCTCTGTATATGACCCTGACTTGTCTGAATATCCTAACTGGTGCTGACCGGTGGCTCTGTCTGTTTGCTCTGCTGTGTTGCCCGTTTCCCACAGACATCCAGACCTGGGGCTCTGGCAGACTCCGGCCTTACTGACTGCAGGCGTGAGTCAGTGTCTCCATTGTTGCAATCTGTTATTGGATATGAGCTCTTCCTAACTGACTGCAGGTGTGAGTCAGTGTTCTCCGTTGTAGCCACCTAGCGGGAGACTTCGGGTCATATCCGGTACTCCACTCACTACCATTGAGACTACCAGTTGGCTTTGGCCTAGTCTCCAGCAGTTGTGGTATACCCATTGGCAGACTCCTATTTCTGATAGAGTATCTGACCTTTTCCGTCACCCTCTGCTTATTCTCGTTATTTGCGTTACTACCTATTATTCTAATAAAAGTGATTTTAACCATACCATCTGACTCCTTGTCTTGTTTGCAAACCGTAACAGCTAAGGCCAGATACTCCAACACGCTCATGTATTCCCACACCACATCCAGTGCGAGAGCTAAAGCTTGAGACAATTGCCATGACAATGTCTGAGCCTTGTCTTCGGGTATAAAGACCTGTTATTGAAGTGTTTTAAATCTTGTGCCAAGAAAAACTAGCACCTGGGACGATATCAGAGAGGTTTTATTGAAATTGATCACCCATCCATGCTGCTCCGGTGTGGACATGCATGTTTGAAGATGAAGACATAAGGCCTCCCTGGAATCAGGCTTTAGCAAGAGATCATTCCTAAATGTGTGGATGTGGTCGGACATGATAATAAGCTGCCTGAGAACAAAGAATCCCCAAACTTCTAAGTCAATAATATTAGCAAATACCAATGCACTGTGTTCACAAAAACATGTTCCTATAAAGGACATTCATGAATGGAGGCAATAATCTAGAAGCAGAAAAGTCACACAGAAAAGAAGGAAGAGAGAATAAAGAAGAAACGGTGTGAGGGGTGTGGGATCACACAGAGATAGTGATGAACAATAACCTAGCATTAGAGGCCATGTGTCCAAGAAGGATTCACAGGTCATACCCGTACCAGAAACAAGGGGGGAGAAATCAGTCTCCACACTGGCATTTGTCGATTCAGGAGCCACAGGGATGTTTATGGACTCCTCTTTTGCCCGCTCACATCAGGTACCTGTTAGGGGAAAATGTTAACCCCTCTACCTCTCAGCCGTTAACGGGCAGCCTTTGGGCATAGGACTTGTGTCTCATGAGACTACCCTGTTAACCCTTTGCACAGGAATTCTTCATACAGAAAAGATCTAATTCAACATTATTGAGTCTGCCACTGCTTCTCTCATCTTGGAATTACCCTGGCACCAAAGACACAATCCAAGAATTGATGGCAGATGGGAGAAATAGTCTCCTGAAGACTTACTTATCATCATGAGTGTATTTCTTGGAATCATACATCAGTATCTAAGACACATACTGAGGAGGTTTATAAGTTCTAGTTCCAGAGGAGTACTGGGACACTTGGATGTGTTATCGAAGGGTAAATCTGAGCGCCTACCTCCTTATAGAGAGTACGATTGCCCAATTGACCTCCTTCCAGGAACTTTGCCCCTTCGGTGTAAAACATATCTCCTATCCCAGCCTGAAAATTAAGCCTTGCTGGAGTAAATTGAAGAGAATCTGACCAAGGGCTTAATTGACACCTCTACTTCAACAGCGGGAGCTGGGTTCTTTTTCACGGGTAAGACAAATAGAGATCTTCAACCCTGCATTGATTACTGCCAATGAGCTCAGAACTTTTTGAAAGGTTAAGTGGTGCCACAGTATTCACAATACTCGATCTGAGAAGTGCATACAACCTTATCCGGATCGGCCAAGGAGACGAATAGAAGACGGCCTCCAACACCAGGTAAGGGCATTACAAATATCTAGTAATGCTCTTTGGCCTCTGTAATGCCCCGGCTGTCTTCCAGAGCTTCATCAACAATGTTTTCAGGGACCTCCTTTCATTGTATGTAGTGGTATATCTGGATGATATCCTAGTTTTCTCTCCCACTCTGGAAATACATTGCACTCAGGTCAAAACTGTGATCCAGAGGTTGAGAGAACCCCTTTTTTGTGAATTGTGATACGTTATTTCTGCTTTCAGTCATGATGTACTGTAATAAGGGTTCAGCCATCAACTCTTGGCCTCAGCCCACCACTTTTAGTGGAATATAATGCTTCTTGGGCTTCATTACTACCGGAGATTCATCCAGGGGTTTTCCAAGATAGTTGGGAACTAATCCCAAAATATGGTCAGTATTTCAGCCTTCAAACAGTTGAAGACTTCATTCACTACTGCCCCAGTACTCCATTTTCCTGACCATAGCAAATCCTTCTAGGTGGAAGTGGACGCATCTGAAGTTGGTGTTTTGGCTGTTCCATTTTCTCCAAAAACTTCACCACAGCCTAGAGAAACTATGACAGTGGGAACAGAGAATTGCTAGCCATAAAGTTGGCTTTGGATGTTGGAGACACCTTCTTGAGGGTACTACTGTCCCCTTCACCATCCCCATAGACCATAAAATACCAATGCATTTGTCCAAACTTGCACTACCTACACCAGAAATAAGGCTTCTCCTTCCAAACATCCTGTTCACCATAACTCAGCAACCTTGGATGCACTTAGCCCTAGATTTCGTCCCACATCCAAAAAATGTTTGAACATCTTAGTGGTTGTAGACTGGTACTCCCACCTAGAACATTTATTACCTTTATGTGGACTGCTATTAGCTCCAGAGTTGGCAGATATCTTTGTGAAGGAGATTTTCTGGCTTTATGGGTTAGCCCAGCAGTTGGTATCTGATTGAGGGTTTCACTATTAAAATACCGTCATCTATTTGCCGACCAACAACACAATGCATTAAAAATGATGCCTTGTTGAAAAGGGTGACATTCTGATGTTGCAGGCTTAGGTGTCGAGACATCAGAATGCCACCTGCATAAGTGTTGAATAGTTAAATAAAGATGTGCAGCAGTGCAGGGAGTCTGGGTTCTGGCATACATAGAGGGAGAAACAGGACTCATCAGGCATCACAGTCACACTTAAATTAACCCCCAGTTGCGATCTGTGCTTTGAATGAGCTGTGAATCCACATCCATACACTTTGTTGTCTGTGAGCTGTCTGTACTGGGACTGTGATGCTCCATCAGCATTATTACAGGGGCTGTGATACGGCAATCAAAGGGTTAAGGCATAACCCATAAAACAGTATGTCTCCATCTGTGCCTTAACCCTCTGGATGCCAGAGAGGTCCGCAATACATTGCAAAGCATTGCAGACCTCTCTGGCACTCAAAGGGTAATAACTCTTTGTCTCACCCCATATTGACATTTCACTCCTTCAGCCACAGTGCTTTCCTGTTAACTCTGCACCATGCTGGGCTCTTCCTCTGCCCTGTGATCTTCCTCCGTGCCTTCTCCCTGCCCAAGCAGTGCTGAGAGGAGTCTGAGATCTGTTTGGGATGTGGATGATAGATCTCAGTTTCCTCTCCTTATGACTCTCCAAATCCGACTGTTGCTTCCGATCACCTTCAGTATGCTATCACCTCTACTTCAGCTCCAGAGTTGGCTTATAGCCTATATCAGATTTTGTTTCCTCATGTCATGCTCGTACTTCACTGGGACCAGGTCCGGGGCCTCTGTCGGGTGCATCCGTTCTTGTGGCGGGTTTGCTGTGGTTCTCCTCCTCGGACCTGTTGCTTTTGGTGCGTTGTGTCTCCTCAGTGGATCAGCCGATCCAGCGCTTGCATCCAGATCGCTGGCCAGGGGAGGTAAGATTGGAGTTGTGCTGCATAATGGGCCTGCTCTTATGCACATATTATATGCGGAGGGGGATGGGGTTGATGGGATTGGCCAACCAGAGGAGGTTCTTGTTATACAGCACCTCTATTCAAACCCCAGGTGAACTTGGTTCCAAGACTTGAGGACCCCCTTAATAGATACAGGATAGTAGCCAGGGTGGAAACAAGGGTTTTAACTCACGCATGCTCCTAATCAGAGGAAGAGGGTCCTGGAGTTTGTTGTGTAGGTGCCACATAACAAGAGAGGCATATTGCACTAGTATGATCCCTGGGGAAACTAGCCTGATATGTGGAACATAGATCCATAGAAGAACCGCTCATCGATTTGCTGTCTTATCTTTCCCATGTTTCATTTGTGGTTAGAAAAGACCCCCAAAGTGAGAAAAAAGAACAGAAAATTAGAATAAAACATTTATCTGCCTATTGTGGGGGCAGGAGGGAGACTCAACCATCCAGAGTGAGAGCCTATAATATCAGGTGCCTCCTGTGAAAGGAAGAGAAACAGCAACATCTCTCTCCTTCCTTTCCCTGAGGCATGAGAGAAATCGGGCTCCATGGCTACATAGGAGCACTTGCCTCCATGTATCAAAATGTCTCTGTGGCTCTCCAGCCACTCACACCTGAGTGCCATCATAGCTGCGGGGGAGCTCCTAACGGGGATCTTCCATGAAACACAACTATCCTCTGTCCTTTAATCCCACTCGCATGACCCAGAGCTCACACAATACTACAGGAGGCAGCCAACAAGGAGCTGAAGCTCCAGGTAGAAAGCTGAGAGCTCCATTCGTAAAGGGTCCATGCCACAAAAAATTAAAAGTCCCAAACTTTAAATCACCTCACCCCTTATCCATCAGAGGGGCAAAGGGGAAATAAAGAAACATAAATAAGTGAATTAAAAGGCAAGAGTGGAAGGAAAAAAATAAAACAAAAACACAGACCTCAGATTGTGGCTAGCAGACAGATCGATAGGAAATGCCCACAGGACCTTTGCACTGATACAGAAGACTCCACTTCAGGCTCCTAATAACACAAAGAGAAAATGGAATGTGGCTAAATGCCTGATAGCCATCCCAAAGCAGACCCCAGGTCCTGTGAAACTCTGGCCCTTGATACATATCCAAAACAGAGGAAAGGGGAAGAGGAGCCCACCTAATTGGGGAAGAATGTTATATATAAGCTACAAGCAGTGTACTTTGAAACTGAGGCTGCTAAGCAGGGGTAAAGTGGAGTTGGGAAGGAGTCTCCTCCTCCAGAAAACTCTGTTATGCAAGTGTACTGCCTCCTAGAGGAAGCTACTTACTCCCATGGTTCCTGTATTCCACAACGGATGAAAGAGAAACACCATTTAAATCAATGGGAAGTTTGTAATATCTAATTCTCCCCTTAGTGGTTGTCACAGGAACCACTGGGCCCCTGGCTCCTGGAGGGGCCTGAGGGCCAGCCTCCTGCCCACAGACTATGGACCTAGCCCTGGAACAGGGTATGGCCTCTCCATGAGACTGTTAAACAAGGAACTGTTATCCCAAGAACCCCAGAGACTGTGGATATTTCTGGGCCCAAAGAGACTGACTACCATGGACTGCTGGCTTGCTTCCAAGGCAATGGACATTAAGGGTTAATTATTTGAGTTTACCTAAAGTTACTTTCAATGTGTATTGTAGCCACTCAAGCCAGTGTATTGTGAACTGTACTGAGACCCCCTGCCGTGTGTTAATTCATTCAAGCCCCTCAAGTCTTTGTGTCCATTGTCTGAGTTCATCAATCCTTTTGTATTTGAAATGTAATCATGTCTGAGTCATTGTATTTGTTAGACCATTTGCCGTTGACCTTTTGTCTACTGTACTGTGATTGAATTATGTCCCTATTGTATCTGCTTGGTCCATATATTTTTGAGTTTGAGTATAAATATGTGTGGTTTGTTCCAATAAAGGGAGTTCTTGTCTTACCTACACTGGTGTTGTCTAGTGGGGTAAGCTTGCTGTATCCAGAGTGTGCTCCTGGTTACCCTGACACTAGTTTTGCCTGGTTTGGGGTATATTGCGGTATGCTGTTGGATGTCCATCTGGCTCGTAGCGGAAGAAGTGATCATTGACGGGGACACCAAGGCTGGATGTCTGCTGGTACTGTCACAGTGGTTTTCCCCAGCATTGATATTATTTTCATTTGTACATAAGACCCTAAGATACAGGGTAATATCTATGTCTACATGAGTAAGTTCATTAAAACTGAATGAGTAGAAGCTACTCCAGTTATATTGATGAATACGTTACTAGATAACATATGGGAATGTCCTGTCATACTTAGCCATTCACATTTTGATAAATAAACACCAAAGCATTGGTATTGTTTCGGGCGTAGTTAAGTACAAATTAGAACCCACATTTTTATATTTTAAAGAAAATATAACACTTCTTAATAATAACCCCCAAACTTACCTTATTAGGGTTATAAAATCCCAACAAAATTGTCTCTTGTGTCTTGATACAAGAGATAAATATGTCAATCAGTCCTTGATGCCCTGTCCATGGAGGGCAACATGTCATCTGCTAGCAGTTTTTTCAAACTGAATCAGACAGATACATGCGCATAGCTAACCCTCTAACCCTTGGAGTGCCAGAGGGGTATGCAGCGAATTGCAAAGCAATGCATTGCCTACCCCTCTGGCACTGAGAGGGTTAAGGACAGAAGGAGTGTGAAAATCATTGTGTGGCAATGCACTGCACACCTCTCAGGTCCTTACACGGTTAACTCTTCCAGTGCCAGAGGGGTATCCAATGCATTGCAAAGCAATGCATTGAATACCCCTCTAGCACTGAAAGGGTTAAAATTACCATGTGCAGTAAGCAGACTTTGAGGTGCTGTGATCCTGCTACCAACTCTCATATCCGCCTCCATGGATGTGACATCCAGGGCCAGGACTGTTTGCAGATATCTCTTAACCCTTTGAGTGCCAGAGGGGTATGCACTTAATCCAAGATCAACATGAAAAATTCATAGGGACCAGTAGGATTTTCTGGCCATAGTCAGGTAAGTTGAGGGTTTCTATTAGGTGTTACTTCTTTAAAGGGATAGTAAGAGTGCAATAAAAGTTGAGCTCCAGTTCTTACAGTATTAGGAACATTTTGCAGTATATATAGTTACTCACTTTTCTGTAGTTCAACCTCTGTCTTAGCTGAAAAGATCCCCTTTACTCCCCTTCTGGACACACCACTGATCTGCACTTGCAGGTCCGGATGGAGCGTGGAGAGGGACAAACTTCATTAAGCATAAGGAAAATCCTGTCCTCCTTCATCAAGGAGAGCAAGGTTTTCCTTATACTTAATGACTGAAGTTTGTTCCTTGCTGTGTTTGTTATGGTCCCATGACCATATTCTAGATTCAATGGAAGGTGGCCAGAAGGGGCAGGAGGGGGATCTTTTCAGTTAGGATAGCGGTTGAACTACAGAAAAGTGCGTAACTATATAGAGTGCAAAATGTTCGAAAATTTTGTAAGTAATAATCAGAGCTCAACTTTTGTTGTGCTATTACTATGTCTTTAATAGCTAACATATTAAAGAACACATGTAAAGCTGAAGCTTTTTTTGTTCCCTTAAGGACCCATGATGGTCCTGGACTGTCATGGAATTCATGGGCTCCCCGCGCAGCTGCAAGATGTTCAGGGAGTCCGGAATCGAATCACACACACAAAAAAATGCTCCGTAGTCCTTAAGGGACCGCAAAGTACATGCACGGCCAGTCCTTAAGGGGTTAAAGTGCAATTTAGACAGAGAAATGTAAACCTATCTACTGTGTGACAGAAAGGGGAGAGGCTTTTTGACGAGTACACCTTTTAAAGAAGAATTGGTTGTAATTCTGTAGATAAAACTGTAGTTGTATCATTTGCCAGCTAGCATTATCAAACAACATCCACTGAGTGGAGACAGCAATATTTAAATGTTTGCAAAACTGCATGAATTCTAATACATGTTGCTAAGCAGAACCCCACCTTTTGTTTCAAGTTTCTCCAAGTGTTTGATATAAGAGTTGAAAGCTTGTTCTTCTTTCCAAACGGAAATTCTTTGAACGACAGAGGCTGGAACTAGCAATGTAAACAGTCTTTTTAAAGTTAAATACCTGCATTGCAAAATGACAAGCCATAACAATCACCTTGACTGTGGCAAGTAATGGCAGGTTATCTCCATTCTCTGGGTCAGACATATTTATTTCTGTGACAGTTGCAGTCAATGAGCATTCATTCTAGTTTATAAGGGAAACCCCTAAGGATGAGTTGATATCCTTATTATTTCTATATCAGTAGTTACACATAGTCAATGTAATAGAAAAACATACATTAACCCTTTGAGTGCTCAAAGGGTTAAGGCTGATATACTATGAAGAACAAGAAGAGACACATTACAGTGAGATATAGGTGACAATAAACTCTCCAATCAGAAACATTCACCAATTCCTGTTATTCTATGGAGCCTACGCCTTAAGCCAGTTGTTATCAATGTTTTTTTCCCAAGCTACCCTCAATGTGTAGTTTGGAATTTCCAAGACACCCCTGATATTGTATAGGTATTTTTCACGGATATAAAGAAGGGGATAATGATATGTTGCTATTATTAGATCTAACTATTAGAATGCAAAAAAAAAAAAAATATTGAATGCAATAATTTCAAAAAATATACATTTTAAATGAAAAATATTCATACGTTTTCTTCACTGAAAAATGGTGACAAACCAAGCTAGTCTCCTCTGCACCCTGATAGAGAACCACTGCACTAAGATATCACAGGCTGGCTACATAAAATAACAGAATTTGTGTAGTCTCTCACTGGAGAGTGTTTTATATCACAGTTATCACACCTTAGTGCATAACCACCCACCAGAAGCATTTCTGGGGCAAACCAATTACACCTCAAAGGAGAAATCAAAGTTCCTATTGGTTTAAATGACTAGAGACCACACTGGGATTCAAGGAATCAGGAATCTTATATAAGTCAAAGGGAGTTTGCAAATATTTATTTGGCCCAGATTTATTTATTAACCCTTTGGGTGCCAGAGGGGGTACGGAACGCATTGCAAAGCAATGCGTTCCGTACCCCTCTGGCACTCAAAGGGTTAAAGCAAACAGGAATTGTTCTGGAGTAAACCAAATGCAACATGAGGACAAATCAGGATTAAAGTTAAATTAAATCTGAATAACCTCCTGAATACTAGAGAGTTGTCCAATTCATTGAAAAGCAATACAGTGGACACCTCTCTGGCATTTAAGTGGTTAAAGCGCTCTATTCAAGTGTATGTTAATTTAGGGATTTTTATTTTGTCCCTTATGGTGCAGTTGGTTTACTCCAGAATAACTCTAAATATGGGCCTCTGTGACCTATAGTGAGTCGCTTTGTCCAAGAATTGCTCCACTGAGGATGATAGAGTAAGATGTAGTAATTCCACAGTAAACAAACTACACAAAAACATTGCTTAAATGCTAACTGATTTAAATTCTAAACAATGTACTAGAGAATTATTTAGCTTTCAAGGGGTTCGTGCAGCTGCTGTGCCCCAGAATTACTTCATTTCCTCTTCTTATAACAGCCTTGTTTTGTTTCTGATACCTAAATTGTACATGGAGAAGCGCTGACTTGTCTGAGTTTTCAGTAAATCTGAGTCAGAGATGGATATGAGACAATGTATGAATTTTGCAATGCAGACTCACTGGTATTAACCTCTAGCACCAGTGGCTGCCCCAAGGCTAAGCAGTATAATATATGCTCACTGTACTGCATTCCAGCGGACAATCTCCCCCAACGATGTACTTTAATGCCAGGAAGACCAACACAAGTGTCCCATAGCATGCACAGGACAATGGAGTACACTAACCCCATTTCTTCTATGGCTTTCTTAGTAAAAGGACCACCCAAATCACTCACAGACTGTCCCTTGTCCTCACCCTTGGTGGAAGCAGCAGTATGGGCAGGGAGTATGGATGCATGTAGCTTAGTACATTGACATTAAACAAGTGTAGAGATAAAAAAAAATTGATTCTTGTGCCTGATTTAGAGTGGAATTGGCTTTGTATATTCACCCATTGTTCCCTAATGCGCTACACACCTCTCTGGCACTCAGCAGGTTAATACATGAGCATATTTTGTTAGAGTTGAAACTGGTGAAGTCATAAAAACAACAAAGTTTCCAATTTCAACTTTAAACACACTTAACCACTGTTGGATTTCTATGAAACGTTAGTCACTTTTTAGAGTATCAGTGTAAAAGAACAAGACTTGAGTATTGTTGATTCTTAGAGACCTCTAAAGAATTAAATAAGCTTTTCAGAATGTTTGATAGTTTATTACAAAAACTAGTTGAAGAGCCCGTTACACGGGCCACAGTGCCACTGCCAGCCGGTCTCGGGGCAGTCATGTGCAGTAAAGACTGCCCGCACCACGGCTGATACAGAGCTGGACACTCTGAAGGCCACGGCACGGGCAGTCTCTACTGCGCACGACTGCAGCATCAGCAACAGTCTCTACTGTGCATGACTGAGTCGTTACACACGTTTTAGTGAATTATTATATAGGATGATATCCCTGAAAATGAAACTGTGATATATTTAGACATATACATTCTAGTTATGGCTGAAAATTAGAAACTAAATTCCACATTAAAAATATATATTTATTATAACTCATTTATGGTAGGGTTAGTCAATTGTTGGACCTCCAGCTTTTGGGGACTATAAATCTCATCGAACCCGAAAAGCCATTGAGGTTGTTTATAAGAGTTATAGTCTACAACAGCTGAAGGTCTATAATTAACTACTCCCTGACTTATAGTATGGACCACAGGGGAGAAAATAAAAAGTGATATTTGATACAAATAAGGCTTTTATCTCCATGAATGCTAGAGATAATCACATTATTCAGGGGAGGGCTGGCCTGGGGGGCAGGGGGGCAAGTGGGCTGGCCATGTGTCTGGGCTGGTGGGCCAGTGCCTCACTCAATCTCCCACTTGCTGCTGTAAATGGAGTTACACTAGTGATACCACAGAACTTATGAAATGAATCTATATGCAAATAATACAGCAGAGCTACAATCTAAACATAGCTGCACTAGTAGCATAATCCATTTCCCTTGCAAGCTCTATGGCATCACTATTCTATGTTTACTTAACCCTTTGAGTGCCAGAGGGGTACACAAAACATTGAAAAAGCAATGTGTTTTGTACCCCTCTGGCACTCACAGGGTTAAATTGTAAGCACTATAGTATCACTAATGTAGCCCCATTTCAACAGTAAGCTCTGTGGTATCACTTGCTTTAATTCACAGCATTAAGGACAATTTTAAAATTAAGGAAACAGGGGTGGGCTGGGACAGTGGGCTTGGACGATAGTAGATATGTGCCACTTAATTGTATTTGCCCCCTGGGCCGTATGTTGCCAGCCCTCTCCTGACATTATTACAGAGTAAACTTGAAGAAAAAAAAAGTTTTGTCCCGGATTCTTTTTTAATCACCAGGTGATGCTGTTGGGATTGTTGTTTATGGAGAGTTTGTTTCTAGAACACACACATTTCAACAGAAAGTAAACATAATGCTTTATGACAACAGATAAATATTTAAAATCAAACTCTCAACATATTGCAGGTTTATACTGTAATAAGTTTTGAATTACTTCTCTCTCTGCAGTGGGTGTACCCTTGGTCTCCTTAGCAGAATAATACATTAACACTATATCAGGGGTTGGCAATTATTTTGGCATGAGGTTCAAGTGACAGAGAATTATGTCTGGCTGATATTGTGCCTCTGCTCTACTTAACAGTGTTGTGCTTTGTGATAAAATGTATAATTATTTCACTGCTGTGAAAGCCATAAATATGTTTGTGTGCTGTAGCTCTGCAGTAAGTATACAGCTGGCAGGCCCAAATGCTAAATTTAATTAGTCCTCGGTCATATCTTACCCATCTCTCAGCTATATGTTCTCATAATAAAGGTATAGTATCCATTTCACTTATTGTAATGTAAATGTATTAGCATATTTTAAAGAGTAACTATATTATAGGAATAAAAGGATATTACAATTTGTAAAAGAAGGACTTACATGGGCAGATGTTCATAATATTGCAGTCCGTTATTCTGTTTTTTATGTATCTTGTAGTCCACTGTAAATTGTTTCTTGAAAATCTGATAATCATTAGTTAACCATGTTACCATAAAACCAGCATTTACCCAGCTCTATATAGTCTCACAATAAGTTTAGTATCAATGTAACCTCTTGTAAGATAAATGTAATGCTTAAAAAATTCTAATTCCTCTGGTTCATATGTAATCTATGGAAAAGAGTTACCCTCTTTTAAAATGTAACTGTACCCTAGGAAAAAGAGGCTCTTAATTTGTTAAAGGGATAGTAATGTTTCATAATAAAAGCAGCTCTAATTAATCATCATAGTATTTGGGCCTAGGAGAGTGTTATTTCAGTTCTGTCAGAGTTGTAGTTCAAGAGTAATTGAATGATAAAATATCCTCCTCCCGCCCCTTCTACTGATGTAACACTGCTCAGCTTAGAGCAGCAGGGAGTGTCCAGATAGATTGCAGAGAGGGACAATCTTCATTTAAGATAAGGGAAAAAGCTGAAAATCCTGTCAAGGGGCACGGGTTTTTCATTGTTGTCAAAACCTGTAAAGGGGGACAGGGTTTTCATTGTTCTCACAGTAAGAATATTGACCCTTGGTGTGAGCTATCTGGTCTATCGACTGGATTCCACATCTGAGGAGTGGGGGCTTGCACTAGGTAAAAGGAGCAGGAGGGGGAACTTTATCATTCAATTACTCTTGAACTACAACGCTCACAGTAATTAAATAACACTCTCTATGGCTCAAATACTATGAAGATTAGTTGTAGCTGCTGTTTTTGTGAAGCATTACTATCACTTTAACAAAGGACTTGATTACCATGTGGATATCCTTGAAACAGCAGTCAGTTATATCTATATACTGCAAAGACAAAAGAATAGGAGGTGCTCCTAGTATAGATTTTCAGTATATCGTAGGAAAATCACCACACCACCACCAACTGGATATAAATTGGTGCTCGAAAAACATGTATATGTGAACCAGCCCAAGAGCATTAGGGGAATATAACACTGCTCCCCTGAACAGTATGGGTAAATCTTCCTCTATTTTATATGGCTGTTCATCCAAGATTCTCCTCCCATGAAGTAGGATATGTAGAGCAAAAAGACAGATGCGCCCCCAATAGCGCCTTATCATACAATATTACATAATTTTAAGTCATTATATAGTTTGCACTCACATTTAGTTGTGGCTGTAATGCAGGCTTATGCCTCTATACAACATTCAGA
This sequence comes from Rhinophrynus dorsalis, assembly GCA_037306005.1. Classification (NCBI taxonomy): domain Eukaryota; kingdom Metazoa; phylum Chordata; class Amphibia; order Anura; family Rhinophrynidae; genus Rhinophrynus; species Rhinophrynus dorsalis. The sequence continues at coordinate 396,207,625 of CM074723.1, read as the reverse complement.
ACTTGCAGAGAATCTTAGCCCGTCTCTGCTCAGGCACTCTGCATCACCATTCCACAGTCTCCGCAGGTTGTATAAAAAACAAAAAGGGCTTTTCCTCCAGTAAAAAAGGGTATAATTTTGAAGTAAAATAATAAAGTTAAAAAGTGATATGAAACCAGTCCAACATTGTGCTTTATCCAGCCATCATGTGTGTAGCTCAACATATAAAAAAAAAATTGCCTTAAAATTGTACCTTTCACACTAAAATAAGCTGTACAAATTTGCCAAATCTTTATCACATATGAAGACTAACAACAGTATAGGCTGTGCTTCAAGTATTATTTAAATACCATCTTTAAAACCTAACTAACTCTCTCATAGCTTGGATGCAAGCCCTGCCATAAATTATATTGTGTGTGAACATAACAAGCCGCTTGCAGCAGTAAACATTTTCATTTTGAGCTATTGAATTTTCATATTGTTTGAAATGTTTTAGTGCAAAACTCGAATCACTCAACACTTCCAGTCACGTGACAGACAGTTCATTCATCAGTGTTATGTAGTAGGATATAATGGAAATCAGCTTTCCTTTTGTATGAAATCTGTTTCTGCACTGGGAAACCGGTCATTCCGGTTCCAGCATTGTGAAACATAGTACGGCATTGTTATTATGCTGTGCATTTATGCATCTGGATTGATTTTTTTTTTTAGGTTAGGTTCACACAAGCACATGCATTGAAAAGTTTTTTTTTTTTGCAGCTCTACAATCGTATGAAAAACACAGGCATTTGCCATGCATTTGTTCTGCATATTTTTTTTCAGAGCATGTGGTGGGTAACAACACAACGCAGCTTCAACTTGGCACATAAAATAGGAAAATGCTCATCATTTGAACTGCACTGTATACTTTCAGCAGACTGACATACCTTCCAAGTGTCCCTCTTTGAGTCCTAAATCCCTCTGTCCCTCTTTCGCACCCTGATGTCCCTCTTTTTAGGAGATCAGACTGTGCAATAGCACTCACATTAATGTTTGTATAAACTTCAGTATATGTGTTTATAAATGATTATTTGTAAATAAAATACTTTGGTCTTGCTCTAAATCATTTATTCAGTTACACAAAGAGGCTTCAGTAGGTTATGAAATAACCTAAATACCCTATATAATAATTTGATAGGATGTTTGTCCGAAGCCATCATGCGCAGTATGCACAGAATGCTGGGAGTTCTGTGCTGGGAGCATTCTATGCTTTCGGGCAGTCTCTACAGTGCATGACTACGTCAGCAGCAGGATGCAGATCAGGACCGGCCTCTTAACCGTTTGAGTGCCAGAGGGGTACGCAACGCATTGCAAAGCAATGCGTTGCGTACCCCTCTGGCACTCAAAGAGTTAACATCACCCGGACCTTGGCCCCTGTACACGGGCTTTTACATTAGTTCTCAAAGCGGAACTATCACCTAAATTCAAACTTTTCTAGTGGGTTTTAATAGTTAACCCAACATTAGAGCTGGGTGTATTAGAAAAATTGCTTACAAGTACAGATATTAGCCCATCAAAATCAGGCACTTCCGCATTCTGCGGGACTGAATGTCCCGCTTGACTTCCCAGCTGCCCCAGGGAGCACGTTCACGCTCACCTTCGAAGCTGGGGTTGCAACCTCAGTAGTACTGTACACGGAGTTTGCTGTAACGCTACAGCACAGAAACCCAGCTTTGAAGGGAAGCGTTTATTTTTTAAAATACACCCAGCTCTAATATTGGGTTAACTATTAAAACCCACTAGAAAAGTTTGAATCTAGGTGATAGTTCCGCTTTAATAATGTACTGCCCACCAGCCACACCCTCAGCAACACCGTCTAAAACAAATGTGTCCCTCTTTAGCCAGTTGAAATGTTGGGAGGTATGGAATGATAATGCATCAATGTACAAAATCTCCAGCACACAGTGTTGTGCCCACCAATATAGGCATATTTTTCCAGCCTCAAATGATCCAATACATTCTGTTTCATGCGGGGGACGGTTCAATGCATTGATTACTGCATGTTGAAAACATCCATGTGAATTTGGCTTTAGGGCCGTATATTCAAAAAAATAGTGGAGGAATACTGGGACAAACCATTTGTACTATAGGGGAAGCTACAAACGTAAAAAATTCCCATTTAAATCAACATGGATTTTCTCCCCTATAGGGTAAATGGTTTGCCCCAGAACTCCTCCACTTTTCTTTTAACCCGTCGAGAGCCAGTGGGGTGCGCAATGCATTGCTCCCCTCTGGCACTCAAAGAGTTAAACATAAGGCCCTTAATGCTGTTGCGCGGGAATTTTATTTCCAAAGGTTAGAGAAACATTTTATAAACACAAATGAGAATATATTTTATCTTTCATAAGTCCTTGAGATGTCTCCAACACAAAAAATGACAGGTTCTGCTAAAGACATCTATAGAATCCAAGAAATTTACCGACTGAGGACCACAGCAGTGCACAATGCATTCGCACCCTCTGGTCCTCAAGGTGTTAAATATGTGTGTGTCTAAATATGTTTCCATAATACTAACCATTTGAGTGCCAAAGGGATGTCCAATGCTATGCTTTTGCAATGGATTGGAACCCCTCTCATGCTAGTTTTATGGTAACCCCAAATTATAGGTTTAAAGTGAGGTTTCTTAGCAATATAGTCTTGAAATGGAAGTGTAAGTAGGGATATATTCAGGAATATTTTTTTTTTCATACAGTTACAATCAAAAGACCAGATATTTTTCTATAATTAGTAAAATTAGCTTAGACTTGTTGGTACAAAAATTACATTTTGGCATAAAAGCGGCTTTGTCATTTCTAATTTAGATAATTTTTCTTACTCATTAGTCTTACTGTGTGCCATTACCCTAGTTCTTAATGAGAACAGAAAGGGAACTACAGCTCACTGAGTTGAACATTGTAATTGTAAGCTTGTATTAAGCTGCCTAAAACACAGCTTTTGTTAATATTAAAAGCCAACTTGGCAACAATGTATTGTTAGTCAAAGTGAATTAACAATGTTCTACTCCAAGGTAGTGAACAAAAAAGAAAACATTAACATTGATTATTCTAGTTGTATTGTACTGTGCTATTAATTATGTTTTCTAATTAAAAGTTATAATAAAGATTTCATGGTTTGTAAAATTTCAAATCCAAAATTAAATTTCTTGACATTGCTACAGATTTGAAGAATTTTAATGCAGTTGAACTGTTTCCTTCAAATTCTGGCCTTATGTGAACTTTCACTTCAACAATAGAATGTGTTGTGTTCAATTGATTTCATGTAATATTTGTGTTACGCTGTATGTGAAAAAAGCAAGAAGGCAATAGTTCATCTTTTGACAACACTGCCCCATATGGATTGACTTGCATTCTAACAGATTTCTTGGGCTAATATTTGAATCATAGATCACAAAACTGACCCTTATGGCTGTTTTAAGTCTCCGATGCCCTTCCACTGTAAATGCAGCCTCCATAACAATAATGGATAGGATAGAATCTTTACCTTCATATTCAACAGAGTCTGCACTCCCACAAGTGACACCAGTGACTGCAGTTTTGGGCATCACTTGTTTAACCCAGATTCAGGGCTGAATTTTCCAATAGGCAAAGCAGGCAACTGCCTAGAACTCCAACTTTTGAGGGGCACCTCAGCTATGCTGGCCACATCCACATTCTGACTTGTCAGTGTGGCCAGTGCAATCTCAGCGTTCCTGCACTAGTTGTATACCACTTACAGGCTATTAGTTAACACTTTAGGTGTTAGACAGATCTCCATTGCATTGCAGATATCTCTAGCAACCAAGCTTTTATTGTTCTTGTTTGTTAAAGGCCAAGGATATTTTCTGTGCCATGAAACAGTGGATGGGAGTGTGAGCAGGGTTGTGTGAAGGGTGGGGGTGGTAGCCATTTATTGATTTTTGTTTTCACAGATAATAGAACCCAGCCCGTCCATTATAAGGAGACCCTAGTGTACACACACAAATTACACCATCACCGAGACCTTTATAGTATACTTAACTGCACAGTTTAAGTTTTCATAAAATAAATATGGGTCACTTTTAATAATTGTGCATACTTGAGTTGTCAATCACTCTGACTGTGTTTGGATAAAGATTTAATTATGGTTAGAAAATGTGAATATCTAAGGAAAAATCAGATCTTCATTTTGCTTTCACGTACTAGTTAAAGGGATAGTAATACTTAATATCTAAAAAATATATATACTGTAGTGTTTATAATCCTGACAAAAACAAGGGTACTCCCACTGTTGAAAGGTGTTCAAAAGTTATTATAGCTGAAACTTGAATTTTTTAAGTGCAATATCACAGTGACCTGAAACTGTGGAGATTTATGGTCCTGGGACCAGAGCTGTCCACAGGATGGTGTAGCAACAGTGCCACTGTACAATTTCTGTCACTGGGATATTGCACTTAAAAATTCAAGTCAGATCTGTAATACCTTTTGAATAAAACACCTTTCAGCAGTAGGGGTACTCTTGTTTTACTCAGGAGGATAAACACTACAATATATATGTTTTTACATTTTAAGTATTACTATCGCTTTAATCAGCAGTCCCATTTCCAAGAGGATGCATTCTGAAGTTTCCTCTTCATACGCATGTACTGTTTTTACGAAAGTGAATAATATTTTTTATCTGCATGTGTGGGGTGATTGGGGTTAGCTCAGGTCAGAATGAATGAAAAGGGCTTGATTGCACGAAACTCTACTGTTTAAAAATATTGATAATGAGAGAAGTTCACTCAATCCAAATGTTTGGCAGAATTATTAACGATTATCATGCATGTAAAATGCCCTCAATTGAACAGAACAATAGATGAAATGGATAAAAGCATGCTTGAGAAAAAAAAAAAAATTACATTGGAAAAAAAAAACAGAATTAAGAATTTTTAGCTGGACTGCATAAAATACTACCATTTAGGAACTGTTGATTGTAAGTGCGAAGCATGCACAATCTAACAAAGAAGTTATATTAAAACAAAATGTTGATTGCACACAAGAACAAAAAAAGGTTGATTAGCTTTAACAAAGACATAAATGTGCAAGCTCAATCAATGAAGAAAATTATTTATATACATTATAAAGTGAAAAACACACATTAAAGCTGACATTTTATTTTTCACTCAAGTGATCAAAAGTATGGAAAAGATATTTATGCAAAGGAGAAGTTTAATTCTATGTGCCACTATTATTTATTGGCATTGATAATGTATTAAATAATCTAGAAAGTAAAAGGGATCATGGAATTTAACATTTTACTCTCTGAACTATAGCCATCACTTCCATACTTTTGATCACATGAGTATGAAATATAAAGCTGTTTTTATGCCTATAATGTGAAGAGATATCTGTTCGGAGATGCCCACAGTTGCCAAAGTAAGGGAATCCACTCTGTCTTGGACAGCCTGACTTTCATTACTAGGGCTCATATACACAAGTAATTTCCATTGCAATCCAACCAATCACATTTAAATCTCACTGTAGGGAGCCATTAAGCTCAGCTCCACACACAGTAAGAAGACTTGGGTTGCCAGTGACAGCCCAATCTTCTGATGTCAGATGGGGACTGCTACCCATCAATTTAAAGGGCAAGGGCTCATGTATATTACCACAGGTATTTATGTTTTGGCCCAGTGTTAATAATCAGAAATATATACAAGCCCAGAGGCAAAAACAAGTATTGTTCACATAATATCATCATAAGATGAAAAACCCACCTCAAGTGAGAAAACAATGCTGACCTGATCCTGAAAAAACATTTTATTGTTTACCAAATGAACAAAAGCATTTGTCTGCAGGAGTCATGTTTAAACTGCTGATTAGCAAAATGCTTCAAATTTGTCTTGTATTTCAAGTGTCAAACAATGTATTTCAAATATCTTGAAATAAAGTGTTAAATTTAGTTACATACATATTTATTTTAATATTCAACATCAACTGCAATAGTTTCATCATAGGATCATCCTTTTGAAATATTATCTAAAAGTGGTGATTCATCATGTTTTTTAACATGAAATGTTCTCTACAATTTAGTCTCACAAACATACTATATCATTTCACAAATGCATAATAGTCAATAAATGTTCGCTTCATGCTGCATTCCAAAGAATTCTCTAAAAATGCATCTTTGCAACCGGCAGTACTTTCTCTTGTTCTTGTCAACCATAGAAATACAGATTTTGATAGCAGAAAAGAGCCATCTTCCCCATCCACTCTGCCCATTAAACTGTGCTATCAATAAAATATGTACTGCTTACATTGTATCTGATGCTCCTTGTGTGGTATAACATAGGTATGTCAAATTCAAATACAGTTGAGGGCCGCATACTTAATATTTCTATCAATGGAGGACAACAATAGTGGCTGCTATGAGGGGGATGCACGAAGGTGTCATAGGAAGGTGATAAAGGGGAGATTACTTTTACAGTGATATCACTTCTCCAAGGCCTATATTATTATATGGAGTCAATGAACTAAGATTTCCACAACTTTGGAGATCTTAGTGCATAGGATCCATAAAATAACATACAAACTGAGGAGCATAGCTGAAGAATCTTGCAATAATGACAACACAGACATGCACTAGCTACTGAAGGACATGTAAGCATGCTTTGAGCAGGATCCGATTCCTAGCAAAGTATCCATTCAAAGCAATGAGGAATACATTCTTGCTTATTTGCTGGACTCCCACTTTAAACATGAATATCTTCCAAGGCGTGATAAATCTGTGGCAAGACGTGATGACCAACGGCATCTTTCTAAGGAATCAGATTCTGTCAAATAATATAAAAATATGTTTATATATCGAGTCAAAGGTTGTATTGTGGAATATGAGATAGAGAAAGTTAGGGCCAAAAAAAACTGATAGCATAGTGAAAAAGAAATCAACAACTGATTTATACCAGCAGTAGCAACAATAACATCAACAAGAACATCCCAGCATTTCTCTGAACTCATCACCGTTATCATCACAGGAAGCAATTCACGTCAGATTTCACTACTTTCTGAACCCAGTCCCATGGTGGCCAGGCTGGTCTGGGGCAGACTAGTCTGCTTTTCATCATCCTACTGCTGAGATAGATGAGCATCTGCCTCTGACGATTCTGCAACAGGAATTACAGTAGTGGCCAGCTCCACAATGTCACTGCCAGTGGTGGCAGTGATGCCCATCCTCTCTTGCATCTCTTTCTCCCATTCATTATCACTTTCCACCAAAAATTATACTATAATCCACACCATCTGCCCCACTATCATTCTTAGTCTCATCACCACTACCCTCTCTCTCTCTCTCTTCTCTTTGGGATTGGTTGGGCATGACAATTTGACTAAGGGTCCTCAGCTGTCACACCTGCCATCTCCTAAGAAGAAGGCACACCTGCAGCAGTAGCAGCAAATTCTAGCAGCTGATGTGTGATGCTGCTCATACTGCTAGCCAGTTCCACCTTCTTCAATATACTTCCCTAGAAGGAGAAAGAAGGGGGAGATGGGAATCATTGGGTCAGGGGTATGTGGGCTCTTATTACCTCTGGTGCTGCTAACTTACTCATCCACCTCTGTATAATTAGCATCAGTAGCATCAGGGTCCATCTAGTGTCTCCTGCTCGTCATAATGTTATTGAGTACTCCAAATAACTTTATTTTTACATTTTCTCTCTCTATCTCTGTCTGCTTCCATTCTCTTTGTCTCCTAAACTATACCACGCTGGATGGCGGGAAATTCTGGCTATTTATAGTAGTAGGTGGGAAGTTTTGCTGCCATTGGAAATGGAACCACTCTCAAGAGAAATCCCTAGTCATGTTCTCAAATCCTATCTGGCTCTCAAAGTTCATGCTGTCCTTTCTTTTCTTTTTTCCAGAAAAAAACTTTATTAAATAAAGTACATACGAATACAAAATAATTTTTCATTTTGATTTGACAGTATCATAACATTAGCAAAACACAGCTAAGTCATACACATATACCATCAGTTATGCATCATCCCGTAAACAAAAAAGAGAGCATTTTAGAAGTTACTCAGCTCAACACAAGAGAAATGAGCAAGAATACATTTTTATTAATAAAAAATTTGTGTCTGAGAAGACCAGATGAAACCAATAGGTACATAAAATAAAGGAAAGCAGACACTAAAGAAGAAGAAATTGGAAGAAGGAAAGGAAACATACAAGGAAAGAAAGAGAAAAAGAAAAAGGCGAGACGGAAAACAAGAAAAAAAGAGAGAATATGAAGAAAAAGAAACAACAAGTATACAGGAAACAAGGTAGGTAGAGATCACTCCCGGGGGTTGGACAGCCTGGAAAGGAACAAGGAGACTCATAGAAACAAAAAAAATCCTATAGAGAAGCAATACTAGATGGGCAATGAGAATGTACATAATTAAGCCATGGAGACCAGATAGAGTGGAATAAACTCAATTTTTGCTGCGTCAAAGCATACATTTTTCCAATTCGCAGATATTATTAACTCTCTGCTTCCACTGTTCCAGTGCAGTGGAATAAGGCTTTTGGCAGCATTAGTCACAAAGTGAAATAAGATTATGGCCTCTATAGACATCAATGGGAAGGGATGGAGATTCATAGCAAACAAGAGAGACAATGGTTCCAAAGGTACTGAGGTACAAAGGATTGAGTTAATAACCAATAATATGTCTCTCCAGAACGGTGCTAGGGCAGTATATAACCACCAAACATGCAAAAAATTACCATCGTCCAATCTACATCTCCAACATCGAGGAGAAACCTTATTCTGATACACATGAGCCAATTTCTGTGGTGTATAGTACCACCTGGTAAATATTTTAAAATTGCATTCCCTAGTGGCTGTGTCTTCCACCAAGGAATGCTGCTTAGAAAGTATGGCGTACCATTGCTTGGGGGTAAAGGAGACAGCTAATTCACTCTCCCACTCTCTCAAATAGTAAGGTTTAGACAGATCAACATCTGACAAATAGAAACTTATAAAATCTGGATAATGAACGAGTATGAATGTCGACAGAGACAAACAGTTTCTCAAACGGGGTGTCAGACGTCGGTGAGTAGCCTCCAGTCAGAAGCTTAGAAATGTAATGATGAACCATGCTGTCCTTTCTAACTGCCTTCAAATGGGTTGGAGTTTGAACACTAATGGGAGGCTGAATGGGTCACAATAAAGTGGATGACAGCTGAATTTAAACGTCCCAAATAAATTCATATTCTAATGCAATGCTTGTGATACAACATAGGATAGGCATAAGCTTCACAATGCTGTACTTATTAAGAAAACTTTTTTCTTTCAAGGAGACAATGTCCTTTAATGCTTTTTTTAAACAGGCAACATCAATGAGACAATGTTGTATTAGTGATGTCAATCATACAGAAAAGGTATCCTGCTGGTCTTTGGTGCCTTTCACGGGAGTTGAATACAGAATACAGGTTATTCAAATGTAGCAGGGATGCTTCTACATTTCAGATGTCATGCGAAAACCCCAAGTCTACCAGTCTTCTTGTCAGTTAAATGTTACTGTAATAACCTTTACCTCACAAGTATTATTATTATTTGTCCTCAAGAAGAAGTACAATATCATAAGCAGAGGCTGAGACCTTAGGAATTACATTTTTAACTGACAGTAATTTAGGGATCATTGGCTCAGAATAAGTCATAAATTGTTATGGACCATGGTCTCTGGATTTAGAGCTTGTCCAAAGCTTATGTCAAAAATAATTCAGATTATACCATCATGAAGTCAGACAAATAACACATTTTATGTCTGTCTCTGAAGTGGAAGGCAACAAGTTTGCTAAATATGAAACTTATTTCATAAGAAGAAGCAGAGCAATTCTGTTGCAAATCAAATGCAAAATAGGGGGAAAATAAAAATAACCATTGAGTTAAAGGGATTTTAACACTGAATGCAAGAAAGGTCTCCCCACACATCACAATGATCTCTTTAGCATTCAAGGGGTTAAAATCCATTGAAATCAGGGGTGTGGCTTGGATGGTGTAACGGAAGCCTAAGTCCTTGGGCTGACTTAGACCATCGTTCTGGGTCTCTCCCTCTTGAATGCAGCTACAAGTGGGTAGCCTGGCTGGTGAAGCAAGATGAAAAGCTGGCTGGAACTCTGTAGCTGAATGCAGCAGGCTGGATACTGTACCCCAAGAGCTGGAATCACAGTTACTGGAAGGCAGGCTGGAAGCATTCACTGGAAACAACTGGAACACAGGCAATCTGTGCACTGAAACACTGGAACCCCAGATACATAATAAATCACAGTGGATACAATAGGTCACAGAAAACAATGGGAGTATTCACAGGGATAATGTAATCACAAAACCTCAACTACATTAACTTGGGGCCAGTACAGAAGACATAATATAATCACAGTGGATACAATAGGTCACAGCAAATGGTGAAGACATAACACAATGGGAGTATTCACAGGGATAATGTAATCACAACACCTAATACAAAGAACCAACAACAGATGGCTCACGGATACACAGTAAGGCAGACACGATTACATTAATACACTAGGGTAGGCAATAGCCAAAAATGCTTGAGGGGCTGGAATACACATTCTAGGGAAAATGTATTGCACAGTCCCTCTGCAAATTGCTGATGCTCCCATGCAAGGCAGGCTGTGCAGTTAGTCCCTTGTTCATGGCTGCCTGCTAATAAAATGTTCCAAGTTTCCCATAGTCCAAAATAAGGGCTGTATGCCCAGAGAAAGGGTCAACAGTAATGGAGTGCAATCCGTTACAGATGGCTAAGCTGACTTGATGCTTGATCTATCAGATCTGCAACTTTTGGCTAGTTTTTGGCTGTTTTCCCCGCTTTACTCAGTCGGAATGTTCTCTGACCTTATTCCCTCTCTACCTAACCACCCCTAGAGTGGTTATATGGCACGACATAAACATCTGAAAGGGGATCTGGACCTAAAGAAATATTTCTTTTCCAGAAGTGGGACCTCATCTCAACCTGACAAGATGGCCGCATCTGACACAATAGGCCCTGATGTTGCACTGTTAATACCTAGCACAGACCACCTTGCCGTACAACCTCCAGAGACCACAGATGTTTTGGAATCTCCTTCCAACAAAAGAGATCTGCACCTCCTTCTACAAGAACTCAAATCCTTTCTTAAGGAAGAATTAAAGGAGATTTGGGCAGATGTCAAGCAGTTAGATGACAGAGTTAGCATACTAGAGGAAGAGATTGATTCCTGGCATGCTTTCCATGCTGATACTACCAACAAATTGGATTGTCTTCACGCTCAGAATGTCGACCTCACACTCAAGCTCAACAATATCGAGAACAGAAATTGACGTAACAATTTCAGACTCAGAGACGTTCCAGAGTTGGTCTGGAAGGACAGCCTACCTGATTACCTGAAAAGCTTGTTCCGTCACATGCTGCAAAAAGACTCTCTCCCTTCTATCCCTATTGACCGGGCAGACAGGCTATTCAAGTCTCCTTCGGCCCCAAAAGAGGCTCCAAGGGATGTTATCGTCCGGTCTCAGGCATTCCCTGATAGGGAAGTGATTAATTCTGTTGGAAAGAACACCAATTCGGTGCTATTTGATGGCACTTCTATATGGATCTATGGTGACTTCTCCCCGCTCATTTCAAAATGGAGGAGAGCTCTTCGTCCACTTTCCACAACCTTGTGACAGCGGAACATCAAATATAAATGGGGATTTCCTCTGAAGATTCTCACATCTGTGGATGGTGTCACCCATATTCTCTGTTACAGGGGGAACATTAAAGCTTTTGCGGAGGCCTTAAAGGTCTCCTTCCAAGACCCGATGCTCGACACGTCAAACCCTTCTGCCGACATGCAATGGTTTCCATCACCACCAGTGAGGGGTCAATGGCATCCTACACAGAAAAAATGTAGTGCCAGGGCTCCCCCCTCTACTGGAGAAGAATCCTCTGCACCATCCAGACAAGAAAGGGCTGATTTGATATTGTCAGTCGCACTCACTCAGTGGACACCTTTTCGTATGGACAGGGATGAAGATCCCACCATCAAGGATGCTAACAATCCACATTTTGTCACCATCATCTTAAAGTTATGCTGAACTGTTTGGGTATGCGGGGGGGGGGGGCACGGTTGGCTATAGGCCCTCGGCCCCGGGCTTGGCCTCCCACTGACAGGGTTTATGCCTGGCCCAGACTGGCCGGTGGCTATTCACACACTTTACTCAATATCCTGGTTGTCCTGTTACTTTACTGTACATTTACTTTGGTATGGTTTTGGAGGCTCAGGCTATTCTTTACTAGTTTACACCTTTTGTAAAGCTACTTCTCGTGTCTCCCAGTTTGTTTCCCGTGGGGGCTTATTTGTTTACATGTTAAAAATTGGGCACTGTGTGTGGATGGTTGTGGGTCCTTGGGCCGGGGCCAGGTCTTCGCTGGTTGGGGATGCTGCCTCGGGCCGACTTGCTGATGTCTGGCTGCGCACACTGCCTCTTGTTGACTATTACCTAAGGTCTGCCTTGTCTGCCAAGGTTCATTTATGGGGTTGGGCATCGCTCTGCTCTCAGAGCTAAGCTCTATTAGATACTATGTTGTGGGATGTTATCTGGGGAAGCGCAGGATTTTTATGTTCCACTTGCCTTGTTCTGGAAACTACTCTCTAATGACCTTGAGGGGGACTCGGGATCTGCACTGAAATAGTCCGGCACTGGGCTTCGGCGACCTGGTGTCAGTTCAACTGATCCCGAGGTTTTACAAATGTTTGAGCATCAGGGCACTTGGGGTGTTCAGGGGTATATTACCAACTGGGTTGTCATACTAGCTAGGCTCCCATTCCACTGTGCAATCACCACTATATGTGAGCTATGCTGCATACAGCCTCCAGCTTAGTTATGCAAACGTTACGTTTATGTTAATAAATATTACTATTCTTATGCTGAGTTGAGAACCACTGTGTTTAGATATACTTTCTTCTGGGATAATTTATGTTCTCTTTTCTGTTGAATTACGTGACCCCCTCATGGTCCATCTCCATTCTAACCCTAGTCTTACTCCATGTATTGCACCCATAACATTTTGTCTTTACGCACTTGGGATGTAGCCCTCTGTTTAATGGACGCTTGCACATGACCCCACAGGACACTTGGTTTGTGGCCTGTTCTCATGTCTAATGAGGGTGGGCCATGATCCGGCTGCCTTACTTGACCTCTCTTCTTGTTACACAGGTTCCCTGTGATTTATCCTCTACACCATGGTCGATGACTGCAACAGGGTCTTAAATTGTTTTGCTTCCATGTTCTAGTTCCCCTCCTATATTTGTTATAGCTCTTGGATGACTGTTTTGGCAACTCTCATAAGGTATGAACACTATAAAAAAACTGTTTTCTCTTACTGCAGTGCTGCTTTGTATGTGCCCCTGCTGACCCCGGATGTACTTCATTTTACTGGTATTTTGACATCCTGGTGACCCATGCTTAGCCAATTTGTTATTCTTGTACACTCCTGTCTCCCGTACCTCCTCCACCTTCTTTTACCATCTCCAATTCTCATTTTCCCTTCCTCCAACTGTCTCTCTATTCGGACAGAGCCAAATGTCTCTTTCTGATCCTGCCTCTTACTCTACACCATTTCTCCAAAAGGATACTTGGTGCATCTTGATTCTCTTGTTATTGTTTAATTTTTCTCTCTTACGCTTGTATTTTTTCTTTTCACTCTTATTCTTGGATTCCAAGCTTCGCCATCACACTCTAATGTATACGCTAGCCCAGACGAGTCTGGTGGGCTACTGCCAAACCTCTATGGGGAGAGTGTATGTTTCCACTTTCCCACTGATCCTTAGATCCTCTCCTTTCTGTCATCTAATCCCTTCTTTTTCCAGCTACCTTTTATTTTCCTTTTCTACCCTCTCCTGTTCTCTTTCTTCTGGTTGAGTGTCTCATCTAGGCTCAATTCTCTGGCTCCCTGGAGGACAATTTAGCGATTGGAATTACTGTGCACTGATACCATTGCATTTCTCCTCCCTCATTTAACAATGCCTGACCCACCTTCTTCACTTACACATCACATTATACCCCAGAATACTAAACGTTCCATGGTTCTTAATGAATTCCAGAGAATGGGGGGGGGGGGCGATGTGCTCTTTATTTAAGAAACTCACTTCTCTGCTAAGTCAGAACAAAAACTCACTAACAAACGTTTTAATCTGGCATTCTTGAGCTCGTCACCCTCTAAAAAGGGAGGAGTTGGGGTCCTCTTCCACAAACGAGTAGCTTTCTCGCACTCTCAGGTACGTAGAGACCGGGAAGGTAGATTTCTCTTTGTTAAAGTTCTAATTGTCTGTCAAATGTATACTTTTTCAACCATTTATGCTTCTCTAGAGTCGCAAACAACCTTCTTTCAACACACCTTGTATCTTCTTGATTTGTTTCATGAGGTCATCCTAATCTTTGGTGGTGACTTAAACAACCATCTCTTGCTGGTTCAGGATTGCTCTACAGGAGTCTCTTCCTATCCCTACTCTGCCATCAGAAAAGTGAACTCTCTACTTCATTCAACGCAATTAGTTTATACTTGAAGATTATTCCACCCCGACTCTAAAGATTACACTTTTTATTCCCACCCCATGACACATATTCCCAGATCGACTATCTCTTCTTGTCACACCTGCTTATTCACCTAATCCATTCGGCCACTATTGGACCAATCACATTGTCAGATCATTCTCCTGTTTCTTTAATCTGGTACAGAAAATCTGCTAGTGCTTTGTCCAGACTTTGGCGTCTTGACGAATACATTCTTTAGCACTCTGAAATTCGAATCACTATTGCAGAAAAGAATTAAAGAATATATTGATTTGAACTGGTCACTTGACATTATGGGAGGCACATAAATGCGTGATACAGGGGTAATTGATTAAAGCTTCTGCCCGACACAGGAAACTTAAATCAAAACAGGTTGATGATGCTTTAACGCGGATCAGGGATTTAGAGAAACAACATAAACTCTTCAAATCAATCACCGTGTTACCACGATTAATAGCACTTAGGAAACATTTGCTTTCACTTCTGCATGACAAAATTGATAGACTCTTTTTAAAATCCAAACTTTTTTTTCCAAACAGACCAATAAAACAAGGCGTCCCGTCAATTGAAACAACAAAATCCTCATACATATATCCATTCGGTACTGTACGTCTGGACACACTGATCCTGATATTTCAAAAGCATTCCATTCTTATACAAGACATTATACAACATACGCAAAGACTCTTCTCCCACTGCCAATTTTCTGGCTTGCATCTCGGATTATTTAGAGAAAGCCCACCTGACCCAGCTTCCCCCCTCAGCTAAAGATGATTTAAATCTCCCTATATCTGTGGAAGAAGTTGCCGTGGCCATTAAAGCATTACCTGCAGGGAAAAGCCCAGGACCTGACGGCTTCTCCCAAGGATATCATAAGACCTTTCAACACACTCTTTCTCCCATGTTGACCGATGCCTTTAACTCACTGCCGAACGAGGTGGCTTCTCACCCGGAAACGCTAACAGCACACATAACTGTGCTCCCAAAACCAGATAAAGATAAACTATTCTGCCCAAGCTATAGGCCTATTTCATTGCTAAATTTAGATATCAAACTTTACACCAAGATCTTAGCCATGAGACTCCAGTCGCACCTCACCACCCTGAACCACCCGGACCAGGCAGGATTTGTGCCCTGTCTTGAAGCAAGAGATAACACCAGAAAACTCTTAAACCTACTCTACCTTTCTAATAAGACCAAAACTCCATCTGTTTTTCTATCAACTGACGCAGAAAAAGCATTTGATAGAGGTAATTGGTCCTTTCTGTCTCAGACTTTATTAGCCTTTGGATTCGGACCCTCTTTCATCCAGTATATTCTTGCTCTCTATTCTTGCCCTTCAGCCAGAGTTAAAACTAATCACTACCTCTCAGAACCATTTTGGATTTTTAATGGGACTCGCCAGGGATGCCCGCTATCCCCTTTACTATTTATTTTGGTGATGGAGTCCTTTGCCCAACATGTACGCCGGAACCTGGACATTAAAGGTATTTGTGACAACAAATCGGACTATAAGCTTTCAATGTTCGCAGATGGCATTTTATTCTCAATTACTCGAACCGCTACCTCTATGCCAGTGTTAATGTCCGAATGTAATCAATTTTCCTCTTTATCAGATTTTAAGATAAATTTCTCAAAATCGGAAGCATTACTGGTTGGCCTGTCCCTAGCTACTCTTTCCTCACTACGCTCATCCTATCCTTTCAGGTGGTCTACTTCGTCTATTAAATATTTAAGCATCCGTCTGACTTCATCCTTGGAGGACATATGCACCACTAATTTTCTGCCTTTGCTCTCATCCTTACGGAAGGATATGAAAAAATGGGATTCACTATTTTTCTCCTGGGTAGGGTGTATCAGTGTCATTAAAATGACTATTCTGCCATGTTTGTTGTACCTTTTCAGACCCTCCCTATACCTTTACCCTCCTCTTTCTTCCGATCGCTTCTTAGACTTCGTTATTCATTTGGAAATATCATCGTCCACGTATTAAAAAAGAAACTCTCAGATGCCCAATGGAACTGGGTAGCCTAGGTCTTCCAGATTTCAAATTATATCACACATCCGCTATACTCTCTTCGATCCCAGACTGGGCCTGCAACAACAAAACGAAGAGTTGGGTTACCATCGAACACACTTATGTCCACATAGGAGATGCATTGACTGAAGCATTGCTTCCAGAATGTGCTAGACACCCTCTGCTCAAAACGCATTCCTATACTTTCAAATATCTTACGTACTTGGTCTTGGTGGGTCCCCTATCTCTGGTGTTCTACTCCAAACATACCAATTTATCACTCTCCGCTGTGGAATTCCCCACCTGGTCAAAGGTCCATAACTTCACTTTCGCGATCTTTGCATACACTCAATGATTTTTTCGTTCCCTACCCTACGGACAAACCTATCCCTACAGCCATTTGAAATTTGGAGATACTTCCGTATTAAATACTTCCTGGTGTGCCCTTCAATTCGGCCTTCAGCTTCTCACTCTCTTACACCCTTTGAAAGTCTATTTGTCGATACAGATCTGTCACAGTTAAGCTATATCCAGCGTTGCTGCTTCGGCTGGCACTGGACTTGTATCGCTCTTATTGATGCTTCTGTGTCACCCCAAACATCGAATCCTGGTCTGAGCTTGGGCGCGCTTGGTGTCAGTAGCAGGCGCTCGTGTCCCCACTCTAGACATATCTGATGCTCCATATGATGCAGAGGTGGTTCTGGTGTGCGACGCATCTCGCGGCAAGATGCATCAATTACTGGCACAAGGAGGTGTGTTTGATGCAGGCTATCCTTTTATACTTTTAGGTTCTGGTCTGGCTCCTCCTATCTATTTCCTGGAGTCTTGCATTTAAAGAGAACTCTCTTTGCACTCCCCCTTTGTAGTGGACACTCAATCTGGTGCAGATCTGTGGCTCTGGCTGACTACTGGCTCCGTGTATGACCTAGGCTTGTCTGACCATCCATCCTAGTGCTGACCTGTGGCTCTGTCTGACTACTCTCTTGCATTACCATTTTGTATTGGACACCCAATCTGGTGCAGACCTGTGGCTCTGGCTGACTTACCGCTCTGTGTATGACCTTGCTTGTCTGACCATCCATCCTGGTGCTGACCTGTGGCTTTGTCCAGCTAACTTCTATGCTTCCTCCTGTTCAGCGGATCGCCTATCTGGTGCAGACCTGTGGCTCTGGCAGACTATCACAATACTGACTGCAGGCGTGAGTCAGTAGGTTCGTTGGTTGTCTCACCTTCAGGTATTGGTCGTCTCCGATCTGGCTGCAGGCGTGAGTCAGTCACCTTCCGATTTATTACCCTGGGCAACCATGTAGCCTAATCTTCCTCTCTGACTTAGAGACTACCATTAGCTTCGGCTTAGTCTCTGCAGTATTGGGATCTTGAGAAATGCTACTATTTCTGATAGAGTCCCTGTCTCTCGGTTACCCTCTGCTCATTCCTGAGTATTGCATTATTCCGTTTACTTTATTAAAGGTGAATTTTTCTTTACTGTCTGACTCTTGTCTTTGCTTGCAAACAGTGACAGGATCATCCCCGTGGTTTTCTTGGAAAAATATATTGTATTTTGCTACAAAATCTTACAAGAGATTTGCCTCCTTATGCCTCTGCCTGGAACTCTGAACTAACAACGTCCTTTACAAAGGCTGACTGGTGAACCATTTGGAGGCTTCATAAGGCCTCTTCCACCTCTGCTCAGGTTCTGGAAATGAACTTCAAATTCCTGTACAGGTGGTAATTTACTCTGATATAGCTTCATAAAATTGACTCCTCAAACTCTTCATTATGTTGGCGTTGCGCTCTTCATAATGGCATGTACCTCCATCTCTGGTGGTACTGCCCTTCTCTCAAAAATTTCTGGTCTCAATGTCTTACCCACATTAATTCCCTTTTACACATTTCAATTCCTCCAGATCCTTTACATCTCCTATTCTACTCTGGTCTTCCCTCTCTAGCGAGAGACAAATGATTAATCCTACTTGTTATACTATCTGCAGCCAAATCCCTGATACCAGCTCACTGGAGAGAACCCACTCCCCCAACTATGTCAGAATGGCATTCAAAAGTTTCCAATCTTTTACAGATAATAAAACTTTCATGGTGTAAGAGAGGTTTAGATACATCCTACCTGTCTGAGGTTCTGAGTTATTGGCATTCGTCGGGCATGACCGTCTCCCTTTGACTTCCTTGATGGATTACACTCGACCAGAACTGTTTATTTATTTCTCTCTGTCCCTCTTTCCTTCTCCAGCATCTGCTGCTGCTCACTCATTTGTCCTCTTCTCCACTCTTTTACTCTACTCTTCCCTTCTTCCTTTCACTCCCCATTCCCCCTATGTACCTTCAAAAATGTGACAAATGCAGCCACATTTGAGATTGAATGTTTTTGAGTACCAATGCTTGTTATTAAATCCGATCGCATTTACTGCCAAACTCAATGTTGTTTTATCACTCTATTATATACTTACACAGTTTTATGGATGTACTCTGTTTTTGTCCTGATTCATTTGTCTTAATAAAAGTGATTGAAACAAAAAAAAAATCCATTTAAATATTTTACATTTGATTTGCACCAGAACTGCTGAGGAAGAAGTTAGTCAAGTATTTCAAGACACGCTAGGTGGCTCTTTACATCATCTATTTTATGCCAAAAAAACAGAATCACTCATAAAAAAAAAAACTCCTGCCACTTTTACATGTTTCAAATCCAAAACATATAAAAATTATATTTTATGACAGGAGATAACAACAACCAACAATGACAAAACATAAGTCATAATAATGCCATCATTTCACCATTTCAGTCATGGTAACGCTTCAGCTCAAATAAACAGATGACATTTACCTGACATGTAGATAAATATGTAAGGATGGAGTGGAACTGAAACATTCAGTAACCAGAGTAAAAGATTTACACAATCTATCCGGTCCTCACAGGACGATTTCTGCAGACTAACAGGCTGATACATGCAGGGTCATTTCCATCAACAGATGTAGCTCGGAAGGTATGACTTCCTAGTCAGGAGATGTAGAAATTATGATAATATATTTATAAAAAATGTTTTTCTGTACTACAGCCCCTGCCATTATATAAACTAAGAAACTTTTCTCCAGTTCAGGGTTACAATGTGCTAAATATATTTCAAGCACCCATAGAGTTATGGAACACTTATCTATTTACAACTCTTAATAATAAACCCACGTTTAATCTAGGCAAAAAATCCTAATGCCACTATGAATCATTTCTACTTGGACTGGATATCCATAGATGTAGACATTCTTTGTAGTGAGACTGACTGAAATCAAGTCTCCTCCCACTTCAGTATGAGTTTGAGGTCCTTGAGTTCTACAAAAAGAATCATACCTGCTGCATGGACATCATATTCCGTACTAATTAAATCTGTATTTGGTTGAACTAATCCATTCAGTAAAAAGTAAATAAACAGTAAGGGGAATGTATTAATAGACCAGAGCAAAATTAAGAGCAAAGAACTCTTTCTTTGCACTGACTGGTCCTCTGAGTGCCTAACACATGGGTAGAGAGCTTTTTTTTTCTGCATAAGCATCACATGCAATAAGGGGTGGGTAGTGTGAGAGTATGTGACCTTTTCGAGGCATGCCTTTCATCTGAAAAAATATCAACTAGGTATCCAATAAGTGCTAATATTTCTGTGCATCAGAACAGATACAAGCGCTTGTTTAGCAAAGGTGTGTGTGTATATATATATATATATATATATATATATAAAGTATACAAGCAAAATAAGGACGCACTCACGGGACTTATATCATAGGTCAAATAGTGAAAATGTTTTATTTGATCGACGTTTCGGCTGCGTACGAGCAGCCTTTCTCAAGATAACACACAAGTGAAAAGTGGATCCTTTTAAAGCCTTGTGTACAGTTTTGGCGCCAACACCGGCGCTGTTAACGCCGGCGTGACGTGTTACACTAAACAAAAAATTATTATAATTAATTAAAAATCATAAATTGATCATGTGCCATGGCATAAAAATTCCACCTAAACCCCATACAAACTAACGGCAGATTAATTTGAATATACTTGGTCAACAGACTGGATGATGATTACCCAATCGGGGTCATAGATCAAAAGACCCTTAACCCTCCTACAACAGCATCATCCACCCACTTAACAATATCAATAAGGGGCTCAAAAAGAGTTAATGAATTGTTCATATTATCACAATATACTATGGGTAATTCATCTCAGTAGTGAGTTCACATTCTTATCATATAGTCTGCTGTATCCTTAAATCTCCGGCACAGCATGCGAAATTAGTTCAACATCAAACACCTCAATGTATACATAAGTATGTGGTCAGACCAATAGTTAGTTAAATATAGAAACCATTCTTATAATATTAAGTAGATGGATTTAAAAATTCTTCAAAATGAAAAAAAAGTGAAGACGTCCTGTCTTGACCTCCCATACTCTATCACATTGAATAATACGAACAAGGAGCGTTTACATCCTGAACTGTGAAACTGTTTCAATAAGATTGTATCAGATTACATTTTACTTTGTATCCAAAACTTGCAAATGTTCTCAATATATAGTACTGTGTATAAATCACTAAAGCAATACTAAAGATTCTATGTCTCCATACATCAGTTATTAGAACTGACTGTTTTCAATTGTCAGTCAGACACTGTCATCATTATACCATAAAGTCAATTAAAGAAAAACAATTAGCCCCTTATCGTATCCTTATGCACCCAGTATTGTATTGTCAGAAATCATGCAAAGCATGATCAACACGATTAGAATACATTCCAAATGCTATTCATTTAATCATTTGATTCTTAATGGCTTCCCAATAACATCCAGGTGACAACAAAGAATATGAAGCAAATGCTTGCTACAACGTACGCTCCGGCCTATTACGAGTGCTATAGATAAACTATGCTGCGCATTCTGGCTACAAGAACACATTTTATATCTTCCAGTAATGGATCTTCTCCTGTAATTATAGAGAGACCACTAGTGTTTCGGCCTATTGTGAATGCTAGTAGCCAGTATTCCTGTGCACTCTGGCTCCAGAACGACTTAGTTATATATATTAATAAGAGATATTCAAAATGGAATCCATCTTTAGAGGGCATCCTCACTCTATAATATACTGGATAAAGAACTCCAGCTGGTGGGTTAAGCCCCCAATTATGAATGATTCCACTATGTCAAATCAGTGGAGACTGTTCATTGGGTTGCCTTCAAACATAGTGATTTTTTTGATGATAAGTAAATCTGAATCAAATAAAAACAACTCAATAAAAAGGTGCATAAGAGAGAACCTCATTCAATCCTTTTGGGGCTAAGGTTTCCAAGGTGTGAATCCAAAACACCTCCCTTTGCAACAAGCGATTGGCTCTATTTCCTCCTCTCTTTGATGGTGGTATATGATCTATCAAAATCGTTCTAAGAGAAGATATAGAGTGTATATATATATATATATATATAAGAAGAATTTGTGTCTGCCAAAATACACCCAGGGGTGGCAGTAAGGAGGAGTTACTGCTCCCATTGGGTGATTCAATGGGGCGTGCCACTGCAACACCTGTGAAAATCATGCAGGGAGTTGGCCCGCCTGCCCACCTCTATCCCACAAAACTTAAAAAAACCCAAAATGGCTGCCACTCGCTCCTTCAGCACAGACACATAGACACAAGCCACACAGACACAAGCCTCACACAACTTTGGCCTCTCTTTATTCACAAGCCACCCACACACAAGCCACCCACCTGCACACAAGCCCCACACACACACAAGCCACACACAAGTCCCACACACACAAGCCACATACAACTTTGGCCTCACTTTAGTCACAAGCCACACACACACACAAGCCACACACACACACAAGCCCCACACACAGAAGCCTCCCCACACACACAAAATCCCCCCACACACAAGCCACTCGATCCTGCACACACACCTCCCTCCTGATGCACCCATCTCTCTCCCCATCATTCTCTGCTCCATAGTGCCTCAGCTATTAACTCCTCCGCTGCCTGCCTTCAACTCCACATGCATCTTCATTACACCACAAAACAGAGCACTCCGTATATTTGTGACCTGACCTGAGGGAGAAACTGCACTCCTTGAACTGGGACACCCCAACAACGCTGTCAGTGTGAAGACTGTCCATATTATACATCTCCGCACTCAGTGCTGCCACTCCTGCCCCCTGTCACCGGCTCCTGTCCTTAGTGAATGAACTACATCTCACAGGCTCCTTCCTGTCACCGGCTCCTGTCAGCTCCAAACATACAGCAACCATCTCTGCAAGTTCGGAGGTGACAGGAAGGAGCCTGGGAAATGTACTTCATTCAAAGAGGGGGAGGCAGTCACAGCACTGAGGAGCCTGGCTCCCACTACCTACAAGGGCCTTGACGGCCTCGGGTGAACTGTAACAGGGGGCTACTGGCACCGCTTCAGCTCCTGGTGGACTAAGACGGGCAGCCGCACTGCCGACACATGATAGGCAAAGGGAAATTAGTAAGAAGCAATGCTGCTGATGCACCATATACACACACACACCACGGCTATTACTTTTTATTTATATTGACCTCTTCTTATTGAACCTTAACCCTTTGAGTGTCACAAGTGTATGCAACACATTGCACACCCCTCTGCCATTGAAAAGGTTAATACATGCACACAGTGGCATCCTTTCTTGCACTCTGCATCCGTTATGTTTTTATGTCTGCAAGGGACGACATGCTGCCTCCACCTTTCAGTCTATACTGCATACTCTGATCTCCTTGCTATTAGCCTTGCAGAGGTTGGGGGTTAGGTTGTGATTGACCTAGGACAGGATGGCCTTCAGCTAGGCCCGGTGAAGGTTATCTACGTATGCGCTGCATTAACTGTTTGAGTGCCTGAGGGGTGAGCAATGCCTGGCATATCCCTCTGGCATTCAAATGGTTTATATAGGAAAAATGGATATGTGATTTTATTATGTAAAAAATCCATCTCTTTCAAACTTTGTACATGTGAATTAACCATTTGTTACTCCATGCCCCCACTTCTGCCTAAGCCCTGTCCCTTTTTTTACAGCGATTCCTATCACTTATATTTCCCAGTGGCACCACAGGACTTGGGGATTCCACAACACAAACTTCTCAGTTATGCCTATCCTGGTGTGAGTGTAAGTATGTGTGTCACAGTCTGTGTGTGTGTGTATGTATGTGTGTCACAGTCTGTGTGTGTGTATGTATGTGTGTCACAGTATGTGTGTCACAGTCTGTGTGTGTGTGTGTGTGTGTATGTATGTGTGTCACAGTCTGTGTGTGTGTGTGTGTATGTATGTGTGTCACAGTATGTGTGTGTGTATGTATGTATGTGTGTCACAGTCTGTGTGTGTGTATGTATGTATGTATGTGTGTCACAGTATGTGTGTGTATGTATGTTTGTCACAGTCTGTGTGTGTGTATGTATGTATGTGTGTCACAGTATGTGTGTGTGTGTATGCATGTATGTGTGTCACAGTCTGTGTGTGTGTATGTATGTATGTGTGTCACAGTATGTGTGTGTCACAGTCTGTGTGTGTGTGTGTGTGTATGTATGTGTGTCACAGTCTGTGTGTGTGTGTGTGTGTGTGTATGTATGTGTGTCACAGTCTGTGTGTGTATGTATGTGTGTCACAGTATGTGTGTGAGTATGTATGTATGTGTGTCACAGTCTGTGTGTGTGTGTGTGTATGCATGTATGTGTGTCACAGTCTGTGTGTGTGTATATGTATGTATGTGTGTCACAGTATGTGTGTGTCACAGTCTGTGTGTGTGTGTGTGCGCACGTGTGTGTGTGTGTGTGTGTGTGTGTATGTATGTGTGTCACAGTCTGTGTGTGTGTGTGTGTGTGTGTATGTATGTGTGTCACAGTCTGTGTGTGTGTATGTATGTATGTGTGTCACAGTCTGTGTGTGTCACAGTCTGTGTGTGTATGTATGTATGTATGTGTGTCACAGTATGTGTGTGTCACAGTCTGTGTGTGTGTATGTATGTGTGTCACAGTCTGTGTGTGTGAGTCTGTGTGTGTATGTATGTATGTGTGTCACAGTCAATACAAAGCCTTAAGCATAGCTTTAAAAACAGAAACAGACAGGCAATGTCATCCCATACTGATAGTATACATTTATATATATATATTATATATACATAGCAGGGAACTCTCCAGATTTGACCTGGAGATTCTGGGTTTTGTAGCTGATTACCAGGGCCTAGATGCACTAAAGGTCGATGTGGTGTCGGTATCATATTGTGTGGAGTAGTAATCGCAATGGGGCAAAGGAGCTAGGTAAGTAGAAATGAATTAGATGTTACTTACAATTTCATTCCTGAAGCAGTCCTGCGCTCTGATCACTTAATCAGTCACACGGTTTGACCCTTTTAACCCACTGGGTACCAGAGGGGTAGGAAACACATGCTAAGCAATGCTTTCCTACCTCTCTGGTACTCAAAGGGTTAATTGTTGAATAAAAGACAGGTTTGACTACTATATGTGAGTCAATAAGGTGAAAGTGGGATGGAGTTAGTATGTCGAATATATGCAATATATGTCCACATACTAAAGGGGGGTGATGTCGATGGGGGTGGCATTGTGTAGTGCTTGGTGTACTAGTTCTATTTATTGTAACCCTTTGAATGCCACAGGGGTGAGTAATGCACATCCCTATGGCATTCAATGCTGTCCATGGTACTAAAAGTCTGTCTCTGTATTCCCCTGCTGGCTAGGTAGGGAAGCACAGAGAATGCTGTTCAGACTGTCGTAGCTCTCCCTGCTGTTACTCCATAGTAGAGTACAGGGAGATCCCAGCTACGACAGCCTGAGGCAGGTGAAGTGTAGACTGTGAACTCCAACAGCAGAGGCTCCTATCGGAGGTTACTGAATGAATTGAAGTGTCACATTATAATTTGAACACCCCCCCTTGCATACGAATGTATCTGATTATGCTTCATTTCCATATGGAAATGAGCAATTGTCAATTAGAAGAATAAGAATTCATAGTCAGTCAGATTGATGTTGATGTGGGTCTTTTTTTGTCGGCGTTCTGGTGAAGTGATGTCGTAGACACTTTGTGAATACTGAGGATGTGCCTATGACACTTCTCCAACAGAACATCGACATTTGTAGCCCTCTTCAACCTTTAGTGCATCTAGGCCCAGGTCTCTGGGGACAAAGGCTCATTCTTCTACTTCCATCTCACTTCTCCTCCTTTCCCACCCAGTTCCTCCCACTTCCTGCCCACTTTGCATCATCCCCACTAAGCCCCAACCCTCACCCACTAGTAAGACCCCTTTTGATGCAAATCACATTATTTTTTTTATCCTACAGCAGCACCACAGGAGTCCCCTCAGAGGACTGCAGAACACAAAGTCCCTGGTATGCGATAGATAGATAGACAGATAGATAAAACCGAGAAGCAATGCATTGCACACCCCTCTGGCACTCAAAGGGCTAAAGATGTAGAATCTTTTTTCTTACAGATGATAGCTGCAACTATACTATATTTATATTTACATAAACCTGTTTCATTCACAGGTTGTATGTTCCTTTAAGTGCATATAACCTGTATTTTAATATGCTGTTGCACCATATAGTAAAAGTAGGCAAACTTTGGCATGTCCGGTGTTATGAACTACAACTCCAATCACCCACAACCCATCATTGGTTAGTTTGGGTTGATGGGAGCTACAGTTCCAAACAGCAGAGTGCCAAAGTTTGCCTTCAGCTTCCATACAGCACAGACAAAACTGAACATTTTGTTTGTGTAGATAGATAGATAGATAGATAGATAGATAGATAGATAGATAGATAGATAGATAGATAGATAGATGTGTGTGTGTAGGTATTATCAATTTAAAGAGAAAAAATCTATTGTACACTACTCAGTCGTTGAATGGTTAAACTTTTTTTGTGAAGTTACCCACCTGGCTTAGCCAGATACATGCAGAATCCAATGTAATAATATCACAGGGAGGGAAGGGGGAGGGAGGTTTACTACAACAAAGTAGCAATTATTTCCTCTGTCAAGTAAACACGTGGGTAGGTAAATTGTATTCAACTAGAATATCTGAGTTTCATTTTATGTGGCGTATTCCCTTTGACTGCTGTATATTTAAGGAGTGTTAGCAAACTACTACCAGTTGTGTTTACATAATAATTTAACTACTTTTGACAATGGTTCAATCTCCATAAAATCCTAGACCTAGTGAAAACTGTAAAAAAATTGATATCTAGAAATTGTGCATTAGAACGCAACAAGCAAAAGAACTGAGTTTCTGTCAAGTGTCATCACCATTATAGATGCCATTCCACTGTATAGTGTTATACACTCCCTGCCAAAAGGGCTCTGTGGGCCATATGTTCCAAACAAAAGAGAAGGAACTATGTGGCCAACCCAATGTGCCATGGGGGAAAATATAAAATGCTAACATTCCCATTGATTAAATGTATTTTAACTTTTTTAAACTTTGCTAGAGGTCTGGTACGGATTGTGTGTTCATATTATAATGTGACACTTCGACTCATTCAGTAATCTCTGATAGCAGTCTCTGCTGTCGGAGTTCAAAGCATTCAAGGGTTTAAGATAGTCAATATAAATCAGACATATTTTTTAGTTCTCCCTTACTGCACAGTAGGTTTGCCCCAGAATTTCTCCATTCTTCTAGACAAGACATTCCAGGTTTTCATAGCCCCACCCATGGTTACTCATACCAGTTTCACATGACCCCATCTGAGGTCCATTCACTATTGCCCTGGTGCTGAAAATACCCTATAACATGCAAACATAAATACATTTTCATACCTGGGAACTCTCCGGACCTGCCCTGGAGACTCCATTTCTTAGTGTTAATTACTAGGTCTCCTGGGAAAGAGACTGATTCTTCTGCAGTGGTGAGCTTCCTGTGAACATCTGCCAACGTCTCCTCCTTCTTACCCTGTTCTGCCCACTTCCCACCAACTTATCCTCCTTCCCACCCTGTTTCACCCACTTCCCACCCACTTTGCTAGCACAGTGATGACAAGCCATGCCCACCTAATTAAACCCCCACCCCTTTACGACTCAGATCGCATCATTAAAATATGCCTGGATGCAGCCTATAAGCCTTCTCCGTGGGCTCCACATGAGGATGTTCCCAGGTATGGACACTTGCATCCCACTGGGGAACTCTTTCACATCAAACGGGACAAAAATTTGACCAGTACAGTGGCATATCAATTGATAAATAAATTGGTCAAAACTGAAATAAGTTGGACATTATAGCAATACATAAACCGGTAATTAAATGAACACTGCAAACCAGGATCATATATTTTGTACAAAGGTATTGTGCTTGACTCCACAACTCTGCATGATGGTTGACCAACACAACAGAGGCTCCTCTAGTAATTAGGCATTAATTATAATTAATTATAATTACATTAGTATTAACTAGTGTATGCATGATAGGAGTACAATGCATTGATGCACAATGCACTTAACACCTCTCTTATACGAAAGGAATTGATGAGAAACTTGGGAAGCTGAAACAATGCAATGGTAAACTCTTCCAAATTATATGCATTGGACAATGTTTACTGAATAACTTTCTTTGAGCAGAGCTATATGGTAATCACAATATGCACTAATGATGTGAGCATTTTCACTGTCTACTCATGCCCCCATGGTCATTTTAAAACACCTGTAAATCTGTTAATAGAAAAATAACATGGGGGCTAAGCTGGCCGCTGACCAAGATGGACACATTATCTTGAAGATCCACACGCCACAGGCAACTTTCCTTCTTAAAAGACCAACTGTTACCTAACCTACTGCTCAACTTTCCACATGAATCCGCTACTTGAAGATGAATCTTCCTATACCTCATGATCCGCAATACCCGTTCTGCAAAGTGGGCTGTGAAGAGGCTCATGGCTTCCTACTAACCTGTAAAAGTCAGCCAATGAGTGAGAAGCCTCCGGAGGCTCCCTTGCCCTCTCAAGACCCAGTATCACTGACGCTTATGAATCCTTCAGCGGCAAACTTCAGCCCTTTGCCTCTGGTGACCTTTCTGAGCCAGAACTCGGAACTGGATGACCCAGAGGTTATATCGGATGATCTCCTGGGGCCTACCTCGAGGCCTGAATTGCAACCTACGTTCTTAACTAAACAAGGCGTGCATTTGATCAGTAAAATGGACATGAAGTCCCTTGTAACTGAAATTAAGACAGACCTGAGGATGGTGGTGAAGTCTGAGATCGCAGATCTTCGAAAAAACGTTACATAACTTGGCCAACATATGCGTTTTTTGGAGGAAAGTCACTAAGCCAACTTGCAACAGACACAGAACCTGGAACAGATACTAATGCTGCAAGCTGAAACTATTATACAACTCCTTACCCACCTGGATGATCTCTACAACAGGAGCCGGATATCAAATATTTGTATTAAGGATCTTCCGGAGTCGGTTCCGCTGAAGGACCTTGTGTCTTCATTGGCTTTATTTGCTTATATTTTGCAGACCCAGGATCCTTCAACAAAAATTGTTTGGGCACACAGGGCACTGTGACCGAGGGGCCTTCCAGGCTCTAAACCTGGAGACATTGTTTGCTGTTTACACAATTACACAGATAAAGAACGGATTATGTGGCGCAGCTGAGAGCTTCCAGAACTTAAATTTGCTGGCATGCCTATACACTTATACAATTACCTTTAGGTCCATAGGCTACAAAAATGTTGTGCCCTCAAGCCACTGACTGATCATCTGTGCAACTTAGGCATTTGCTGTCAATGGTTTCCCTATTAGTCTTTCTGCCACCCAAATGGAATCTCTGCGACTCTTCTGGATCAGCAAGATATGCCAAACTTCAGAGAGGTCTGAGAATATTTAAAAGTTCAACCTTCCAAGACAAAGATTTTGTAATGGATTGGAATAAAATTCTTGAGAATTGCTCGTTAAAATTAATAGAAAGTCTTAAAGAATATAGGAAAGAAGTGTTAAGAAAACTAGAATAAGACATAGAAACACTAATGGTCAGTTGCAAAAATATAGTACCTTATCTTTGTATAAAATTTTAAATGAACAGGTTAATAGTAGAATAAATTGTTTGGAAAAATATTTAAAAGAGAAAAAAGGGGAGAAGTTGGATAGGAATATAGAAGATTATCAGAATGGACAGGTATTTACTTATAATCCAAAAAGAAAGAGGGGAAGGGCTAAGCATAATAAATCCAAAGGTAGCACCAATTACAACAATTACAATAGAAATCAATACGCATTAGATAAGAGAAATGAAGAATAAAGAAGTTCAGAAAGGAGAACCTATTATTGAGGGAATAAAAGAGAAGATAATTTCCAAGCAAATTGTAAATCATAAATATAATAAAAGTGATAATATGGAAAAAGGATTGATTCCAAAAGATGTAACTGTCAACTTTCAGCATAAGAATAGGCACCAATTATTAGAGTTAGAAGATACTGGAGACATCAAGGAAGATAAATTACAAGAAGAAATAAACAAGGGAAAGGTGCTTTGCCTCTGACAGCAGAAAAAATTATAGAAAATGTGAATGGAGTTGAACCAAATACGGCATCTTTTTCTTTTTTGTCCATGTCTATAATAGCAGAAGGATGCAGTAAATGTAGTATCTCCCCAACAAATAGGAAGAAGGAAAAGGGAGGAGGCAGATCATACAGAGGAAGAAGAGGAGGCAAAAAGATCCAAAAACTAGAATTGAAACCAGGTGAAAATGTAATGGGAATATATAATTTGTCAAGTAGGAGTTTGAATAAGAACGAAATAAGACTACTACAAAGGGGATTTAAGTTTGCACCAAGCAACAGGTCAGACGATTTTGGTTTCTTCGTCAATCTCAACAGATTTATCCGCAAGTTCACTCCAAAAAGGTTCTGTAAAGAACAGAGGGAAAAGGTGAGAAGATAACCATAAGAGAGGCGGACAAGGGAGAGGGTATTATTGTGCAAGACACTACAAATTACCTCCGGGAAGTGAGAAGACTGTTGGGGGATTCCAACTCATATTGCATACTGAAGGAGAATCCACAGATTCAATATGGCCAAGAATTGGTCAAGCTTTTAGATGGGGCACTCAGGAGGGATCTTATCACCAAGCAGGAGTATATATATCTATATGATCCACATTCGGAAGTGGCATATTTCTATCATATTCCTAATATACATAAGAGGGTGGTGGATCCCCCTGGGCGCTCCATAATTTCAGGGATCAACAGTCTGACAGCTAACTTGTCTGCCTATATTGATTAATTCTTACAGTGTTATGTAAAAATCTTACGCTCCTTACAGGACTCCAAACAAATATTACAGAAGTTTGGTAGTATCAGATTGGCAGCTTAGTTGTGAAGGCCATGTATACATTTATAGATCACCAATGGGGGATAAAGTCAGTAGAATATTTTATGGAACAAAACAAAAAGATGATAGACCTCCAAAAGGAATTTTAAAATGTATACATTTTACACTTACCCATCATTTTTTTTAGTTCCAGGGACAATATTTCTTATAGTTATGGGGTACTGCCATGGGTACCAAGTTTGCCCCCAGCTATGCCAATTTGGCAATGGGATTCTGGAAAGATGCCCATATATGGGGCAAAGATAGCTGGAGGGCGAACTTAGAACTCTATGGCCTCTACATAGATGATATTATTATTATTATTTGGGTTTCAAAAGCGAGTATGGAGTCTGCTTGTGAGGCTTTAAACAAGTCCCAACCAGGTTTAAAATTCACCTGGAACATTCAGGATAATACAATAGAATTTCTAGATTTGGAATTAGAGGTAGATGAGGAAGGGATAATCCAAGGTAGCACATTTAATAAACTTGTTGCATGCATTGGATACTTGAGTGCACAAAGCAATCATGATCCTAGGTGGATTAAGAACATAAAGGAATAAAAAAGAACAGCCGGCACAGAAGATCCTCTGCGTGTAGTAGTTAATATTCTAGACCTTGATCCATCACCTTTTCACCCTTGTGTTCATAATATATGGGTACTCACGTTTTTCTGAGGCCTTAATTCCGGTATTCTTGACTTCCGGCCTCCTGGGCCTCCCGTCACTGTAGGTATCTAGGGCACTTTAGTGGATACACCCTAAGGATATCTACCCCAAGATGTTAACCACTTTCACCCCTTATCACCTCTGTGAACCAGCTCTGATATCAGGAATTCCGAAGGGTCAAAATAAAATGATGGATCAAGAAACTCTACATATAAAGAGCTTTTATTAGTATTACTTAGCTCTCTTACAAATATTATATATATATAATAAAAGATAAAAAATAAAACTGTTTTGAACAGTAAATCAATCTACATGTTTCATGGCACAAGGCCAGGGAGTATGTAGGTGTTGGGATTCATACAGGAAGAGTTGTATACCTTCCAACATATCCAGACCTCTATCTTTTTAATGAAGGAGGCAAGCTTCATCTATGCAAGTTCTATTATCTCCACATTGACCATAATGAACATTTCAGAATTATTAAAAAAGTATAAAATAAAAGAAAATAAATTTTTTATAAAAAATATTCTTATACAGCTATTCAATAATAAACAATAAACTCCATTAATAATAATAGCATTTTTGTTTCTCCTCTGCCCCCCCCCAGCTACACCCTAGGGTGCTTCCCTAGTCTGTTCTATACCGTGCAAGGCCCTGAATATGGTCTGACTTTATTCTCCCCCCTCTATGGGAAATTTATGACTCCAGTTACTAAGTGTACATACCATACGCCTAATGAACACACCCCATCACCCCGAAAATGAAGTGTTTCTGTCTCTCTCCCACCCTGTTTTGCCCAAGGGCTTCTACTATGTGGGGTTACTTACTGATGGTTTATTTGAGATTGTGATCTTTGGGAAGCAGACTAATGAGGACAAATGTCTCTTGTCACTGTGGCAATATCTTCAGATTTCATGGGTTGGAAGGGCCAATCTTCTAAAAATTATCTTATGATCTAAATTTCTATTTTTTACTCCAAGCTATCCTGATTAAGGTTAGTCATCGGTTTCTTATTAAACTGCAAACTGCCACTGAATGTTTTCTTTGGTTGTACAAAATGCATTGCTCTAGCAGGACAATGCTGATGCTTTATAAATGTCAAGGTGGTATTGGGCTTCCAGATGTAGTGGGTTATTACAGAGCTTCTCAATTTTGTTCTCATCAAAAGTAGCAATCCCTAGGCAGTTGTTTACATACCCTATTTTAGGTTCAGTCCTTTTGACATGGTTTAGATTAAATACAGTCAAAGGCCCCGTACCCACCTCCACTTCGAGTCTCATTAGGGAAATCAAAATCCCTACCAGGTTTGAACTGAGCAACTTTTAAACACTGGGGGGAGGGGGTGTTAACTTAACTTCCCTACCATCCCTGGGAACTCCCAATGGATTTCCAGACTTTCAGAACCTGGTGTGCTGTCATGTACTTCCAACTAATGAGTCTTGGAGTTAGGCTTGGTTCTTAGGGATCTAATGGTTTTGGAAACCTTTCTAAAGTCTCCAGACAACAGAGTTTAAAACATTTTATTTTTTATGCATTTGTGAAGAAAAAATCCCAGTGATATCCATGAACTTAATGGAATTATTGTAGGAGACTCGTTGTTAGAAAAAGACCTGGAAATCCTTGTAAACTACAAACTTGGAAACAGTAAACAGTGTCAAATAGCAGTAGCAAAAGCAAAGTATTGTCTTAAATAAAAAGGGGTATTGAGGCAAGAGTTGATAACATAATTGTGCCACTGTACAAATAGTTTGTAAGACCTCACATTGTATACACAGTGCAGTTCTGGCCCCCAGTTCTGAAAAAGGATATTTTAGAACTGGAAAGAGGACAGTGAAGAGCAACAAAATGAATTAATGGAACAGATGACTTGATGTATGAGGAACATCTAAACAAACTTGGCTTGCTTACTCTAGAGAAAAAATTACCAAGAGGAAATCTTGTTACAATGTACAAATATATGTGAGGTCAATACAAGGATCTCTCTGTTGAGCTTTTCATTCCAAGGCCTGATCAAATAACTAGCGGACACTCCTTAAGATTAGAGGAAAGAGGTATCAGCTTCAGCAGAGGAAGTGTTTTTTTACAGTAAGGTCTGTTAAATTGTAGAATTCTTAGCCCAAGGATGTGTTAATGGCAGATAAAATGGATACATTTAAAGGAAGATTAGCTTTATTTCTTTCAAGGTGGAACATACAGGTTTATACTGTGTATTAGTAGGTAAAACAGGAAGTTCCGACAAATAGACTAATACTCATTTGGTAGCAGGAAGGGTTGCATAGTTCTCATTTTTCTGGGTTTTTAGGCAAAGGTTGAACTTGTTGAAGGTGTCTTTTTCAACCTAATTTACTTTGTTGCAATGTTACTGTCCAAGGTTTATAAATTGTCTTCTTCTGTGGGTAATTTTATACTGCCGAGATTCACAGACTGTCACGGTTTGTTTTGACTCTAAAACACAGAGTTAAGATAAAATCACACCTTTATTGAAAAGTTAATAAGAACCCTCAAAGGTCCTGAACATACATATATGAAACATACACACGATAGGTACAAAGTAGTAACTCATACAATGATACTGTACAGTAGGCTCTACCGGCCTTGCCAAATACCGGGTAAGGCAGCCTAGAGACTGGCACAATGAGAAGACGTAGGCTCTACCAGCCTTACCAATATACCGGGCAAGGCAGCCTGGAACTGGCAACACAGGATTAAAGGAGGCTCTACCGGCCTTGCCAATATACCAAGCAAGGCAGTCTGAGAATGGTACAACAATATGAATGAGGCTCTACCGGCCTTGCCAATATACCAGGCAAGGCATCCTGGAGGATGGCACGACTATGAAGGAGGCTCTACCGGACTTGCCAGTATACCAGGCAAGGCAGCCTAACACAGTGACTGAGTAAACAGCCCCACTAGTGCTGTAACGTAGGTAGCATCAGCAATAGATGGTAATGTGGAGCAAACCGGTATCACGTACTGGACAACCAGG
The DNA here is from genome assembly GCA_037306005.1 of Rhinophrynus dorsalis. Classification (NCBI taxonomy): domain Eukaryota; kingdom Metazoa; phylum Chordata; class Amphibia; order Anura; family Rhinophrynidae; genus Rhinophrynus; species Rhinophrynus dorsalis. The sequence continues at coordinate 396,173,038 of CM074723.1, read as the reverse complement.
GAGGCCCTACTGGTGCTGTAAAGTTGGTAATGTAAGCAACCGGTGTAAATGGAGTAAACCAGTACCACGTACTGGACAACATGGAAGCCCTGCCCGTGCTGTAATGGAAGCACATAGCAACCGGTGTGTTATGGAGCAAACCAGTACCGCATACTGGACAACACTGAAGCCCTACCGGTGCTGTAATGGAGGCAGCTAGCAACCGGTGATATGGAGTAAACCAGTACCACGTACTGGACAACACGGAGGCCCTACCGGTGCTGTAATGGAGGCAGCTAGCAACCGGTGATATGGAGTAAACCAGTACCACGTACTGGACAACACGGAAGCCCTACCGGTGCTGTAATGGAAGCAGCTAGCAACCGGTGTGTTATGGAGTAAACCAGTACCGCGTACTGGACGACACTGAAGCCCTGCCGGTGCTGTAATGGAGGCAGCTAGGAACCGGTGATATGGAGTAAACCAGTACCGCGTACTGGACAACACGGAAGCCCTACCAGTGCTGTAATGGAAGCAGCTAGCAACCGGTGTGTTATGGAGCAAACCAGTACCACGTACTGGACAACACCGAGGCCCAGCCTGGTAACGGAAGGCAACGTAAGGAGAATCCAGTAGTCAGAATGTCGCCCAGGCGACCAAGTCCAGGAGGAGAATATCAGTCCGGGTCCAGGAGCAGGAATGACAGTCAGGCCAGAACAGGGTACTGGAACAGTAACGACAGCCAAACTGGGTCAGGAACGGAAGCAGGAACGTCAGCCAAACCGGATCAGGAACGGAAGCAGGAACGGCAGCCAAACCGGATCAGGAACAGAAACAGGTACCACTCAGGAGTTACACTGGACGGCTGGGCAAGAACACTGACACTGGGCAATAGGGAGCTCAAGCGGCCCAGTAGACACAGGACCCATAGGCAGGTGACCACTGACATAGAGACACGACGAAAGGGCAACCAAAGTGTGCATGTGCCCAGTCTATATAGGCAATACTGGGTGGACTAATGACAGGCAGTCAATTGAGAGCTCTACAACTGAATGACAGCAAAAGCCAGCAATCACGGCACAGTGATACAGACTCCTGGGAGAGTGATCTCAATATCCTTGTCTGATCCTGATGTTTGAAAGCGCATCGTTCAAGCCTTTTCAATTTTTTACCAAAAGCTAACCCGTCTCAAAAGAACTATTTCAAATTACTTTCCTGCTGGTATATGACACAAAATAAATTATCAGTGATCTTTAGGAGGGTCTCACATATCTTTTGGAGACACTGAGAAGAACATGGGGGTACGATGCAAACAATCAGAAAGGTGCTTCACATTAATATATAGTTGAAGGCAGGCATAACTCACCAGCAGTTGAGGGATACTCTCCAATGCAGAGCTCCAATGCTGTGAGCAAAGAGTCGAACAAAAGGAACACAGGAGCACTCACCGCTCTGCAAAGGTAAACCACTCACAATATAAGAAAAAGGCTGGAACCACATATCCTCGGCTGATTAAAATGAAAAACTGTATTTAACCATTAAAAGTTGTCCAAATTGTCCACACAAGGAGGCAGATAGACACTTAAGCACTCATCACATGGTAACACAGAGCATATCTAACGCGTTTCAAGCTAAGAAGAGATTAACCCCTTAATGCCGTACCAAGACCGTCACAGCTGTCAGGCACTTAAGGACCAGTGACGATCCTGGCACGCCATGGAATTCAGGGCACATTGCTCAGGATGCTCTGAATTGGATATATATATATATATATATATATATATATATATATATAGGGCTCAAACACTTTGTGTTGGTACATCGGGGGGTTAACCTTATATTTGGTTTATGCCGCACCTGCACATACGGGTCAGTGTAGTTACATATGTGAGGAGGGGTTTTTTGTCCGACCTTGGATAGGATGGTTTCACTCATTTGTTTTAATTAGTGTCCAATCATGGCTGTGCTATTTTGTGTTTAAATTGAGATTTTTCGATTGTGCATTCATTCTATGATTAAGCTCTTCTTAGCACGAAACGTGTTCGATATGCTCTGTGTTACCATCTGCTGAGTGCTTAAGTGTCTCGATCGCTCCTTGTGTGGCCAAGTTGCACAACATTTTAATGGTGAAATAGAGTTTATTCCAAGGCCTGATCAGGTGACCAGGGGACACCCCTTGAGATTAGAGGAAAGGAGGTTTAAACTTCAGCAGAGGAAGGGTTTTTTTACGGTAAGGTCTGTTAAATTGTGGAATTCATTGCCCAGGGAGGTAGTTATGGCAGATACAATGGGTACATTTAAGAGAAGATTAGATACATTTCTTTCAAAAGGGAACATATAGAGTTATCCTGTTTATCAGTAGGCTGATCAGGAAGGTCTGATAAAGACTAATTTAATTGGTAGCAGGAAAACTATAATATTCTCAGTTCTGAGGTATGAGGCGAAGGTTGAACTTGATGGACTTGTGTCTTTTTTCAACTTAATTTACTATGTTACTATGTTTTAATCAGCCTAGGATAAGTGGTTCCACCCTTTTTCTTATATCATGGGGGTACTATGGGCCATATTTGCTGGAAGTGTTTAGTTGTGCAGCAATATTGTTCTCGAATAGTCTCATGTATGGAAAAGATACTGGGTTATCACTTCCCCATTGATTCATTACTGAGTTTTTCTTATCTTACTCAATTTTCTTTAAAAAAAACTCCCAATCTATTTTTACTATTATCAGCTGTGAAATTGAATATACCCTCCCACTAAAAACAAAAGGATCTTTCCCCCATTCTAGTTTGGTCAGACAGGGATAAAAATTATAGGGACACTTCAATATCACACACTGAAGTGTAAATGGTTTGTGAATTATGGGCTTGTAATGTAGCATATAAATCTATATCAAATTTCAATTCCTGCAGAGATTTTCACAAGAGTGGGCAGGGGGCATAACCCCTGCAACACTTCTGTGAAAATGACACCTCCATAGTGTCATAGTGGAGTCTCTGCAATTCCTCTGCCCCCTTGCCACTACTGTGAAACTCATACCTCATGTTCTTTTTTGTGAAAAGATGAGGAGGAGCAAAATCCTTGCAGAAATGTTGATGGGAGTGACCAGGACCTGTCAAAATTACACCATAACTTTGTACCTATCAGATATACAGTATAAAGATTGCCATATCTCCTCCTTGCTGTTGTGCCAGGGAGTGGCCTGCATGGACAAGGAATATCTATCACTTTAAGGCCTTCTTCTTTTATACTTATTAATAAGAACATTAGGCTCCAGTGCAAACTTCCATACTAGGCACATTCCTGCACACTCTGCAGTTATGCGCATGTACACTAGCAAAAATCCTTAACTGATTTGGACATTTCTAGCCCTTAGGGACTAACAATGTGTGCTAGCATCCGAAAGGTTTAAAAAACGAGTCAATAGATTCACCAGTTACAAGTATTTGAATAAACAAATTTAACTTTAAAACGTAGAGAAACAGGGCTACATCAGCTCATTGCCTGGGATCAAGTACTGACAAAACGATTTCACTCAGCTGTTGTTCCTAACCAGCCAGTAACAAATCCTGTGTAAATCACTTTAATACAGCGCGTGCAGCTTAGCGCACGCGCACGCGAACAACAACAGCAGCGCGAGAATAACGCGCATGCGCATGTGAATCTTCCTTTCCTAGTTTACTGCGCGTGTGCGAGAGGCCAGCCTGGGTGGTGATCATTAATCTGACATCACGATCAATCTGCGCATGCGTGTTTAGAGCTCAGATCTGTAAGTTACTTGTGAGAGAACAGATCTCACGGAAATCCACGGTTTCCCCGGAAATGTGATATTTTGCTTTGTATTTGCGATGGGAGAAATGTGGGGAACTTTTTCCGGAAAGTGCAATCCTGTCTAGGGGCTCGATTACTGTTGACGGGGACAAGGGATCCCTACGCCTTGCAAAAATCACCCGCGGATTAACAGCTTCAAAAGCATTTTTCTTTTCCTGAGATGGCTAAAAATGGATTACTTGTTGTCTTGTGTGAAATCACATGTCAATTTTAGCAACTGGAAGAAGTAAGTGGTGGACCTCTTCTTCCCTACGCGATCAGCTCCCACCTTATGGAGCCCTTGAACGAGCCTCTCTTCTTGTAACTTCACCATCCCACTAACTTCGGCTTCGTGTGTTGTACATTACTATCCAGGACCCTGGGATCTATTTCTGCTTTCTCTTTTCGCTGTTTAAGCCTCTTGGTCTGGGCGGACAGGAAGGAGGAAAGAAAGAAAAGCCATTAAATATTTAGTCAGCTCTGGGATCTCTTGGTGTCAGTCTGCAGGAGAGGAGCAGGATGAATACCAACATCATGTACGCCAGCAGAAAGAGGCGAAAACCCGTCCAGAAAGCGTAAGAAACCCCATTTTATGTCTGATTACATACTTAAAACCCTTTGAGTGCCAGATAGCTATCCAACGCATTGCTGATACCTCTCTGGCACTCAAAGGGCTAGCCTCTACAGTCACGTTAGAGTGACTACCCCTTCCCCAGCATGAAGAATACTTAATAGGGCTAAACTGTTAATCCTGGGACCCCACTTGCAATAGGTTTCCCTTTTGCATCAATTTAGTTTAATAGTAATAATTCTCCATAGGGGTGTGCAACGCATTGCGAAGTCCACCGCTGGTCCTCAATGGGTTAACCATGGGTACCTGCATTCCGCAAAAAAGGGTTAATCGCCGGGCCCCGTTTTCTGCAAGAATATAATCCTGGGGTCCCACTTGCAGCACAAGGGTTAATCACGGAGCCCTGATACAGCAAAGGGGTTAATAATGAACCCCTAATTGCAGCAAGGAAGTTAGTGGGACCCCAGTGGGGGGCCAGCTAGAGGCAAGAGAATGCGTGGATCCTCTTATACTCAAAGTTTTGATCGTGGGACCACAATCGCAACAAGTGGGAGTTGTCAGGGGCCTTCATGGTAAATGGGGTAAATTCCAGGCCCTATAGGCCTCCTCTGCAGCAAGTGGGTTAATTGTGTGGCCTCTGGCTGTCAGTTGAATAAGTCACGCTGGTTAAAATTATCTCTTATTTATGACGTCCTAGCGTAATTTCTCAGCGCTGTACATAAAGATGAAAATAAATGTATGCAGTTTAATACTGGCTAATTAAACGATATTAAAACTGAAACAGAATATATAAAACTGTAACCTCTTTGTGTGCGAACATTTGGGTTAACCCGCTGTTTTACATAAGGCGTCAAGGTCTATGGTGTTCACATAGTGTCTGTGCTCCAATGTTAATAGAGAGTTTCCAGTGAATTATAACGTTTAGATGTAACCTGCTCAAATTCTCCTATATTTCACTGGGTAAAACTGATAGTGTGACACCCAACTCCAAGCAAGTCAGATTTTTGTGAAAACAATTCCCATCACACCTCATTCTGTATTATGGCTTGTCATGTTTATAAACTAGTAAGACCTTCTGAGTTTTGGAAGTGTATAAGAAGTGTATGGTTGGGGTTACATTGGGTCTGTGATAAGTATCCTTACATCAAGAATGAGCTTGATGTTCTAACAAAGAAGATTTAGTTGTTTTTAGTACAACTGTTGAGGCTCAGACTCTTTTAACCCTTTGGGTGCAAGTATAGTGAGAAACGCATCCTTTTTGACATTTAAATTGTTAATGGGTAAGTAGCAACATTTTTGGCTTGGAAGTGCTGTTCGTTTATTCACTACAAAACTAGAGCTATTTAACATCATCATACATATTAAAACAAATCCCCATTAACCACTTGAGTGCCAGAGGTATCTAACAAAGTACATTGGGTACCCCTGACAAAATGTTAAAATAAGTACTTTATTAATAAACAAAGTATGTTGTAGTTGGGGAAACTGATACATAATGAGTTTTGTCTCTGGATTTTTTTATATTTATTTCTTTTCAATTCGTTTTTTTGTATTTATTTTTTCAACAGATTATATGAGATTTCCTAAAAAAGAAATGGAAAATAGCATTTTATTGTGGTTTCTAACTTTTAATTGAATAAAAAATTATATTGTAAATTTGATAATGCAATAAAACGGGAATAACGTGTCAAAATAAAATCAAGTGTTAGTGTTCTGTCTGACTCGGTTTTCTTTTTTAGAACACCTTTAACCCTTGGATTCTTGCGTGTGTGTGTGTTTCTTTTTTGTTTTGTCTCTCATAGATGTTGACCCAAAACCATATTCTAGTATAGATTTGGAAGAATTACAATTACTTTCTTATGAGCAAATAGATAAACCCCCAGAATTAATATTTTAGAATCTTTAAGGTTATGGCTTTTGGATCTCTGAACACTGGATGAAGACTGTATTTGCTGCATTCTGACCCAGTGGATTCTCTATTATGTAACGTATCCTGGTTGCTTAAGCCATTTTCCTGTAAATGTGTAGGAAGGCTTGGTAGATATGTTTTGAAACATTTTGATTTGAGATTTTCTTATTAGAGGGGAATAGTGTGCAAAGTAGAGTGGGAAAAGTCTCACTAGCTGAAAAGCAAAAACTGACATTTGAATGTAGGCATTGGAGAACAATGGGATTTGCACTGTATTTGTTTATGGAATACTTAGAAGAGAGTAACATACGTTAAAATATATTTTTCATATTTGATGTACATCTTGTGAAAAACCCTTCTTCAGATTTATTGTGTTGATTACAGGATATTTTAGGGCCTTATGTACAAAACAAAAGTGGAGTCCTTTTGGAGCAAACCAACTGCACCAAGACAAAATATAATAAAAGTATTAGCCAGATTATTTTAGGAGCCAGTGTAGAAGGTGTATCTATACAAATTTGTACTAAGTAACCCAAAACTATGAAGTAGGAAACAGAACTTTTAGGAGTTTGGGCTTGTAGACTCCTGGGAATTTTCCACAACTCCCTGAGGACATAAATGAAATTTGCCATTTATTTAAATGGGGTTTTTAAATGCTAGAAAGGTCTTGAACCCAATCTGGTGGAGAATTCTTTTTAGCATTCAGTGGGTTAAATGTCTCATTTTTAAAGCAGTAGGGAGTTTGTTTTATTTTCCCAAATGGTTCAATAGGCTTGCACCAGTGGTTTTAACTCTGAGTGCCGTACAGGTACTCTGTGCATTGCTTTGTGTAGCCCATTGGAATTCAAAGGGTTAATGTGCTTGTGTTAGGCTGCTCCACCCCTTATTGTTAATCAATTTGCCTTCTCTAGCTTCTCTCGTATATGATTGTAGCTAAACAGACATGGGCAGTTTATAGTAGGGTCTATATGTGTGTAATAAATATAATATTTTGGATCAATACTGGGGACTAAATAATATTTATATAAAATGAATCCACCGGATGGTAGAGAAGTCCTAGTGAATTTTTATTTTTCTGGTATTCAACTGGTTAAACACACACACAGAATATATTACACAAACTAGAGCAATTGATGGGGTTAAAGGGAAATGATCTCTACCACATTGGACATGTAAAATAATTCCTGTTGATTTAAATTGAGCTTTTAACCCATTTAATGCTTGAGTGGTATAAATTGCATTGCAAAACAATTTATTGGAAACCTTTAATAGTCAAAGGGTTAAAGGATTAATTTCAATAAATGGGCATTTTAGGATTTCTTTTCTCTCTTGCCTGTGGTGCAAATAAGCCCTTATGGCAATGCATTGGGTACCCCTCAGGTACTCAGAGGGTTAAATAAGTGGGATTTTTTTTTCCTGATTTGGTACAGTTGGTTTGCTCCAGAATCCTTGCTTTTATACATAAATTCATGTAAGAGACAAAGGGCCTTCAGTTGTCATGTTTCATTTATATGATAGTAATGCTACCTTCAAAACACATTTGCTTTAAATAAAAAAAAAAAAAAAAAAAACCTACAACCTTCCCCTCAGAAACAAAACAAACCACAAAACACAATCCTGCAGTTCTTCTAGTATGTTTGTTTATGCTAAGTTGGCGTAACTGCTGAATGCTAAAGATGTGTCCTTCTCTTTGCTAGTAGATTCGTTGTTGATGTATCAAAAAATCAATGTTAATAGTCCTTGTAAGTGGCTGTGTGTTAAAATTTAGGCCTAAAGACCTTTGCATTGAAGTACTATCACTGTTTTATCTAAAAGATTCCCATTGAAGTCTGTGGGGACATTTAGCAGATAAAAACCTTGATAAATACAGAATAGCATACAGGCCTTATTTTGAACAGTGTGTGCTCAGACTGTTACATACTACATAGTTTTGTACATATGAATGACGCTATACTTCTATGTAAGGGTTACATCTCTAGTCTGGGAGTAACTACTTGAGTCTTAGTGCCCTATGAATGACTAATAGCATTAAAATAACAAAGTTAAGAAATGAATACATATTTTACATACATAATTGGTGTATGAACTAGAGATCACAATAATCATTGTCCCTGATTCCATACCACCATCATCACTAAATACACTGTAAAACTTCTGAAAGCCACTTGGTTACATGTGAATTTTTTCTAAGCAATGCTGTCTTCATTGGAGAAACCGTGCCATATTTATTGCCAATTTCCCAGACTGTGAAAAGTGTCAAAATAAAAACAAGAGAACAAAATTGTGTAAGTTAGCATATTTTATAAAAGAAATTTGAGGAGGAATGTTGATTCTCTATGTAAGGGGAAATGTAAATGATGGTGAAATTCTGAACTCTGTGACCTCTTTCTGTATGCCATATTATATATAATATACATTTTTGCAATGTTTCCAGTATTTCTACAATTTAAGTTGTAGGGTATCCAGCCTTGGAAGCTTCTAAGTCCTAATGTTTTGAGAAATTCCAAGTTAATTTTGTGGCTATCTGTACTTTTACAAATGTTATGCTGCCTGGAAAAAATGTTATGAATGCAATTTGTGCATGCCTATGAAGATGAAGAAAGCTCAAAAAAAAAAAAAAAAAAAATTAAAATAAATAAAATGAAATAGCAATAAATAAAATGAAATAGCAAAAATACATACAGTAAAAAAATAATACGCACAATTTTACTCCTTCACCTTATGTGAAGTCGTGGGTGCATATTAAACATTATAATTTTTTGTCATATTTGTTTTTTTTATTATTGTGGCTCAGTAGATAAAGGGGGGGGGAAAGAGGGCTGCCAGTTACACCCCCCCCCCCAGTGCAATATGCACTGATAAAATAATGCTTACTTCCGCTGGAGTCCGCATCTTCCCTGCTGGCGGCATGTTTGCATTTGCTACCCACTACCTTCAATGCCCTGTCAGGACCTCTGCTTCCAGCCGCATTGGATCTGAGGTATTGTCCTGCGAGGACCTTGAGATCTTCACAGGGCATTACCATTGGCTGGCTGATGATGGAAGGTCCTGACAGGGCATTGAAGGAAGAGCGTATGAAATGCAAGCATGCCGCCTGCAGGGAAAATGTGGACTCCAGTGGAAGTAAGCATCATTTTATCAGAGCGGATTGCACTGGGGGGGAGGGAAGGTAACTGGCAACCCTTATATTTTATTTTTAGTAAGGGGGGAAAACAAGTGCGTATTATACATAGGAACTCTTGTTTCCCCCTAAAATCTTGGGTATAATATACACCTGCGTATTATACACAGATGCGTATTATACCTGAGATTTTAAGGTAATTTTCAAGTTAGACGATGGACTTCACAGCAGTGTGCCATGTCACACAGCTGCTGCAAGAGCAAATGGTGTACTATCCTGCATAAAAAGGAGTAGAGATGCAAATATAATTCTACTTCTATATTAATCATTGGTAAGGCCTCATCTAGAATATGGAGCATAGTTTTGGGCACCAGTTCTTAAAAATACATTACTGAACTGGAAAAAGTGCAGAGAGATGTAACAAAAGCTGATAAAGGTGATTGGAGGATCTGAGTTGTGAAGATACATTAGCTAAACTGGGCTTGTTTACATTGGAGAGGAGGCATCTAAGGGGTGATATGACTACCATTTACAAATATATTTGAGATCAATACGAAGAACTCTTCAAGGAACTTATTTACTCAAAGATCTGATGGAAGAATAAGAGGTCATCCATTTAGACTAGAGGGAAGGTGCTTTCGACTAAAATAAAGGTAGGGATTTTTGTAAAGTTATGAAATTCTTTGCCTTGGTAGGCTTTGCTTGCAGATACTTTAATTTCTTTCTAGCACAGGACTAATATTGATATTTATGACTGTTGGCTTCAAAGTAGATAGGATGTTGATCCAGGGGAATATCTGGCTGCCATTTGGAGTCAGGGAGGCATGTTTTACCCAATCGGAGGTTAACTGACTTAAATGTCTTCAATGTTTTTCCAAGCTTCATAAACTGTTGCTTAAGATAATTTAAATAAGTGCAAACAGCAAAGTAAGTTGCATCTTAAAATGTTGATAACATTGTTTAAAATAAATAAAATTGCTGATCATGCCTCATAATTATAAAGTGTGTAAACAGTCTCTTATCTGTACTGCTTAACCCTTTGAGTGCCAGAGGGGTACGCAACGCATTGCAATGCCTTGTGTACCCCTCTGGCACTCAAATGGTTAAATGGAGTGAATTTAGAATTATTTTTTAAGTTGTAATCCCATTTTGTCAAACGTTCTTTTAAAGTACACAAGAAGTAACTTATTTTTCTTACAATTAAAAAATTAAGTATAATTTATATTCATAACTGGGAATTCTGCGGTTTTGCAGTGAATTACTGGGTCTCCAGGGACAGAGGCTGATTCTGCAGTTGTGGGGTGTTTGTTATGAAACTCTGCCCACTTCTGCTCCTTCCCACCCATTTCCACCCACTTTATAATACAGCCTGATAAGTCCTGCCACTTTGTGACTTGAATCACACCATTTTTATCCTCCCACTGGCACCACAAGTCCCCTCTGGGTATGTAAAGAAGATGCTTCAAGTGATCTAATTCAGGTGTGATTACTGTAAAATCTTGTGTGTAAAATGCACAGTTTTGCCTCTCTTCACCTTATGTGAAGTGGGGATGGTGCGTATTATACACAAGACTTTTTATTAAAAAAAATAAAAAATACTGTAAGTTTCCCTTCTTCCCTCCTTCCCCACTTAGCCATGGCCGCTGCTTCCATTCTGGAGTCCAAATTCCACCTCCTGGCAGGGTCTCAGAGGGTGGCATGCCTGGATCTATGGTATTGCCCTGCGAGGACCTTGAGGTCCTTGCAAGACACTACCATTGGCTGGGCAGAGGAGGTCCTGACAGGGCCATGCTGGAAGTGGGTATCAGATGCCAGCATGCCCCCTGGGACCCTGTCAGTAGGTGGAATTTGGACTTCAGAACAGGAGCGGCGGCCAAGGGTAAGCGGGGAGGGAAGGAAGAAAGGTAACTTGTAATTTCTTTTTAATGTGTGTAACAGGGAAAACAAGGATGCGTATTATACATAGGCACTCTTGTTTTCCCCTAAAATATTGGGTATAATATGTACCTGCATGTTATGCACAGGGGAGTATTATAACTGAGATTTTATGGTACCAGTTTTCTGATAATTTGTTGTTGCTTTAATTGGTATATTTTGTGTCCAGTCAGTACTGGGTAATGCATACTTTTTTCTCAATGATTACTTCTTGTAGCCTATCTTACAAATGTCCAGGCTATCTGAAGGCTTTGAGTACAAGAGGAATGCACAGTGCATCACTCTGCAATGCGTAGTGTACCCATCTGGTACTCAAAGAGGTAAAGTTATCTAACTGAATTATGGGACTCGGATTTTGTTTATTAAAACATCTGAGCCATAAATTTTATGAAATGACAACGAGAATATGCCTGTGGCACTCACTAATAAGCTGTGGAAGACCTCTTTATTCCAGGGGTGGACAAAAATGTCAAAAACATTGGATTCCGACCTAATTTTTATGAGCCAGATTATGGTACATACACGTTAATATAGTTATAGTAGCCAGAAGTAAAGTTTTATGAGCCCCGACTCCCAAGCTCTTGGGATTTCTCCTTGCCTGCTTTATTTGTGCACCCTGTGAGATTTGCAGTAAAATGCATTGTGTGTCATGATGGTATTAAAAAAGTTAAATCATAAAATTTTGATAGATTGCAACAGTAGTTGGCAGAATACCAAAAACTATGTGGGAGTATAACTACATTGTTGTGCATAAAGCTGGGCAGGCGTGGGCAAACTGACAATCTTCATCTGTTGTCTGACTACTACTGCATTCTTCCCTAGTCGACTAATAGTAGGCAGAGTATGATGGGAGGAGTCAGACAATAGCTAGAGATATCAGTAGTTTGCCTACCTATGTCTCATTTGGTGGGAAGTGTTTGCACAGTTCATTATCCAATACATAAACTTTTGCTTTAAATCAACTGTTGAAAGACCCTGCTTAGTTCCTGTTCTCCTTTTTATAGAATGCCTTGACATTGTTCATGACATCAGTTTTTCTAAACTCTGTCAATGTCAAGGTCTTTCATTTATTCAGTTCGCTGTATTTGGCTTTGTAGCTAAGCAGTCAAGAGTGTGGAAAACAGCAGGGTTGCACAAAAGGGATTGAAATTGATGTTTTCTGATTTACTATTGCTATTCTTGTTTTGATAAAGACAACACTCACTATAATGCTGTGTAGTCTGATGATTTGTGAACATTTCAGTGTTTGTAAAATTGAGGGTTTATTTAAATGTTTAGTGTTTCAAAAAGGTTTTGCTTGATGCATGTTTATAAGGTTGTAAATAGAAGAGTGTGTATTGCAGATATGCTGCAACATCATGGAATTGATATTTTAAATTGAGATTTTAATGATTTGTCACCCCTTCCATTTAATACAGTTTTCAAGCAAATTTTAGCCATATTGCAAATTCATAAAGTTGTTTCATGAGAACTATTGGCGCGATGCAAGAAACGTTCGCATTGGCTAAAGGCATTTTTGTGCTCAGGTAGATTTTGCGCATGTTCTAATCCAGGAAGTTAAATACCGAACGCTTCTTGAATTGCGCATAAAAAATTCCATTTTAGGACAACAGTACACAGACTTGCATTAGGCGCATTCGCTATTCCACTCACACAGATTTGTTATTAGCCATGCCCACAAAAAATAAATATACGCAGCCGTTCGCTAATCTTGAATTTTCATGCGCAATTCAACAAAATCATGTGCAAACCCATTCCCTAGTGCTTTTCACACGGGAAATAGCAATTGCGTACGTTTCCTGCATCGCGCCATATATATTTTCCAAATTCTAAACTCTTGATTTGTTACAGAATAAATAATGAACCCTTTGCATGCCAGTGGGGCTTGCAACACATAACTTTTAGATTTATTTGGGGTAGAGAAATGGAAGCCTAGGAGCCCAGGCTCACAAAATTTTTCCTTCTACATTTAGTTCTAGATTAAAGCATCAGTACTCCAAAAATAAAATCATAGCTGAGTTGTACGTTCCTGTGTCAAAAAATTCCAGGTTAACCCTTTGAGTGCCAGAGGGGCAATGTGTTGCGTACCCCTCTGGCACTCAAAGGGTTAAGTTAAAAAAAAAACAAAAAAACAGAAAATATTTTATTTTATAAATATTATCATTCAGGTCAGTGCAAGTTTTGGATTTGATGCATCATTTGATATATCATAATAAGGAGAAGGTATGCCAAAATTGAGCTTCATAAATATGTAATTGTTCTTGTTTGTGTACAGTTACAATCATGTGATTTGTAATTCAAGTAAATATGAGCAAACCCAGCATGCTTTGCAGCTGGATTAGCTTACTTGTGGCTTATGCAACCAATATTAGAAATAATTTTGTAACAAAGTTATTTTGGCTGTAAGTCCATCCACTTTGTTAATTACTTAAAGCTGTATTTATATAATTCTGTTTTATAGTTTTCTTATACAGAGGTAGAAAAATTCCAGGAGTAATGACTCCTAAAACTTCACTGCTGGCTCCTAAATCTTTTAAGTAATTTATATACTTCTCTACATGTACCCAGTTCACTGGCTCCTAAAATTCCCAGCAGTGACCTAACATTTTTTGGCTCCATTTTTTTTATTTAATAGAATAGGCTGTTTTATTCCATCAAGAATTGAAGAGCCCCTGCTTCACCACACCAAACACATTAACTGAAGAGTGTTGGGTGGGGAACAAAAACCTTTATTATTCATTAACCAGGTTTACCTCACATTCTCTATGCTCCACCACACAAGTAGTATACTTACCATCTCCAGCTAAAGAGGAAGTATATTCACTCCTGATTTGTCTGAATGTGTATCAATGACTGCTTATTCAGTATACCTCCTAGTTCTAACCTGACACTTTGCTCTGTCTATCCCCATTAGCAGTAAAGTAACATATTGCTGAAAAGCCAGTCAGGACGTACAGCATAGGGTACATGGGAAATGCTATAAAAAATACAAGTTTCATAATAATATTTATTCCTTGCCAGAATCGAACTGTAGCATATGCGCTCCCCCCCCCCCCCAATTAAATTTTACTATAGTAGCCCTTTTAAGTGCATGTGGTGGTTTATATATTACTAGTGTAAAAGCCCGTGTACATGGGCCAAGGTCCGGGTAATGTTAACCCTTTGAGTGCCAGAGCTGTATGCAATGTATTGCTTTCCAATGCTTTGTGTACCCCCTCTGGCACTCATTAGGTTAAGAGGCCGCTACCTCACTGCTCCGCGTGATGCAGTCTTGCATCATCTCACTCACACAATGCAATCATAAGTAGTAGAGACTGCCCGAATACAGGCAGTCTCTACTGAGCATGACTGCATCGTGACAAACATCCTAGTGAATTATATAGGATGTGTTGCTGTGTCTGTAGTCTAACTGTTCAGTATGTGTTACACTCTGCAATTTTACCCTTAACTGCAGAGGACCCCCAGCCATACTAAATATACCTACTTCCTCACCACACCCCACACTTTTTGGGAAGAAAAAAGCCACAGCATTTTATTAAACAAGTAACATAAGAACAGTATGCCTGCCTCCCAGCACACGCCAGGGCGGCACGAAACACCACAACTCCCACGAGTCTCCGCTCCCACTTGGGCCATCAGCCCACAAGTGAGAGACTAACTCCCCAAATCTGTTAGAGCAAATTACTTCTCCAACCATTGGCGAGGACCCACCCCGCCACCGCAGCTCCCCTAACGGGAGCAGCGCCCCACCACAGCCAACGCCTTCTCAATGCCCTCTTGCAACCCCACATTAAATATGTCCAGACTAATAGGGTTGAGTTGAACCCCGTCCCACCGACGGAATAGGGCCAAATTTCGACCCTCTAACTCCCTATGGCGAATCACAACCCCACCAATTCTGAACACAAAATGCAAAACTGCCATATTTAATTTCCTACACTTCTCTAATGCCCTAACGTCCCTAGCCCCCCTCCAGCACAGCCTCGGAACCACCTCCGACCAAACTACTATTACATAATTAAACAGGGCATAAAAACACACTATATCCTGTTTAATAGTGTTGATCAAGTCCATAGTCCTGATCTCACCCAAATCATTGCCGACAGCATACAGTACCAGTATGGTCGGGCCTGAGACTACACTGTGAATATAAAAACACTCTTCCCGTAATTTAGACCAACAAAGCCCCTGAACACCCCTCCACCTAATCCTAGCCACAGACGATCAAAACCCCAAGTTCCTGCCATAGCACCGATCTTCAGCTCACTGCGACGCCCAAAAGATGAATGAGTGGCCCAGGATCCAAACCATGACTGGGGAACAACCTGAAAAAAACAAGAAAGCAAACGAGAGCGAACATATGACCTAAATCTCCCCAACCTCCATCGGCCTATGCCCCTAATCTGACGCTCAGAAAAAGTCTCAGATGCTGCGACGGTGTCGGCATCTATGCAGAAGGAATGAGAAGCAAATTTCCGAGGATTGAGACCTGGCAAAGACAAACCTTTTCTAAAAACCGATTGAAACTGAAAACGGGAGACTGGGAGACCATCCGCGTGAATGAAAAGATGGCCCGGACCCGAGCCCCTAAGATGAAGTTACTCAGACATCACATGGACAGGACAACACGAATCACCTGCGGCGCTCAACACTACCTCCTTCCCCAGCCCTAACTGATCTATCTTACTAACTCGAATCTGGAACTTCACACTCACGAGCAAAATCTCCACATCGGAAAAGTAAAACCCACCCAAACGTCCATCGCCCCTCGACACCACTTCCCCGACTCTAAAAGTGTTGAAAAAAGAAACCACAAAAATTGACTTAAACACTCTTCAAATTGATTCCTACAAACTGCTGACAAAATCCCACATAAACGCGTAAGAATGGACAAGGAGACAGGATGCCTGCCGTCAGGCCCAGCATCCTCCCAACTGGAAAAGAAAAAACAAGACAGCCAAATGGCGGCCAGCCATAGCCGGCCCAACCCGTCGGTCCAAAAGATCCAACAAGTGGGACACTACCGACAGCTCTCTAGATGAGGGAGGCCCTGTCACCGAATATCTGCATACCCATTCTCGCCACACTGGTGAGTAAGAAGATAATATGGCAGGTGCCAAAGAACTGAACGCCAGATCTAGTAGAGGTCTGAATCGAAGCTCCACAAGTGTTCTGGACAGTGAACACCTTCTGCTGCAGCCCTGGGCGCAAGCACACGGAACCTGTCGACTTGGAAAAGAAACAAAGCATCAGCAATAGAATTCTCCAGGCCTGGCACATGCTTCGTCCTAAAACTGATGTTCAACTGCAGGCAGTGCAAAACGAGGAAATGCACCAAAGCCAAAACCGGAAGAGACACTGATGTTTACTTGTTAACCACGTGAACAACGCTGATGTTATCAGTCCAAAATTCGCCCCAAATTTCAACTGCCACGACAATTGGAAACAATTCAAGAAATGTCAAATTACGGATCAAATCAGATTCAGACCAGTCAACAGGCCAACTGGCTGAACACCACTGACCACGAAAACACGTACTAAAACCGAGTGACCTATCAGCGTCCGTGAACATCTCCAAGACTGGACTGTCCACTTCTGCCAACATGTTTGCCGTTCTAATCCGACAAGAACTGTTCCCAAATCGCAAGGTCAGCTCTTAAGCCTGCACCCACCCGAATGTAACGGTGAGGTGCCTTTACCCCTTTTTTCAACCGGCAGCAAAAGGCTTTGCCCATAGGCATCACCATACACACAAAGACCGAATGCCCGATGAGAGACTGCATCTGATTCAAAGTTACCTTCTTAGCAGCACGCACACGGGTAACCAGCGACATCAATGCCTGGAAGACCATCTCCAAAGAATCTATTTCGATTCCAAGGAAAGAGATGACCAACTGGGGACCCACCATCTTGTCTTCCACCAGGGAAACCCAAAATGAGCGTCCACTCCCCGAAAACCAGATAACACTGCACATTCCTCAATCACGAGGACCGACAAAAAGAACATCGTCAAGGTAGTGCAGCACTGAATGAACACCCACCACCTGCCTGAGGAGCCAATCCAAAACCAAACTAAACAATTCAAAATAATAGAAATTGCACAACCCATGGGAAGGCACTTTTCAAAAAAGAAAACTCCATCAAAACAACAACCCAGCAAATGAAAACTATCCGGGTGGACCGGAAGGAGACAAAAAGTGTCCTGGATATCAGATTTTGCCAACATGCATCCCTGATCCGCTGCACGAACAAGGGAAAGCGTGAGATCGAAAGAAGAATATGGAACCCAACTCCTTGTCAATACCATCATTGACTGATTCGATCTTTGGATACCACACGTGATGAATCATCCTGAACTTACCCGGTTCCCTCTTCGGAACCAGGCCCAACGGAGAAACCCAGAAGTTACAGATGGAGGAGAATCAAAGGGTCCTTGCATGCGGCCTAGATTGACTTCCCATAATATTATACCCAGACGAGAGATTCCGAACCCACAGCTGACTTCAAATTGCCAGACATAAAAACGCCCTCAAATGAGACAAACTGGATCCAAACACCATCCCGAAAACAGTCCCAAATAATTGTAGCTTCTGTATGATTGGGGTACCGTTTTAGCCATGGCTCAGTTCTTGCCACGTTCACCGGTGTCTCCACCTTTTTCCCCCATCCTTGACCCCAGGCCTAGTGCCCTGCTTGGACTTCTTGAAGCAGAGGGCCACAGGGTGGGCGTGGCAGATACAGAACGGGCATGGGGAGAAGATGCTGAAGGGCTATAACATGAAGGCGGCCTAGACCTCTGTGGCTGCACTGAAGCCTCTCGCTCCGTAGTAACAGCAACCTCTGCTATACCTGGGGCATTTAACAGCTGCTGGAGAAGTACCTTCCAGCAACTGCATCAGCCAAGCTCCACCGTTCAGTTCGGCGAGCGTCCGAACCTGGTCCAACAGAGCAGTAAGTGCCTCAGGATACATAAATAAAACTATTGATTTTAGAATCAATTCTATTCCCCCTGAGGCTTCTCTGCCACACAAAATGGTGCCCAATACCTCTGGGAGAATGAATTTATACTCAATAGAACCCAGAATCCTCAGGGACAGGGAGCCAATACCCTGTACCTGAAATAAAAATATTTATAAAATATTTTCCCGCTGAACGGGGCTGTCTTGCCCCCTCCCCTTGCACTCCGGTTCAGGGAATTGGGGTGGGGGGGTCTTATCTGTTCTTGAATGTCGCACCCACCTAAGGATGGTGTAAAAGTTTTGCACTAGTTTTACTTCTGGTGTTTAATACTCTAAGCAGATGCATTAACCCTTTTGAGTGCCAGATGGGTATGCAGCACATTGCTTTGCAATTCCTTTCATACCCTTCTGGTACTCACTGGGTTAAAGGGTGTTAGCCATTTTGACTTTTTCCCTGATCTTCCTTGTGGTCAGACTGATAAATATTGTATCTTCAGGCGTATTGTCATTCCTCTCCACTTATTTCCTTACTAGCTGTACATCTGAAGTTAAAGCAGAAAAGCAAATTTCACGAGTTGTTGTACCAAGGGAAAATGCTTATTTGTAACAGAAATTTTCACTGTGAAAGTGCTAAAATAAAACATCAATTTTTGCTGAATTAAAGGATATCTGTATGTGAAAGCATGTGCATTGCTGCATTTACACTCAAGTGGTTCACAGCGCAGGGGATAGTTGAGTGTGAATGGAAATGTTTGTGGCACAGTAGTTGATGTATTTCAGACATGAATCACTATTAAGGCCGTAAGTAATGACATTCAGAGAAGAATACAGCATAAGCGGTTATAACTTTTTCCTTTACTGGTTTAAAGTGGCTGAGTAACTTACTCTAAAAGATGCCTATACTTTTAAACTCTCCAAACTGTTATCAAATGTTTAGTTTTAACCCTTTGGGTGCTATAAGGGTGTCCAAGGCATTGTTTCACAGTGTATTGGACAACCCTCTGGCACTTAATGGTTAAATATTTTAAGTCTTTGTTTTGAATCCTTACCCATGACTCATAGATAAGCTACTTTGAATGCAGTTCCGGCTTGCAAATCTTGAGGACCTCAGTGGAAGGGGGTGGGAGATAGCACATTAACATCAGTATCTGTAAAAGTCAAGCTTTGGAAATAGTTAATTTGTTTAACAGATTAACTTACCTATGCAAGCAAACTGGTATCAGGATCTAACACCCCCCCCCCCCATTATATCTGCAGTTCCTTATATTTAGTGTTATCTGCTGAGCTGTACTCTAGGTCACACCATCTTATAACAAATATTTTGCATTACACATGAATGACTGACCAGGGACACTAGTCTTTATCGAATTGTAAAGAGAAACAAATAGCAGTGGTCTAAACAATAAAAGAAACTTAGTGTATACATGTGATTAGCTGTTTGCAGGACATCTCCTGTTAAACAAATGAATGTCCACTAATTTCTGGGGTAATAAACAGAAGTGCAAAGTTATATAGTAATATTTAAATTTCCAGAATGCTGCAATTCTTTCTTATTGTTGGTAATTCTGCATTCAATATATATAACTTGTGAAATAATATTATGAATTATCCCCGTCATTCTCCTTAAATGTAGATCATCCTTCGAGCCTCGGAGCTGCAAGCGGATGGTGACGTTGGGACACTTGTTTCAGTATACAGAAAACCCTGCCCCCCCCTTCGTCAAGGTGGGGGCATGTTTTTCCATATACTGAATGGAGGACGTTTGTACCTTGTAGCTCTCTGTCCGGGCAAGTGATCGGCCTTCATATTTATTGGCAGGTGTCCTGGATTTGTGAAAAATGGCGTGAGGGGGATAATTCATAATAATATTTAACAAGTTATATAGTGAATGCAGCATTACTAACATAACAGATCTGTTGTATGCACAGTAAGAAAGAATTTCAGCTTTCTGGACATTTAAACATTGCTAGCCCTTTAACAAAGAAAAAAACTCCACTCCGGGAATAAAATCAAATCATATTATAACCTCAAATAAACAGTGGTGATGTATGCGCTTAAGGTAGTGTCTGTTACTGCCTAATGTGTTTTGCATTCAGGTGCCTACTGGTAGGCATATTTGCCCGCCCACAGTGTCCACATATTTAAATAGTACATACCACCAATTATTGAGCTGTAAAGGTCAGCACCAAATGTACACCCTCCAAGATGGAGACCACCAGTATTTTGATGGATTTACATAGTTTGAAGGAAAAAAAAATGCAAGCCCATCAAGTTCAAACCATACCACACTATAAACCAGAAACTGTATAAGCCTTCCCAACTTCAAAATGAATATTGGCTTACCAGAACGTCCTGTAGAAATATATCTAATCTGCTCTTAAATGTGCCCATTGTACCTGCCATTACCACATCCTTGGTCAAAAGAATTCCACAATTTATCAGACCTTACTATACAAAAGATAACAGCCTTTCCTCTGCTGAAGTTGAAACATCCTTTTGTCTGATTGTAAGGGGTGGCCTCTAGTTATTTGATCAGGCCTTGGAATGCAAAGTTCTCACTAGAGATCCCTGTATTGACCTTACATATATGTATGCAGTGTAACAGCATGCCCCTTAGGCATCTTTACATCCATTTATCAGATCAGTTATGTCGCTTTCCTATGAGTAAGTGCCTGAAGCGTGAAATATGTTAAGAGATGTCTGACTCTACCTTAGGTGCTGACCTGCCCACTGTATATCTGCTGGTTATTTTATTTGTTAAGTATGATCCATTTTATTTTTGCTCAAATACAAGGTGTTTTTTTTTTTTCTTTTTCACTTTACTCTTCTGTAGTTCCCCTTTAAGCCAGTGTGTTATAAAGTAACCCGTAACACAGTTAAAAAAAAAAAAAAAAAAAAAAAAAAAATTGCAAACAGTTTTGTTTGTGGAGATAGGTGTGTAGAGATAAAAGGAAAAACAGGGAGTCCATTTACCAAGGTGTTGATATGCTGCTGTTTATGGTGGATCTCACGGAGTTTGGTGGCAGGTGGGCAGCTGAGCCATGCATTGGGAAATAATGCATTGCATATCCATCTGGCAATCAAAGGGTTAAATCAAATGTGTTTAATCAGATCATGCAATGGAAGATTGCTAAAGCAGCTGGATAAATTTGAGTGCTGGGTAAATACTTTGTAATTTCTCTGTTTGCTATATAGCGCAGATGTGAGTTCCAGCGATCTTTCTGTGGCACTGAAAGATACAAAAATACACAAAGAGTGATGGATATAAGAATGCAATGTTGAAGGAAAGTGTATGACTGTTGCTATATGTATATATTAGTAAATGTTCACTGTTACCCTTATGTGTATTAATCAACTGCCATAGTGATCCTCACTCTCCCACTGACATGCTTATGTACACTGTCAATTAGGGAGCCATCTATCATCTTTTAGCGCATAGGTTCTCAAACTTGTTCCTCAAGCCTCATAAACAATGCAGGTTTTCTGGATAGGCTTACTTAACTGTATGTGGCCCTTTCAGAGACATGGGAGGCATCTGGCAGAATTATTGTATCACTGTTTTTGTGTGTTTGTAGTTTCAGAAAATATTCAGTAGCAGCTATTTGTCATTATCATCTGTCTCACTACAAATAGCAGCACCTTACTGCCCTTCACAAACAGTGGAAATAATATGTCTTTACTTCTACACAATGGCCGCTGTTCATTCATCTGGAAATTGTCACAGCTCTCACAAACACCCCTCCCTCCAAAAAATTAATTTATGGCACCATTGTATGCTGAATGCGTTCAGCTGCCCAGGCCTAAACTATTTAACCCTTTGAGAGCCTGAGGGGTACCATTGCGTACCCTTCTGGCACACAGTGTTAAGACCCAGAGGGGAGTGCAGTGTATAGCTTAGCAATTTGTTTCCCACCCTTAAAGTGTTAACAAACCATTTACTTTTAATGTACAACAGTGAAGAAAGGCACATCAAATGTGTACCTGAAAATGCTCATGTTTCTAAAGAGCCCTGGATGTGGGGGGCAGGGTTTTCATTGTTCTCACAGTAAGAATGTTGACCCTTGATGTGAGCTGTCTGGTCTGTGGACTGGATTCCACATCTGAGGAGTAGGGGCTTACACTAGGTAAAAGGGGCGGGAAGGGGAAACTTTATCATTCAATTACTCTTGAACTACAATGCTCACAGTAATGAAATAACACTCTCTACGGCTCAAATACTATGAAGATTAATTGGAGCTGCTGTTTTTTGTGAAATATTACTATCACTTTAAATCTACTCCAAAACGTATTTTTTAAATGCAAATGTAGACTGTGCTACACTGAAACCATTGCATTAATTGTGTTTGTTGCCCTTTGTAATGAAAGATACAAGCTAATGCAAGAAGAGAATGTAAATTAATACCCACTGCTTTTCATAAAGGCAGTGGTGTCTTAGAACATCCCATTTACTGACAATTAAACACTACCACTTTTCATTACCTTTTAAGAATGCTCTGGTAATAGGAGCCTAGGAGCCTTGGAACCATGGGGAAAAGCGGCAAAAGGTTTTACACCTTTTGTAGAATTCAGGTAGTTATCTAATGGATTTGCACCTTTCTGGTTAAGATCGTGGTGCAGCTGGTTTGCTTATAATGACTCCACTTTTCTTTCTTTTTAATGGAAAATATCCGCCGTAATGGACATAACTTTAAGGACTGATTTGAGGATGGTACCTCTTGAACAAAGGCACATGGTCAAAAATTCAAAGGGGCCAGTGGGATTTTCTAGTCCACCATAAGGTAAGTGGGGGATTATTATTATTGCTAGAAAGTGTTACATCGAAATGGACTTTGACAGCAAAAGAGAACCATTTGGCCCATCCAGTCTACCCTTTTTCCTGTCTAATTAAAATAAACAATCTTACATACTTTCCCAAATAACTTACGTTCATTCCATGTAATTCCCTGACAGTATTATCCACTACCATGTCAGCTTGGAGGCAGTTACATGAATCTATCACTCTTTTTGTATAGCGGCACTTATGAACAGTATGTCTGCATTTTCTACTCTTTAAAGGGATAGTAATACTTCCTTTATGGAGGCTAGAATATTGTAGATATTAAATCAAAGCATACATGTCTTTCTTGCAATAACGTTCCTAGTTTGAGTAATCTCGATGTAAAATTTACCCCTCCTGCCCCTTTTAGCTATGTTACTGCTCTATCGGTCAGACTTGGATTCTGGTCTGCAGAGCTGATGGCTCGTCTTCAGAGCCAAAATAGCAGTGCATACACAGAAAATTTTCATGACAACAGTCTACTGTCTTAAAGGGATAGTAATACTTCGTTTTAACTTTATTTTATTTTGTAGGCATTAAAAAAACATGAAGAATGATATAAGTCTTATCTCTCAAACCTTTATGGTTTATGAGATATTCACAAGCAAAGTTTCCCCTCCCGCCCCTTTTACCTAGTGTAAGCCATCTCTTCTCAGATGTGAATCTAGTTGTATGACCAGACAGATAACAGAAGGGGACAATTTTCTTTGTATGAAAACAATGAAAGCCCTTCCCCCTTGACAAGTTTTTCAGCTTTTTCCCTTATCTTAATTGAAGATTGTCCCTCTCTGCAGTCTACCTGGGCACCTCCCTTCTGATCTGGTTGAACGGGGGGGGGATACTTTGTTTGTGAATATCTCTTAAACCATAAAGGTTTGAGAGATAAAACTTATATCGTTCTTCATGTTTTTTTAATGCCTACAAAATAAAATAAAGTTAAAACGAAGTATTACTATCCCTTTAAACTGTGCCCACTGTGTAGACCAGTGGTTCTCAATCTTTTTTTGCTCGGGGCACCCCTAACATGTAATCTTGAATATTCGGGGCACCCCTAACATACTTAATGTACTTTATCAAGGGCATAATGAAGGATATAATGCATAAATATACATTATTATTAGGTCTTATAATCATAATACCATAACTAAACATATTGTGCATAACAATTTCTATAAATCTTTATTTAAAAATCCATTTTTGTTAGTCTTCATAGAAAACATGGGGCACCCTAAGCTGATGTCCGTGGCACACCAGAGTGCCACGGCACCCTGGTTGAGAATCACTGGTGTAGACTGTTGTCATGAAGATTTTCTGTGTATGCACTGCTATTTCGGCTCTGAAGATGAGCAATCCGGTCCGCAGACCAGAATCCAAGTCTGACCAATAGAGCAGTGACATAGCTAAAAGGGGCGGGAAGGGTAAACTTTACATCAAGATTACTCTTAAACTAGGAACGTTGTTGCAAGAAAGACTTATATGCTTTGGCTTATTTATTTAATACCTACAATATTCTGCCCTCCATAAAGGAAGTATTACTAGTGTAGCAGCATTATGAAGCAGTTGTCTTTTGAGCAATCTCCTTACAAAATATTCATAAACATTGGGCCTTGTTTACAGTGACAATGAGGAGTTTATTTTGTAGCAATGTAACTACACAGTAGAGACGACATAAATGTTCCTATTGATTTGAAGAGAAATTTTAACCCCTTGAATGCTAGAGATCCCCAATATATTGCAAAGCAATATGTTGAAAATTTCTTTTGCGTTCAATGGGTTACAACTGCTACTTAAAGGGATAGTAATGTTTCACAATAAAATCAGCTCCAATTAATCTTCATAGTATTTGGACCATGGAGAGTGTTATTTCAGTACTGTCTGAGTTGTAGTTCAAGAGTAATTGAATGGTAAAGTATCCCCCTCCAACTCCTTTTACTGATGTAATACTGCTCACCTCAGAGCAGCACGACTGTCCAGATGGATGGATGGCAGAGAGGGACAATCTTCAGTGATCCTAAAGAAAAACCTGAAAAACATGTCACGGGGGGCAGGGTTTCATTGTTCTCACAATAAGAAGATTGTCCCTTGCCGTGATCTGTCCGGCCAGGAAACCAGATTCCACATCTGAGGTGAGCAGTGTTACACTAGGTAAAAGGGGGCTGAAGGGGGATACTTTATCATTCAATTACTCTTGTATTACAACTCTGACAGTAACACTCTCCATAGCCCAAATACTATGAAGATTAATTGGACCTGCTGTTTTTGTGAAACTTTACTATCTCTTTAAATAAGAGGGAATCTGGGGAGCTTTATTTT
Organism: Rhinophrynus dorsalis; assembly: GCA_037306005.1. Classification (NCBI taxonomy): domain Eukaryota; kingdom Metazoa; phylum Chordata; class Amphibia; order Anura; family Rhinophrynidae; genus Rhinophrynus; species Rhinophrynus dorsalis. The sequence continues at coordinate 396,147,628 of CM074723.1, read as the reverse complement.
TCCCCTATGTTGCAGATGGTTTGCCTCAGAATTGGCTCCATTGGCCCATATTTATTTGGTTAAATGGGAATTATGGTGTAAACCAGCTGCACCACAGAGGACACATACAAATATAAATTCCTATGCTCTCGATTAGAGCTTTTTAACCCCTTGAATTCTAGAGTAGTCTGTAATGCATTGCTTGGAATGCACTGGAGACCCCTAGCATTCAAGGGTTTAAAATCCAGATTTTATTTACACCTTAAGGACCCATGGCGTGCCAGGACCGTCATGGGTAAACGTTCTTTAAGGACCCATGCCTGTCCTGGCACATCATTGAATTCACGGGTCCCCATGCAGCCTGTCGTTAAGTGGTTAAAAGGAATTTTTGATTGCCACCTGTGGTGCAGTTGGTTTACTCCAGAATAACTCCAGCTATAATATGGGCCATTGTGTCTTATGACCTGATATTACCTGTTAGTCTTGCACTTCTCTGCTGGGAGAAGGACAGGGCAAGATTATGGTCCAGACTACAATTAGTCACCATATGAGTTCAATGCATTGAACACCCGTTTAGCACTCAAAGGGTTAAAGTCTAGAGGAGACAATAAATCAGTGAAAGGAGTAGGGCAAAACGATGCTGGAAGAAAATGTTGGACACTATTGCTGGAGAGCACCCATGAAATGAGAGGGGGAACATTACTTCCCTTCATGGTTCTCTGTCTGTGGAACCTGGAGACCTGTGCTCAAAAGAGTACTGGCGTAATTCTGGGGCAAATTAACTGCACCATAGGAGACAAATGCAAACTTCCAGTATTGCCATGGATTTAAATGTGGCTTTTGAATGCAAAAGAGGTCTCTATCGCATTTTGAAACAATGTGTTGGATATATATCTAGCATTCAAGGGTTAAACATTCTTGTTTAATTCAGTGGACACCTGAATTTGTTTCCTGTGGTGTACTTGGTGGGCTCCACGTGACCAGTTTTCCTGCGAATGTAAAACCCATTTTATTTGCCCTTGCCCCTTTGTCTGGGTAGTTGGCCATATGAAATACAGGGAGGATGAAAGCACGACTGGCATTTGCTGAATACTGAGTAATACAGGTTTTTTCATTACAAACCTGCTGATGTATATATGGCTGGGATGGACAAAAGTATAATAAACTTTGGAGCCAGGCAGCATTTTTAGGAGTTTTAGGAGCCAGTAAATGTGTGCATTTACGTAGATTTCTATAAAATATTCCCTAAATCTAGGAGCCAGAAGTAACATTTTAGGAGCTCGGGCTCCCTGGCTCCTGTCATAGAGTTTTGTGATATGTTAATAACTGTTTAAAAACTGAACCACCTTGGAGGCTGGAAAGATTCCCAGTGCATTGTTTTGCAATTAGTTGGCGATCTATCTGGCATCCACTAAGCTCCCTGTATTGCTAAATGTAACATGTAATTATGTTATAATCGTTATACTATTATATATTCAGAGTAAATCTATATATGGTTATGGAGAACGTTCAGGTAAAATCAGATTTAAAGTGATAGTAATACTTTGTTAAAAGTAATTATGAAGGTATTAAAAAAACAAATTAATTGCACACAGTCCTATCTCTCAGATGTCTGTGGTTTGAGAGATCTAAGCTTGCAAAGTTCCCCCTTCCCTCCCTGTGCACTGACGTCTGCTTCTATCTTAGAGGAGGAGATCCTGGTCTGCAGTCCTGCGGCTCTACAGCAGAGCCTTAATCGTGTTAGTTAGATATAAATACTTCATTTTAACGGTCTACAAAGTGTGCCTGGTTGACAAAGTATTACTATCACTTTAAATAAACATGTATGTATAATATGTGTGTGTGTGTCTGTATGTATATATAATATATATAATGAAATATAAATCTGCATGTACATTAGATTCACATTACAAGTAACATTGGTTTCAGTAACCATTTCTTATCCCCAGGCATGATCTATACTTTGGTGAACCAAAGCCTTGTTCCCCTTTTAAATAACCCAATTCAGGCTATTCTTGCTTGAATGTTGTTATGTTCGTCAACGTGTTAATCCTTGCTTCTTCAAATAATAGGTCCTTTGTGGACCTAGTCATGTTGCTTCTCGCCCCATGGAACTCTAACTTGCCCTAATCTGCTTTAATGCAACGTAGAAGAGACAGACGCAGTTTCATTATCCTTCTAAGAATGTATTGTGTGTTTAGGAACGTCTGTGATACTACATCTGCCAAGATTAAGCTATTACCCTTGACAGACATATTGCAGAAGTTAGATGTCCTCTTGATTAATAGTATTATTCTGGTACCGCAGTAGACCACAGAATTGTAACTGAACAGTAAATGAATACAGTGAAGTTAACACATTTGTCATTAGTGAAAAAATCCTCAGAGAGAATACTTCACATCCTACTTTGAGAGTATTTTACATATTATTTTGTACCCATGGGCTTTCACTGGATCCTAAAACTCCCAGTTGGCTTCTAGAAAATGTCTTTATATTTTTGTCCACAAACAAAATTTATTTTCCAGATACGTGGTTATTAATTTTTTTCAATTTAAAGTGTAATTAGTCACATAATTACAGTAAAAGCCTTATAGACAGTGGCTTAATATTAATTGGTGTTTGGGTGACATTGATATATGTGGCTGAAGACTTTGCTAGCTTGACACAAATCAAAATGATTTTATAGTTCTGACTGGTGAATATTACTCTTGCATGGTGTAGGGATAAGCAGTATATGACATTTTCACAAGACTATGTTATTAATTTTAAATTCATAAGTAACACTGTTAAACTTTGGAATGACTAGTGACTCCTTTTCATTAGTACATTGCATTTTCCTAGTGAGTCAAGAACCTTTGATATTTTCCTATTGTTTTTTCTCTGTCGTTCAATACAGGTTACTGGTAACTCCAGGTAGGTGATCCACCCCTTTAATTGTAGGCAGAAACGATTCTAGAATTGTATGCAGGGGGTGGAGCCTACCTTCCCTCCGTGGCTTCAGCTAGCCAACCAGCTCCAGAAAAATTTGCTCCTTGGTGAAGATAACACAGGCAAAAGAACAGTTCTGCTATAGCTTTAGAATTTTTTTTTTTTATTTTTCTGTTAGAAATGGAATACCATCATTAGGTGGATTATCATAACTGACCATGCCCTTAGATGTGGCTAGCTCAGTGACCAGGTGCTTTTTGTGGACCTTAAGCCCTGGGGGGGGAAATCTTGGCTATAAGTTCTTTCCTCAGGAGTTGCCCACCAAGGCTTCTTCTTTAAACATGGTAATCTGAAGACAGAAGATCTGCAGGAAAGGTGAGCAACCCTTTGAGTGCTGCAGGTCCACATGTCCCACAGTGCCCCTCCGCACAGGGGTTTTTAATTTGGAGTTCCTATTGCACACTCCTGCACTCATTGGGTCTGTCTGTATGACTGTTGGTTGTTTGGAGCAGGTTTATGTTGTATGTAATCCTTTAGCTGCTGGTTTTGCATTCATTTGGGGGGTTTTCTAACACTTTTCCTACTGGTTCTGTGTTTTTTCGGTATTCTAACATGTTCTAGTGATGTTTCATGTTTTACACTTTAAATTTTGTAAAACTTGAGTTCACGCGTTTTACCGCATAGGCGCCATTGCTCCATTCACTCTAATGGGACTGTACAGTTTGGGACATATCTCTGCAACCGTTTAACTTAGGGACTTCAGAGAGAGCTCATTTTACTGGTCTGCCCTTGCTCTATCATCCGGTTCATGTTTCTAGTGTGTTGGGGGGCTCAGGGGGCTTCGGGCACTGTTTGGGGTACTTTTCTGGGAAAACTACATTTGCCACGAGCGCTTGCTTCGTGCACTCGTTTCTGATTGGCTCCCATCGCGGCAGCCATTTTGTGCTATTTCCAGACGTGGCTTACATCAACAAGCAGGGCGGCACAAGAAGTCTTACCGCTTGGTTAGAGGTCAAGGCTATTTTGTCCCGGGCAGAAGAACTCGTTCCTGCCATATCAGCACTGCACATTCCTGGCGTAGACCACGTCATGGCGGACTTCCTCAGTTGACACACAGTGGACAGCGGCAAGTGGGAGCTGCACTCAGAGGTATTCAACCTCATTGTTCAGAAATGGGGTCTTTCTTCCATCGACATGATGGCGACAAGACACAACAGGAAGGTTCCTAAGTTCTGCTCTGGATGGAGGGACCCTCTAGCTCTGGTGGTGGATGCAATGTCCATTGCTTGGTTATTCCCTCTGGCCTACATCTTTCCTCTCCTCCCAATGTTGCACAGGGTGTTACGGATCTGTCAGTGGTGGAGCCATTCTGGGTCCCCTGCCTTCCGGATTTTCTTCTACAGGGTTACCTGTGGAAGGAGGATGTTCGTCGTCTTGCCTTGATGGCTTGGAAATTGAATCCTCAATACTGAGGAAGAAAAGGTTTTCTTATGGTGTGGTGGCTACTATGCTCAGTGCCCGCAAACATGTTTTTTCCAAGACCTACCATCGGGTCTGGTCCACCTTCCTGTCTTGGTGTGATGACAAGGACCATTCTCTGGAATTTGATCTGCCTACTATCCTCTCCTTTTTGCAGGACGGTGTGGATAAGGGCCTCAGTTTGAGTTCCTTTAAGGTTCAGACGTCTGCTCTTTGTTTTCTTCCAGAGGTACATTGCCATCCTTCCTGATGTCAAGGTTTTCTTCCAGGGCGTTGCTCATACTCGTCTTGCCTTCAAGATTCCTTCTCCTCCGTGAGATCTTAACTTGGTTTTGTGCGTTCTTCAGCGCCCTCCCTTTGAGTCCTTGGCTACTATTCCTCTATGCCTCTTGACATGGAAAATGGCCTTTCTCCTGGCGATTTGTGTCTGTTCGCCCTGTCACGGAGTTACATGCTCTGTCCTGTAAACCACCCTATTTGGTGTTTCACAAGGACAAGGCGTTGCTTCTCACCTCTCGGTAGTTTCTTCCGAAGGTGGTTTTGGAGTTCCACATCTATCAGAAGATATTGGTGCCCTCTTTCTGCCCTGACCCCCACCTTTGACAAGGAGAGGGATCTCCACTTGTTAGACATGGTGCGTTGTCATAAGTTTTATGTTCATCACACTGAGGCCATCAGGCAATCCGACGTGTTGTTTGTCATTCCTGAGGGTCCTAGGGCAGGAAAACCTGCATCCAAGGTGACTATTGCTTCTTGGATCAAGTCCACTATTCGTAAGGCTTATGAGCTGAGGAAGAAGCCTGTCCCTTTCAAGGTCACTGCTCATTCTGCACGATCTATTGGGGCCTCTTGGGCTTACAAGAATCAGGCCTCTGCTGATCAGTTGTGCAAGGCTGCCACCTGTTCGTCTGTGTACATCTTTTAGAAACATTACCAAGTTGATATACTGGCATCTGCTGATGCTAGCTTTGGGATGAAAATCCTGGAGGCAGTCTTGCCTGTCTAGGATTTTTCTTCGGTTCTTGGTGCTTCCTTCACTTTTGAGTCCCATTGGCTCTACTTCAGTGTTCTGTGTAACAGTTGGGGTGTTGTTACCCCTGTTCAGTGTCCGTTGACACTTCATTGTTTGTTGGGCTATCTCTGATCTGATGGTTCATATCTGCTCTGGTGACTTTGGGGGCCTTACGCCTGGTCCTTGCCTTACTTCCCGCCTCTGGGAAAATCAATAGTTGGACATCCAAGTTACCAGTAACCTGTATTGGATGACAGAGAAAAGAGGATTTTAGTCTTACCTTTTAAATCCTTTTCTCTAGGTCCATACAGGTTACTGGTCTCCCACCCTGTCAAGGGACCATGCTTGGCTGTCCTGTGGCAGACCGTGGGGTCCTTCGGGGTCATGCTCACAGAAGTCTTCTTTCCCTTCACTATCTAGTCAGTAGTTAGTGTCTCAAATCTTTCTGGTTGGCTAGCTGCAGCCAAGGAGGGAAGGTAGGCTCCACTCCCTGCATACAATTCTAAAATTGTTCCTGCCTACAATTAAAGGGGAGGATCCCCTACCCGGAGTTACCAGTAACATGTATGGACTAAGAGAAAAGGATTTAACAGGTCAGACTAAAATCCTTTTATAAGACTCGGGCAGTGGTTCCTATTGGGCGAATAATGGTACATTTGTATTACTCCATCCCCAATACAGTTGTTCTGTTGTACTGGTTTTCCGCCTCGCGTCAGTTTTTTTCCCAGTAACGCGTCACAGCTTAGAGGTTGTGTAACACCAGTCTTGGGAAAACAAGAGCCTTATGCTGTAATGTGCTTTTTATGATTGGATTAAGATTATATGCAGTTGTTTTGTTTAGCAGGGATGGGCTACCAAACTGATAGATGTAGTGGGGACTGCACAGCTGAAAGCTGCTTATTACTACAGAGACCATACATTTGGGTTTTGAGTATCATAACAAAGTGGAGCACACCAACAGTACTGTAGGGGACAAATACAAATTCACCAAATTTCCATTGATTTGAAATGGGGGTTTAGTTTGTCTCAAAAATGCTCAAATTTGCCCTCATGTATAAAACTTGGCCATGTTGCCTATTGGGCTGCACAGGGGATGCAAGATGGACTTGTGTGCACCTTATTTTCATACACCTACAGTAGTCATAATAATCCTATATCAAAATGGCAGCAAAAACAGATATTGCATGTTGCAGTTTGTGTAACATGCCACTGTTATGGATATTTTTGTGTGCCCTAACCCACATAATAACAGTCTTGCTTAATAAAACAAATAACATGCTAGTTGATTTGACATATAGCATTCAATGAGTTAATATTTGTATCTATGTCTTTAACTCATTGCAAAGCGTCAGTGAGTTAAAGAGGTGCTGTTCAGGAGTAACCAACCTGCGCCATAGTAAACAAATGACAATTTTCAAACATTACATTGAGTTGAATGGGACTTTTATCCCCCTTAAATGCTAGAGAAGTCTCCAGAGCATTGTGAGTGAACATGATGGAGATCTATCATTCAAGGAGTAACATTCCCTCATTTACATCTGTTAGAGTTGTCCTCACTATGGTGCAGGTGGTTTGCTCCTGAATTGCTGCTCTTGAGCTTACTGTTTATCTACTGCCTCATGAGTGTGTGAGGAATAAACATTTCCTAAACTTCTATTGGTTTAATGGGGCTTTTACCTGTTTTGGAATCTAGAGAGGAGTTAAAAACACAGCATTAGGCCCTCGTAAATGACTGACCTGCTTGTGGCTATTGTGCAATTTCTGTGCTATTGTGTCAGTCAAAGTGTTAATATCTGTCCCAACATTTGCCTCTCATATCAGTTTTTTTTCACATCCGTTCTCCGTTGCCATAGCTGACAGTGTGTGAGAAATGCAGTGTCACTGCTTTTGTTCCTTATTTGTCCACCTAAGGCACAAAGCTGCATACCAGGATAGCGAGACGTGAAGGTCCGAGTTGTAATTTTGTAAGTTTATCCCTGGTTTCTTCCTTGCATGTTGAGTTATTCGGTAAACGCCTTCAAATGTGCTTGTAAGGTTTAAAGTTAATTCAGGTTGAATGTCCCATAGTCTTAGGAGCCCAAAGAAAATAATACATAACATTTCTCCATCCATGATGTATATGCAATAATATAATGAGACAGACTGGGCTTGCCCCTGGATGGCAATAGGCACTCAAAGGGTTAATGTGAATAATGTTTCATCTGCAAGATAGCTTAGCTTTGGTCTCTCTGAGCATTCCTCTGTGACTACACATCTCTGGAGGATCGGTTCCCAAATGCACAAAGAGCCTATAAGTGGAAGAGGCAGTGCTTTGCACCATTTCTCATTCCTCTAGTCTTTATGTCCATGCAAACCAACAATAGATCTCAGTATTTGCTTGAAAGCAGTTTCATTGAGGGGTTCCTAAAGTTAACATTCGCTCATAGGTGTTTGGAGACTTTTACCTGTGTACATGACCATCTTCACTGGTTCCTAAACCTTCCAGCTGGTTTCTGAATTGTTCTTTTTTTCTGTCTCCAAAGTTCCTCTTATTTTTTTGCCCACCCCTGCCTTCACCCTTTGAGTGCCAGGGGTTTATCCAGCACATTGCAAAGCCCCATCTAGCACACAGAGGGTTAAGTATATACAACCCCATTTCTTTTTAAGAGTTGTTCTGTTAAATCTCAAGAATTTCATTTAACTGTCTCTACATCTCATTGGTCTGGAGCTGATACCAACAACCCTCATTAATTATAACATTGTCGCTGGCTACTTCTTGTTGAAATGGTGGTAGAGGGTCTGGTAAAATTTGTGTTAAGACACTTGAAAATGTTTCCAGCTATGCATGTTAATTGACTTAAAGGGATAGTAACCTCAAAAAAAAAAGTACAGGCGAATTTATAAGTACAATTAAAACATACTTACTGCCCTCATTCCCATCTCTCAAACCGTTATTGTAGAGGATAGGTTTGAGTTACAGGTGTTAACAAAGTCTGTGTCAGAAATAGGTAAGATAAAGGAAAGGTTGGAGTGAGGAACTCATCCCAGGGAGATCAAGAGATCTTCATAAATCTGCTGAAGGGAGTAACGGGACAAGTTTTACGGTGGGAGAGAGAAAAGGATATAAGAAAGTGGTCTTATAAGAGGGAAAGAGGAAACTGTGAAAGCGGGAAGTCAGGATCCAAGCAGTGTCCTGTTTTGTAAGAGGCAGTCAGTCCATTTACAGAGCTCAGATGAGGATGTTTGCTCAGGAACGCATGAAGCCCAAGGGACAGAAGGGTCATCAGTATGATGGTTAAGGTCACCCAGAATAAGGACAAGATTGTCTGTTGAAAGAAAGGAGGAGAGCCAAGATTAGAAATCTGAAAGAAAGCTTGAAGAACAAGAGGAGTTCGAAGTGGCCTGTATTTGACAGTCATGCACATAGACAGAGGGCGATAGTTTAATGTATTTTGTGTGTTTGGATATGTTTACATACATTTTTTTCCCTTTGTGAACTGCATCTTTTTCATTTAGTTGAAGCAATATATATATATATATATATATATATATATATATATATATATATATATATATATAATATTTAGTAGCTATATCTTCATAATACTGGATATCACATGCAGGTTTTGCATGTGCATTTTTATTAACAGTTTGAGTGCCAGAGGGATACGCAACACATTGCACTGTGTTTCTTTGTGTCTAGTGTTTTGGGCTATTGCTTATGAGAGGTTGGGTTACAATTTCATATACTATGTTGCCTAGCCAGTCAGGTAGATTGTAGTAGGGCCTTTTAACCTTTTGAGTGCCAGAGGTGTATGCAACACATTGTGGAATAATGTGTTGCGTACCCCTCTGGCAATCAAAGGGTTAAGGGGTTCCCTTTGAATTGCCCTTCTGTGGTGGATTTTTTCTAAAATAAAATCCTGCCAATGTTGACTGCATTGACTTTTTTTTTTTTTAATGAAATTGTTAAACTGTTTTGTGCCAGTTGTGTTCAATATTTGTTTGCGTGTCTGGATTACATGTATTTAAAGTGGATCTGTCACCTATAGAGAAGTAATGCTCATTAGTTAGAGCATTTAGCGAAAAAGTTGAACATGTAGGGACAGCAAAAATTTCCTCTGGCTCCAGAGAGACTCATAGGGAGATCCCGACATAGCCAACCTCAGGTCAGTGATGTTGGGACTGTGAACTCTGACAGCAGGGGCTGCTATTGGAGCTTAGTGCATGTGACAAACAGCCACATTAACACAGAAACACACACACATGAATATGACCGTGGCTGCATTTCCATATGCAAAAGTGCAGTTGCCAAGCAAAATGGTAAATGTGTGAAAGGCATGGTGGATTTGTGGAGATGTTGGTGGATTGGTGGCACATTTCACAGGGATATGATGATGAAGACACGTTAGTCCATGCTGTTGATTTTCAATTCACACAACTTTGGCACCATATCACTTTTTTAGCTTATTGCATATGGCCCATAATAAATAATAACCTGTTACACAACTCCTGGGCCTTTAATATGACCGTTCCTGACTGATAATGGGGGACAGACTATTTTCTGACCTCCCCTAAGGCTGTAACCTATGGAAGCAATCCAGTTTGTATCCCTGGTAGCTGGTCATTGATAATTGTTAGTAAGATAAGTGGCTTTAGCATTCCTCAGCCTGTGCACTTCTTTCACCCTCTACTCCTTATTTAACATCTCCTCCCTTTTTAAACATTTATTGTTAGTCCGCAGTCTCATACACCATTCGCTTTTACCTCCGTATGTATTTGAGATGCACGTTATTCACTTTCTTTAACCCACTGAGTGACAGAAGGGTACACAGTGCATTGCTTTGCAATGCATTGCATACCCCTCTAGCACTCAAAGGGTTAATCAGAAAAAAACTGAACAGTTTAACTAGAATTCTTGTTTGCATGGTCCACTCACTTTTAAAATGTCTGCACAAATCCTTCACTTATACAAATCCTAATGTTTCCTTTCGTAAACTTGGCAAAATATCTCCATCTGTGCCCCAGTTACAGGACTGTCCTTGTACCATAAAATCTTTATTTCTGCAGGGAAGTACCTGTTGTGGCTTCCAAGAACTAGACTTGGAATGATCACAATTCCCTGGGGGCTACATTGGTTATGGAATTACCTGTGTAAAAGCCCGTGTACACTGGCCAAGGTCTGTGTGCTTTGCAATGCGTTGTGTACCCCTCTGGCACTCAAAGGGTTAAGCGGCCGCTACCTCACTGCTCCACGTGATGCAGTCTTGTGTCGCCTCACGAGATGCAATCTTGCTCAGTAGAGATTGCCAGAACGCTGAGCTTGACTGCTTCTGACAAACATCCTATCAAATTATTATATAGAATATCCCACTGGAGATGTATGAACCTTCTGAGTGTCAGGAGAGTGTGCAGCGCATTGCAATGTTTCTTACTCTGCTGGCTTTCAAAGGGTTAACATAGTTTCCTTATATAAAGGAACAATAAACGTTACATGACATTTCCTGCTGAGTAAAACAAGGACCATTTCACTGCTTCATTCTTTTTATAAACAACCTCACCAAATGATGTCCAGAGGGCAATTCCATGGGACTGCTTGAGTTTTACACTACAGCCTAACATAGAAAGTTATCCGATAATAACCATACAATAGAAGTGATCCATTTAAATACATAGGCATTTTGTCCTTTTTAGTATTTCTTTATTCAACCATTTTCCCTCTAGTTCATTAAGCAAACCCACATAAATTATACACCATTTTTTAATTTTTTTTAAAGAATAAGTAGGGTTTTTATGCCATATTTATGAGTAACTCATTTAACCCCTTAATGACCAGCTGTTGCAGCACACGACTGACTGTTAAGGATCACAGCTAAGGGTCTTTTTTTTTTTTTTTTCTCCCCCCTCACCCTTTTTCTTTTTGCGAATTGGATACCGGGGTCTCTGAGCAGCGCGCAGTCACGGTGAGACACCGGAATTCCATTATGTGCCAGGATTGTCAGTGGTCCTTAAAGGGATAGTAATACTTCAAAATTACTATCCCTTATATTGAAGCCCTCGAAAAACTGACTAAAATGCCACCAGCGGCATCTCTCAAACTTTTATAGTTTGGGAGATAGCCGCTTTTAAACTTCGCTCTCCCCTGCCTCTCCTCTGACGTCAGCGTTCTTGCTGCAGCAGGGAAATCTGGTCCCGGGACCAGCGGAGGCTCTTTAGCAGAGCTGAGATCTCGTTATGGAAGACAAGATCCTTCACTAAAACGGTCTTCTGCGTGTGTTTGGTTACCAAGCACACACAGAAGACCGTTTTAGTGAAGGATCGTTTCTTCTATAACGAGATCTGGCTCTGCTGAAGAGTCTCTGCTTGATTCAAAGAAGGGATTTCCCTGCTGCAGCAAGAACGCTGACGTCAGAGGAGAGGCAAGGGGGAGCGAAGTTTAAAAGCGGCTATCTCGCAAACTATAAAGGTTTGAGAGATGCCGCTGGTGGCATTTAATTTAGATTTTCAAGGGCTTCAATATAAGGGATAGTAATTTTGAAGTATTACTATCCATTTAAGTCCGAACCGGCATGACGATCCTGGCATGTCAATGGTCTTTATGGGGTTAAAAATCTTTCTCTATATTCAATTATTGTATCTTTTAACAGCTGTTGAATGTAAAGTATGAATGTTTGTTCATACCTCCTAAGTGTCCTTTTTTAGGAAGGACAGTCCCTCTGAGACAAATCCCTATGTCCCTCTTTCCTGCCATGGGGTCCCTTGTTTCATGAGATCAGAATGTGTAGTGTGTATATAAGCATCACATTTCTCCACAGCAATAAAATGCTGTGTTTAAAACTCTGTATATTTAATAAACTAGTTGAAGAGCCTGTTACACAGCCCACATTGCCACTGCCAGACGGTCGTAGGGCAGTCATGCACTGTAGAGACTGCCCGCGTCGCAGCTGATACAGAGCTGGATGTTCCACTCTGTATCAGCCTTGTCACAGGCATTCTCTACTGCACATGACTGCAGCACGCGCAGCAGTCTCTACTACGCATGACTGCGTTGTTACACACGTTTTAGCGAATTATTATATAGGATTAATCTGTAAAATAATTTGATCTTGTTCTGAATTATTTAATTACATGAAGAGCTCTCATTCTGTAAACAAAAATTGTTTGTAGTGCTCCATCCACCAGTCCTGCCCCCAGCAACACCATCCTAAACAAAATGCCCCTCTTTGACCCTTTGAATTGTTGGGAGCTGAGTTCTCTGTCTCTCTCTGCCTCACAAATGTTTATGAACATTGCCTTTGTCATGTGGCTCCACTTGCACATGTGATCACATGCGGACCCACCAGAGAATGGGTGAAACTGAATCTCTAGTCCCGAAGCAGTCCATTACAGCTTTTCCACCGAGATAACAGTGCAACAGTCATTAACCCATGACGTGTCAGGACCGCCATCTGTCCTCAAAGGATGATTTCAGTGGCTGTCCTGGCACATCAGTTAAGGGCTTAAGCTTCCTCTTTGGGATACATTACGTACCCCTCTGGTCCTCAATAATTTAAAGGCATAGTAATGTCAAAAAATAAATCCATATAAGATTGTTCCATTTAATTTTTTATAATGCATAATATATTTTTAAGATCATTTACATGCATATCCTTCTTGAAAATCCAGTTAAACGATTCCCCCTCCCTTTTAAATTAAGTTATAACAAGTTCCCTCAGATCCAAAAGCCAGTCGCATGACAGGACTGATCACAACGAGGGACAATATTGTTTGTTTCAGTATAAGGTAAACACTGTCTCCTTGACACAATATTGTCCGTCGTTGTGATCCATCCAGACTGGATTTCGGATCTGAGGGATCTCTTCATGATGTAATGGAAAAGGAGGGAGAGGGAGTCTTTTAACTAGATTTTCTAGAAGGAGATGCAGGTAAATGATTTTAAAAAGATACTATGTATTATAAAAAAATGGAACAATTGTATATTGATTTATTATTTGACATTTCTATCACTTTAAGAGTTCTGCTCAGAAGTTAGTTTTCTAATACCTTATTGCATGGGTGGAAAAATTCCTGGGACATTTTGGGGGTATCTTAAAGGGATAGTAATACTAAAAATTACTATCCCTCATGTTGTAGCCACTAAAAAACTGAGTTAAATGAGACCAGCAGCATCTCTCAAACCATTATGGTTTGAGAGATATTCTCTTTCAAAGTTCCCTCCTTTTGGCTTTTCCCATGACATCAGCGTTCTAGCTGAGAGCAGGGAAGTCCTCTCCTGGGATCAGCAGACGGCTCTGCAGCAGAGCTGAGATCGTGTTACATAGTAATTTAGGTTGAAAAAAAGACTTGCGTCCATCCAGTTCAACCCTTTTCCTATTCCTGTTTACCATCGCTGACCCAAAAGAAGGCATCTGACTCCAAATGGCAATCAGATTTCTCCCTGGATCAACAAGCCCTAACTAAATATTAATCCCAATACTAACGTGCATAGCCCTCTATATTATGCTCTTTTAAATAAGTATCCAGGCCCCTTTTAAAGGCATCTAATGTATTTGATAGCACCACCTCCTCCGGAAGTGCATTCCATACCTTTATTGTCCTTACTGTAAAAAAACCCTTCCGCTGTTGTAGATTAAATCTCCTTTCCTCAAGTCTAAGCGGGTGGCCCCTTGTCCTGTGTACTGTTCTGTTAATGAACAGGTCTTTTGAAAGCCCTTTATATGGGCCTTGAACATATTTATATAGTGTTATCATATCCCCTCTAAGATGCCGTTTCTCTAGTGTGTACAAGTTTAACTTTTCTAGCCTCTCTTCATAACTAAAACTTTTCATTCCCCTTACTAGTTTTGTAGCCGTCTTCTGCACTTTCTCTAGTTCCATAAATGTCCTTCTTCAGAAAGGGCGCCCAGAATTGAACAGCATATTCTAGGTGGGGTCTTACCATGGACCTGTAAAGAGGCATAATTATATCTTCCTCCCTTGAGTCAATACCCCTTTTAATACATGCCAATATCTTATTGGCCTTTGCAGCTGCCAGCTGGCACTGCATGCTACTGCAAAGTCTATTGTCTACCATTACTCCTAAATCCTTTTCATTAGTAGATTTCCCCAGAGAAACACCATTTAAACTATATGTTGCATTTTTATTATTATACCCAAAATACATAACTTTACACTTGTCTATATTGAATCTCATTTGCCTGCCCAGTTACTCAATTTGTCCAAATCCTCTTGTAATGAAGACACATCCAGTTCAGACTTTATTACATTACTTAATTTTGTGTCATCGGAAAACACTGATACATGGCTTCCTATGCCCTCTGGGAGGTCATTAATAAATAAATTAAAAAAGAAGAGGACCCAGAACAGATCCCTGAGGTACTCCACTTATCACGTTTATCCAACTGGAGAACTTGCCATTTACTACCACTCTTTGCATTCTATCTTTCAGCCAATTTCCAATCCACACACAAACATTTTCCCCTAGTCCTATTTCATTCAATTTGTACAGTAACCTCTTATGCGGAACTGTATCAAATGCCTTGGCAAAGTCTAAATAGATGACGTCAACCGCCACTCCCTCATCTATATTATTACTTACTTTTTCATAAAATGCGATCAAGTTCGTTTGACAAGACCTATCTTTCACAAAGCCATGTTGACTATTGCTAATGATATTCCTGTTCCAGCAGAATTCTTGAATAATATTCCCTTAGCAACCTTTCAAACAGCTTCCCTACCACAGATGTCAAGCTTACAGGTCTGTAATTTCCTGGCTGGGACTTTGATCCCTTTTTAAATATGGGCACCACATCTGCTTTACGCCAATCCATGGGCACCATACCAGAAATAAAAGAATCCCTGAAAATCAGATATATCGGTCTGGCCAGGGTCTGGCTTAGCTCTTTAAGTACCCGTGGGTGTATACCATCTGGCCCCGGAGCTTTGTCTACTTTGACACCATTCAATTGTTTTAACACTTTTTCTTGTGTTAGCCAGTCCCATGCTTGCTGTGACTGTTCTGTAAAAGTAGTTTGCAGATTCTTGTCCAATGGGTCTTCCTTGGTAAAAACAGAAGAAAAGAAATTATTTAAAATATCTGCCTTCTCTCTGTCCCCTTTGACCATCTCACCCATTTCAGATAACAAGGACCCAACATTATCAGACTTTAATTTTTTGCCATTTATGTATTTAAAGAATTTTTTTGGGTTGCTTTTGCTCTCCTTAGCAATATTTTTTTTCATTCTCCAGTCTAGCTAATTTAATAGCCTTTTTACAGGTTTTGTTGACATTTTTGTATTCTGCAAATGCCTCTGCTGATCCCTCAGCTTTGTAATGTTTAAATGCCGCTTTCTTGTTATTTATTTCATGGATTACTTTACTGGTTAGCCACATTGGTTTTAATTTGCTTCTTTTGTATTTGTTTCCAACAGGGATAAATTTATATGTGTATTTTTGCAATGTTATTTTGAAGGCATTCCACTTACCTTCTGTGTTTTTTCCTGAAAATATTTTATCCCAGTCAACGAGACCAAGGGATGAATTAAACCTGCTAAAGTTGGCCTTTTTAAAATTCAGTGTTTTGGTGGAACCCATATCAAATTGTTTTTTTGAATTAATCTCAAACGATACCATGTTATGGTCACTATTCCCCAAGTGCTCCCTTATTTGGATGTTAGAGATAAGTTCTTCATTGTCAGTTATTACCAAATCCAGACATGCATTCCCTCTGGTTGAGGTCTGCACTAGTTGTGACAAAAAATTGTCATTCAACAAGTTCAGAAACTTGCTGCTTTTATCAGAGTTAGCTGTTCCATTTTTCCAGTCTATTTCTGGATAATTAAAATCCCCCATAATTATAGTTCTCCCTATTTGGGAAGCCTTTTCTATTTGCATTAATAGCTGTGATTCTTCAAGGTCAGCAATGTTTGGTGGTTTATAACAAACTAGTTGAACAGCCCGTTACACGGGCCACAGTGCCTCTGGCAGCGGGTCGCGTGGCAGTCACGCGCGGTAGAGACTGCCCACGCCCAGCTCTGTATCAGCCGCGGCGCTGGCAGTCTGTAGTGCGCATGACTGCCGCACGCGCAGCAGTGTCTACTGCGCATGTTGTGCATTACACACAACTTAGCGAATTATTATATAGGATACCCACTAATATTTTCTGGGCAGTTTTACCCCCAGTGACTATTTCAACCCACAGGGATTGTTAATAAAAAAGAAATTCTTGACTAAAAAGGTCTTCTACATGTGCTTGGTTTGCAAGGATTTCTTTTTTTATTAATGCGATCTCTGCTCTGCTGCAGAGCCTCTGCCGGTCCTGGGACCAGATTCCCTTGCTGTCAGCTAGAATGTTGAAGTCAGGGGAGAGGGAACTTTGAAAGCGGATATCTCTCAAACCATAAAGCATTGCCCTGTCAGGACCTCTTCTTTGAAGCCAATGGTAAAGTCTTGCGAGGAACGCAAGGTCCTCTCAGGGCAATAGCATAGATTCAATGCGCATAGCTATTTTTTTAGTGACTGGGGAAAACAAGGGTGCATATCATACACAGGCATTCTTGTTTTGTTTTTCCCTAAAATCTTGGGTGTAATGTACCCCTGCATATTATACACAGGAGTGTATTATACTTGAGATTTTACTTTACTTCTTTACTGGTTCCTAACAATCCCCTTTGGCTCCAAATGCTTTACATTTTTTTTTTTTACCCTTGCCTTATTGCTTTTGATACAGTGATCTTACATTGTAAATTCAGGGTTGCTGGATGGGCTGTGTATGGGGAATATGTAATTCCCAGTTGTCAAGGGATGAACTGCTGTTCTGCTGATGCTGTTGCTAAGCTTTGTCTAATTATAGTTAACATGAATTTCCATTGGTCCATCATCTGGGGTTTGTCATGATTTGGCATCTGAGCTGAGCCTGATGGCATCATGCCTGTTGGGGCAACAGTAGATTACAGGGCATAAACAACTTTCTATGCATTTCTAAGTTTGCATTGATGGGCAATTATTTGTTTTATTGAATTGTTAATATTTTCAAAACCTATAAAATACATGGGTGTAACCGAAAATATTAATCAAGGGAAATAAGCCATACTATGGTTTGTAATGTCAAATAGAATATACTTGGTATGGTGTATTTTTGCATTTGTACTGCCCTGCCTATGCCTGTATATTGTGAGATGTGATTATTTGTACATGTATTCTGTTAATTCCTGTCATTTATCTAACCATAAGTTAAAAGTTTTATTTAAAAAAAAAAATTATTAGACTTCATAGATTTAGAAGTAGACATGGGTAAAACATGATAGTTTCTTTTTCAGGCCTGTGACAGGTCTTCCAGACCCCCCCCATCCTATATGATAATTCGCTAAATCGTGTGTAACACCGTGACATGCGCAGTAGACACTGCTGCGCGTGCTGCAGTCATGCGCAGTAGAGACTTCCCGCGCCGTGGCTGATACAGAGCTGGGCGCTCCGAAGGCAGTGGCACTGTGGCCCGTGTAACGGCTCTTCAACTAGTATAGCTATATAGACTGTATCTTATTCTGTATGTATAGAGGCAATGTGAGGCAGTTCTGGGACAAATCAACTACACTATAGGAAACAAATAACTAACCATTGATTTTAAAGATTATGTATTTATTTTTTACCCTTAAAGGGTAAATCTTAATTTATCTTAATTAATCTTCATAGTATTTGGGCCATGGAGAGCGTTATTTCAATACTGTCTGAGTTGTAGTTCAAGAGCAATTGAATATCTCCCTCTAAGTATCCCCCTCCCACCCCTTTTACCTAGTGTAAGCTGCCTCCTCCCCATAAATGTAGAATCTGGTCTCTTGACCGGACAGGTCACAGCAAGGGACGGTCTTCTTACTGTGAGCATAAGAAAAACCCTGCACCCCTTGACAGGTTTTTCAGGTTTTTCCTTATGCTTACTGAAGATTGTCCCTCTCTGTGATCCATCCAGATAGTCTTGCTGCTCTGAGGTGAGCAGTGTTGCGTCAATGAAAGGGATGGGACGGCGATACTTTAGCTTTCAGTTGCTCTTGATCTACAACTGTGAGAGTAATGAAATAACACAATCTGTGACCCAAATACTATGAAGATTAATTAGCGCTGCTTTTATTGTGAACATTTCTATCCCTTTAAATGCTAGACCTGCCTCCAATGGACTGTGAAGCAATATGCTTAAGACATCTAGCATTCAAAGGGTTAAAAGCTCCATTTAAATCCATGGCAATTTTGTGAATTTGTGTATGTCACCTGTGCTTCTTTTTGGCTTGCCCCAGAATTTCTCCACTTTTACTTTATACATAGGCTAGGTTTTGTTAAAAACATTGAAATGACAAAATCTGAAAACACAGGGAACTAAATTTTCCTTGTTGTGATAATAATTTTAATAACTACTGTGAATTTGAAATGGGAGACAGAGGCCCAGTCATAGAGAGACGAAAAAAAAAGTTTGAAAGGGTTACGTTTCACAATAAACTGCTACATGTCACAATCTTGTGAGCAATGACACAGCAGTATAGATTGTTTGAGCAAAGATTACAGTTTTTCATGTCCTTTACTGAACATTGTATTCTCTCGCACATGATTCTGTTTATGGTATATCCCACGGATATTTATGCATGCAGAGCATTTGCAGACCATGCACAGAAAGGTGACTCAAATGCAGAAAACAGGCTAAAAGTTTTTGATTTTCTCTTTGGAAGAGGAAGCAATCAAAATATTGAGACAGAACTTAAAGCGGAACTATCACCTAAAACCAAAGTTTTACCATGCGTTTTAATGTTTAACCCTGACATTAGTGCTGTGTGTGTGTGTTCTTCAAGTCCCAGCTTCCCCTGGGAACGCGTTCATGCTGCCCTTCGAATCTGGATTTCTGTGATGTAGCGTTACATCAAACTCCATTTACAATGCTACTGAGGTTGTATATAGTTGTATTACAGGTTACAACCTCAGTAGCTCTGTAAACAGAGTTTGCTGTAATGCTACATCACAGAAACCCAGCTTCAAAGGGCAGCGTGAACTCGCTCCCTGGGGCAGCTGGGAAGTCCTGAGATGGTACAGGGTACCGTAGAACGAGGAAGTGCCTGATATTGCAGGGCAAATATCTCCACTACCAGGCAACTTGAAGAACACTAACGTCGGGTTAACCATTAAAACTCATGGTAAAACTTTGGTTTTAGGTGATAGCTCTGCTTTAAGTATAGAGGTAAAGTGGAGCAAATCAGCAGCACCATATGGGTCAAAAAGTCCTAAAATTCCACTTGACCTTGCAATGCATTGGAGGCTGTGCTAACATTGAAAGACTTTAAACATGACATTGATTTCAATAGGGAGTTTATTCGTTCTCTATGGCACAGTTAGTTTGCTCTGGGATAGCTCCAGTTTGCATTTATACAAAAGGCCCAACGTCCTTGTATGGTGACATTGTATTCATCCTCCCCTGCAAGATCAGTGTGTGCCCTGTATTTGTTCGTTTTGATCCACAAGTCCTACTGGTATCAGAGTAATAAAGCAGCTGCAGTATAGAAAGGAGTGTTGAGTGGGGGACTATACTCTTGGAGTAAGTGGCTCGTAACCTTTTTTACCAGAGTGGTACACAACGCGTTGCAAAGGCACTCAAAGGGTTATAGGAAGCACTTGCGTATTTTGCATCTGAACCTTGTTACAGTCTGTAGATGGACAGTGACATTTTACTACCATTTTGAATGTTTACATTATTGTAATGGGGTGGGGTCCTCTCTGTGTCTAATCCCATTCAGACTGACAGTGTATTGCAGTGGTCCTTATTCTTTTTGTTCATGGAACTCCCAGCACTCAGTTTTTAGTTTTTGGGGCTCCTTGATATAATTATGAAGGGTACAAAATGTAAGTATGTAGATATTCCTAGGTCTCATGATCAGAGTAACAAAACCAGACATGTAGTGCATAACAGACTCCATAAATAGACATTTGAGACTCGACATTCGTATTTTGTCAGTGTCTCCATAGAATAAGAGGCACTCATTAGATATTTGTTGTACAGCAAAGTGCTTTGTTACCCTGCTTGAGAACCACTGGTCTGCTTACTGTGAATTGTCAAATACAGACATTATAAAGCAGTGGTTCTCAACTCCTGTCCTCAGGACCCACTAACAGGCCAGGATTTGATGATTTCCTTGTTAGAACACAGGTGAGTTAATCAATGTGAATGAGCCTCTGATCACCACACCTGTGCTCTAGCAGAGAAATCCCTAAGTACTGGCCTGTTAGTGGGTACTGAGGGCAGGAGGTGAGAAACACTGTTATAAAGAGACCACTTAATATATATAGGAAACTGCAGATGGATAAAATTATAACGGACTACTGCATAGGTAAGTCCTTCTGTGGAATAAAAAAAATAACTTATTCCATATGTATAATTCCATGTTAATATTTGCTCTTCAGACTACTCTGCCCTTCTCTCATCCAATATCTCAGAGTGGCCTGTTTTGCCAGTTAAATTGAAGCATCCAAATGATGTACTGCTGTCTGTGAACAGTTGCTACCCGCCACTTCTCCCTCATACTGGGGGCAGGGGGCTGCTTCTTGAAAGATTATTTGCTGGAGATAATATGGAGCATTGGGATGAGTGAACAGCATAACATTAATATATTGGGTATAGAGTGGCAGATGTTCAGGAAGAATGGTTTAAATGAAGGTGGGGAGATGGTGTTCATGGGGGAGTAGGGAACTAGGAATTCAATGGAACAACTGTGGTCTTCCAGAGCTACCAGCAGTGCATGTGTTCATGATTTCACCTGAGTAGTGAAGATTTGTACTGAATGTAGCTATCGAGGGACCAGGGTTGGTTACTTACCCATTACAATGTACTTATAAAAATGTCTTTAGAACTTGTAAGCTGAGAATGCAAGTTGCTGTTGAACAGCTGGAGGGACATAGGTTGCCCCTAGACAATAGTACATTACAGTAGTGATTTGGAGTCCTTTAGTAATTGTTTGTGACATAATTATAAAGTGACATCAGCTCTGTAACATGATTCCTTACTCCATGTATTAAATGTAGATTGCATAATCCTATATAATAATTCACTAAAACGTGTGTAACGACCCAGTCATGCACAGTAGAGATTGCTGCGTGTGGTGCAGTCATGTGCAGTAGAGACTGCCCGCGCTGCGGCTGATACAGAGCTGAACTATCCGAAGGATCATCCAGCTCTGTATCAGCCGTGGAGCGGGCAGTCTCTACTGCACATGACTGCCCCGTGACCGGCTGGTAGTGGCACTGTGGTCCGTGTAACGGGCTCTTCAACTAGTATTTTAATATTACAAATGAAATTGGCTAGTGTTAGTATTTTATCTCTACCTCATCACAGCTGCCTCTGACCTGATCTGTTCCCCTGTTTGCATATATGTGTGTGTGTGTTTTATTCAGTAGTTATATCCAGTAATGCAGGTTTGGGGAAATGTGTTCTACTTGGAAGAAAACATACTTGGTGTGGATCCTGTACTTGACACTCTCTTAAATGGTGTCACAAATCTTAAACATGTAGTCTTTGATATGTTTGCCATTATCAGAGATCCTCTGTGGCCTCTAAATGGAACTGGCTTCCTTTTCCTTCTGCCCCTTGCTCCCTTTAACCCCATCCTGCCTGCCGACGTACATGTACGTCCTCACCGGATGTCCCAGGAGGACAGAGGACGTACTTGTACGTCCCGGAAGCCGCTCGCTAGAATGGCAAAAGAAAAAAACCCTGTCGTCAAGTGCCGGCCGCGCGCGCGGATTTGAAAGAGTGGCTTGAGCTGAGTGGGCTTGGGGGATTTAAGCAGCCGGTATCTCCAGAGTAGAAGAAATTTAGAGCAGAATCTCCGTTTTTGCCCCAACAGCAAAAGACACTTTCTAAACTGTTTTAGTGTTTTTATTTGAACAAGAAATGTGGGACAAAACAATATACACAAATATCTCATATTTTTCCCCTTAAAGGGATAGCAGTACTTAAAATGTGTAAACAAAAAAAAATGTTGTAGGCCAGGGTTTATCCCCCTGAGTAAAACAAGGGTACTCCCACTGCTGAAAGGTGTTTTATTCAAAAGTTGTTACAGCTCAAACTTGTTTTTCTTAAGTGAAGTATCTCAGTGGCTGGACATTCTACAGTGGCGCTGTTGCTACACCTTCGTATGGAGATTTATGTTCAACTGACCAGAACTGTCCATAAGTTGGTGCAGCAACAGCA
Organism: Rhinophrynus dorsalis; assembly: GCA_037306005.1. NCBI lineage: Eukaryota > Metazoa > Chordata > Amphibia > Anura > Rhinophrynidae > Rhinophrynus > Rhinophrynus dorsalis. Next base: position 396,125,033 of record CM074723.1, on the reverse strand, counting down.
CCAATGTAAAATTTCAAGCCACTGAGATACTGCACCTAAGAAAAATAAGTTTTGAGCTGTAATTACTTTAGAATAAAACACCTCAGCAGTAGATGTACCCGTATTTTTCTCGAGACAAGTATTACTGTTCCTTTAAAATGCTGCTGTGTCTACCTCATTTGTGTCCTAGGGCAGGGCTGGCAAATTTAGCGTGTGTTTGTGATTCTTTGGCTATCAATGGAACAAGCATGGACTGTCAGAGTAAAGTGTGGCCTGGCTAGAGGGGTCAGATAGTGTATATGGTGATCTGTGACTACAAATTGACAGGGTAACAAGTCTGCTGAGGTCATTTATTGTATGTGGGAATCCCTGATGTCGCTGTTCCTTTAAAGGGTTGAGATAGCTGTATACTGTGGGTGGATTTGCATTCTGTGGTCTTGCTAGAAAGGATCATGTTTGTTTGCATGGACATGCCATTGAGGTGGTATAGAAGATGATATCTTTTGAACCAAGGGTAGAATTTATAGGGAGCCTTAGCATTTTCCCCCCTCTTTCATTTGCTGGGAATTTGTGTTGGGTGCGAGGGGATTGTTTAAAGTTATTTTCTCTGTTGTCCAATACAGTTACTGGTAACTCTGGGTACGCAACCCTTCCTAAGTTAAAGGGGCGGAACAAATCGAGAATTGTATGCAGGGGGTGGAGCCTACCTTCCCTTCTTGGCTGTGGCTAGCCAACCAGCTCCAGTAAGAGTTGTTCCTTGGTGAAGACACAGGCGAGAGAACAGTTCTGCTATAGTTCTAGAATTTTTTTTTTTATTTTTCTGTTAGAAATGGAATACCACCATTAGGTGGATTACCATAACTGACAATGCCCTTAGATGTGGCTAGCTCAGTGACCAGGTGCTTTTTGTGGACCTTAAGCCCTGGGGGGAAAATCTTCGGTTCAAGTTCTTTCCGCAGGAGTTGCCTACCGAGGCTTCTTCTTAATACATGGTAATCTGAAGACAGAAGATCTGCAGGAAAGGTGAGCAACCCTTTGAGTGCTGCTGGTCCACATGTGCCACTCCGCACAGGGGTCTTCCTTTGGAGTTCTTATTGCACACTCCTGCACTCATTGGGTCTATCTGTATGTCTGTTGGGTGTTTTTCAGCAGGTTTATGTGGTAACTTAACCCTTAGCTGCTGGTTTTGCATCTTTTGGGGATGGGGGTTGGGTTATTTACACTTTCCCTACAGGTCTCTTAACATGTTGTAGTGATGTTTCATGTACTTTTATTTTACTTTTTCAACTTTGCAAAATTTAAGTTAAAGGCGCGCTTTACCGCATAGACGCCATTGCTTTATTCACTTCTATTGGACTGCACTGTTTGGAACATATCTCTGCAACCGCTCAACATATCGACTTCAGAGATGGCTCATTTTAATTGTCTGCCCTTGCTTTTTCATCCGGTTAACGTTTCAAGTGTGTTGGGGGGCTCCTGGGGTTCCGGCACTATTGGGGTACTTTTTCTGGGAAAACTACATTTCCCATGAGTGCTTGCTTCGCTCTCCCGATTCTGATTGGCTCCCGCCGCGGCAGCCATTTTGTGCCTTTTCCGGAATGAATATGCTACACAGGGCTTGGACTTTCCTTCTCTCCTTCACCTGCCAGATAAGTGTATTTTAACGTTTTCTGGGCTGGAAACTTTAATCTTACACACTGTAATTGGGTGATTCTATATACTATAAACACACTGTGAGAATGTCTAATCCATTGGAGCTTGGGGCCAGGCCTAAGACTAAGGACGCTGGGGTCTCTGTGTCCCCTATTGCGCATTGCTCCTCATGTCATTCAGGGTTGCCTAGAGAATTCTCAGGTCATTTATGCCCAGCATGTTCTGATGTCCCTGAGTCTCTTCCAGGGACCTCCAGCCATGCATTAAAGCCAGTTTGGGTGCAATAGTTCAAGGCTGCTACTAGGGACCTTCGGTCTCCATTGCAACTCTTTCCATCCCAGTTACAGCGGGTCTTCCATTCATGGCAGACCCCCTCTGCAGTCAAATCTTCCCTGCCTAAACCGCAGGGAGTGCCCGACTTGTCAGATTCCTCTGAGGAGGATCTAGTGGATTCAGACGTTGAGGAATGTTCTGCTGAGGGCTTCTCTCAGTTTTTTGGGGACCCCTTTGAGGCTGATCCTGAGCCCTCGGCTGAGGGCCTGATCAGGACTGTCTTGACTACCATAAATATTCCCTTGGTTCAGGAGGTTTCTTCAGATCACTCTGATGTGTTTCAGGAGCCTATAAAGCCCCTTACTTGTTTTCCAACTAATCCCACTTTTGACAGCCTTGTGTCTGATGAGTGTAAATCTCCAAACAGGAAACATTCAGTTTCCAAGAAATTTGCCAAGCTTTACCCCTTTTCTGAGATGGCGCTTGCTCAGTGGGTTCATCTCCCCCAAAGTGAATGCTCCTATTTCCAGGCTATCTAAATCTACTGCCTTGCCAGTTTCTGATGCCTCCGCTCTGAAAGACTGGACTAACAAGAAGCTTGAGGTTTCCCTGAAGTCCAGCATTCGCTGCGGCATGGATTAAGCGGGCCATTGCGTTCTGCACTGTACAACTCACCCTGGCTGTTGGTCAGGGTGCTCCTACTTTGGATATGTTGCTCCTTCTTGCAAACATTTCTGAGGCCCAGCACTATTTCTGCTTCCTTATTTGATGCCATCCGTTTGGTGGCTAGGGTTTCCACCATGTCTGTGGTTGCCAGAAGAGTTCTTTGGCTCGTGATCTGGTCTGCTGACACTGCTTCCAAGAAAGCCTTGCACTCCTTGCCTTTTCAAGGCACATCATTGTTTGGGCCAGATTTTCAGGATCTGACTAGTGAGGCCACAGGGGGAAAAAGTACACTTTTGCTTTTGGTCCCCAGGAAGAAAACGCCTCTCAAGCTTAATCCGTTTTTCGTTCCTTTCAGACTGAGACACATCCGGCGAACCAGGCTGCTCACTCAGCTCCGCGTGCCTCCTCCAAGCCCAAACAGCAATGGAAGCCCAAGGTCTCCTCCAGGCCCAAGGCTTCCAAACCTCTTTTGGCATGACTCCCAGAACCCAGGTCCCCACTCTGCTGTGGGTGGCCGACTGCGTCACTACTATCATGTCTGGGAGGATTCAGTGGCCGACCCATGGGTTTTACAGGTGGTGGCGGAAGGATACAGGATCCCTTTTGTCTCTCTTCTTCCCTTTCGCTTTTTTCTGTGCATTGGCGCTATCCAGGCCCTTCTGGACAAGGATGTTCTGGAACCTGTTCCAGTTCAGGACAGAGGTGTGGATTTTTACTCAAGCCTCTGTGGTCTCCAAGAAGGACGACGGTTGTCATCCCATTTTAGATTTGAAGGATCTCAATTCCTTTGTGATCAGGACTCCTTATCACCAGGAGTCCCTAAGGACTGTGATTGCTGCTATGTCCCCTGGGGAATTCCTTGCCTCTCTGGATCTTCAGGACGTGTATCTACACATCGTCATTCATCCAGAGAGCTGGCAGTATCTCAGATTTGCCTGCGACCAAGGGCACTTTCAGTTTTCAGCTCTTCCCTTTGGTCTGACTACAGCTCCTCAAGTCTTCAGCTGTCTCCTGGGAGCTTTAGTATCCGTCCTTCATCGGGACAGCATCAGAGTTACTCCATACATGGACGACCTGCTTCTGAAGGGCCCCCTCTGTGGAAATTCTTCATCATCAGGTTCAAGACTGCATTCATGCTCTCACCCAACACTGGTGGATCATCAACATGGACAAGTCGGATCTTATCCCATCCCAGCATTTGGTCTTCCTGGGCCTTCTCTTCGACACTCAGCGGAGCATGGTGTTTCTCACAGACGAGGTAGCTCACCAGGTAGCCCACAGGGTTTCTGCTGTTCTGGCTCAGGATCTAGTTCCAGCCAAGAAGCTGTGCTCTCTAGTAGGGAATTCTTCTCCACCATAGAAGCGGTCCCTTTTGCCATGGCTCACACCAGGAAGCTCCAGAGGTTTGTGATCCAGGTGTGCAGGGGTCAGCCGAACATTCTAAAGAGGTCAGTATCCCTTCCTTTTCACGTGGAACGGAGTATGTCGTGGTGGCTCGACCTCTCCAATCTGCTGAAGGGCGAATCCTTCTTGGTATCCTTCTGGACCACGGTGACGACGGATGCCAGCCTCTCTGGCTGGGGAGCGGTCCTGGGTTGTCTGAGTGCTCAGGGTTGGTTGTCTCCAGAGAAATCTCTCCTTCCCATCAACGTGTTGGACCTTCGGGCTATATTTCATGCCCTTCGTCATTGGGCACCCCAGCTGGAAGACTGCCCAGTCCAGGTACAGTCCGATAGTGTCATGGCCGTGGCTTAAATAAACAAGCAGGGCGGAGCAAGAAGTCTCGCCGCTTGGTTAGAGGTCAAGGCTATTTTGTCCTGGGCAGAAGAACATGTTCCTGCCATATCAGCAGTGCACATTTCCAGCATAGACAGAGTCATGGTGGACTTCCTCAATCAACACACAGTGGACAACAGAGAGTGGGAGCTACACCCAGAGGTGTTCAACCTCTTAGTTCAGTGGGGTCATCCTTACATCGACCTGATGGCAACAAGACACAACCGGGAGGTTCCGAGGTTCTGCTCTCGCTGGAGGGATCCTCTAGCTATACCAGTGGATGCCATGTCCATTCCTTGGTTTTCCTCTGGCTTACATCTTTCCTCCCCTCCCCATGTTGCACTGTGAATTGCGGAAATTGAGACTGGAACGCTATCCAGTCATTCTGATTGCTCCTTACTGGCCTCGATAGGCTTGGCTTCCGGAGTTTCTCGATCTATCAGTGGCGGAGCCATTCCGGGTCCCTTGCCGTCTAGATCTTCTTCTACAGGGTTACCTGTGGAAGGAGGATGTTCATCGGCTAGCTTTGATAGCTTGCAAATTGAATCCTCAATATTGACGAATAAAGGTTTTTCTTCTGGTGTGGTGGCTACTATGCTCAGTGCCCGCAAACCTGTTTCTTCTAAGGCCTACCATTTTGTCTGGTCGACCTTTCTATCTTGGTGTGCTGACAGGGACCCGTTTCAGGAATTTGATCTGCCTACGGTTCTGGTCTTTTTGCAGGACGATGTGGACAAGGGCCTCAGTTTGAGTTCCCTTATGGTTCAGACTTCTGCTGTCTCTGTCTTCTTTCAGAGGTGCATTGCTATACTTCCTGATGTCAAGGTTTTCTTTCAGGGCGTTGTTCATACTCGTCCTGTCATTAAAAATCCCGCTCCTCTGTGGGATCTTAGTTTTGGGCGTTCTTCAGTGCCCTTCCTTTGAGTCCTTGGCTACTATTCCTCTGTGCCTGGCCTTTCTCCTGGTGATCGTTTTCGTTTGCCGTTTCGCAGAGTTACATGCTCCGTCCTGTAAACCACCCTTTTTGGTGTTCCACAAAGACAAGCAGTGCTTCTCACTTCTCAGGAGTTTCTTCCAAAGGTGGTCTCTGAGATCCACATTAATCAGGAGATTGTGGTGCCTTCTTTCTGCCCTGACCCTACCTCTGACAAGGAGAGGGATCTACACTTGTTATATGTGGTGCGTTGTCTCAAGTTTTATGTACATCGATCAGGCAATCTGATGCGTTGTTCGTCTTTCCTGAGGGTCCCAGGGCAAGAAGACCTGCATCCAAGGTGACTGTCGCGTCCTGGATCAAGTCCACTATTCGTAAGACTTACGAGCTGAGGAAGAAGCCTGTTCCCTTTGGGGTCACGGCTCATTCTACTAGATCTATTGGGGCTTCTTGGGCTTACAAGAATCAGGCCTCTGCCGATCAGTTGTGCAAGGCGGCCACTACCATGTTGATGTGCTGGCATCGTCTTGCCTGTCTAGGATCTTCTTCGGTTTTTGGTGATTCCTTCTCTTTTGGAGCCCTGTTGGCTCTAGTTCAGTGTGCTGTGTAACAGTTGGGGTGTTGTACCCCTGTTTAGTGTCCATTGACACTCCATTGTTGTTGGGCTATCTCTGATCTGATGGTTCATATCTGCTCTGGTAACTTTGGGGGCCTTGAGCCTGGTGCTTGCCTTACTTCCCGCCTCTGGGAAACTCAATGGTTGGACATCCCAAAGTTACCAGTAACCTGTATTGGACGACAGAGAAAAGAGGATTTTAGTCTTACCTGTTAAATCCTTTTCTCTTAGTCCATACAGGTTTCTGGTCTCCCACCCTGTCAGGGGACCATGCTTGGCTCTCCTGTGGCAGATTGTGGGGGTCCTTCGGGGTCATGCTCACAGGAGTCTTCTTTCCCTTCCACTACCTAGTCAATAGTTAGTGTCTCAGATCTTTCTGGACCTGGTTGGCTAGCTGCAGCCAAGGAGGGAAGGTAGGCTTCACCCCCTGCATACAATTCTAGAATTGTTCTTGCCTAAATTAAAGGGGCGGATCGCCTACCCAGAGTTACCAGTAACCTGTATGGACTAAGAGAAAAAGATTTAATAGGTAAGACTAAAATCCTTTTATTGTATTTTGAGTGGGGTACTAAAACATGAAATGTGACCACCACAGCCGGGAGATGATCAGGCTTTATTTACCACATATGTGCGGGATACATTTTTAACTCTGTGCCAGCTAAGCATATTGTACATTTAGTCATTCCCTAGTCCACCCTAGACTTAACGACCGGCCGATCGGTGCGTTCAGTTAAGGACCACGTTTCCGGGCTCCCTGAACGGCGTGCAGCCGCGGGGGGAGCCCGGAATTCCATGGCGATCATAGTACATCATGGGTTGTTCAGTCAGATTTACCCATGACGTACTATGACCATCAAGGGTCGTTAAGGGGTTAAGGACTTTGACACCTACATGATGATTTGAAGACTGAAGCAAGTCTGTTCAGACTATATAGGGGAATAGGCAGGCTAGATAGGTACATTCTGTGTTTACGTGGCCTCTTTCACATTGAAAACTGGTGAAAAATAAGAAAGTGAAGAAGAAAATAAATCTCCAGTCACAGTACTCGTCTCTTCGTGTGAGTCATGTTTTTCTTCTTTCTCTGTACTCGTGTAACCCTTTGTGTGCCAGAGAGGTATACAAGGCATTTCAATGCAATTCATTGGCAACGTATCTGGCACTCAAAACGTTAAATCCTCTAAACTGCATCCTTAACCCCTGGAGGGCCAAAGGGGAAGCAATGCACTGGACAACTCTGTGACAATAGAGAGAATGTTTTGACTTCCTCCCCCCATTAACTCTTTGAGTGCCAGAGGGGCACAGAATGCATTTGCAATGCATTCCATACCCCTCTGGCACTCAAAGGGTTAATAAAATCTTCCTTTCCATATCAGCTTAGCTTCCTCTCTTAAGATTTCTGCAAAGACTGAAAACTCATCTCTTTCTCCATATTGCATTGTGGTTTCCACTCCCTACTGTTCCTTCCTCATCAGTTTGTGCTCATTGTGTGATTATTTCTAATGAGCAGGTTGTTAAAACTTTAAATACAATTGTTAATGTAATGAACCGTGTTGGCACCTATGTTTGTTATGTAATAACATCAACACAGGAGAATGATTTAACCCCTTAGATGGAGGATAGCTATCCTTTGGCTCGCCAGCTGTTGCAGGTTGATGGGAATTGTAGTTCTCAACAGCTGGAGAGCCAAAAGTTCACTGCCCTTGCATTAGATGCATGTTAGGGGGGTCTTCTGTGCACTTATTTGAAATGCATTACCATGGGGGTTAATGCCGGTGGGATAGCTCGGTGGTAAATGCTCTGACCGCAGAGCCTGCTAAAACTGCAAGGTTGCAGGTTCGATTCCCGGCAGGGTCAACTCAGCCCTTCATCCTTCCGAGGTCGATAAATGAGTACCATTGATTGGGTAATAATAACGCCTATTATTTCAGCTGCCGATTTGGTTAATTCTGAGGGCGTGTGCTGACAGCGCTTTGAGTCCCACTGGGAGAAAGGCGCTATATAAGTACTAGTTATTATTATTTAAGAGCCATTAGAATTTAATTTAGAGGACTGGAGCTTTGTTTATTTTGTTCGTTAAAGGGGAAATTCCACCTTACTTCAGATTAACATATTTGAAAACTGTATTAGAAACTGCCTACTGTCATGTTAGCCAAAATTCCAGCAGATGTACAGTTTAGGAGATACTCAAACTATTATTTCTAGGCAAAGTGAAAGTGAACGTTTCCTGGTACTTCACAAAGCTTCATATCATATGAAATGTCATTGAGACCTTTACCAGAGGAAATGTCACTGAAAATTCTTCATTAACATATGACACATAACTGATAAATCTAATTATAATATGAAAATGTCATGGGCATGACAATTAACAGACATTAACATATATAAGAATTGTGAATATTTTCTTAACTTTACATTTACTGGTCTTTTGGCTAGCCTAACATCTAGGCAGTTTTTAATTCAGTGTTCAGATATGCAAACTTGAATTAAGTGGAAAGTTTAAACTTTAAAATGTGAAATTTATGTATTACCCTGTAACATAATTTAAAAGTAAGAAAAAAAAATTAAGTAAAACTTACAGAAGCTGTCAACTTCTTTTATGAAAACATATATCATAGGGTACTTCTTGCTGAGTACAATAAAACCACTGTACTCTCTCACTGCTCTCAGTATATTAAAGTTACAAATGTTCAAACTGTCAACAAGTGAGTCACAGCTTCATTACTTGTTGAAAATTTAAATGGTCAGTAAGTTACTATCCCATTCTATGGAGATGTGTTGTCAGTGACTCGCCATACTTATTGAATGCAACTGTAATTACTCTCGAAAGATGTGTCTTCTAGCAGTGTGCATACTCTCGTTTTACTCAACAGGAAAAGCCCTACAAATGTATGTATTTTTTAACAACAACACAAAAAAACACCCGCTCCGAATTTAAAGGAATTGTAATGTTTCATCTAACTTTTTTTTTTATCTCCGGTCTTGACAAATTTGTTTTAACTCCAGGAGCCAGACCAGCTCTACAAAATGGGCAGGGTAAGAAGGCTGGTGGGGCCACTTAGTGTATGTTAGGGGGTCTGGCTACCAATGGGCAAGGGAACAATTCTGGTGGGGTCACTGAGTGTATGGCAAGGAAACAAGGCTGGTGTGGTGGTATCAAATAGTGTATAGCTGCCATGGGGACAGGCTGGGGAGGATTTTATTTACTGTTTTATTATTATTTTGACATTAGTATTACCCCCCCACCTAAGTCAGACCTCGTGGGGTCCCAAGGAGCCCTCCCCCCAGCATTGAGATCCTATTCAGTAGGTTAGATGATCAATGCTGCAACCAGGAAGGTGTTCTATGAATGTCTGGATTCAGTAGTAGGACCTTCAAGTCTCACTTAGGAGGGGTTCCGATGCAACCCCCCCCAATGAGGTAGTTTTTTTTGTTTGTTTGTTTTTACCGCTCAAAATGCAGGATCAAGAGATCCCACACTAGATGCATCATTTTTTATATTCGTGATTGTTTGTTTCTAATTTAGAGTGTTAAAACTCACCCTGCTCTTTTCCTACATGCAGGTCTAGTTTTGCTGGGTGCCAGGTCCCAATTTCTAGTCTCCATGGTGACCTGGCACCTGTAAAATTCTAATTCTTTCTGGTTCACTGTCTTGCCCTCCCTGGGGCCACAGGGTGGTGGAAATCTGTGGCAGGTAGCAAATCACCCCTTGCCAACTCCTGTCAAAATCGTTGATGTATACAATGAATAGATATTTGGGTTTTAAATTTAGTGGTGCACCTTTTCTTCATATCCATGTTGGGCAAAACATATCGGGAAATCTGAAAATGGACATCATTTTATGTGCTAACCAGCAAATTTAGGAGCCAGTGAAGGGGAGCATATATATATAGAAGTATGTAACACCCCCCACAATTTTGGAACCAGAATTTAAGAGGAAACTTGGCTCCTTACGTTTTTTGTACCACTGTTCAATGTATACTACTAGAATACAAAAAAGGTCAAATAAAACTTTGGTATTAAAATAATATATAATCCTCTTGTGAGGGTTGTATACGTTTTAAATGCTCATTGTTTGTATCCCCGTAATTATGGAAACTGTGATGAAGTTCAAACTACTGATCACTAGATTGGCCGTGTTGGGAAGGTCCTCAGTTGTACTTGCAGATAGCATGGTCAAACATAATGGCTCTTCATCGTAGAAATGCAGCTCTTTCAAAGGCTTAAGTGGCGAACATGTAAAGCAGCAAATACTGTTGACTTCATGAGCTCCTTTGATCATTGTTGATGTGCCTTTCCTAAATCCTTGGTGGCTCCATCCTGAAATTCATAACTATAATCTCTATGACAAATGGACATTCTATTCAGAGATTTTTCATTGTTATCGTAGCTGATAACACCAAAAATGTAAGATCTTTATCAAGATGGCAGCTACAAACACACACCCCATAGTTTTACCTGTGGAACACAAAATCCTGCCCAGGCTGTATAAACACAATGACCACATTTGTAATAAAATCACATAAAAGACATCAGGTTCAGCCCCACATCAGCGATCCAGCATGTGAAAAATATTCCCAGTGAGAAATAAAATACAAAAGTGAGATAAAATCAAGAAAGATATTGTACATGATGGGGCTGAACCTGATGTCTTTTATATGATTTTATTACAAATGTTTAAATTGTGTTTATACAGTTTGGGCAGGATTTTGTGTTCCATAGGTGAAAGGGTATATAATATGGGTGCTTGTTTGTAGTTTCCATCTTGATAACGATTCCTGATGCAATCGAAACGTTAATTCACCATTAAACTATCTTTTGTATGTTTAATAGTCTCCTGTGAGTGCTTAGCTATACAGTATTACGATTTATTTAAGCTTAATATTCTCAGCTAATTCTTTGTGCTCAAATAGGGTAAGAGACTCATCGCTCTGAGTGCAGTGTGAGTATATGCTGTTAATTGCAGTGGGTTAATAGTATATATATTTAAAAAATGTTCCATTTACACATGTAAAATGACCATTGATAACAATCATTTTTAATTAATGTGGCAAAAACTGATATTGAGTGTGTTGGTCAAGAGGGGCAAATTGAAATAGGAAGCTATTAAATGAATGTTTTGGAGAGTGTGACTGGCCTCAAGTCACTTCTAAAACTTACTACTGTCACTTAAAATCTTTTTTAACCACTGCTATATTTTAAAACTGACTCTACTGGGTTGTGGTAAACCTGTTGCTTAAAATGAACTGAAATGACTACATTAGACTGGAACTACTCTTGTCCAAATGTTGTTGCACTATACCACACTTCCTACACTATGTAAGACGTCTTGTGGCAAGGTGGTGAATGCAGAATGTGTCATCGCTAACCAACCCAGCTCTGATGTCACTTAAAGACAAAATATGGAGAATCTTATTTACTTGGCAATGCTATGTACATTGGCCTCTTAAAGGGATAGTAATACTTAAAATGTAAAAAAAAAAAAATGTGTTGTAGGGTTTATCCCCCTGAGTAAAGCAAGAGTACTCCCACTGCTGAAAGGTGTTTCATTCAAAAGTTATTCATTTTCAAAGTGTTTTAATTTTTTAGGTTCAATATCACAGTGGCCTGAAATTGTACAGTGGCGCTGTTGCTACATGATCCTATGGGCAGCTCTGTTCCCGGGACCATAAATCTCCATAGGATGGTGTAGCAGCAGCACCACTGTACAATTTCAGGCCACTGTGATATTGCACCTAAAAAATTAAACTTCGAAAATTAATAACTTTTGAATGAAACACCTTTCAGCAGTGGGAGTACTCTTGTTTTACTCTGGGAGATAAACCCTACAACATTTTTTTTTTTTTACATTTTAAGTATTACTATCCCTTTAAACTACTTATGTTTTACCTTGGTAAACTGAATCTGTATATATCAATTGGTGATGTTGTGAGAGCTGTTTCACTGCTTTCTCAAACGTGATAGCTTTGGGTATGGATTTCTCTGTTCAAAGTATGCTTTGTTCCTTGGGGATCGAATAAGGTCATTGTCCATTGTAACTTGCAGTCCATTTTTGTATCCTGTTCATATGAAAACATAAGTTTGTTAGGACTCTTGAAGCTGTCTTATTTGAGGTAGCTGCAAGATCAAAATGTCTGCCTCAACACTGCAGCTTTCATAGTAGTAACTAGGGTTGTACCGATACTAGTATTGGTATCTGTGCCGATACCAGCATTTGCGCGAGTACTTGTACTTGCGCAAATGCGGCCGATGCCAGCACCGATACCCTGTGTCAGGGTCGGTGCTTCAGTGAGGGAGCCCGGGGAGCTGCTCACAATGCTCCCCGGTCACCTCTCTCACTCCTGCAGCGTCAGAGCATTGCCGCGGGTTTCCATGGCAGCGCTCCAACGCTGACCTCTGCCGGGGCTCGTGAGAGAACAGCGAGCACCCGGCAGAGGAGGGTAAGGGAGGCAAGATGGGGCAGCGGGTGCTGAAAGAGGCAGAGAGTGGGATGAAGAGGGAGAAAGAGAGGCAAAAGGAGGAAGGATCAGGAGACAAAAGGAGGGGGGATCAACAGAGAGAGGCAAAAGGGTGGGATCAAGAGTCAAGGAGGGGGAGAAAGAGGGATCAAAACAGAGAGAAAGCCAAGGCAAAAGAAGGGGGCTCAAGAGGGGGAGAATGAAGCAAAAGGTGGGAATCAAGTGGGGGAGAGAGTCAAAAGGGGAGAATCAAGAGGTGGCGTGTGTGTATGTATGTATATATGTATATATATATAATATAATATTTCAAGTACAATTACCTATACTTTTTTTTTGCGGTCATTTGCCAGTTTTCCAAGTACCTAAAGCATATAGGTACTTGGAAAGCTGGCAAATGACCGCAAAAAAAGTATCGGTATCGGTGAGTACTTGAAAAAAGTATAGGTACTCGTACTCTGTCTTCAAAAATCGGTATCGGTGCATCTCTAGTAGTAACCCCTTGGATGTGAAAGGGTATTTCTGTATGAGAGAGAGATTTGCCCTATATTTGAACCACTTTGTATTTTTATTGAAGGAAAAAAAAAAAGGCCAACTGGCCTTTTTCAACAAATGGAGCAATTCTGGGGGCAAACCAGCTGCACCATAGGGAACAAATGAGTGCCACAATTTCCCACATATTTAAATAGTGCTTTTAACCCACCAGATATCACATTACTAGTATAACACTCCGCTAACTGCATTATGTCACATTACTAGCACTATATTAGTAATGTTCAATGTGACATAATGCATTTAGTGGTGTGCTATACTAGTAATGTGACATAATGCATTTAGTGGTATGCTATACTAGTGCTATGACTGTTAAAGGAACCAATAAACACACCAAAAGAGTGTGAAAAACAGACTCAAAAGAAGTCTATAAAATGAAGCACTCAACACAAGATCATAAAGTAAAGATACAAAAAACTTTATTCAGGAAAAAAAATATATACATAAACAAAAGAATAGCTGTCATAACCCTAAAGATTATAAAGCAAAAACATTCAGGGAGACTGATCATGCCCAATTTATACTGAATGAAAACCAGTGAGAGTGATATCAAAGTGAATCTAATCATAAATATATATATATATGATAGTACCTCCTACTCACATACAATTGTAGAAAACCATTGAATAAATAGAATGTACATTATGATTCAATATTATATGTCTAAACATAAAATCCAAAAACTTATATGTTGCAATACTATCCCCAAAGATCTGAGATGTTATTAAATAAATCACTACACAAATACATAAAATGTGAAAAGGACCAATCATAATATGGACAAGAATATATAAATGTAAATATACTTATCTAAAAATATAGAATGAGAATTCAAAAATATGAGATGGGAGGAAAAGGCATAATAGTCACCCCGTCCAGCCCAGTGTGTATCGCCAAGCAACTGACTTTGTCAGGTCATGCCAGGTGCATCAGGGCATGCAAGATGAGTGATGAGAGCATTTTCGACAACTTGGCAGCCAGTGAGTTTGTGTGTTGAAGCACGTGATGTGTCCGACAAGCATGGTGCATCCCATAAGTAATCATATAAGGTAAAGGTTAAATCTTATAAGTCACAGGAAATAGCAGTAGTCCCCACTCGCAGCTGCCATTTGAATTCAAGCACAGAGCTTGTATAGGACATCTCTATCTCCTCTGGTTACATGTAGGGGGCTTCAAGTGGTTTAATTTTGCTTCTTATGAGATTCTGGATTGTGTCTCCATTCTGGAGCAGCACAGTTGAGTGATCAATTTCAGTAAATCTTTTTTTGTTCCGTCCCAGGTCCATCATTTTCTCGGCATGAAATTCGATGCCCTACGAAGGAGGATGTTTCTCCCATAAGACAGGCTTCGGTCTTTGTCACTTCAGGTGTCTTCGGATATATCCTGCAATCGGAGACAGTGCATGTTACGTGGAAGTGTTGGGTTACCTGGACTCTGCTTTGGAGGCACTTCTGTTTGCTTAGTTCCACACGCGTGAATTGCAACTGTACATTCTCTGTCTCATTTGCCTCATTTGTCTCATCAGCATTCCCATCTGACAATGGGATGTCTGTCATCATTCTTCACTGGGTTGTGTTCACCAGAGATGCCAACCTGCTTCCTGGGGTGCTACTACCCTAGGGTTCTTCCTGATGGGCTCAGGGTCTTTGGACCAAGGAGGAGACTTTCTGGCCATTAGTGTTCCAGAGATTTTGGCAATTCATTGTGCTCTGCATCATTGTTCTCAACTCGTTTAAGTGCCAGCCCTTAAGGACCACGTAGATTTTTATTTTTTTAATTGTTTGCCAGTCTGATTCAGGGCTCGCTGAACAGCATGCAGCCGCGTGGGGAGCCCTTGCAGGCCCTCTCCTTAGTTCACATTCCAGGGGTTAAAAAATGAAGTGGCAGATTTTCTCAGTCATCAGTGCCTGGATCCCTGAAATTGGGAGCTCAATCATGTTTAACTTTATCATCCACCTTTAGGGACTATATTACCAAGAGCTTATCAAACAGCTGATTCACTCAAAGGGTTCCATTATCCTCTGCTTTCCTCTGGTACTGTATCCTGATCTGCAGACCTGTAAAATGATGCTGGATACAAGATTTTACTTGTGTATTATAGGCATATGATGTTTGTTCCCAACCCCATGAATATTGGTGTAAGTGGCAGCCATCTAATTTGTCTTTTCATATGCAGACATGTTTTTTATCAATATTAGTATTTGTTAACTACATTATCAAAGATCTGCCCCTACACGCACATACACAAGCACATACATACAACCCCCCCCCCCAGTACCATCAGCATGCTGTCTTTATTTGCACATTCTATCACTACTGTTTTTGTGGTTATCTTGTGTATTGTGAATTAAACTGATCTTAGTATGTGTATGCCTTATCCACACTATTATGTCTTTATGTGTTCTACACTCAACACTTTTTATGTTTCATAACCGTATTGACAGGTCCTCATATTTGAATTGCGTTTACATACCAAGGCACTAGTAGCAATGACAGGAAGTTGGAACTTGAAATGGAACTGGATCAGGCATCAGTAGGTGCAGGCAGAAACTTAATGGTCCAACACTCAGTGGAAGAGAGAGCGTGCACGCTATGTGATGGTGGTTTTTATACCTCATGACAAGCATTGAAAAAAAAAAAAAATTGTTTGGAGTCGGGGAAAGCTTCCCACTCTCACAACAGCACATATGAAAGAGTTCAACTTCTCTTTCCTCTCTCACCACCATGGCTTTTGCATGGGAACATATAAAGAGTGAGCTGGAGGCTAGTAATTAATGTGCAGCCCCCGTACCCTAGAGGGAACATTGGCAGAGTATGAGGTCCTGGGATTCCTAATAGTAACTGTCATATCTGCTTTGACAGACATGACATCCAGGACTGGATGAAGAGGTTTCCTTTTGAAGTAAAGAACAAAGTCAAAATTGAAAGCCGTTGGGATTTTCTGGACATAGTATGGGAAGGGGGATTAGGAGGTGTTAGTTGTCCTTTAAGCAATATTGTACAACAGGGAGAAATAATTTTATTAAAAACATTATATATAACCCATTGAACACTAGTGTTCTCAACCTCTCTAACATTCAAGGGGTTAAAAGTCCAAATAAAATCCATGGGGGTTATGTGTTCCCTGTGATGTAACTGACTTGCCCCAGAAAGACCCCATTCTGTTTTTATACATTGTGTTATCTGTGCTGTCCATCTTCCTTGAACCCAGCGAGAGCTTTATCAGTGATACACACCCACTTGCTGCTACGCCATGCCCTCATTGTGTCTGTTCTTGTTGCCCACTTTGAACCTAGGCAGGGCTTTTCTGTACTGTGATGCATGCCTTTTTTTAAGTTCAGTCTTAGTTAAAGTGTATCTGTTCTGCGTGCCCACTTTAAACTATGCCAAGACTGTATTCCGCATACCCACTTTAATCTTTGCCAGGGCTCAGTTGGATCATTCTGTATGTCTTTTGTTTTGTACCAGGCCTTTGTGTATGTGCTCTTTAAGCCCACCCAGGGTTCATTTTTTTGGTGTTGAATGCCCCCTTTGACTGTAATGGTTGCTCCTATTGAACGCATACAGTGCTTTAATGTGTCTGTACTACATGCTTACTTGCATTACTATACTGACAAAGATTTCTTAATCATTCTGGGACATGGTTGCAAATATTTTATACAATGTTTTAAAGCCCAAAATGAAATAAAGAAAAAACTGTAAAATCTAGGATATAATACCCACCTCTATATAATATACAGGTGTAAATTATACCCAAGATTTGAGGTAAAGATTTAAGCACACATGTATAATACAAATGTGGTGGGGCTAGGGAGAGAAGAGGGGATAGGGATTGAGGGGAGACCAGAGTTTTAATATTTAGAATAATGAACACCTACTTCACGTAAGGTGAAATGGGGTGAAAAAGTTAGGATTATACCCTAAGATTTTACTGTAATAAAATGGATCCACTGGGCAATATAAATTATTATTCATGAACTTTTTAATAGTTCCAAATTTGGTGATAGATTTTATATGACAACTTCTATATTTTATTTGGTTGGGTTTAAAATTTGCTTTTATGACACAGACAGCTTATTGCTGCACATGATGCACCAGAATACAGCACGCATCAACTTGGATGCATTCAGTGCCTGATCTGCACTGCATCAGATTGTTCACATGGGTGACGGTAGAGGTTGTGCTGCATTTCTCAACATACAATAATTGTTTAACTCACATGTGTGTCAGATAGTCATATATTGATGATGTCCACGTGGGCCTGCTATGACATCCATGCTAGAGCAATACAAGAGAGGTTGGTGCAGGAGGTTAGAAAATGAGCAGCTTGTTCAGCGCTATATTGCACTGCTGTTCAAGTTACTTATGATTAAGGCCTATAGGAGAAGAAACCTAGGGACCCTGAAAGCTACAGCATATACTTTTATGTTGTCTACATAAAAGCATCAGCAACCACAAACTCGTGTTTGCAAGATCATAAGATGCACATGTCTGTTATTGTGTGCAGCTATTTAGCTTTCCTTAGTACCATATCGTATCAGGCATTCTGCCTTGCTAAGCAGTTGTGAAATGCAGTATATCCGATTGTGTTGCTTAAACTGGATGATGTAATTTTGTTTGTAGAATTACTTTTAGTACCAGCTCATTGTAAGCTATAACTTAAGTTTATTTTTATTGTTTAAGACATTGTCTTTGTAACACATGCTGTGTTTTGGTCAATTAAAATCTGGTTTCCTTCAAGTTTGTGTAGCGAGGCAGGGATTCCAAGTCCAGAGAACATCAAGCAGGTTCTACTACATTAGATAGAACTTCCCATTAACATTTTAGCCTCTTTGATACTAGAGATGCCGTCAGGATGTTAGAGACAGTTGTAGCATCCATGTGTTTAATCCAAAATGCCGAATCAATCATTGAGTTGTAGCATAATAAAGTTATAGCCCTCAGTGTACTGCATAATAAATTTGATGGGACAACTGAGTTCCAGAGAAGCAGCTGATGATTGAATATGGCTACTGGGAGGTCACACCCATCTACATAGTCAGTGGAATTAGGTAGCCACTGGTAGCTTTGGCCCAGGCAGGAAGTGGTACAAGAATCCTGGGGGTGCTAGTAAACTTAGCACTCTAATTTTATATTGCTGCTACTCCCAAGAGGTGTAATTTATGAGTAAAAAGATTAATTTCAATATAGGTCTCTCTGCCCTCACACATACCCACTTTGGTAGTTGACCTTTGTCAGCCACCTCTGTTTGCCAACCATTGCCAATAATCGGTTAGCAGGTCTGGCATGCAATAGTGTACATTGGGGACCTTTCTATGAATTGCTTTTCGTTTCCCCTGCTTATTTATTTCTTTATTTTGTTTTCCTTTTGTATAGCTGATCATTTCTAATTTTTCTTACTTTTTTTCATCTTGCAGGGCTAAACCTACACAGACCGAAGGGGTCAAATCCAACCCATCAAAGAGACACAGAGATCGTCTAAATACGGAATTGGATAGATTAGCCAGCCTTCTACCATTCCCACAAGACATAATATCGAAACTTGACAAACTGTCCGTACTTAGACTCAGTGTCAGTTATCTCAGGTCAAAGGGTTTCTTTGAAGGTAAGCGAATGGAAAAAATGTCATTGGTATTAAAGAAATACAATGTCCTCAATTTTCTTTATATAATATAACATGTCATGGCATATACAGATTTTGAAAGCAATATGGGCCGTACGTAAAGTAGAAACATAATTAGACAAAAAAATTTAGTTGAACTCTAATACAATATTGTACAATATCGATAATCAAACTTATCATGTTAATTTATTAGTTTTATTACTATTTCCTTTTTTTTTTTTTTTTTTTTTTTTTTTTTTTGAGTTTCATTTGTACAGATTTCTCCTCCGCCGCTCTGTACTGCTTCAGATCCTAGTGTAGAAGGTGTAATTTTCTCGTAAACGACACAATCCCCCCCCCCCCCTTCGATTAGAGCCTAAAGAACTCCGGTAAAAATAATTCTGCAGTTCCTGCCTTATGTGAACTGCCATTAGATTTCACAGCAGATGGACATAGCTGGTTGGGCAATGGCTAGGTGGTGTGAGGCTAAAATTACATTTACAAAAAAACCAAAGTCTCACGGATTATAGGCTCTTACACAAAAATTACAAAACTGAAAAAAATAATAACATTTGTATAGCTCTTTCAGCATGATTATTAAAATAAATTAAACTTTTCTTTATGAAAGTTCCCTTTTATAATAATTTAAAAAGTTGCAGTTATGAAGCAGTCTTCTCCTTGGGGACAAATCAAAATGTCCCCAAATTAAAGACCAGTTTAAATCAATGAAGATGTTTTATTTTTTTCCCTCTTTTCATTTTGTAAGTATGGTCAAATTAATTCTGTGTGTGTGGTGGCATTTTATCATCACAACATTTTTTTTTTTTTTTTTTTTTTTTTTTTTTTTTTTTTTTTTTTTTTTTTTTTTAATTTTCTGAATGCTTCACATTACATTTGACACCCCTTTAGAAACTCATGTTTGCATATTTTAAGACTTAATGCAAAACAAATTATGTTATCTTATTTGCCGAAGTATCCATAGATGCATAGTTTAGGCAATATTAAAGGGATAGTAATGTTAGAAGTAAACTAGATAAATTAGATTGCAGAGTCTTCTTTATAATAAACTAGTGTAAAAGCCCGTGTACATGGGCCAAGGTCCGGGTGATAACCCTTTGGGTGCCAGAGGGGGTACACAATGCATTGCTTTTCAATGCGTTGTGTACCCCTCTGGCACTCAGAGGGTTAAGAGGCCACTACCTCATTGCTCCACACGATGCAGTCTTGCGTCACCTCACTCACGCGATGCAGTCATGAGCAGCAGAGACTTCTCAAATGCAGGCAGTCTCTACTGTGCATGACTGCATCGTGACAAACATCCTAGCAAATTATTAGATAGGATGTAACACAATGCTCTATATTTAGCAGTTTATTTTTGTGTAGTTCAAAATATATTAAACATAGAAGAATCCTCACTCCTGTCCCTTCTGGCCACATCATTCTGAATCTGCAGTCTGGTCTGGATGGATGCAGCGAGGGACAAACTTCAGTATGCAAAGGAAAATCCTGCCCTCCTTAGTCAAGGGGGGGGGGCAGGGATTTCCTTATACTTACTGAAGTTTGTCCCCTGCTGCATCCGTCTGGTCCTGGCAGGCGGCCAGAAGGGGCGGAAGAGCATTCTATATTTAATATCTTTATGAACTACATATTATAACATTACTATTACTTTAATATTTCTATTTCTGAAAAGAAATGTTGAAGCTGGAAAAAAATTATTGTGCAGGTAATTTATGAAGAAATGTCACTCACTACAACAATTCAGCATCATAATTTTTGCCAGAATGGTAACGAGCAGTATAAGGTGTTCTTAACCATCCCAAGTGTTAACATGAGATTTATAACTGTATCCTTACTCATTTATAAATAAGACCTTATGTTATCGTCAGTGACTGACTTAAGGACAATTCTTAAAATTAACCAAAACTGTGTATTATTCATCTCCCCCTTTGACTGCAGCACCATATACTAATGACATTTGTGCTGCATTCGGAGCTTCATTAGCATATGGGGTGCCCCAGTCAGGCCAGCTTACAGAAAAACAGGGACATTCATAAATTCTGGACTCTGCTGGTAGCTCTTGAGGGCTGAGCTTGGACAGCCCTACTCATGAAGACTGAACTTGGACAGCCCTAGCTCATGAAGACTGAACTTGGACAGCCCTAGCTCATGAAGACTGAACTTGGACAGCCCTAGCTCATGAAGACTGAACTTGGACAGCCCTAGCTCATGAAGACTGAACTTGGACAGCCCTAGCTCATGAAAACTGAACATGGACAGCCCTATCTCATGAAGACTGAGCTCATAAAGACTGAACTTGGACAACCCTAGCTCATGAAGACTGAGCTCATGAAGACTGAACTTGGACAGCCCTATCTCATGAAGACTGAGCTCATAAAGACTGAACTTGGACAGCCCTAGCTCATGAAGACTGAACTTGGACAGCCCTAGCTCATGAAGACTGAACTTGGACAGCCCTAGCTCATGAAGACTGAACTTGGACAGCCCTAGCTCATGAAGACTGAACTTGGACAGCCCTAGCTCATGAAGACTGAACTTGGACAGCCCTGTCCTAAACTATACACCTGCTGACCTTTTGGCTAATGTAACACATAAGCAGTTTTGAATGAAGTTTTCAAACATGCAAACTGGAATTCAAAGTGGTGGGTCCAATGGAGATTTTTATTTGTTTTTGTTTTCTTTGAAAACATGACATAAACCATGATCTGTGGTTGCATGCCCATATTAACCTTTTCAGTGCCATAGGGGTGTCCAACAAATTGAGATGTTGAGATAAATTGTGTAAAGTATTTACTTTGTCGTCTGGTAAGTTAAGACTGATTCATCCCTTCTGTTTATTACCAAGTGTAGCCTGAAAGTAATGTGAATAACAGGATGCAAGAGGGGGGTGTGAATTCCTGAGGAAAGTAAAATATAAATGTGCAGTCATATCATCTGGTTTGGAAGGAAGCCTATATTTCTCCCAGTAACAATAGATAGCTTAAAAAAAATAATAATCTGGGTTGGAATGATTTGAAGGTCTTCAATTAACCCATTCCTCCCTACAAGATATAATGTATATTATTGTACTACTTTTTTACTGCAGCTTTCGGGTGTTTTCAGGTTTTATTTTCCTTATACTGTAATGCTTGTTTGTTATTGGTGTGTAAAAATCAATCCTTACTCAGAGCATGGTATTAACCCCTTAACAGTCATAGTACATCAAGGGTCGATCTGACTGAATGGCCCATGACATGCTATGACCATCATGGAGTTCTGGATTCCCCCCCCCCCCCACCTCCCCCCGCGGCTGCACACCGTTCAGGGAGTCTGGAACCGGAAAAAGAAAAAAAAAATGCTCTGTGGTCCTTATGTCGTGGTGCCAATCGCCCGGTCGTTAAGGGGTTAATCTGTGTATAGATACCAAATATCATTGTGCAGTGTGTTCATCAGTGTATATATGCCAAGCATCATTATTCTGAGTTGTGTGTTCAGCAGTGTATAGCTACCTAACATAATTCATATAAAGTAGGGGTGCACCGAAATGAAAATTTTGAACCGAAACCGAAACGTCAGGATGCACTTGGCCGAAAACCGAAACCGAAAATGACTTTAATGCATATTTTAAAACCGTAACCCTGACAAACTGTAGAATAAAAAACTTTACACAGTTAACATGCATCATTGTTATTATTTTACTATGGGGTCTATGCACCTCTCTTTCTCTTCCCTTGTGCCTCTCTTTCTCCCCCCTTGTACTTTCTACCCCTTGTGCCTCTCTTTCTCCCCCCTTGTACTTCTTTCTACCCCTTGTGCCTCTCTTTCTCCCCCCTTGTACTTCTTTCTACCCCTTGTGCCTCTCTTTCTCCCCCCTTGTACCTCTCTTTCTCCCCCTTGTACTTCTTTCTCCCCCTTGTGCCTCTCTTTCTCCCCCTTGTGCTTCTTTCTCCCCCTTGTGCCTCTCTTTCTCCCCCTTGTACTTCTTTCTACCCCTTGTGCCTCTCTTTCTCCCCCATGTACTTCTTTCTCTCCCTTGTGCCTCTTTCTCCCCCTTGTGCCTCACTTTCTCCCCCATGTACTTCTTTATGCCTCTCTTTCTCCTCCTTGTGCCTCTCTTTCTCCCCCTTGTGCCTCTTTCTCCCCCATGTACTTTTCTCTCCCTTGTGCCTCTCTTTCTCCCCCATGTACTTTTCTCTCCCTTGTGCCTCACTTTCTCCCCCATGTACTTTTACCTCTTTCTCCCCCATGTGCCTCTTTCTCCCCCATGTGCCTCTTTCTCCCCCATGTACTTCTTTCTCCCCCATGTGCCTCTTTCTCCCCCATGTACTTCTTTCTACCCCTTATGCCTCTTTCTCCCCCATGTACTTCTTTCTACCCCTTGTGCCTCTCTTTCTCCCCCATGTACTTCTTTCTCCCACTTGTGCATCTCTTTCTCCCCTATGTACTTTCTCCCCCTTTGTACCTCTCTTTCTCCCGGTCCCCTGCGGCTGGCTGGCTCTGAGCTCCCTCCTGCCCGCCCGCATCATCACTCGCCCCTGCGGGCCGTGATGACATACAGACAGAGAAGAGGGCAGAGGCACCGGAAGAGAAGCGCTTGCTGCCAGACAGTAACGATCAGTCTGCTGGCAGCAAGCGCTTCTCTTCCGGTGCCTCTGCCCTCTTCTCTGTCTGTATGTCATCACGGCCCGCAGGGGCGCGTGATGATGCGGGCTGACAAGGATTTTCGGCCATTTTTTTCATTTCGGCTTTTTGCCGAAAAGGCCATTTTCGGCCGAAACATTTCGGCCACCGAAATTTCGGTGCACCCCTAATATAAAGCAATGTGTTCATCAATGTATAAATATTATACATTGTGCAGAGGAGTGTGTGTATAGCTACATATCATTAAAGGGATTGTAATGTCTATATTAAAGTTCTGCTCCAAAGCAATGCGTTGCTTACCACTCTGGTACTCAAAGGGTTAAGCTTTTTATAACACGTAGCGGTATGTTTAAAGCGGAACTACCACCATAATTAAAGTCGCCTTGCAATAATTAGGCAGATGGCGACTAGCTTAATAATTGTTATCTTACCTCTAAGAACTAGACCATTCTAAAGAAATCCTTAATCTTCCGAGACCGGAAGCCAGGCATCAGAGCAGACATCTTGTCTGCACTGTCAGTCCCGGTCTCCCTTCAGAAGCATTGCATTGGCCTGAACCGCACCGAACTACAGAACTAAGTACTTAAAGGGATAGTAATACTTCGTTTTAACTTTATTTTATTTTGTAGTCATTAAAAAAACATGAAGAATGATATAATTCTTATCTCTCAAACCTTTATGGTTTATGAGATATTCACAAGCAAAGTTCCCCTCCCCGCCCCTTTTACCTAGTGTAAGCCATCTCTTCTCAGATGTGAGTCTGGTTGTATGACCAGACAGATAACAGAAGGGGACAATTTTCTTTGTATGAAAACAATGAAAGCCCTTCCCCCCTTGACAAGTTTTACAGCTTTTTCCCTTATTTGAAGATTGTCCCTCTCTGCAGTCTACCTGGGCATCTCTCTTCTGATCTGGTTGAACAGGGGGGGATACTTTGTTTGTGAATATCTCTTAAACCATAAATGTTTCAGAGATAAGACTTATATCATTCTTCATGTTTTTTTAATGCCTACAAAATAAAATAAAGTTAAAACGAAGTATTACTATCCCTTTAACCCCTTAAGGACCGGAGGTTATGGGACATTTCCGTCCCATAACGACCGCATAGGGGCACTTTGGGGCTTGAAAGAGACCGCTCCGATCTTGGAGCGGTCTATTTCATGCCCTATTTTTACTTACAGTGCTCCCGGTAGAGCGCTGTAAGTAAAAAGTACGTGACGTACCATGACCGTCATCGGTCCTTGAGTAGTTCAAGGACCGTGACGGTCCTGGTACGTCAAGGGTCCCTAAGGGGTTAAACATACTGCTACGTGTTCAAAAAAGCTTAAAGAAGACTCGGAGCAGAACTTTAATATAGACATGGGACAGTGTTCACTAGTATAATAAAAGATAAAATTCCTTATGGCTTAAATGGGCTTTAACCCCTTGAATTCTAGAGAGGTCTCCAGGATGTTGTGAAATGTGTTGGCAATCTCTGGAGCATTCCTGGAGTTAAAAAAAGGTCAAACATATTGAAGCCAGACATAATATTCTTTTCACAGCCAGCTTAGGGGATTTAGAAGCCAATAGAGGGATACATACACATATATGTATAGGGGATGGATAAATTGCTGGAATCCGGGAGCCTTGGCTGCTAAATTTTGACTTATATCCCCCAAATTTAAGGTGTTATTTTATATATGCACCTAGGTACATTTTTATTGGCTACTAAAACTCCTAGCTGGCACCTAAAAATTCAGTCTGGATGCATTGTAAAATCCCAGGTATAATGTGCAGTTGTGTATAATAATACCCAAGAGTTTAGGGGAAACAAGAATGCTATGTGTAATACACACCCTTGTTTTCCCTCCCTCTAGCCACAAAAATATATATTTTGTAGCTTCCAATCTAGATATGCTGCCACCTTCCCCTTCCTCTGCTCATACCTCTGGAGGCCGCTGGCTTGCATTCACCTCCTGCTTCCCACACTGCACTGTGTGGACCTGTTAATTAAAGATCATGGTAGTGCTCTTTGAGGAGCTGAAGGTCCTCACAGAGCACTACACTCTTGTGTATAATACGCACCCCCACTTCACATAAGGTGAAAAGAGGCAAAATTGTGCACGTTATACCCATGATTTTAAGGTATATAAAATGTCACCCCTGATGTATATAAAATACCTCCAAAGTAAAGTATTCTGAGCCTGGGTTTGGCTCATGGATGTTTTTTCTCTCCTGGGTTTGAAGACCTTTTAAATCTTTGGGTATTTTCATTTCTCCCCTGTGGTTCAGTTTGTATGCACCAGAATTTTAATGGACCTTATCCACTGTTTCACTATATGCTTTATTATACAGAAGTGGGTGTTCTAGTTAACGTATGCATTTTATTGGCCATAAAAATTATACATTACTTCACCAGCAATACAAAATCATTACCACATTAACTGAGTGCCAAAGGAGGGAAACTTGACCACTCCTATTGCTCAAAGGGTTAAGGTTTGAAACAGAAATGTGTTTCCAAGAAGGCCAAGGAGCCATTTTCTATCTATATCCTGCAGCTCCTCCACATTTTAATTTAGAATCAGCTGCCTGGTAGCTGCAGCCTCCAGAGGATATATGACCTGGTTTTCTTTCTCCTGCTGCTAGCTGTGAGGCAGGCTGGTGGTGTTTCATATGCTTTGAAGTCCAGTCCAAATATTTATCAACGAAAGCTTCATTTCTTGTTGGTATTATTTAAAATCATTATTGATTAGAAGGTTTTCTCTTGTAAATTGCAAAAGGGGTACTCTAACTGCTATACCATCATTTATCATATGTTTATCAAATGAACATCTGATGCCAGGGTTAGTTTATGACTGAGGCTTTACAATATCCCTGTCGGAAATCACTGCACAAGCTCTATAATTGTGCAAGCTGGCATGTGCTACACATAATGGCTTTATATCCGACCGAGTCATATTTTATGGATAGCAAGTAATGCAAGAGAAACTATTACAAAAATGCATGTTTATTGGGCTGGAAATTTTACCAGTCAACTTTGGGGTGGAAAAATAATTCAGTGTATTATTAACTGTGTACTGCTATGACATAACATTTGGGGACTTATGCAGAATGCAAAATATGAACCACTAACCACAGCATAGAAGACAAATCAAAATCCATATTTGAAACCTTTAAATTTTAGATAGGTTTGTTATGCATTTCTGTGTAGTGGGCAATGTTAGTTCCTGCTGTAGTGCAGTTGTTTTACTCAAGAATTGCTAGTCTTTTGCTTTCTGCATAAAGCTCTTGGGGCATTAATGAGTTACCCCCTGAGACTGTTGAAACATTTTTTCAGTCCATACATATATATGTTTATATGCATTTGTTCGACTTGTGGTACAGTTGAACTTTTGACTGCTGTGTCAGGAGAAACCTGAGATGTTTGCATAGTAGCAAATATCAATATCTAAACAACCACAATTACTAATTTTTAAATCTGAACTAGTCAGGTTACTGACCTTTTCCCTGCAAATTTTTGAACATCTGTATTCAATCTGTCAATGCTTTCATTTTCCATCACATGAAGACCTGTTGACATATTGATTCAATATTTTTATACCTGTAAGAATTAAAGGAGTAACTTCAAAAAGCAGAGAGAAGTTTCAGTGCTCTGGGGAAAAAATGTGAAATTACATGTGATGCTTTTCAGGAGGCGGGGGATGCCATTTATTTTGTACTTTACACTTCCTGGTCAGGAGGTTACAGCACAATAAAAGGAAAATGGCTTCTCTGAGCCTTCTGCAAAATTGCACATACAATATGATAGATTTTGTTCTCTCAGGGTATGGAAACTTTTATTTCTATATCTGAGTGTTAAAGCATAACATTTCATATAATTGCACATTCTAGCACTGGTGTTTTAAACCAGTTGATTGTAACATTTATTTGAAAGTTTCTGAATTAGTTTTATTTTATTTATTAACACATGGCTAACTGTAATGTACATGGGAGGTATAATGGGAAAACCAGTGAGTCAGACCCTTGAGGGACTAGGGTTGGCTTCCAGTGAATTGTGTTGTCATTGCAATGGTTGTATTCTGGCTGTATCTGCACGTAAACTGTACTCTGGAAATTATTTACTTTTCAGTTGACCACAGCAAACATACAATATGTCTTGGTTCATAATCTTTCCAGACTGCTGAGGTTACTTCATCAGATATGTCTGTGCCTTGTTACATTAGGATTTCATCAGTATTTGTACTCCCAGAACATTCATTTCCTTCCATGTTTATCTGATAGTAGCTAATTGATTTAGGGCCTGGCTTACACTTGCAGGTGTTGCCTGAACTATTTTATGCTAAAAAGACCTATTATCTTGTACTCGTCTCAGAATTCACTATATTATTTGTGGACTAGAAGACATATTAACTCTTTGAGTGCCAGAAAGGTATCAAATGCATTGCGATGCAATGCGTTGGAATCTTCTCCGGCACTCAAAGGGTTAAGCCTTTTTATGCAGCCGCATAGCTTTGTTTAAAAATACCACAGAATGCCTTGCTAGAGGAGCACTTTGTGCAGTGAACCGGAAATACGGAGTGATTGTATCTTGGGAATGCTTTTATAAAGAAGGAAAGAATGGTATGGCGTTATTGGCCTCACTGCACAATACTATTGCATTCTTCACAATCAACCTAGTGCTCAGAGAGAGTCTCACTGAAGCATCATAAGATATGAAAAATCTAGGCAAACTCATATGAGTTATTGAACTCTGGCAGTGAGCTTTTTTGTATATTTTTCCCTCTCTGTATAGAAGTCATAACAGAGAATAGTTTAACATTCTTTTTCATAAAGAAAATGCTAGTTGTGGCATGTTCATGATCATCGCCTCATCCGAAGCTTTTAGTTGCATCTCAAGGGTTCGTAAAGTGCTAGCTATATAATCAGTTTGTGTGTTTGATGTACTTCTCTCTCTCTCACTTAACCACTTGATTACCAAAGGGATAGGTACTTTGTCATAGAAAGAAAAATGCTTGTTTTGGCAGCAATTCTTTTGTAACAGAGTACAGTAAAACACTTTTTATAAGAACAGAATTCAAGAAAGTGGCACATTGGCTATAATGCAGTGTACTTTTGGTGGAAAAAAATTAGCATCAATGTTGCAGAATGTAGCATTTTTTTTTATGAAGTGGTAAACATGAATGCTGCTAAAATGTCTACCATTATGTGAGAGGATTAGTGATTGCGCCTAATTCAGCAAAGCTGTTATGACAATTTTGCATACATCTGGCTAAATGGGGCTTTAACTTAGGAGCATTCGTTTTTCAGCGTCAAGGCGTTTGTGTTGTATGAAAACACGAGCAATTACTAACATTTATGGCTCTCACATAATGGCTAATGCTTTACTTCCTTGCATTCCTCCTCCCTTTGAGCCATATGCAGAAAGCAAACTCATGAACTGAAGCATTTGGATAAAAGTTACAATTTCCATTGAATTAAATTAGGTTTAACCCTTTGAGCGATAGAGAGGTTGTCGGTGCATTACAAAGCAATGCGGTTGAGACCTTTTGCATTCATGAGATTAAAAGCCACATTTCATGCAAAAAGAATGTAGGGATATGTCATTTACCCCCAATGCTGCAGCCGGTATGCTCCATAATTGCTTGTCTGTTGCCTTTTTTTGTGCTTTGTTAACCCTTTGAGTGCCAGAGGGGTATGCAAAGCAATGTATTCCATACCCCACTGGCATTTAAAGGGTTAAAGGACAAGTAACACAAGGATAGTGCCTCACTGGCAGGGGAAGCACACTGGCCAGCTGGGGTGCTGTGGCAATTTGTTATACTGCAGGCATCCATTAGGTTCAGATATTTCCCTGGATCAACATTCTATCGGCTTTTGATGCCAACTGTCATAATTCTCAATATTATTTTGTGCTAGATAGGTAACCATTACTTTTTTTAAGCAATTACAGTATCACCCCAGAGCCCTGGCTTCTAACATTTTATTTATAACTCCTTTAATATGGGGGGATATTTTATATATGTGCCTATGTACATTTTCTTTGACTCATAAAACTCCTAGCTGGCTCCTAAAAAATTTAGTCCGGATGTACCGTAAAATCTCAGGTATAATACACAGTTGTGTATAATACGTGCTTGTATATAATAGTATCTGAGGCAAAGAATTCCATACCCTTACTGTCAATACTGTAAAAAAAAAATCAAAAACGTTTTTTCCTCTGATCTTAATGGATGACTTCAGGGGTACAATATATATATTTTTTTTTAATAAAACTAATCTGCTTCCAGCTTTTATCTACTTCCTTCCGATTAAAAACAGCAGCCTTGTGACAGCTTTTGGCTTTAGCTCTCCCCCTAAAGCCCCGTTGAGCCCTTACTCTCATGAAATCTTAGGATAGAAGACCTTTGGTTTCTCTTGAACTGGTTCTTCTCACTTTAGAGTATTTATTAAACCATTGTGATGTGTTTGATACCTCTCTGGCACTAGTCATTAACGCCTAAAGCTTTTTCAGTTTGAGGTGCTGAGAATAAAAAAAACAAGATTTTTTGATAGAGTTATTGTTTCTCTTATTATTAAATATATATTTTTTTAATTTTGGAGCCGTTTTTTATCTTTTTTTATTTGGTTCATTTTGGACATAGTTTGGACACTGTCCGGGCACTTATACCCGAACGGAGACGGGTTTATTTTCTCCGTATGTGTTTGAGTCAGTAATTCAGCTGACCAGTATACTTGTGAGTATCCATTTATAATCTTCTTCCTCCGTTTATCTGGAATATACTACACTATTGGGCGCCCCCTTGTTTCCTACAGTGGTTCCTAAAACAAAAAAAAAAACTTTGTTTAAGGAGCTATTAATTAAAATATAATTACCATAAATCATTAACTTCCATGAAAAGATTGAAAAGCGATACATGCTTGATACATTATAAAAGGGGATCTGTCATATGGACAAGTAATACGTATCCATTTTCCGGGGTCTCCAGATCCTCAAAAAGGGCTGTGTTATGTTTAAGGACAATGGGATTTTTTTTTTTCCCCCCAGCAATCGATTTAGGGCTCCCCAAACGCCGTGCAGCCCTGAATTCGATGACTTGCGAGGACCATCATGGGTACTTAAGACAAGTTCAACCATGATGGTCCTGTTGACGTTTTAACCCTTTGCCTACCAGATGAGTGCCCAACACATTGCAAGCCAATGCACTGGACACCCCTCTAGCACTCAAAGGGTTAAGGATATACATGCACAAGTATGTTGATTTTGTCTCCCTTAGAGAAATTCAGCAGTGTTCCAGTATAAATAGCCTTATAGTCTGACCTTTATTCTATAGCCAAGGACAGTGGTTGAGAAATGCTACTGCTACTATACCAAGTCAGATAAAGAGGTGCAATTGTGAAGCTAAAGTAACTCAAACATAGGGGAAAAAATAACAATTCATATTTACTGAAATCGGACGTTTAGCCATTTGAACCATAGGGGTGTTTCTGATTTATTGTAAAACAATGGCCTTGAAGACTTGTAGCATTCAGAAGGTTATATAAGCCCTATTTCAGCCAGTGGGAATCTTGGGAATTACTTTCCTGCTATCGTGCAGTTAGTTTTACCAAAATGACTCTTCTTTCACTTCCTAAATATGGCTCTGAATATTTTGCACCACTATTTTATATTGTTCACCCCATAATTGTAATATATAGATATCTGCAAAATAGCTTCTCCAGATTTTTTTTAAACATGGCATTGACTTTCTCACTTTATTTTGATAATTTAGACATTCACAGGTTTATCACAAATGAAACAGGGCAGCTATGGGTCAGTAGACTAATCTCTTCTGAAGTAAAAACTGCTAAAGTTACAACATGAAAAGGTACTTAGCAGCCATTTCTATGGCCTCCTATACCGTTATCTTAACAGAAACTGAAAATCCCCCGTGCATTTTCCAAAATTTGACTGTATGAAAGCCACATGTTCAGCTGTTTAATGACACCATCGAAGAGAGAAAATAGCATTGTAAAATACTGAAAAGGGTTCTTTCAATTAAAAATCTGGAATTTTGAAAATATTTCTACACTGGCTCCTTTACTTATATAGACACAGTGGCCCATTTGTATAAAAGCCAGCTGGAGTTATCCTATATAATAATTTGCTAGGATGTTTGTCAGAAGCCATCATGTGCATAGAGACTGCCCAAATGCACAGAATGCTGGGAGGTGTAGGAATGCTGGGAGTTCTGTGCTGGGAGCATTCTGTGCAGAATGCTGGGAGTTCTGTGCTGGGAGCATTCTGTGCAGAATGCTGGGAGTTCTGTGCTGGGAGCATTCTGTGCAGAATGCTGGGAGTTCTGTGCTGGGAGCATTCTGTGCAGAATGCTGGGAGTTCTGTGCTGGGAGCATTCTGTGCAGAATGCTGGGAGTTCTGTGCTGGGAGCATTCTGTGCAGAATGCTGGGAGTTCTGTGCTGGGAACATTCTGTGCAGAATGCTGGGAGTTCTGTGCTGGGAGCATTCTGTGCAGAATGCTGGGAGTTCTGTGCTGGGAGCATTCTGTGCAGAATGCTGGGAGTTCTGTGCTGGGAGCATTCTGTGCAGAATGCTGGGAGTACTGTGCTGGGAGCATTCTGTGCTTTCGGGCAGTCTCTACAGTACATGACTGCGTCGGCGGCAGGACGCAGAGCAGGACCGGCCTCTTAAACCTTTGACTGCCAGAGGGGTACGCAACTCACTGTAAAGCAATACGTTGCGTACCCCTCTGGCACTCAAAGGGTTAACATCGCCTGGACCTTGGCCCGTGTACACGGGCTTTTACACTAGTTCTGATATAAACCAACTGCACCAAAGGGGACAAATAACAATTGCTGTTAAATTCAATTTGTCATTTGACCCCTTGAAGACCTCTTTGGCATTCAGGAGGTTAAATATCTATTTGTGTGCATGGTAAATTAAGAATTTTTATTTGTCCCCTATGATGCAGTTGGTTTACTCCAAAATAACCCCAGCTTTTATAAATATGGGCCAGTGTAACTTATATCTAAAGGCAGATGGGCAATTCTGCCACAAACAGACTTCACCATAAAGTATATGTACTCCCAAAATGTGCATTTATTTTAAGGTGTTTTCCATTATTTTTAAATATTAGTCTATAATGCATCTTTAGCCCCATAATATTTGACCCATTTGGTACACTTGGTGTGCCAATAATTTTTCAGTTTTCCAAGCTAGAAACTATGAATGTGGAATCACTATACACTAACATTCCACATAAAGACAGCATCGCAACCTGAAAAGTATTCATAGAGCAAGAGGGCTTATCCACAGTAAATGTAACCCAGCTAATACACTTTATACTAACATGCAATTATTTCACATAACGAAATACTGATAGTGCCATGGGAATGCAAATGGCGCCACAATACTCCAGCATGTTAATTGCAAATTGGAGGAGGAGTTCTTGTGCACGTGTCTAACAAATCCTTTGGTCTATGCTGCATAGATGATATCCTAATCATTTGGACTTCCAGCAAAGATTAACATTTGTCATTTCATGAAAAATTACAGTGCCTTCCATCCCATCATTAACCTCAAACTCAGCCATTCACCCACACAAATTAACTTTCTGGATACAACAATCAGTATTACTAACAACTCCAGATGAACATCTCTGTACCTCAAACCAACAGACAGGCCTAATTATCTCAGAAATTACAGTTTCCATCCTAGACGCACAAACTCTGTTTACTGCCAGACCCTATGTTCTAACCATGTATGCGCTGAGACTTCTGAGAGAGATACACATCTTAAAAATATCAGGAGAGATTTAGACAGTCATGGATATAATGCCATGGTCACAGACATTCAGATTCAGAGAGCCACCAGTGTACCTACAAGAAATGTAGGTACAAACCCCTGGAAGAGTACAGAGTGCCATTAGTAGTCCCCTACAACCCACAGCTTGAAGTACTGCACAAAATTTCAAAAGAGCACCAAGCAATACTTGGCAGATTAAAAACAATATTGCCAAGACCCCCACTCCTCTCCTATAAACAGTCCCACAACCTGAAATGGCTGGGGGTGAAGAGCTTCCTTAAGAATGCAACAGAGAATTGTACTTTCCACGTCTCTTGTAGACAGGGAAATCTGTGCACACACATTTACCACTGATAAGATTCCCATACCACATTCCTCAAGGGCAAATTCTCCTGTGGCTCATCTAATGTGGTCTACCTAATCATGTATGTGAAATGTCCCCAAACTGGACTATATGTAGGTGAGACAGGACAAACCCTAAGAAAAATGATGCATTCTCATAGGTCCAGTGTGAACAACAGAAGACACCCCAGTGGGTCAAAAACATTTTGCAAAACTGAGGACATCATTAAAGATCTCAACGTGATTGTATAGATGGGAAATATTAGGACACAGAGAGACAGAAAGATCTGGGAGTATAAATTGGTAACCATGTTTACCACTGAACTGTGGCTT
The DNA here is from genome assembly GCA_037306005.1 of Rhinophrynus dorsalis. NCBI lineage: Eukaryota > Metazoa > Chordata > Amphibia > Anura > Rhinophrynidae > Rhinophrynus > Rhinophrynus dorsalis. Next base: position 396,091,435 of record CM074723.1, on the reverse strand, counting down.
GAACTGTGACAAGGAAATTATGTCCTGTTATCCCGCACAATAAACCTATTTTAGACCATTGGGTGCCAGGGGACAGCACAGCTCATTGCAAGTGATGGGTTGTGCACCCCTCTGGCTCTAAAAGGGTTAATCCATACATTCTATAGACTTAGCCATCTCTAACTAAAGACAAAATACACTGGATCATCAAAAGGTAATAAGTGTTTTTGGGTTTTTTTTTTGTCCACTGGAGCCTAGCGAATTAATTATAGAGAATACTGATAAGAATATTTGCAGTCAGAGGAATTTAAATGTCAAAATGAGTGTTTAATCTGTCAGGTATTGTGTTATCAGCCATCATTCTTATTGTGCCTGGAGAAGAGACCTAAATTGTCTTAAAATCTTGCATCCTAGAGCCACTCAGCTAGCCAATAAAGGGATCATTTTTACTTTACTAATCCCTGCAAATAATAATTGACTCTGTTGCTGACTATTTTTAAATATTTTAGTTTTTAAATATTTTAGAGTCTTGACTTACACAGTGCACATGGGTATGTTATGTTTAAAATGGTCTACTTACAAAAATGCATTTATCTCAGGAACTGTCATAAGCCATCATTTAATTTGCTAAAAAACATAAAATGTTGTCTTGTAAAAGCAGCATCATTTCTGAAAACTAAAACTCATTGCAATTGAAAGATTCACATGACCTGTATGTACTTCTTTTTTATTGCAAACAATCAGTTTGTGGTCAGTCAAGTTAAATCTTAACTAATGTTTGTGTGGCAAGAAGAAACTGTAATTGGCCATCTTACTTCAGTTGGTTAAATCGTTTTGTTGCAAGAAATGTATCCATTGTAATTGCATGTGAGACCTCTGTAACCTTTTGAATGCCAAAGGGTTTCCTTGAACTCCCCTCTGCTAGTAGATTAGTTCAGAATGACAGGTAAACTACAATATTTTCCAAAGATTCAGGAGTAATTGAAATGTCAACCAAGAGTTGCATGCTCCAAAAATTTCAAAAGGAAATTCACAACTAAAATGATTTTGCTATTATATAAATTACACTCTTTTTGTAAGACCTTGTAAAGAAACATTGTTAAACTTTTGATAAGATTGCATTCCTCTGGTTTTCCTCTTCTTTGAACCAAATGGTCCCTGATTGCTGTGGAGAAGCTACATTTCTCTTCTGTCTAGCTATAGTCTGACTCTAGTGACATCAAATGTGATGCCAGCATAGCTTCATCACTTGGTTAGGTTTAGATTTCCCATTGGAGAAGATTGAGCAAAATGAAGTGTAATCTAAAGATTATTTACAAGACAATTTATTTTATTATATATGTATTTATTTGCAGAAAGGTCATATATTTTGCATTCCTTTTATTCTGCGCTACATTTATTTCTTATTAACACCTTAACGACCCGTGATGTACATGTACGTCACAAGGTGGATGTCCCTAAAGGACCAAGGGCATACATGTACATCATCATGCAGCTGCATGCCATTTGGGGAGTCCGGAAGTGGATGAGGGAAAATAAAAGCTCTGTAGTCCTTAAGTGACGGCCGCCTCCGTGGCTGGTCCTTAAGGGGTCAATGTTGATATAGTAGACAGGGCTAAAATCAGCTACTGAGCCCATGGAAAGCCATAAGACCAGGATGAAAAATTCCAGTAGCTGAGAAGCCTTCGCTCCTAAAATGTTTGTTGTGGCTCCGTAGGTTTATAGGGTGTTTCTTATACCTCAGTGGTTCACAGTCTAAAACACAGTTTGGAATTTTGAAGGTTCTTCAAACTCATAATGGCAGTTTTTCAAAGTTACATTAAAGGTATAAATATTTATAAATATTTATTCTTTGGTTCCACTAGAAGTGAGCAGGAAACCAGGAAATCCTAAAGGTCCTATGAATTTTGACCATGTGCCTCTTTAGCAAGTCCTGGATGGCAGGTGAGTAGAGGCATACATGACATTTGCTAGCAGGACCTTGGCACATGATAATCTGAACCAAGGGGGGATAGTCAGTTGTTGGACCTCCAGTTCCTGGGCACTATAACTCTCATCATCCATTGGATGAGATGGAGTTGCAGTCCCCAGCAGCTGAAGGTCCAGTATTTGACTACCCCTGTCTTAATCATTTAAAGTGGAACTGTCACCTGCTTTCAACGCTGATCTCAGACTGTGATCAATTGCATATAAATTTTATGTTTATTTTAAATGTATAGAGTTCCATTTTTCCTATGGATCATTATGGTGTAAATACATCACTTGATCCAGAAAATATATATTAAACTACAAACTCAGTACAGACCAGTAAGATAGCTCAGTGGTAAATGCCTTGACTGCAGAGCTTGTTCCAAACCTCAAGTTTGCAGGTTCGAATCCCGGCAGGGTCAACTCAGTCCTTCATCCTTCCAAGGTCGATAAAGGAGTACCATTGATTGGGTAATAATATCTATTATTTCAGCTGCTGATTTGGTTAATTCCGAGAGCGTGCGCTGACAGCGCTTTGAGTTCCACTGGGAGAAAGGCGCTATATAAGTACTAGCTGTTCTTCTTATTATTATGATTATTATAAGGAGCTGGCTACTATCCTTGTTGACCCTATTGAACGGTCAACATAAAAAACAAACAAAAAAAATCTTAAAAATCTACTTACCAGAGACAAACCACAAAAGAGCAGTAAAATTACAAATATTTGTAGACATAATAGGAAGTTACAAATACGGTTCAAAAAGATGCATCACTTGTCGATTTATAAGTCTTAAAACAGAATTGCATCTATGGCAATTGAACAATATACTGTGTCAGGCAGCATATTTACTATAATATGAAATATGTGGTTCACAGTGTAAAATGTCCATGTAATATTAGTTTGGTAGAACAAAAAGAAAATTAAAAGAATGTTTTATTGAACACAGAAGATCAATATTAGTGGTGGATATTAAATATAAACGGGGTGAACATTATTCTAAGTATCACAATAAAGACATTAAAAATGCAAAGTTAATTCCTCTAGAACATATTTTAAGAAATCTAGGAGCAATGTCATAGAAAAAAAGCTGCTTTACTACCCAACCTATTTGCAGCTCCACATATCTCAGTGTGTGTACAATTCAATCAAGCCAACATCATAGATATACAATTGATCCTCTGGGTAAAAAGCAGAGCTAACATGATACTAAATGTGCAGAACAAAAAGCTTCTCTGTTGCTTTTCATAAACACAGGAACAATATCCAAAACATATGCACCACTATAGTCATATCTGACAAGTTAGCTCAATGATAAAAATATCAAATGCTTTATTGAAAAATAGGCATAAAATACCTTACAGTTTCTTAAGTCCATACATCTGTGCAACAGGAGAGACTTCCAAAAATCAGGTACAGTGTTGATGTTTCAGGAGGTCATAAGGTGACTGATCAACTCGTTTCACGCTTGCTAAGCTTACTTATGATAGATTAAATCTCTGTCAGAGCGAATCATTTTAGATATTTAAAATGAACATGCTACAATCTAAAGGTTTAAATGATTGTATATACAAGGGACACACTCTCAATGTAAATGCCCTGGTTCCAATAAATGGATCAATAGCAACTGTATAATCCGCACTCTAGGACTGCTCTTAAAGAACAAAATACAACTTTTATTATGGATGCACGTTTCGATCGTACACTGGGATCTTTATCAAGATCTATAAATAATTGCTTTGTTTGAGATTAGTCATTCAGTATTCTATTTCCTGAGGAAGTGCATGTACAAGCCTGAAACACGTTTGAGATTAGTACTACAGATCAGCTTTTTATTAGTTCTGTTATACCCTGCAAACAATGATATTTAAAGAGAAGTTCTATATGCCAAGGTTGACTAGTACTTTAACCCCTTAAGGAAGGCAGTTAAGGACAACAGGACATTTTTTTTTTTTCTCTCACCATTGGATTCAGGGGTCCCCGAGTTCCATGACATGCCAGGACAATAGCTGATCTTTAAGTGCAGGACATCCATGACTATCCTGACACGTCATTGGTCCTTAAGGGGTTAAAGAACCTGCATCTATGTGTTGCTCACTCTTCTGGCACTCAAAAGGGTTCATCATATTTTTCATTCAGTAACATAAATGCCATCTCAAAATACACTGTTCATGTTCTGAAGAAATTCCATGTATTTCTAAGAATACCTTTTTGATATAAATATTTTACACATTCCATGTCTTACGTAACCCTTTGAGTTCCAGAAGTACGAGGGACATATTGCTTTGCAATGCATTGCTTACCCTTCTGACACATAAAGGATTAAGCCATGTGCTTAGCCATTGGCTGGCTGGGTATGATTAAAGCTTTCTGCAGAGCCAAAGGTTGCCCACCCCTCTGCTAAGGAATGCAAACGGGTGTTACCTTTATATTTGAATATATGATATAGGAATGCTTTCAAACTCGTTATTTTTATATTTCCTCCAGCCTCGAAATTTGTACCATAAAGCCCTAATGCTTTATGAAGAGATATGTAAGGAAACATTGTTTTGTGTGACTGCCCTTTGATGCTAGCATAGGGAAGGATATGATCCAGTTTACTATATAAAGAACGGGAAGCCATGAAGCTGCTATAGGTTATTCTGTATAACCTTGCCAAGGTCGGCTGCCACACTTAATGTAGGTCAAATTAAGGCAGTGGAGTAGAAGAACACATTTATTATTTATACAAAATAACCAATGATGTTCAAATGGATGTTATATATAATTTCTTATTCAGAGCACTGTCTAGTTATTTCTTTATCGTATAAAATTGCCCTTAACATGTGGCTGGCTGCAAGTCCAGCTTCCAACATCAGATTAATGCAAAAATCCTAGGAGTTTTGGAGCCCTGGTTCCTAAAATTTTACATGTGGATCCTACATTTTGGGGTATTTTGTATACATCTGTATACACACACTCCAAAATCTCCTTTCTGGTTTTATAAATTCCTTATAATTTTTGTCCACCTGGGGGGTTAAATTGCACTTAATTTGTTTAACTGTAATTAAAGAATTATTTTGTTATCTGTGTGTAACATTGTCTAGACTAGTTATGTTTCATCTCTTGACTAGTAACCTCTTCTTTCACTGGTGTACTTTGTTGATATTCATTGATATTTTTTCCAGCACTGTGGGTGTACATTTTCTTTATATTTTTGCAATGTTACTGCAATTGTCTATTTATAATCTCTGTAGAAATGTGCCTCTAGGCCACATCTCCTCACAATAACAATTGGCTTCAGTAGACCGGAATAGTTTATAAATATTCTTTACCAGATTATAAACTAAAATAAAAAGCAGTAGACCACACCAGTAATTGTATGAAAAAAAAAAAAATACATATAACCGATTGCTGTTTGAAGGACACCTTCCTAAATGTGCGTTGCATACCCCTTGGTGCTCAAAGGGTTGAGAGTTACTTATTCCTAGGATTTACTTCCACTTTATATTGATATTGAAATAGGCATTTAAAGTTTTGCACATCTTTGCTGATGACTTCAGATTGTGTTTAATTCATTTGGAATGGATCAAATTGGGGAACTGGACAGGTAAATGGTAGATGCAGTTAGATAAAAATATAAGGTGATGTTGTTTTTATGAAATAAATATGTACATGCAAATTATATGCTAAAGAGCACAGTGATGGGTAAAGGAGTTTGAAATAATTATAAACATTCTACTTTTGCAGCAGTGTACAGTGTTAGTAAGTAGCTGTCAAAGCCAGCAAGATACTGTTATGCATGAGAAGAGGTATAGATACATTGGAATATAGCATAGTTTCACTGCTCTATGAAGCTTTTGTTAGAAGGAAAAATATTCTAAACTAGGTTTGTTCATTCTGCAGTAAAAACACCTAGGAGGGGGTATAGTATTATAATTGACATATGTGGGGTAAAAATAAAGAACATTGAGGACCCTTGCATCGTACCTATTACAGTAGGTCATCATTTCAGATTAGGGGTGTCAAGCAAGGCATTACTGGCCAACCTGCGACTTGAGGGAGCCTAGTTTGGATATAAAGGGGTGCAATATAAGCAAAGATTACTCTCTGATCTTAAGAGCCTAATATTTCACTGGTGGCTACTGATTATTTCCAGTATTTTATAAATCTGTAGACTTGCCACTTCAAAACTCAATCTGATTTCATTTCAGTCAAGGGGAAAGTTATTAGTCTAGAGGTGAAAAGTTAGTTGCCCACCCAATTTTGACTGCAGAGAGGAGCAACATTTTAGTTGTCTGGTAGATTTTACTAGTCATAGGTTAGTGAACTAGTGGAAATATCCAACCTTGCGTGTATGTACACATTAACTAAATATATACACACACGCACTCTATATAAACATGTAATATACCATTATGGCCTTAAAATGAAATTGTCATTTACCTGACAACATTTTAGCCTCTAAAAGTAGGTGCGTTTTCTGCAAAAGCTACCTCTTATTGTTGCTTGACCCTTTAATGACCGCCCTATTAAGGATCACAGGTTTTTTTTTTTTGTTTGTTTTGTTTTTTTCTTTTTACTTTTTGCTATCTGAATTCTGGGATGGCAGAGCGGTGTGCAGCCACGATGCCATCCAAGATCCCATGACATGCCAGCACTGTCACCGGTCCTTAACTGTTGGGACTGACGTGATGGCCCTGGCACGTCAAGGGTCTTTAACCCTTTAAGGACCCATGACGGTCCTGCACCGTCATGGGTTGTTATACCCTTAACGACCCATGACGGTCCAGGACCGTCATGGCATAAATGATAGCAGCGTGCCTCCGTGCACGCTGCTATCATTAAATCCAGGCTGAGACTGAGCGCTCCAAGACCGGGGCATTCAGTCTCAGCCCTTCTTCCTTCTTCCGGTTCATGCGATCGCCGTATCAGCGATCACATGTACTGGCATAGTGACAGACAGAGGCAGCATGCAAAGCAATGCTGTCTGTGCCTATCTCGTCTGCCTCTGTCTCCCTTGCTCTCAAAGTAAGGGAGACAGAAGTAGACAGGAGACACCTAGTGGTTAAAAAAAATACAGCAGTTGGGGGTATTAACCCCTTCACTGCTGGTGCAGGAGGCTGGCTAAATGCAGGTCAATTTTTTACCTGCAATTTTACACTTGTGTTTTTTTTTTTTTTTTTTTTTTTTTTTAAACACTTTTTTTTTTTTTTTTTTTTCTTTTCAAAAACATTTTTATTTAAAAAAATATATATATAATTAAACAATATTACAAGTGTGATTGTTGTGGAGCCATGTAATACACTTATATATACCACCAAATGCCAGGGACAAAAAAGTGTCAAAATAGGGTGGGAAAAAGGGACATGGGGATTTTCACCCAGGAGGGATAGTGGCCACTTTAAACTGCGCATTTTGTAGGTATGACTGACTGGTCATACCTTTCATGCAGTCTCCATAAAAATTTAACCCTTTGTGGCCAATTGATCCCAAGAGAAAAATCAAAAATGGTGTTTTTTTTTGTTTTGTTTTTTACATTTTGTAACCTTTTTTTTTTTTTTTTTAATTTTAATAAAGTAAATGGTGGGTTATCCATATAAATAGGGTATCAAATGAAAGCCCTATTTATGCTTATAAAACAGTATATAATTTATGGGGGTGGAATAAAAGCGTAAGAGGGAAAACACTGTTGAACAAAGACATAGTCAAAAAGGTCAGAATTGCTCCGGTCCTTAAGGGAAAACGACCTTAGATTTTCCCGGTCCTTAAGGGGTTAATATAACATTGTTTTGGGAAATCTGCAGTGCAGCAGAAATTCTTCAACTATTATCTTTGCGTTTTTATAAATGGTTACCAGTATGGGGGGCATATTGAGGTAATTTCAAGGACAAAATGTATGGCCTCATCACTGCAGCTTTCAAGATATAACTATGATAAATAATATACTCATTTTCTGCATAGTATAAACTAATACTGTATGAAGCCAAATGTATCCCTTGCTTTACACTAATATGTGGGCTTTTCCTAGATTTATTCATAGCGCATTATGTGGAAATAAACTAATTGGCACAAACTGTCACACAGTTCTACCAACAAATAAAGGTTAATTTCTCAAAAACAAGTTTTGTCAAACTAATGGGGCTATTGTATCATATAGTTAATTTTTTATTTATTATTATTTTTTTTAATAAAGTTAAGCGAACTTACTTTAATGATATTCCTGATTTGTCAGGTTAGCATTTTGGCCTTCACTGTCCCATCCTTGAGTTCACGGCTGTTTTCAATAAATATATATATATATATATATATATATATATATATATATATATATATATATATATATATATAGTATGTATAAATTCCTCTTTTTGGGACTGTTGAACGTAGTTGAAATCTTTTGTAATATAGAATTGAATCTTTATCTGATAAAATGTTAAACTGAATAAAGATTTATCTACTGCCAGAAGGAAAATGGCAGCATAAAATGTCAACTGAAAGCTGAATCATATTAGTGTTAAATACACACACAAGTCATTTGTTTATTTTTATTTGTGATACCCAAAAGTAGGCACATTTTTGTTTGTCAGTTGCAGTCTTCCATTATAGTACATTTTTCATCTCTTTTGACAGCTTGCTGGGGTCTGCAGCACATTAAATATACATACATACATGCATACATACCAATCTGCTATATGAGAGGCCCCTAACAAAGTAATTTTATTATCGGAATAAGTGTCTCTTTATTGCTATATTTATGATTCCTGGTTAAATTTAAAGCACCTCCTGTACCAGAAAGAATATTTTACAGTTGCGAACTTGGAGGAAATTAAAGCAGAACTTTCATGCATATTAAAGTGCCCCCCAAATCATTTTTCACATAGCGTTAAGCATATCAATACTTATTATCCTTAGTAAGTCTGGCATTTTTTTTAGAAATCCAACTCCCCCTTACTAATCATAGAGGAAACAGGGACAGACAGCTCAGACGCACACTCTGCGGTGAGTGTCATGCCAAGGCATGAGTTGGCCTTTGCAGGGCCTCTGGTTTGTATAATTTGTTTATTTTGTATTTGTATTTTATTCAAAGTGCACCAGTCCTAGGCCATAAAACAAAACAAGCTGATGGCAATCACCAGAGCAGGGCATATAGAGTGCCATAAAAGATCTTGGGCACTCTACTTTGATGGGGTTCATCCAGGGGACAGTCACATATTATGAAATAGGGAGAACGTGTGTGTGTCTGTGTGTGTCTGTGTGTGTGTCTGTGTGTGTGTCTGTGTGTGTGTCTGTGTGTGTGTCTGTGTGTGTGTCTGTGTGTGTGTCTGTGTGTGTGTCTGTGTGTGTGTGTGTGTGTGTGTGTGTGTATGTGTGTATGTGTGTGTGTATATATATATCTATATATATATATCTATATATATATATCTATATATATATCTATATATATATCTATATATATATATATATATATATATATATATATATATATATATATATATATATATATATATATATATATATATATATATAAAAGAAGACTTTGTGCCTGCCAAAACACACCCAGGGGAGGTATAAAGCAGGAGTTACTACTCCTATTGGGTGATTCAATCATGCAGGGAGTTGGCCTGCCCCCACTATGCAGCCCGCCCACCACTATCAAAGTCAGAAAAAAACAATATGGCCGCCACTTGCTCCTACACCACAGACAAACACACATGCCCCACTCACACAGCACCACACACACACATGCCCCACACACACACACATGACCCACTCACACAGCACCAAACACACATGCCCCCACTCACACACACAGCACCACATACACACACACAAAGCCAGAAATAAATATGGCTGACACACACACACACTCACTCACCCTGACTCCCAGTGGCCTCAGCAGGACCTGTAGTGCAGCACCAGGGGAACAAAATGGCACTCAAAGGGTTAAGGTAGGCCCTCTGCTGAATTATTTCTTCACTGTCATCATTTGCCATACAAGACACAGGACAGACAGCCATCAGGTACACACTTAACCCACTGACTGCCACAGGGTTGTGTATCAAGGTTTACACCTCAGGGAGTGTGTTCAACCCCTTCACATTGTAAACTTGCATTTCCCTCCCACTTCTCCTCCTTCCCCAGCCTATTACTAACACTTTTCCTCATTTATATTAAGCCCCACCCACTTTTAACCCAAATTGCCCCATTTGTCTCTCCACATCAGCACCACATCAGTCCCCTCTAGGGACTCCACAAGTCAATGTTCCCAGGTATGAATCCACTTCCCACTGCTATTTAACTCTGACATGCCTGTCTATACCTTAACCATTTGAGTGCCAGAGGGGTACACAACTCATGCACGCATGGGTTTCTGCTCACATATGTTGTGTGTGTGTGTGTACATCTCTGTTACATATGTGTGTCCATCTCCAGTGTGTCTGTGTGTGTGCGTGTCTTTTGCATGTTTCTGCCGCTCACTGTGTGTATGTGCATACCTCCCAACATTTCACATGGCCAAAGAGGGACACTGTAGTTTTAGGTGATATTTTTGGGGGTGGGGCTGGTGGGTGGGGCATTAGTAAGAATTTTTAGGTTATTTCATGACCTATTACTGACTATTTATGTAACTGAATAAATGATTTAGTGTGAGACCAAAGTATTTTCTTTGCACAGACTAATGTATAAACACATATACTGAAGTGTATTGCTTTATTGCTGTAGAGCAAAGTAATACACACCACACAGTCAGGGCTGGTGCAAGGATTTTTGCCACCCTAGGCAAAACCTAATTTTGCTGCCCATTTTGCTGCACCCCTTGTGTCCCACCCCTTTATACCCTGCCTACTTATACCCCACCTCTTTTCATGATTGTCCTCTCTCTGCCCCCTGGGCCAGTCTGCCCCTGGTCTAGAGATGCCCCCCACCAGCTCCAACTTGCCCCTTATCAGCTCCACTTTGGCCCTATCAGCTCCACTTTGCCCCCCATCAACTCCAACTTACCTCCACCAGCTCCACTTTGCCCCCCACCAGCTCCACTTTGCCCCCCATCCGCTCCACTATGCCCCCAGCAGCTCCAACTTGCCCACCATCCGCTCCAACTTGCCCCCATCAGCTCCACTTTGCTCCCCATCCGCTCTAACTTGCCCCCACCAGCTCCACTTTTGCCCCCCCTTCAGTTCCACTATGCCCCTATCAGCTCCAATTTGCCTCTATCAGCTCCAGCTTACCCCCAGCGGCTCCACTTTGCCCCCCAGCAGCTCCACTATGCCCCCAGCAGCTCCAACTTGCCACCAACAGCTCCACTTTGCCCCCCATCCGCTCCAACTTGCCCCCTTCAGCTCCACTTTGTCCCCCCTTCAGCTCCACTTTGTCCCCCCTTCAGCTCCACTTTGACCTACATCCGCTCCACTTTGACCTACATCCGCTCCACTTTCACCTCCATCCGCTCCACTTTCACCTCCATCCGCTCCACTTTCACCTCCATCCGCTCCACTTTGACCTCCATCCGCTCCACTTTGACCTCCATCCGCTCCAACTTACCCCCATCAGCTTCATTATGCCCCCTCAGCTCCAAATTGCCCCATCAGCTCCAAATTGCCCCATCATCTCCACTTTGCCCCCCATCATCTCCACTTTGCCCCCCATCCGCTCCAACTTGGCCCCAGCAGCTCCAGTATGCCCCCTCAGCTCCAACTTGCCCCCCATCACATACCTGTAGCTCCCGCGCAGTCTTCTCTTCAGTAATGCAGAGCGCGGCGGGAGATCATGACTCCCAGCGCGCTCTGCATTACTAAAGATCCAACCCAATGAGGGAGCGCTGTAGCAACACAGACCTGACTGTGTTGTGGTTCCCGGCGTGGTGTGTGCGGGCGCAGCTCTTCTCCGCTGCATGCCCGCGCCCCCAGTATGTGTGCGTCCTAGGCCGGCGCCTACCTCGCCTATAGGTGGAGCCGGCCCTGCACACAGTCTGACCTCCTAAAAAGAGGGACAACAGGGTGGGAAAGAGGGACAGAGGGATTTGGCCCTCAGAGGGACTGTCCCTTCTAAAGAGGGACACTTGGGATGTATGGTATGTGTCTGCCTGTGTGTTGCATATGTCTGTGTTTATCAGTGTGTCTGCATTTCACACACTTGCGCCCAATGGTCATAACATGACGGGCAACGCCGTCCCACATTGCTAGTATATATATATATATATATATAATATATATATATATATATATATATATATATATATATATATAGATATATATATATATATAGTGCAAAATAGTTCAGTACAACTATATATTTAAAATGCCCAGGTTTTACCCTTTTAGTGGGTGCCAAACATGCCAGGGAGAGGTGTTCCTGCTATGAGTTACAAGAATAGCCACTTTGCAACCAGTTAGACCCAGCATGTTTGGTGTCTAGATATTCACACAGATATGAGGAATATGATTATTATAACATTATAGAGGTGTGCTCTGGGTTGCATGTTTTGGGAAGCCTTATGCAGTAACATCCTTAGGCAGTATCATCCCTGACAGGTCTTAATGAGTGGGCTGTAAACTGTCAGGCCAAACCCCTGACCCTCCCAGATAACACCCAGGGGGTTTGGCCTCTTAGAAGGAACTGTGGAAAGTATTTATTATGGGTTTTTGGATAAAATGGGGCATTCTTTGTAACAACTGAAACTGATAACGTTTTACCATCTGAAGTTCGCACAAGGACTCTTAATATAATGGTAAATGCAAGCAGGGATCTCTTGTGTTTCTCCCATTTTATTGACTGTTTTGCTTATGTGTAATCTTTATTTGTGTATGTCCTTTATTTCTGTATTTTTGTACCCAGCACTGTGAAACCTTTTTTCAGATTAAATGTTCAATTAATCAGCTCTTGTCTCTGTTGTCTAAAATGAGCTCACTACTCTGAAGGAAGCTCAGGTAGCACACATTACTAAAGGGTTTATTACATATATCTGATTATTAAGGTGATTTGATGCTCTAATTCTGTTGTGTTAGGGGTAACCTAAGACGCCCAGATGTAAAGTCTTGGTGGTGGCAGCAAATTGTAGTACTAGGGTGATTAGTGCAGGAGGGATTTCAGGGGTAAATGTGGTGGTTGCTAGGAATAGTAACATGTAATCAGGGGGTCTGGTATCGTTAAACCTTTCACTCCCACACTCTCCCCACTGTCTTAGCCGGGCCTATAGCCCATGCTTGTGACACTGAGTATCTGAAGAAGATGGATTTCTAAATAATGCCAGACTTTCCAAGCCTAATAAAAGTATTGATATGCTTAAAGAGACAGTAATGTCCCTTAAAAAATTATGCTTCTTTTGCAGAGGTTTCAAAAACAAATTATTTGGCACAAATCCTAAATTCGAGTAGTGCGACTAGAGGAGACTCTTCAGCAGAGCCGAAATCGCTTTATTTAAAAAGAACTACTTCATGGGAATGGTCTACAAAGTGTGCTTGCAAACCAGGCACATTTTGTAGACCTTTCCAATGAAGTAATTCTTTTTAAATAACACCGTTTCGGCTCTGCTGCAGAGCCACTGTCTGGTCTCCGGACCGGGATCTTCTGCTGTCAGCATGCCATTTCTATGTATCTGTTAATACTTGTGTATTGGACACCATGACCCCATTATTTCAGAAATCCTGGTATGTGTCTCAAAAGTGATGGTGTAGTATGGCCTGTATAATGTCAACTATCCAGATAGTGCCTTTGGCACATTTTCACATGAGAGCCATCCAGATCAACGATTTCAGATTCTTGGACAAGAATCTATTCAACGTCAGTCAGGCGATTCCTCTTCTTCCATCAGCAAAGAGGGAGTTGCTTTGGTGGTCAAAGCAGAGGAATCTAGAAAAAAGCCATTCCCTTCTGAATCCAGAATGGGTGGTAATAATAACAGACGCAAGCCTCAGCGGATGGGGAGCTGTATGGAAATCTTTGTCCCTCCAGGGAACATGGTCAGCAACCGAGAGGCAGCAACACATAAATGGCCTAGAGATGAAGGTGGTTCGAAGAGCCCTGATCGAGTTAAAACAGCATGTTCAGAACAAAGCAGTGTGGATAAGATCAGACAACCAAGCCACAGTTATGTATCTGAAGAACCAAGAGGGCACAAGGAGCAGAAGTCTCATGGAAGAAACATCTAAGACGATTCTTTGGGCAGAAGAAAACCTGATGAAGATCACCGCATCCCACATATCTGGCAGAATCTTCAGGCGGATTATCTCCGCAGGACAAAGTTGGACCAGGGAGAATGGTCCCTGAAGGAGTCACTTAAAGCGGAACTGCCACCACAGTTAAAGTTGCCCTGCAATAATTAAGCAGATGGCGAATAGCTTAAAGGAGCAGTACATTTTTTTTTTTTATGAAAAAATATATATTGTAGGGATTTTCCTATTGAGTAAAATAAGAGTACTCCCACTGCTGAGAGATTTATATTTACAGAGTTATTACAGTTTAAACCCCATGTTTTGTTTTTTTGTTTACATTGGCAGTACCCTCTAATGGTCAAATCCTAATTAGTTTTCCCGTTAGATTTTAATGGAGAGGGCTCAGAAAAGTCAGAGACATACAGTACTCTGTAGAATGTGATAGAAACTGCCTGTGACTTCCTGTCAGAACTATCGGGAAGTAAACACAGTGAATTCACTTCCTGATTATTTGAACTGCTATTAATTTTGAATAAAACATCTCACAGCAGTTGGAGTGACCTTGTTTTATTCAGCAGGAAATGCTCTATAAAATGTGTTTTCATAAAAAAAAAAAGTTTACTCTCCTTTAATAATAGTTATCTTATATCTCTGAACGAGCTGATTCCAAAGAAATCCTTAATCTACCGAAACAGTCGACCAGGTTAGTGCAGTCTGCATGCCTGCGCCGTCAGTCCCTTCCAGTGCCTTTCGGCACAGTGCAATGCTTTTTAATGGAGACCGGGACTGACAGCGGAGGCACGCAGACAAGATGTCTGCGCTGATGCCTGGCTTCCGATTCTGGAAGAGTAAGGATTTCTTTAGAATCGTGTAGTTCTGAGAGGTAAGCTAACTATTATTAAGCTAGTAGCCATCTGCCTAATTACTGCAGGGTGACTTTACCTGTGGTGGTAGTTACACTTTCATGGCTATACCATTTGGATTGGTGTCCACTCCATTGGTATTCACAAACGCTATGTCAGCTCTGTAAGTTGTTTGCTTTTAGGGGGTGTCTTTGACTCCATTCCTGGATGATCTTTTACTTAATGCCCTATTCGGAGGAGCGGTTACTCACTCAGATTCATTCCTACATATCCATTCTGGAACCGCACATTTGGGTGCTTGGCCTCAATATTGTCTACCATCCCAGGTCCATTACCAGCACTCTCCAGAGGAACGAATTTCTACTGGACAACAAGATTTGGTCGTTATCCCTTCAGGAGTTCAGACATTTTCCCTGCTTTGTTATGGTGCAGGAGTACATGCCAGTGCTTGGCTAGCTAGTCTAAGCCCTGGAGACAGTTCAGTTTGCTCAATTCCACACTTGGGAGCTTCGACTTGAAATACTCAGGAATTGGTCCAGACAGCAGTGTCACCAGAAGTGCCACCATTTTTATATTATTAATATAAATATGTGAAGAACATTTTCTTTCTTCATAATTTCACCCTATTTTTTTGACACAATTAGTGTTGTTGTTGTAAAGTGCCACAAAATAAATTACACTAGTTCTCTTTACAAAAAAAGTATAGATTTTGGTGTATTTTGTAAATACTGAGGTTAAAAGTTCAAGATGCACAATATGTTTTATAAACATTAAATCATTATTTTTATATTATTATTAGTCCCTTTTTTCTCTTTAATCCCATTAGAAGGGTACAGGTTCTTGGCAACAGCTTTTATCCCACATTCACTAGACTCCAATAGCCTGGTTGTCAAAAGGGTCCATGCGGGAGTAGCTTAGGGTGCTCTTACCTACCAGTGTATTACGTACTGCACAGACAACACTCAGTGGTGCGTGTGTGTGTGTGTTGTAGTCCCATATTAAATAAACTAAAAAGGTACAATTACTGAGCATATCACCTTCACTATAGAGGACAAAATTAAATTCCCAAATTTCCAATTGATTATAATAGGGCCTCTCTAGCATTCAAGTGGGGAAAAAAGCCCAAATTGAATCACTGGGAATTTTCATTTCATCCCTTTGGTGCAGTCGTTTTGGGCTAAGATTGCTCCTCTATAGTTCTTAAATATGACTCATTGTTTGGTAGTGTTAGGTCTGCACCGGTAAACTTCTAATTATAAACAAAATCTTTTTAAAAATGTTGACAATCTGAGTTTATTCTGCTTTAGCAGAATTAGTATTCAGAAATAAAGGTGACTATCACTTTATCAAGAACCAGACCTCATCATCATTTCAAGCCCTTTGTATAATTAAGATTCCAAGCAAGGTTTCTTTTCGATAATAAATGAGTGTGATTGATATGCTGGTGACTATTTACAGCAAAGTAAAGGGGGCAGTATGATTCATCTAGAACAGATTCATGGGACTTTTGACTCTGGATTATGAACCATTTCAGTACTAAACTTCAGTCAGTTTTGGCAAAAGTTTCAAAGCCCTGTCAAATGTTAATAAAACACATTGTGTACCCCTCTGGCACTCAAAGGGTTAGACTTTGTGCAGATATACCACCTTAAGATGTCAATATTTCCCATTAATTTAAATTGAATTTTTACCTCCCTGTATACTAGAGGTGTCATTTGCATTTTCTTGCAGTACAGAGAGCACTTTAGCATTCAAAAGGTTAAGAGCCCCATTTGTACCAACAGGCATGTTACGTATGTCACCTATGGTGTACTTTGTCCACTCTAGAATATTTCCCCTTCTGCTGCGTTCATAGGGCCTAAATATGTTTGAATATAATGCTCAAAAATTGGTATATTTACTCATGTGAATTAAGGGAATGCGCTCACATATGTAGCCATGAATGTATGATTTGGCACGTGCAATTAAATTGGTGCATTTTTATTGAAGTTTGTATTGGCAGGTCCTGAAATCATTGTAAATTTTATAGCAGGCTTTACAACAGTAATTTTATTATAACTTCCCTTGGTTGCTTGGATGCTCCTCACTTGCTCTTGAGGCAAAACAAGCTTTTCTAAAACTTCCATGATCCCCAACCAGCAAAAACACCAGCAGTGGACAGCCCCTACTGCATAGGCCATTGGAGGAACAACATCTTATTCATCGTGATAGATTTTTCCACACCAGCACATGTTGGACATTGCAGAGCTATTCAATATGTATGAAATAATGACTTAAATTAGTCAGGCTGGCTCCTTAGATTCATTTAATTTTTTGTGCATCGTGAACAGTTAAAAACCTGAAATATTTCCTGTGAAATGTGATAGTCTATAAAATATGTTATATTGTAGGAATACTATTTTCCTGTAATGCTAGGGGGATGTCCACCATACAAAAATAAAAAAAAAATGAGTTTAAGCTATTTTACAACAACACTTTTTGGCATTGCTTTCGCAACAGTTTTATACTACAGCAGCAGGTCTGACCAGGAGGCTAAGGCTGCATTACAAGCCTTGGAATATTTGCTAGAGAGCCAACTGGTTGTCAGAAAAGGGATCCTCCACACCTGTTGGGCTAAACCCACAGTAAGACTGAACTGCAAGACTTTGAAGACTCACAATTCAATCTCCTGGGACTGCATATGCAGCTCCAATAAACCCAAACCGTTTGCAATATTTTGCTGTAAGTGAACTCTGTCACTTAAACCACAGACTTTACCCCAAACAGCTGACAGTAGCTGTATTGGTGCTAAGTATGCTCCCATTGGTTTATGGATACTTTAACATTACCAAAACATTTGACGAATTTGTTTTGCAATATTTTGTCCTTTTTTTTTTTTTTTTTTTTTTTTTTTTTTTTTTTTCCCAACTAAAATATATATATATATTATGTGTGTTATGTTTTCCAGTAGCATTTTAACTTTTGAAGAAGTTCCCATTTGAAAACTTCCTTGCTGATGCCTCTGCTGTACAGGCTGGCTTTTCTATCTGTCCCCTCTGTAGGGCAACACCCCTCACCTTCTAGCTGTCCCAATACATGGAGCTTTCCCTGCACTGTAATCTCACAATATATGTGAAAGGAGTAGGTCTGTGCTTTGGTTATCCTCCTGAGAACAGGTGGTTGTGTAGTATAGTGCGTTGCAATCCATTGCACATCCCTCTGATGCTCAAGGGGTTAATATTTTGAGAATGTGATTAGCTGAAAATGTAACTGCTTTTTCACTGTATATCTTCATCCTGCTTCACCAGCACAAGGGCATAAATAATGAACCCTGCTGATAAGCTGGAGCTC
Source organism: Rhinophrynus dorsalis (assembly GCA_037306005.1). Classification (NCBI taxonomy): domain Eukaryota; kingdom Metazoa; phylum Chordata; class Amphibia; order Anura; family Rhinophrynidae; genus Rhinophrynus; species Rhinophrynus dorsalis. Next base: position 396,073,166 of record CM074723.1, on the reverse strand, counting down.
CGCTGACACAGAATTTGGTGGCTTGCCAAGCAGCCTGAATGAACAATGTCCTGCACTGAAATCTGCCTTTGACTCTTGTAAAACAACTGGGCAGACATACACATGGATAGGCAACAAGGGTAAAGGGTAAGGGCTAAAACAGTAGGTTGGCAGCTCTGTAGAAGGAGAGCTCTGCCAATCATTATAACATTTACCAAGATGGCAGTGCTCATCAGGTGCAACTTGGAGATGAATCCAGGTTATAAATTCATATGGGGAAATTCTTTTGAGACCTAAACAAATAGTTTATTTAGCTTCAGCACTGCGGCCATCTTTGTCTCACAGACTTCAACGTGAAAGGTTTTGTGGCGTGTAGATCTGCACTGTTTTTTACGCTATATGGGTCAGAGTGGGCTCTTTGTTCTTCCCTGATTGTGCTCTATCACATAGTCATGTTCCTGACTGTCCTTTGGTATGTGTTTCACCATGGTCCATGACAGGAGAGCAGGTTTGTTTGTTTTTTTAATGGAAGGGTACTGCTTTGATTTAAAGTTCTTTCTGCATCATTCCTTATTTTTGTCAACAGGTCCATGAGACCTGGAGTGAGCTTGTCTCTTTATAGATGTCATCTCCTCTCTGTTGGACAGGCTGATTCTGGTTCCTGTCCCAGCCCACTAGCCTCAAGTGCTGGACAGGAACCCCAGTATGAACTCAGTCTGACAATTCAACAGCAGTAGCTTACACAAATCACCAAGGAGGAACTCTAAGCGAGTCAGCCTGGATGGAGCTGTGAGAACATCATCTTCACTGGGCAGAAAATCATGTTCCAGCCATCTCTGCAGCCCACATTCCAGGGGTAGAGAATGTGGCTGTGGACTTTCTCAGTCATCAAGATCTGTATTGAGGAAACTGGGAACTGAACCAGTAAGTGTTCAGACAGATGGAGCCTCCCATCTGTGGATCTGGTGGCTTCCTGCAAAGACAGGAAAGTTCTTCTATTCTGCACAAAGATAGATCCCTGGCCCTTAGTGATGGATGCGATGTCTATTCCATGGAACTTTAAAGTAGCTTATTGTTTTTCTTTCTCTACCTCTAATCCCCAGGGTGATCAGAAAGATCAAGAGGAAGAAGGCTCTGGCCATCCTAATTGCTCCTTTCTGGCAACTTCAGCCCTGGATTGCAGTGAACCATTCCTCCTCCCTCTGAGACCAGACCTCCTAACTCAGGGTCCCACTTGGTACCAGTAGGTAGAAAGGTTAGCCTTGATAGCATGGCTCTTGAGGCCAACATCCTGAGAAGAATGGGTTTCTCAGAGGATGTCATTTCCACCATTATCCAGGCTAGGAAGCCTGTTTCATCCAAAGTATATCATAGGATCTGTTCCAACTTTTATCAATGTTCTTCCTATAGTCTGGGCTTTTTGGTACTATGGAGTGAACAAAGGTCTCAGTCTGAACTCTGCCAGGGTATAGATATTGGCTCTTTCAGTCCTCTTCCAGAAGTGTATTGTTATTTTGCCAGATGTTAAGGAGTGGCTCATGCCTTTCCCTCCTTTAGGGATCCCACAATCTGTGGGACTTAAACATGGTCTTTAGCTTTCTTCTTTCATTGGTTTCCTTGCAATATTTGACACTTAAAATGGCTTTTATGTTGGACATTGTTTCTGTGTAAAGGGTTCCTGAGTTACAAGCATTGTAAGCCACCATTTCTGGTGTTCCACTTGGACAAGGTGGTTCTTCATGCTTCTCAATGTTTCTTACCTAAAGTTGTTTCTGGTAACTGGGTAGGCGATCCACACCTTCAAGTAGGCAGGAACAATTCTAGAAATTACTGCAGGGGGAGGAGCCTACCTTCCCTCCTTGGCTGCAGCTAGCCAACCAGCTCCAGAAAGATTTGTTCCTTAGTGAAGATAACACAGGCAAGAGAACAGTTCTGCTATGGTTTTAGAAACTTTTTTTATTTTTCTGTTAGATATGCAATACCACCATTAGGCAGATTACCATAACTGACAATGCCCTTAGATGTGGCTAGCTCAGTATCCAGGTGTTTTTTGTGGACCTTAAGCCCTGAGGGGGAAAATCTTGATTCCAAGTGCTTCCCCAGGAGTTACCCACTGAGGTTACTTCTTACTACATGGTAATCTGAAGACAGAAGATCTGCAGGAAAGGTGAGCAACCCTTTGAGTGCTGCAGGTCCACTTGTCCCACAGTGCCCCTCTGCACAGGGGTGTTTTCATTTGGAGTTCCTATTGCACACTCCTACACTCACTGGGTCTATCTGTATGTCTGTTGGGTGTTTTGGAGCAGGTTTATGTGGTAACTTAACCCTTTAGCTGCTTGATTGGCACTTTTTTGGGCGGGGTCTAACACTTTTCCTACTGGTTTAGTGTTTTTTTGGGTGTCCTCACATGTTCTATTAGTGTTACACTTTAAATTTTGTAAAATTTGAGTTCCGAGCACTTCACCACATAGATGCCATTGCTCCATTCACATCTATGGGACTGTACTGTTTAGGAAATCTCTGCAACCGTTTAACCTAGCGAGGTTACTTCTTACTACATGGTAATCTGAAGACAGAAGATCTGCAGGAAAGGTGAGCAATCCTTTGAGTGCTGGAGGTCCACTTGTCCCACAGTGCCCCTTCACACAGGGGTTATTCCTGGGAGTTCTTATTGCACACTTCTGCACTCACTGGGTCTTTCTGTTATGTCTGTCAGTGTTTGGAGCAACTTTATGTGGTAAATTAACCCTTTAACTGCTGGTTGGCATCTTTTGGGGTTCCCTACTGGGTTCAGTGTTTTCTGGGTCTGATTACATGTTATAGTGATGTTTCATGTATTTTTATTTCTCAGTTCTAACTTTGACAAAATTGAGTTGTGCTCCTTTAAGGTGCGCTTTACCGCATAGATGCCATTGCTCCATTCACTTCTATGGGACTGTACATTTTGGGACATATCTCTGCAACCGTTCAACCTAGCGACTTCAGAGATGGCTCATTTTAATTGTCTGACTTTGCTCTATCATCCGGTTCACATGAGTGCTTGCTTCGCGCACTCTTTTCTGATTGGCTCCGCTGCACCAGCCATCTTTTGAGCTTTACAGAACGAGTATCCTATGCAGGGCTTGGACTCTCCTTCTCTCCTTTGCAGTACTGTGCAAAAGACTTAGGCAGGTGTGAAAAAATGCTGTTAAGTAAGAATGTTTTCAAAAATAGACATGTTAATAGTTTATTTTTATCAGCTGATGAAATGCATAGTGAGCGAACAGAAGAAAAATCTAAGTCAAATCAATATTTGGTGTGACCAACCTTTCATTATTTTTTGTATCAAGAAGGTTGAAGAAAACCCATAGTATTGCCATTTTGTTTATATCATGTCTGTTAACTGTGTGAGTGCTCCAGTACTGTGCAATTCATTGCTCCTCAATGCTGTGCAAGTCCTTCTTGCACTCAAAGGGTTAGCAGCCAGTTTTATAAGGTCTGCTATTGTTGGTTATTTGATCGAGCCATTCTTTTCTCATCTGATTAGAATGGAGCGGAAGTAGGAGTTGAAGGACTGGAGGAAATATCTGTCATGTATATTTAATCTCTGGAGGAAAAAAAAAATTTGAGAAAATGTGTAGAGTTAAAATCAGAACTCGGAAGTGTGAGTTTACCTTGATAATTCAGGAGCTGGTGTATTTTTACAGTACATGGGTTACACTACAGGAAATGGATTCCTTCGAAACGCAATAGTATAACATTAACCCTTCCTAGCTTTTAGCTCTCTGCACGTATTACAGTTTACTTTTTCCTTTCAAAGTTCTATGACAGTCTTCTCTTATCTGCTGGGGAAATGTTCATATAGATAATCACCAGTGTGATACTGCGGTTTTATTTGTGGATAGAAAATATGTTAATTTCCAGTGACAGTGCCTGGTTTTAGCTTAGTGTCTCTGAATCCTGCTGTCCCTGATTTTAAAATTGCATTTCAAACCCATATTTGATGTGCTTGTCATTAAAATGTTAATAGTTTGAGCTTCTCCACAATGTTATCTTCCTTAAAGGAATAGTAATACTTTATTATTACTATCCCCCATATTGTAGATATTAGCAAAATAATTTAATAGCCCCCAGGTTCATCTCTCACAAACCTTTATGGTTTGAGAGATAACTGAAGGCAAAGTTCCCCCCCTCCATCCCCTTTCCCTGAAGTCCGTGTTGTGCCGACTGCAGGGATATCCGGTCTGACTTTCATCAGGTGGCTCTGCAGCAGAGCCGCGATCGTGTTAGTGAAAAAGAATTATTTCACTGTCGTCCAATACAGGTCACTGGTACTCTGGGAGGCGTAAGTCCCCTTTAATAGGCAGGAACAATTATGCAAATAATTTGCAGGGGGCGGAGCCTCCCCTCTTACTTAAGCCACCTTCTGGCCAGAGCCACTCATATTGATTTGTTCCTGGTGTGCTTGCACACCAGGCAGAGAACATCTATGCTTCTTAGAGTTTTATTATTTTTATTCAAATATGGAATACCACCATTAGGAGGGTGACCATGGCTGTGAATTGCCCTCTTTAAAGTGGCTGGTGCAGCTTCCAGGGATTTTCTGTGGACCTTAAACCCTGATGAGGGGACAGCTTGTGTGGAGCAGCTCCCCTGCTGAGGAATTTGCCTCTGGGTTATTCCTCCCTTATCATGGTCACCTGAAGACAGAAGTCTGCAGGAAAGGTGAGTCATCCTTTGAGTGCTGAAGGTCCACTTGTCCCCACAGTGTCCCTTTGATGGGCTTGTATTTGGGAGTTTTCAATTTACTCCAGCACTCATAGGGTGTTTTTATTGCATTATTCTAGATTTATGCAATTTCTGTGGTATTCTCTGGGTTTTGGAGCTTAGTATATTTGTTTACTTATGTTTCTTATGTGTTTTATGCTTGTTTGGGCACTTTTGAAAGTTTTCTTAAACTTTATTAAAAATTGTGTTCTGCGCCTTTAAGCGTGGCGTTTCCCGCTCAAACGCATGGCTCCTTTACTCTCTATGGGAAATCACAGTGTGGGACATATCTCTGGAACCGCTTGTCACAGCAACTTCAGAGAGGGCTCATTTTAATGCTAGGCTCCTGCTCTATCATCCGGATGGTGTTTTATTAATGTGGGGGGTTCAGGGGGGCTTCGGGCACTGTTTGGGGTACTTGTATAGGGAAAACTACATTTCCCATGAGCGCTTGGTTCGCGCTCGTTTCTGATTGGCTGTCATGACGGCCGCCATTTTGTTGCACTTTTCCTATGCGAGTACACTACGCAGGGACCGAGCCTTCTCTCTCCTCAACTGATTAACCCTTCGCTGGCCAGATAAGTCCACTTTTAGACATTTCTGGGGTGAAACCTTGATCCTTTACACCTTTTCTGGGTGATAGAGTTATTAGTGGGGTATATTGACGCTGTGAGCATGTCTACTTCACTGGAGCTAGGGGCTAGACCCAAGTCTAAAGAGGATGGGGGGTCTGCTACCCCCATGGCGTTTTGCTCCTCTTGCCACATTGGGCTGTCTAGCGATAATGTGGGGGATCTATGCCCTAATTGTACTAGTCAGGATAGCAACCCTGGGCTTCCCAGCTATGCTATTGAGCCATCTTGGGTGAAGGAGTTTAAAGCTGCCACTAGGGATCTCAGATCCACCCTTCAACTCTTTCCCTCTCAGGTACAGGGGGCTCTCCAGGTCTGGCAGACCCCCTCTACCATCAGGACCTCCCTGCCTAAGCCACAGGGGGCTCCTGATGTCACTGATTCTTCTGAGGAAGAACTCTTGCAGGATTCTGAGGCTGAGGAACGTACTGTTATTGAATCTAACAGGTCCGTTGGGGACCCCTATGAATGTGACCCTGAAGTTTCGGCTGAGGGTCTGATCAGAGCGGTTTTGAATACGCTCAATCTTCCTCTGACTCAAGAATCCACTTATGATCCTTCTGATGTTTTTCAGAAAAAGCCATCTAAGCCTGTTGTCTGTTTTCCAACTAATCCTACTCTTGCCCGTCTAGTCTCTGAGGCGTGGAAGAATCCTGATAGGTCTTCCTCTGTTTCCAAGAAGTTTGCTAAACTGTACCCCTTTCCTGAGACTGAGCTGGCGAAATGGGTACATCCTCCAAAGGTGGATGCCCCTGTTTCCAGGCTATCCAAGTCTACCGCTTTGGCTGTCTCTGATGCCTCTGCCCTGCATGATTGGACGGATAAGAAATTGGAACTTTCTCTTAAGTCCATTTTTGCCTCTATCGGCACTGCCATGCGTCCAACCTTTGCAGTGGCTTGGGTAAACAGGGCTATCGCGGCCTGGACTGAGCGACTGACTGAAGCAGTTCGCCAGGATGCTCCAGTTTCTGAACAGTTGCAGCTTCTTGCTAACATTACTGAAGCTCAGAATTATATTGCTGACGCTGCCTTTGATGCTGTGCGCATGATGGCGCGGGCCTCCACTTCTTCAGTGGTGGCTAGACGCGCCCTTTGGCTGAAAATTTGGTCTGCTGATACAGCCTCCAAGAAAGCCTTGCTTTCTTTGCCCTTTCAGGGGAACTTGCTATTTGGTTCTGAACTCAAAGAAATGATCAGTGAGGCTACTGGTGGTAAAAGTACTCTTCTACCCTCAGTCTTTAAGAAAAAGTTTCCAGCCAAACGCAACCGGTCCTTTCGTTCCTTTCAGACTGAGACACGCTCCTCGACCCCGACGGGTCCTCCCGCTGCGCGCTCCTCCTCCAAGCCCAAACAGTCCTGGAAGCCCAAAGTTGCCCCCAAGGCCAAGACCTCCAAGACTGCTTCGGCATGACTCGCCGAACCCGGGTCCGCATCCGGCTGTAGGTGGACGTCTCCACATCTTTCGCCGGATTTGGGAGGAGTCAGTGGCGGACCCGTGGGTTCTCCAGGTGGTGTCAGAGGGATACCGGATCCCTTTCTCCTCCCTTCCTCCTTTTCGGTTCCATTTTACTCGTCCTTCTCAGGAACCTGTAAAGAGACGTCTGTTCGAAGACGCTATTCAGGATCTCTTGGACAAAGAGGTCCTGGAGGTGGTTCCTCAGGAGGACACAGGTTCAGGATTTTATTCCAACCTGTTTGTGGTGGCCAAAAAGGACGGAGGGGCCCGTCCCATTTTGGATCTCAAAGATCTCAATGCTTATGTGGTGACTTCCCACTTCCGCCAGGAATCCCTGCGATCTGTGATTGCAGCTATGTCTCCGGGGGAATTTCTTGCCTCCCTGGACCTCCAGGATGCGTATCTTCACATCCCCATTCATCCAGAGAGCAGGCGGTATCTCAGGATTGCCTGCCACAGGGGACACTTTCAGTTTACAGCGCTCCCCTTTGGGCTGACTTCAGCCCCTCAGGTCTTCCAGAGGGTGTTAGGCTCCTTGATAGCGGTGCTTCATCAGGATGGGATAAGGGTGACTCCCTACATGGACGATCTCCTACTAAAAGCCTCCTCAGCGGAGCTTCTCCATCAGCAACTGCAGAAGTGTATGCACACTCTGATCCATCATGGCTGGATCCTGAATCTGGACAAGTCGGACTTGGTTCCATCTCAGAGGCTTCGGTTCTTGGGTCTCCTGTTCGACACTCACCAATGCATGGTGTTTCTTCCAGAGGATGTGGCTCACCAGATAGCCATCAGAGTGGCTGGGATTCTGGACAGGGACGAAATTCCGGTTCCGAAGTTGTCGTCCTTAGTGGGGAAGTTCATTTCCACGATCGAAGCAGTGCCATTTGCTATGGCCCACTCCAGGGAACTTCAGAGATTTGTGATCCAGACGTGCAGGAATCATCCAGATCGTCAACATCTGTCTGTGTCTCTACTTCCTTATGTCGAGTCGAATCTGCACTGGTGGTTGGATCTCTCTCATCTCCTGAAAGGGAGATCCTTTCTAGTTCCTCGTTGGTCCACAGTCACAACGGATGCCAGCATTCGGGGCTGGGGTGCAGTCTGGGGTCGCTTCAGTGCTCAGGGGAAATGGGGTCTGGAGGAATCCCTTCTCTCCATCAATGTTCTGGAACTTCGAGCTGTCCGGCTTGCCCTGAGGCACTGGGAGTCTCAACTGACCGGTCGTCCGATCAGAGTAGAGTCCGACAACGCCACGGCGGTGGCTTACATCAACAGGCAAGGCGGCACAAGAAGCGGTTCCGCCTGGTGGGAGGTCAAGGATATTTTGTCCTGGGCAGAAGATCACGTGCCTGTCATCTCTGCAGTTCACATCCCAGGCGTAGACAACGTCATGGCGGACTTCCTCAGTCGTCACTCCGTCGACAGCAGAGAATGGGCTCTTCATCCAGAGGTGTTTCAGTTGCTCACCTGGAGGTGGGGGATGCCTGTGGTGGACCTGATGGCTACCAGACACAACAGGAAGGTTCCGGTGTTTTGCTCCAGGTGGAGGGACTCCCTTGCTCTAGCAGTGGATGCCTTGTCGATCCCTTGGGAATTTCCCCTGGCTTACATCTTCCCTCTTCCTCTATTGATCAGAGTCGTCCAGAAGTTGAAGCAGGAGCGTTGTCCTGTCATCCTGATCGCTCCAAACTGGCCTCGCCAGTCCTGGTATCCGGAGTTGATGGCCATGTCAGTGGCGGATCCGATCCCACTTCCTGCCCGTCCGGTTCTTCTTCTTCAGGGTTATCTGTGGAAGGAGGACGTTCACACATTCCGTTTGATGGCTTGGCGGTTGAATCCTCGATTCTAGCAAAGAAAGGATTTTCTCCTTCTGTGGTGTCGACTATGCTCAGTGCTCGTAAGCCTGTGTCCTCCAAGATCTATCATCGCATATGGTCAACCTTTGTTGCATGGTGCGGTGATAAGAAGTTATCCCTTGATTTTCATCTTCCCACTGTCCTGGCCTTCTTACAGGACGGTGTTGATAAGGGGCTCAGTTTGAGTTCCCTCAAGGTTCAGACTTCTGCCTTGTCTGTGTTTTTCCAGGAAAGGATTGCTATCCTTCCTGATGTCAAAGTTTTCTTCCAAGGTGTGACTCATGTTCGACCTGCCTTCAAGAGTCCTACTCCCCAGTGGGACCTCAATTTGGTGCTGGGAGTTCTCCAGCGACCCCCGTTTGAATCCTTGGCTTCTATTCCTTTACGTCTTTTGACTTGGAAAATGGCCTTTCTTTTGGCTATTGTTTCCGTTCGCCGGGTAGCAGAGTTACAAGCTCTGTCTTGTAAACCTCCTTACCTGGTGTTCCACAGGGATAAGGCTGTGCTTCGCACTTCCAAGGAATTCTTACCCAAGGTTGTGTCCGAATTTCACATCAATCAAGAGATTGTGGTTCCCTCTTTCTGCCCTAATCCTTCATCTGACAAGGAACGAGATCTCCATTTGTTGGATGTGGTGCGTTGCCTCAAGTTTTATGTTCATCGCACCGAGTCTATCAGGAAGTCTGACGCTCTATTCGTCATTCCTGAGGGGCCTAGGGCAGGGAGACCGGCTTCCAAGGTTACTATCGCCTCTTGGATTAAGGCTACCGTTCGTGAAGCCTATAAGATTCGGAATAAGCACGTTCCCTTCCGGGTGACTTCCCATTCCACCAGATCTATTGGGGCCTCCTGGGCCTACAAGAATCAGACGTCTGCTGATCAACTGTGCAGAGCGGCCACTTGGTCCTCTGTGCACACTTTTTCTAAGCACTATCGAGTTGATGTACTGGCTTCGGCTGATGCCAGTTTTGGGAGGAAGGTCCTGGAGGTAGTTTTGCCTGTCTAGGCCTTCCGCTCTGTGATCCTTAGTGCTTCCTTACTGTTGAGCCCTGTTGGCTCTTGTTCAGTGTGCTGTGTTTGTTCAGGGATTGTTTTCCCTTGATGGGTGTCCGTTGACACTTACAGTTTGGGCTATGTTATTAACTGGTTCATAGCAGTTCTAGTGACTTGGGCCTTGCGCCTGGTCCTTGCCTTTCTCCCGCCTCTGGGTCAGCTCAATGTTTGTACATCCCAGAGTACCAGTGACCTGTATTGGACGACAGTGAAAATAGGATTTTAGTCTTACCTGTTAAATCCTTTTCACTTAGTCCATACAGGTCACTGGTCTCCCACCCTGTCAAGGGACCAGACTTGGTTCTCCTGTGGCATTCAGTGGGAGACTGTTGGGCATGCTCACAGGAGTCTTTCTTTTTGCTTACCTGAGGTCAGTTCTTGGGGTCTCAAATCAATATGAGTGGCTCTGGCCAGAAGGTGGCTTAAGTAAGAGGGGAGGCTCCGCCCCCTGCAAATTATTTGCATAATTGTTCCTGCCTATTAAAGGGGACTTACGCCTCCCAGAGTACCAGTGACCTGTATGGACTAAGTGAAAAGGATTTAACAGGTAAGACTAAAATCCTATTTTCACACTGAAATGATCTTCTACATGTGCTTGGTTTCAGTGAAATAATTCTTTTTCACTAACGCGATCTCAGCTCAGCTGCAGAGCTGCAAGCCTGTCGTACGACAGACTTCCCCTGCAGTCAGTACAATGCTGACTTCAGGGAAAGGGGAGGGAGGGGGAACTTTGCCTTCGGTTATCTCTCAAACCATAAAGGTTTGAGAGATGAACCTGGGGGCTATTAAATTATTTTGCTAATATCTACAGTATGGGGGATAGTAATAATAATAAAGTATTACTATCCCTTTAACTATATGATTTTATCATGTGGTATTTTGGTGTGGTGTCTGTTCTGTGGTAGGGTAGTGGAGGTGTTTCACAAACCACATGGTGGAAAAATTGTACATGATTCACTGATCAACTTCAACTTCAAAAAATCATTGCCTGTTTTAGATCAAGATGTTCAGTATTTATACAATATCCTATTTAATTAACCCTTTGAATGCTAGCTGAGTGTCTGGGACTGAAAGGGTTAAATGGATCCTTGGTAAAGGAATATGAACACTTAAAACGAACTGCACCCTTAAAGTGGACCTATTTCCTTGATTCAAGTTCAAAGTTTTGAAAACGTCTTTAAAAAAAACTTCCTATGTGTCAGGTTAGCCAAAAGATTATTAAATGTATAATTAAGGAGATATTCCTACTTGGTACCATATGCTAATTGGGCTACCCCATGCAATACCAATGACATTTCATATGCTGATTAAACTTTTCATTTATATAGTAGTGAATCGCTGTTTTTCACCAGGAGATTTTCACTTTTTTCCTAGATATAAGTGGGAATATATCTGAAACTTTACATCTTGATTTTTGGTTAGCATAACACATAGGCGGTTTGGAATAAAGGTTTCAGATATGTAAAAATAATTCAAGGTGATCCACTTTCAAGAGCGCATACCTGTCCTTTTTAACATTACATATTCTACAAGTGCATTATATATAACTAGTTGAACAGCCCGTTACACGGGCCACAGTGCCTCTGGCAGCCGGTCGCGGGGCAGTCACACACGGTGGAGACTTCCCGCGCCTCGGTATCAGCCGCTCTGTATCAGCCACGGCGCGAGCAGTCTCCACTGCGTGTGACTGCCGCACGCGCAGCAGTATCTACTGCGCATGTCGGGCGTTACACACAACTTGGCGAATTATTATATAGGATGTCAAAAGTCGAACTATGAAAGCAGAGATATTTTATACATTACAGTGTTTCTGAAGCTGTGAATGATCTGTATGCTGTGGGTGGCAGACTGCACACAGACATGTATCCACAGTAATCACAGTATTGGCTGCTCTGGTTGGTTGGTGACTGCTTGCTTGCTTGGAGGGCCTGCTCTGGTTGGTTGGTGACTGCTTGCTTGCTTGGAGGGCAAACGGAGCCATCTTAAACAGTTATGATGTGGCAAGCTTTTCTATATTGTTTTACTGTGTTTTTTTATATCGTATCTTTTTTTACGTTGTTGCACTCTGATTTTGCAGTCCCAGACATAAAAAAACTCTGCAACTTTTCAGGAACATGAAAGTAAAAAGTGAAGATTAAAAATAAATAAAAGCAGAGAGAATTTGACATATTCTTCACGTGTGTAATATATAAATCCAATCTTTAGTTGCCAGAAAGCATCTATGGTTTTAAGATGCTTGGCTGTCTATTCACAATACAGATTAAACATACCTGAATCCCCTTTTTGGGGATCCCCTTATTGCCATGAAAGATGGGAGAGGTGGGACAGCATGGGGTGGGGGATGAGAGGTTGAGGGAAGGCAGCTGTAAATAGCGCATAGTGGAGATGTGTTCTCCGTTAGGTGGTCAGCCATTTTTTTCCCCTGGTCAGGTGGAAGTTGAGGACGGGGCAACTCGTTGCAGAGATTTTGACAGGAGTGGCAAAATCATGCCCCCTGTATATCCTGGAGAGGCAGGGGGCATGTCGCCCCTGGGTGTGTGTGTGGCAGACATTGTAGACTTATATATAATATAATTAGTGTAAAAGCCTGTGTACAGGGGCCAAGGTCCGAGTAACGTTAACCCTTTGAGTGCCAGATGGGCACACTACGCATTGCTTTTCAAGGTGTTGCTTACCCCTCTGGCACTCAAAGGGTTAAGAGGCCGCTACCTCACTGCTCCACATGATGCAGTCTTGCGTTGCCTCACTCATGCAATGCAATCATGAGCAGTAGAGACTTCCTGAACGCTGGCAGTCTCTACTGTGCATGACTGCATCGTGACAAACATCCTAGCAAATTATTAAATAGGATATACCAGTAGATGGGACAGCATGAAAGTGCACATGGCTGCACTGAAATGTTGACACCATATTAAACCCTGCTTTATTTGAACTTAACCCTACAAGTGGTATGTATACCTTCTGTATATATAAAGCATTAGCCTGCGAAGCTCCCTGTGTGCATAACCGCACATGCGCAGTAGGGACTGCCGGAATGATGCAGTCATGCGCAGTAGAGACTTGCCAAACGTGTTGATTCGGAGTGGGGAGCTCCGGACGGCTCACCGCCTGTCACCGCTCCTGGCTCAGGGGCAGCAGATGAGGCCTCTGGGTGGCACTTTAGCCTGTGTATATGGGCTTTCATACTAGTATATATATATTTTATTAAATCTGTTTTTAATGGAGTATAGTTTTACTATTTAAAGGGGACCTATAGTTGGAGTAATAAGTGGTTCTTAATTTATCAGACATACTTCCTTTGGAGGGGTGTCCTTTTTATAGCAGCTGGTTTATATGTTTCGTAATACTATTTCTGTATAGCAAATGCAGTTGCTGGTATTTATGAACCTTGGACCTGCATTAATATCTGCCTTTAGTTTAATCACTTTCCACATTAGATATTATCAGTCTGAATTAGATCTATTAAGACTAAATCCACCCACAATTGTGAAAAGAGCTTGCATTTATCAGAATGTGAATTGAATATGAAGTCTGGTAACAAATTATAAGGGGAGACGGGAGGAGGGTATATAGATTTACCAGCATTCTAGATAAAGGACACACACCTAGGTACGTCCTTTAATAAAACAGAGTAAGAGCTACTTATTTATGTAGGTGTAATTCCCCTTTAAGATGTAATGAAGTTCCATTCAATGCAGGAAGATTATGGTGTGGAAACTGTTAGCTTCAATGGCACTCACCACATCCATGTAATTTGTTTGTGATACATGTGATTGTAGCTCAAGGAATTTGGACTGATGTGTCTTATTCAATGATTTCAAGCAACCATTTTTTCAGAGTGGAATGTGCTGTTAGAGGCTTTGTGATTCTCTGAGACAGTCTTGATTCCCCCAAGTCTTAAATAATATATAGTGTTGATGCAACAATATTAAGAGCCTGTCGCTGCTACAGGCCCCATAGACCTTTCAAGCCTGCCTTGAATGATTTTGATGATATCCCTGCAATCCATTAACTCAGAATTTTAAAATGGACATATAACGTTGAAAACAGATTTGTCTTGATTAAAAATAAAAAAAAATGACTGTGCAATACATCTTTTTTAATTTTAATTAAACTGGAAGGTATAAATATATAAAAATATATACAAAAAATCCGAACATTTTATATTCCTAAAATAACCTAAGCCACAGGTTCATACCTGCTCATATATTACAAACTAAATCTATAATGGGTACTTGTGCCCTAAAATGTTAGTGCTAAGTGCGTAAACAAATGGCACAGCTACATCAACATACACAACAAAGAATGGAACTGTTGGAATGCATACAGAAAAGACAAAATAGGAAATGCAATACATGCACAAAAACCACATCCAAAAAATGTATTACAATTCCTTAGTGTAGTGTGTTTTATAGTAATGCAGAGGCATGATTTACTTTCTTATTTGTGACAACTTTTATATTTTATATTTTGAGAGAGCCAGCTCTCTTCCTCAGGTTAAGCAATATCGAGAATTAAAATATAAACTGTTTGTCCAAATAAAGGTATTTACCAAAGTACTGCTGTCTTTTTATTTCTAAAACTGGACAAAAAAGACTACCAAAAATTAGTTCGTTCACTGGTCGCTTTCACTGTCCACATATGTTGCTCTGAAAACTTTGGATCTCCCAGGTGAGGGGGGGTGTAATCATTATGTGGTTACTGCCCAGTCCAGAAGTGCCTATGAAATGCAATAGAACCAGCACAAGTTAAATAGATGTTTGGATTGTATTACAGGATGGACCTAGACTGCGGCCAGACTCGTTTGAGTTGCTCTGGTGCCAAGGCAGAATTTTCCACAGTGTATATCTCCATTGTCTTTTTTAAAAAAGTTAGAAAGCTTCCATATCGTTGATTCAATAATTGGCAATTTAACTAATCTTAGTCACACACTTAAAAATGCTATTGACTACCAGGTATTTAACTTCTATTATCTCATTTCCCTCCCCTTCATGTGAAATCAGAACATAAAGGGGAGCAAGTGGGCATAATAAACATGACATAATTTGTGTGACATCTGCCACACACCCATATTGCCCACTAATGAAAAAACCCCTTTGCTGCTATGGACATTACAGGTGACGTCCATGGTGTACCATACAAAACGAAGTACATATAATCCCTTGGGTCCTGCTAATGTAATCTTGCATGGTGCCTATAACTTTAAAGGGATAGTAATGTTTCATAATAAAAGTCACTGTAATTAATCATCATAGTATTTGGGCCTTGGAGAGTGTTGTTCCAATTCTGTCAGAGTTGTAGTTCAAAAGCAGAATTATAAATTAACCCCCTCCCGCTCCTTTTATGGATATAACACTGCTCACCTCAGAGCAGCAGGGAGGCGCCCAGGTAGATTGCAGAGAGGGACAATCTTCAATTAAGATAAGGGAAAAAGCTGAAAAACCTGTCAAGGGGGCAGGGTTTTCATTGTTCTCACAGTAAGAAGATTGTCCCTTGCTGTGAGTAGTCTGGTCAAGCAACCAGATTCCACATCTGAGGTGAGCAGTGTTACACTAGGTAAAAGGGGCAGGAGGGGGAAACTTTATCATTCAATGACTCTAGAAATACAACTCCTACAGTATTGAAATAACACTCTCTATGGCCCAAATACTATGAAGATTAATTGGAGCTGTTGTGTTTGTGAAACAATACTATCCGTTTAAGTCCGTCCTTCCGACATTAAGTGCGTTCAGTCACCAGGGCGGAAGACAGCAGCTTAAGGAGGCGAATCATGGAGCAATGGCTCGGGCTTTCGCCACCATAAGCGTCCATTAAGCATGTAACAACAGAATGTCGCTCTTTTTTTTGCTGGTCATCACACAGAGGGTGACATTTTAATAGTGTAACCAGTTCGCACTTTTTGAGCATCTAAAAAACAGCTGTTAAGGTTTCTTTGGCACACTACTGATCTGGCTGCTTTCTTTGTTTTTTGTAGTTGCGCTGCAGCAGTCCAAGGTAGACAGCAATGGAATTAATGAAAACCGCAGAGCTGTAAAGCAAGGAGAAGATTTGCGCCATCTGGAAGGGGAACTTCTGCTACAGGTGAGTTTGGAGTCCATCTGCACTGGATTTGGTGTAAATATGGGCACCCAGTTGGATGTTCCTCAGGATGTGGTGTGTTTTGATTAACCAAAGTTGTTTTTTACCTTATCTAGCACATATTGATTCTGTTTTTGACGAGGAAATCTCAAGTGCTGAGCTAGTAGCCTGCAGTAAACTGACATTCCTTTGAAGACTGGAATTTAGCGCCCCTGGAATCATCACTAATTGGGACGGCTCTATAGGACATTGTTTATTGGGAGCTGGGGCTCAAGTGGGTGGGTGTAAGATAAGCAGAGGAAGAATTCAGTAGGATCATGTGACAAGTGGGCAGGGCATCAAGAACTTGTGGTGCTTTGAGGAGTGGTGTTAACCCTGTGAGTGCCAGAATGTTATCCATGCCTCTCTGGCTCTCAGAGGATTCAGTTTAAGAGTATACAGTTGTAAGCACCAGGGTATCTAAGATAAGTCTATGAAGTTCCCAGGTACGATATATGATCATATCATAAACCGTGATATCATTTCGACCATATACTCAAAAAAAGCAGAGGGGCATTTCTTTACTAAACCAACTGCACCATAGGGAAAAATACAATTTCGAAAATTCACCTTGATTTAAATTGGGCTTTCAGCCCTTTCAATGCTAGAGAGGTCTCCACCACGTTAAGTTGCTCATATACAGTACGATTTCATCAGCCAACTCCATCCAATCTGGTTGAATACAGATTAGACGTCTGCCTCTGTCTGCATTTTTGGTCTGTATGTATGGCCTCAAAAGACCAAACCCAGAGATCTTGCATTGGGCTGTGAGATCAGATCATTCAGACCTGATGTCATAGCCCCACAAACAAACAGGCAGCGTGATTTCAGATTGCTTGGATTTGGTAAATTAATTGAAATTTGTTTTGTCCCTGAAGGGTTAGTCGATTTGGTATCGACATGGCGTAGTTGTCTTAGTACAAAAGTCTCTGTGGTGGCTGTTTTCAAGAAAATAATTTCAAGTTTCATATGTATGCAAAACAATGTCACATTCTATAAATTTCTACTTATTTAAACTGGAATTATAATACTTTAAGTGCTTAAAGGGATAGTAATGTTTCACAAAAATATAATATAATATTATTTTCACCTATTTTGGAAGCCCAGTGTGCCCCTGGTAGTTTAATTGCATTAGCAATTCTGGAACAAATTAACTGCACCATAGAGAGTGAATGAAAATCCCCAAAATGACCTTTTATTCCAGTGGAGCTTTTAACCCCTTGTATGCCAAGAGGTTTAAAACATGTTTCTTTCGCAATGCATTGGATACTGTTTTAGCATTCAAGGGTTAAAATTCCCATTGAAATCATTCTACATTTTTGTAACCGTTAGTGTGCTGCAGAATCTTTGCTTCCTGAATAATGCATAAAGGTTGAATGCTGTTAGTGTGCTCATTTAAAGGAGCAGTAAACTTTTTTATGAAAAAACATATATTGTAGGGCATTTGCTGTTGAGTAACGTCATGGTGCTCCCACTGCTGACAGATGCATATTTCCAGAGTTATTACAGTTTAAACCAGTGTTTTATTTACATTAGCAGTGCCCTTTAGTGGTCAAATTCCAGTTAGTTCTCCTGTTACATTCTAATGGAGAGGAAAGTCAGTGACCTTACAGTTCTCCATAGAATGTGACAGAAACTGCCAAGTCACTTCCTGTCAGTTAGAACTGTCAGGAAGTAGATGCACTGTAAATTCACTTCCTGATTATTTAAACTGTTATATCATTTGAATAAAACAACTGACTGCAGTGGGAGTGACCTTGTTTTACTCAGCAGGAAAAGCTCTATAACATACGTTTTCATTAAAAAAAAAAGTCTACTGCTCCTTTAACGAATTAAAGATCCATGACGTGCCAGGACCGTCATGGGAAAACTTCCCTAAAGGACCAGTGATGGTCCTGGCACATCAAGGATTTCAGGGCTCTCCGTTCAGCTGCACAGCGATCAAGGGGGAAAAAAAAATCTCTGTAGTCCTTAAAGGGATAGTAATACTTTGTTTTATCTTTATTTTGTTTTCTAGGCATTAAAAAAAACATGAAGAACGATATAAGTCTTATCTCTCAAACCTTTATGGTTTAAGAGATATTCACAAGCAAAGTATCCCCCCCGTTCAGCCAGATCAGAAGGGAGGTGCCCAGGTAGACTGCAGAGAGGGACAATCTTCAATTAAGATAAGGGAAAAAGCTGAAAAACTTGTCAAGGGGGGAAGGGCTTTCATTGTTTTCATACAAAGAAGAATGTTCCCTGCTGTTATCTGTCTGGTCTTACAACCAGATTCACATCTGAGAAGAGATGGCTTACACTAGGAAAAAGGGGCGGGAGGGGGAAATTTTGCTTGTGAATATCTCTTAAACCATAAAGGTTTGAGAGATAAGACTTGTATCGTTCTTCATGTTTTTTTAATGTGTACAAAATAAAAGAAAGTTAAAACGAAGTATTACTATCCCTTTAAGTGCTGGCTGTGGTCCTTAAGGGGTTAAAAATGTGTAATTACTTTATACTGTCCCTTTAACCATTAGGTGCTAGAGACATCTCTAATGCTATGAAAAGCAGTGTGTTTGAGATCTCTAGCAGCTGAGGGTTTACCCAGAAAATGGGGGGTTAACCATTTAAAAACTTTCCTTCACAGTGGCTAAATCACGATTTGGTATTAAACGTGTTAATGAAGGGTAAAATTTGTTCTGTAGGTTTCTGAGTTGGACTCCACTGCAGTTTTTGTCTTATAACACTTTAGTCAGTATTCTCCATTTCATTCACTTTTCTCTGTTGTCCAAATACAGGTTACTGGTAACTTTGGGTAGGCGATCCCCCCTTTAGGTAGGCAGGAACAATTCTAGAATTGATTGCAGGGGGTGGAGCCTACCTTCCCTCCTTGGCTGTAGCTAGCCAACCAGCTTCAGAAAGATTTGTTCCTTGGTGAAGACACAGGCAAGAGAACAGTTCTGCTATTGCTTTAGCTAATTTTTTATTTTTCTGTTAGAAATGGAATACCACCATTAGGCAGATTACCATAACTGACAATGCCCTTAGATGTGACTAGCTCAGTAACCAGGTGCTTTTTGTGGACCTTAAGCCCTGGGGGGAAAATCTTAGCTACAAGTTCTCTCCTCAGGAGTTACCCACCGAGGCTTCTTCTTGATGCATGGTAATCTGAAGACAGAAGATCTGCAGAAAGGGTGAGCAACCCTTTGAGTTCTCAGGTCCACATGTCCCACAGTGCCCCTCCGCACAGGGTTTTGTTCCCTGGGAGTTCTTATTGCACACACCTGCACTCATTGCGTCTATCTGTGTGTCTGTTGGGTGTTTTGGAGCAGGTTTATGTGGTAACTTAACCCTTTAGCTTCTGGTTAGCATCTTTTGGGGGGTTATTGTCACTTCCCTACTGGGTTCAGTGTTTTTTGGGTCTTCTAACTTGTTCTTGTGATGTCTCATGTAATTTTATTTCAGTTTTAATTTTGACAAAATTTGAATTAAAGACATGCTTTACCGCATAGATGCCATTGCTCTATTCACTCCTACGGGACTGTACAGTTTGGGACATTATCTTTGCAACCGCTCAACGTAGCGACTTTTTAATTGTCTGACCTTGCTCTACCATCCGGTTATCATTGCAAGTGTGTTGGGGAGCTCAGGGGGCTTCGGGCACTGTTGGGGTACTTTTTCTGGGAAAACTACATTTCTCATGAGCGCTTGCTTTGTGCGCTCATTTCTGATTGGCTCCCATCGTGGCAGCCATTTTGTGCCTTTTCTAGAACGAGTATCCTAAGCAGGGCTTGGGCTCTTATTCTTCTCTCCTCTGCAGATTAACCCTTCGCCTGCCTGATAAGTGTACTTTAGCAATTTCTGGGGTGAAATTTTAATCTTTCACACTGTAATTGGGTGATTCATTATACTAAATGCTTTTTTGACACAGTGAGAATGTCTAATCCATTGGCGCTTGGGGCCAGGCCTAAGACTAAGAAGGCTGGGGGTCTCTGTGTCCCCTATTGCCCACTGTTCCTCATGTCATTCAGGGTTACCTAGAGAATTCTAAGGTCATTTATGCCCAGCATGTTCTGATGTCCCTGAGTCTCTCTCAGGGACCTCCAGCCATGCAGTAGAGCCAGTTTGGGTGCAAGAGTTCAAGGCTGCTACCAGAGATCTTCTGTCTACCTCATAACTCCATCCCAATTACAGGGGGTCTTCCACTCATGGCAGACCCCTTCTTCAGTCAGATTTTCCTGCCAAAACCGCAGGGAGTACCTTGTGGTAATAACTAATAGAAATATACCTATTTATAATAAATACACAATTCAATGGTTCATCTACTTATGAGCAGTATTTAATATAGAAGTAAAAATACAGATATTTACATTCAGAGTGCAATTCCTTCAAACAATACTAGGCAAACCCCTTTTTTCAGCAAGTTACCCACAGTCAAACCCAATGTTACCTGATATTCCAAACTGTCCACCAAATAGAGGGGATGGGAAGGCAGGAAATGAGGGAGGGGGGAAAGACACAAGAGGAGAGAGACGGTCTGGAATTCACAGGATCAGAAGAGAAGTGACTTGAGCAGCTGTGTGCTCTAACATTTAACAATTTCCTAGCCCCACCCCTTATTTCCTATTGGCTAAATGATATGTCACAAAACACACCCCCATCCTTTTTCACCACGTGGACAGATCACCATATACCTGACGTGTCAGATTCCTCTGAGGAAGAACTATTGGTGGATTTAGATGTTGAGGAATGTTCTGCTGTGGGCTCATCTCAGTTTTTGGAGACCCCTTTGAGGCTGATGCTAAGCCTTCGGCTCAGGGCCTGATCAGGGCTGTCTTAACCACCCTAAACATTCCTCTAGTTCAGGAGGTTCCTTCAGATCCCTCTGATGTTTTCCAGGAGCCTAAAAAGCCCCTTACTTGTTTTCCACCTACCCCACTCTTGACCGCCTTGTGTCTGATAAGTGGAAATCTCCAGACAGAAAGCCTTCTGTTTCCAAGAAGTTTGCTAGGCTTTACCCCTTTTCTGAGGCAGCGCTTGCTCAGTGGGTTCATCCCCCCAAAGTGGATTCTCCTATATCCAGGCTATCTAAGTCTACTGCATTGCCAGTTTCTGATGCGTCCACTCTGAAAGACTGGGCTGACAAGAAGCTTGAGGTTTCCCTCAAGTCCATTTTTGCCACTGCTGGCACTGCCATGCTTCCAGCGTTTGCTGTGGCATGGGTTAACCAGGCCATTGCGGTCTGGACTGAACAGCTCACCCTGGCTGTACGTCAGGGTGCTGCTCCTCTGGATATGTTGCGGCTTGTTGCCAACATCTCAGAGGCCCAGCACTATGTTTCTGCTTCCTTATTTGATGCCATCCGTTTGGTGGCATGGGTTTCTACCATGTCCGTGGTTGCCAGACGAGCTCTTTGGCTCAAGATCTGGTCTGCTGACACTGCTTCCAAGAAAGCCTTGCTTTCCTTACCCTTTCAGGGTACATCCTTATTTGGGCCAGATCTTAAGGATCTAATTAGTGAGGCCACAGGGGGTAAGAGTACTCATCTGCCCTTGGTCCCCAGGAAGAAAACTCAAACGTAACAGGTTTTGTCATCCCTTCCAGACTGAGACATGTCCGGCGAACCAGGTGGTTCCATCAGCTCCACATGTCTCCTCCAAGCCCAGACAGTAATGGAAGCCCAAGGTCTCCTCCAAGCTGAAGGCTTCCAAGACTTCTTCGGCATGACTCGCCGAACCCGGCTCCCCACTCGGCTGTGGGTGGCCGTCTGCGTCACTACCACAGCGTCTGAGAGGGTTCATTGGCGGACCCGTGGGTTTTACAGGTGGTGACGGAAGGGTACAGGATCCCTTTTGTCTCTCTTCCTCCCTTTCGCTTTTTCCCCTCTCATATGCCCCAGGGCGCAGAGAAACACCGTCTGTTCAATGGTGCTATCCAGGCCCTTCTGGGCAAGGATGTTCTGGAGCCTGTTCTAGTTCAGGACAGAGGTATGGGTTTTTACTCAAACCTCTTTGTGGTCTCCAAGAAGGACGGCGGTTGTCATCCCATTTTGGATTTGAAAGATCTCATTGCCTTTGTGATCAGGACTCATTATCACCAGGAGTCCCTAAGGACGGTGATTGCTGCTATGTCCCCGGGGGAATTCCTTGCGTCTCTGGATCTTCAGGATGCGTATCTACACATCGCCATTCATCCAGAGAGCCGACAGTATCTCAGATTTGCCTGCAACCGAGGGCACTTTCAGTTTTCAGCTCTTCCCTTTGGTCTGATTTCAGCTCCTCAAGTCTTCAACCATGTCCTGGGAGCTTTAATATCCGTCTTCCACCAGGACGGCATCAGAGTTACTCCATACATGGACGACCTGCTTCTGAAAGCCCCTCTGTGGAACTTCTTCATCAGCAGGTTCAGGACTACATTCATGCTCTCACGCATCACGGGTGGATCATCAACATGGACAAGTCGGATCTTGTCCCATTCCAGCGTCTGGTCTTCCTGGGCCTGCTCTTCGACACTCAGCAGAGCATGGTGTTTCTCACGGAGGAAGTGGCTCACCAGATCGCCCAAAGAGTATCTGCTGTTCTGGCTCTCGATCCAGTTCCAGCCAAGAAGCTGTCCTCTCTAGTGGGGAAATTCATCTCCACCATAGAAGCAGTCCCATTTGCCATGAATCACGCCAGGGAACTCCAGAGGTTCGTGATCCAGGTGTGCAGGGGTCAGCCGGATCTTCTGAAAACATCAGAGTCACTTCCTCTTCATGTGGAACTGAGTTTGTCATGGTGGCTCGACCTCTCCAATCTGCTGAAGGTCAAGTCCTTCCTAGTATCCTTCTGGACCACGGTGACGACGGATGCCAGCCTCTCCAGATGGGGAGCGGTCCTGGGTCGCCTGAGTGCCCAAGGTCGATGGTCTCGAGAGGAATCTCTTCTTTCCATCAACGTGTTTGAGCTTCTGCAATATTGTATGCCCTTCTTCATTGGACTCCCCAGCTGAAAGAATGCCCAGTACAGGTTCAGTCCTACAACTTCACGGCCGTGGCCTACATCAACAAGCAGGGTGTAACAAGAAGTCTCACCGCTTGGTTAGAGGTCAAGGCTATTTTGTCCTGGGCAGAAAAACACGTTCCTGCCATATCCACAGTACACATTCCTGGCGTAGACAACGTCATAGCAGACTTCCTCAGTCAACACACTGTGGACAGCGAAGAGTGGGATTTGCACCCAGAGACGTTCTCCCTCATTGTTCAGAAGGGGGGTCTTCCTTGCATCGATCTGATGGTGACAAGACACAACCGGAAGGTGCCGAGGTTCTGCTCTCGCTGGAGGGAGCCTCTAGCTCTAGCGGTGGATGCCATGTCCATTCCTTGGTTATTTCCTATTGCTTACATCTTTCCTCCCCTTCCCACGTTGCACAGGGTGTTATGGAAATTGAGACTGGAGCGCCGTCCAGTCATTCTGATTTCTCCGTACTGGCCTCTGCAGCCTTAGTTTCCGGAGCTTCTGGATCTGTCACTGGCGGAGCCATTCCGGCTCCTTTGCCGTCCGGATCTTCTTCTGCAGGGTTACCTGTGGAAGGAGGATGTTCATCGTCTGGCTTTGATGGCTTGGACATTGAATCCTCAATACTGAAGAAAAAGGGGTTTTCCTTCTAGTGTGGTGGCTTCTATGCTTAGTGCCCGCAAGCCGGTTTCTTCTAAGGCCTACCTGGTCGACCTTCCTATCTTGGTGTGCTGATAGGGAGCTCTCTCAGGATTTTGATCTGCCTATGGTTCTGGCCTTCTTGCAGGACGGTGTGGCCTCAGCTTGAGTTCCCTTAAGGTTCAGACTTCTGCTCTCTCTTCTTCTTTCTTTCAGAGATGCATTGCTATTCTTTCTGATATCAAGGTTTTCTTCCAGGGCGTTGCTCATACTCGTCCTTTCTTTAAGACTCCTGCTCCTCAGTGGGATCTTAGCTTGGTCTTGGGCGTCCTTCAGCGCCCTCCATTTGAGTCCTTGGCTACTATTCCTCTGCACCTGCTGACTTGGAAAATGGCTTTTCTCCTGGTGATCGTGTCTGTTCGCCGTGTGCCCACCCTTTTTGGTGTTTCACAAAGACAAGGCGGTGGTTCGCACTTCTCAGGAGTTTCTCCCGAAGGTGGTCTCTGAGATCCACATTATTCAGGAGATTGTGGTGACTTCTTTCTGCCGTGACCCTACCTCTGACAAGGAGAGGGATCTCCACTTGTTAGATGTGGCGCGTTGCCTTACATTTTATGTACATCGCACCAAGTCCGTTAGACAATCTGACACGCTGTTTGTCATTCCTGAGGGCCCCAGGGCAGGGAGACCTGCATCCAAAGTGATTATTGTGTCTTGGATCAAGTCCACTATTGGTAAGGCTTGCAAGCTTAGGAAGAAGACTGTTCCCTTTCGTGTTACGGCTCATTCTACTAGATCTATTGAGGCTTCTTGGGCGTACAAGAATCAGGCCTCCGCTGATCAGTTGTGCAAGGCTGCCACTTGGTCATCTGTGCACACCTTTTCGAAGCACTACCGTGTTGATGTGCTGGCATCGGCTGACGCCAACTTTGGGAGGAAGATCCTGGAGGCAGTCTTGCCTGTCTAGTATTTTCTCCAGTTCTGGGTGCTTCCTTCAGTTTTGAGCTGCGTTGACTCTAGTTCCGTGAGCTGTGTAACAGTTCTTGGGGTGGTGTTATCCCTGTTCGTTGTCCATTGACACTTCAGTTGTTTTGTTGGGCTATCTCTGATCTGATGGTTCATATCTGCTCTGGTGACTTGGGGGGCCTTTCACCTGGTCCTTTCCTTACTTCCCGCCTCTGAGAAACTCAGTTGTTGGACATCCCAGAGTTACTAGTAACCTGTATTGGACGACAGAGAAAAGAGGATTTTAGTCTTACCTGTTAAATCCTTTTCTCTTAGTCCATACAGGTTACTGGTCTCTCACCCTGTCAAGGGACCATGCTTGGCTCTCCTGTGGCAGATTGTGGGGGTCCTTCGGGGTCATGCTCACAGGAGTCTTCTTTCCCTTCACTATCTAGTCAATAGTTAGTGTATCAAATCTTTCTGGAGCTGGTTGGATAGCTGCAGCCAAGGAGGGAAGGTAGGCTCCACTCCCTGCTATCAATTCTAGAATCGTTCCTGCCTACTTAAAGGGGCGGATCGCCTACCCAAAGTTACCAGTAACCTGTATGGAGAAAGAGAAAAGGATTTAACAGGTAAGACTAAAATCCTCTTAGTTTAAAATTGATCTTACTGTTAACTCTTTGAGCACCAGAGTGTTGTGTACCCCTCTGGCACTGAAAGGGTTAAACACAGAGAGCCATATTCAGTAAGTTAGAGGTGCATTTTTTGAATTGCTCCTTAGTGAACAAATTCTCATCCATTTAAATGTGGCTTTAACCCCTTGAATGCTAGAGATGATGTTGAGACTTTGTATTCTCATTTCTCCCTTATGGTGCAGATGGTTTGCTCCAGAATTGCTTCTGTCTAGCTTATTAAATACAGCGCTATGGGAGCAAATGAACGGCACACATTATCATGTGCGCTGGCTCGCCGAGTGACAGTCTGAAACTGACTGCTCCAGTCTTGGAGCAATCTACTTCAGACACCCATATGGTTCGCATCGTTCACCAAACTCATGACATCACCAGTCGTTAAGGGGTTAAATAAGGTGTGGACAACCTCTATTGGGTGTCTGGGGATGATGACTTTTGAAGTCTGACGGCTGGAGAGCCTTGGGTTTCCCATCCCTGATTTAACTATCACTTTTGACCCCATGAATACTAGAGTAGACTCAAACCCAGGAGCCAACCCTGGTCCTGAAGATCTTCCAACAGTGCGTGTTTTCAGGATAGTCCAACTAGAGTACAGCTGCACTATTAAGTGGCACGGTCACTTTGATTAGTCTGCCTGTGCTCATTCAGGGATATCTTGAAAACATGTTGGTAGCTCTTTAGGAGCAGGGTTGGCTACTCTAAACCCTAAACTACTCTAAACCATTTCAAAGAAGTTTATTAGGGTACTCTCTATTCAAAGGCTTAAAACCCAATTTGGGAGTGTTTTATTCTTTGTGATGCAGCGGGTTTGCTTCACAATTGCTTCCCCTTAAGCTTGTTAAATAAGGTACTTACAGTGCAATCCCATTAAAGCGGAACTTTCACCTAAACACATGTTTGTTTTAATCCACTTACATTGCCGATTCAAGCTGTGCTGGGTTTCGTTTTTTTAAAAAAACGCAATAGAAATTAAGTTTGACGGTTAACTTTATCCCTCTTCTCCTCATTCTGATCAGCACCATCTTGCCGATGAAAATACAGGAGATCCTCCTCCCCGCTGGTCTGTCAGCAAGTTGGAGAACTCTCATTGGATAGATATCGATCTCTACCAATGAGAGTTCTCCAGCTTACTGACAGACCAGCGGGGAGGAGAATCTGTTATGTATTCCCATCGGCACAAATTGTGCCTATCAGAATGAGAATACGTGAAGAGGGAAAAGGTAAACCCTCAAACTTATTTTCTATTGCATTTTTTTTTAAAATAACAAAACACAGCACAGTTTGAATCGGTAATGTACGTGGATTAAAGCAAACGTGTGTAGGTGAAAGTTCCCCTTTAACAAACATAATCAGCCATCTGAAAGTTCCTTGAAGGAGCAGTAAACATTTTACAGCAGTAACATAGCCATTTTCTTGCAGAGTTAGATAAACTTGCTCCCACTGTTGAGAGATTTTGCATACAACAGCTGTTACTAATCAAACATACTTTTAATATTAAACTGCGATTTTCTGCTGTGGTCAGCGGGTTCCTATCGCTTAAATCCCATGAAGTGTATACTTAAACAGTGATTGTCAACATTTTTTTTTTTTTTTTTTATTAAAAACAATTTTGAACTGTAATAATGTTAGAATGAAAAATTCTCAGTCTGGGACATGGCCTGCAGCATAACCTTGTTCCTTTAAATGTTGACTCTGGATGTGTACATAGTTAACATTGAGGTTAGCCCCATACAGGAAGCATTCCCAGGTTGCCTTCAGACAGCCTTGAATCCCTTGTTAGTGCACAAAGGAGCACTCTGTCAGTACTGGCAGCTGGCTTTCTTCACTTACAAGAGTCTCCTGGGAGTGACTGGAAGCTCAGTCCTTTAAACTTCATTTGGCCATTTAAGTGGACTGGGATGGAGGCATCAACAAATATCTATTTATCCCCAGCTTTCTATTTGTGAGGGCTAGCCACATGGCTTGACATTCATTGGAGGTTGCGATTAGCATCTCCATGTTCACTAGCGCTCATTTGAAAGGTCAGTTAGTGGCTCTATTGTCTGCCATGCAGATCTTCTGTGTTGTTATCTGTACTGTGTTCCTGACGGCACATAGTAAAGTTGCAGCAAGGAATAGTTACCAGTGTGAAAGACATCATTGCCAAGTGAAGAATCTGGGCAACAAAATACAGTGAGCTTTAGTAGAATTGAATGGATCAATTGTCTTCATCAGATGATAAACTGAAACAACTAGCATTAGGCTAAAACAGAGATTGCTTTTTTTTTTTTTTTTTTTTTTTTTTTTAAGTAGATGGATAGAATTCTAAATACAGCACATATTTTACCAGGTAGAATATATTGAGATTTCTCTTGTTTTCAAGTATGTTCTGGAGAACTTTTACTGTAAGAGGTTACATATTTACCCGAAATAGAGAAACAATAAAAATATAAACACATACAAAAACATATATAATTAGATATTGTTTTTAAATACAAATAAGCTGTTATTTTTAGGAATTTTATACTTGGAAGAAGTGATCTTTTCGGTAGGTTATGTCAGGCTTTCAAGGAGAAGGCAGATCGTCCGACTTCTTTCTTGTAGTGTGTGATACTCTGAGTTGTTCCCAGTGTAGCAGAAATTATGGTTAGTATGGAGATCTGGATTGAGCATACTGCTCAGGTAGCCTGGTAGCTTTTTAACCCTTTGAGTGCCGGAGGGGTACCGAATACATTGCAAAGCAATGCATTCCGTACCCCTCTGGCACTCAAAGGGTTAAATAAATTATTATAAACTAGTAAGAAAGGTGAAGGGTCTGTCTTGGTTTGAGTGTTAACCACTTTAAAGCGGAACTTTCACCTAAACACATGTTTTCTTTAATCCACTTACATTGCCGATTCAAGCTGTGCTGGGTTTCGGTTTTTAAAAAAAACTCAGTAGAAATTAAGTTTGAGGGTTAACTTTATCCCTCTTCTCCTCATTCTGATCAGCACCATCTTGCCGATGAGAATACAGGAGATCCTCCTCCCCGCTGGTCTGTCAGCAAGTTGGAGTACTCTCATTGGCTAGATATCGATCTCTACCAATGAGAGTTCTCCAGCTTACTGACGGACCAGCGGGGAGGAGAATCTGTTATGTATTCTCATCGGCACAAATTGTGCCTATCAGAATGAGAATACGTGAAGAGGGAAAAGGTAAACCCTCAAACTTCTTTTCTATTGCGTTTTTTTAAAAAAACAAAACACAGCACAGTTTGCATCGGTAATGTACGTGGATTAAAGAAAACATGTGTTTAGGTGAAAGTTCCCCTTTAATTATTTAAACATATCTCAGTGAATGGGTAGTGTAATTACATTGGAGGGCAATGTAACATAATGAATTATACAGGGTGTTGAGATTATAAAGATGTATTTGTGACATAGAAGCATACAATACATCCCCATAGTCTGACTGGCATTAGCATATTTTGAACAATAAGTTTTCTTACCATGGGACTTGGGCATGATTTTTGTTTCTAAAGAGAGAGCCAATTTTAGGATAAAAGTGTGGATGTTAATTTATCAATATGAAGACAAAAAGTGATTTTGGGGTCAAGCCACATACCAAGATATTTGTAGGAGTCGGCTGGGGCCAAGTTATGATTAAACTTTGTTACGATGGTTAAATGTTATTACATACCAGTATTTAAGATCAGTTTGTTTTTAGCAATCCATCTTTCAACTTCCGAGAGAGCATCCTGTAACACTGTCTCGAGTTGTGATATGTTTGGATTTTTAGTGTTATCTGCATACATGTGCACAGAAGATTGATTATTTGAAAACTGCGAGCAGATCATTTATAAACAGGGAAAATAGAAGATGGTCAAGAATAGAACCTTGGGGAACCCCACTTGTTAGATAGAAAGAGCTCATACTTAGGAAAGTACTGCTCTTAAACTAAGAGATGCATATTCCTAGCGTATAGTTCAACTTTAAATTCTGTAAACTCCATTACTGGGTTTTAAACACAGAAGGATAACATGAGCATGTATTTTCTTGTGATACAATTAATTCCAGACTTTAATATCAAGTCGAAAAGAAATCTTTCACTTTGAGTCGTTGTTAGACAACTTCAAGCATTTCATGGCAAACTAGTACATCAAATTCAGCTGACAAGGGCATGCCAGGTTTTGTTTATTTATTTATTTATTTTTTTGTGTAATTATCCAGCAGAAAATATTAATTATGCACATCCTATATAATAATTCGCTAAGTTGTGTGTAACGCCCGACATGCGCAGTACACACTGCTGCGCGTGCGGCAGTCATGAGCAGTAGAGACTGCCCGCGCCGCGGCTGATACACAGCTGGGTGCTCCGAAGGAGCGTCCAGCTCTGTAACAGCCGAGACGCGGGCAGTCTCCACTGCGTGTGACTGCTCCGCGACCGGCTGCCAGAGGCACTGTGGCCCGTGTAACGGGCTGTTCAACTAGTAAATAATAATTTGGCCTGGTAAGCTCTATATGTTTCTGGTAAACTTTCCCTTTAAAATGGTTTCATGAATGCTATGGGGTATCCTTTTCATCTTTGTGTGTAAGAATGGTAATTAATGCTTTGCAATGTAGTGTTCACCTTTTGGGGGGTAACTTTTATTTATTTAAAAAAACAAAACAAAACAAAAAAAAAAACCTGTATGTTATAGAGTAGAGTAAAATAAGGGCACTCCCATTGCTGTCAGTTGTTATATTCAAATGTTATAACTGTTCAAATAATCAGGAAGTGAATTTACTGTGTGTTTACTTCCTGAAAGTTCTGACAGGAAATAACTGAGCAGTTTATATCACTTTATATGGAGATCTTTTTGTCACTGACTTTCCTCTCCATTAGAATGCAACAGAATATCTAATTGGAATTTGATCACTAGAGGGCACTGCTAATGTAAAAAAAAAAAACAACAACACTGGTTTAAACTGTAATAATCTGGAAATATGCATCCTTCAGCAATTGAAGTACCCTTATTTTACTCATCAGGAAATGTCCTGCAATATATATATTTTTCGTTAAAAAGGTTTACTGCCCCATTAAACACCAGAGGGATGTGCATTGCATTACAAAGCAATGTGTTGCACACATCTCTTGTCCTTAAAGGGTTAAAATGCTGACCAGGCAAAAGTGCGGTAGCTGTAACTAAAGTTAACCATTTTACTGCAAAGCAATGTGTTGCGTACCCCTCTGGCATTCAAAGGGTTAAGTGTTGTAGAAGTATATATTGGGTCTTATGCAGAGAGCAGAAGGTGAGCAGTTCTGATGAGAACCAAATACAACATGAGGCAGTCGGTGGAAATTAAACTTCCCATTGATATTAACAGCGTTTTTAACACCTTGAATTCTGGAGTGCTGTCATGAGTATTTCTTCTCAATGCATTGGGGGTTAAAAGCCCCATTTAAATCAATGAGAATTTACTCAATCTTTATTCCACCCCCCTACCCCTGCCCCAGTGGTACGCTGGTATGCTTATGAATTGCCTATCTTTTCTTTTTCACTTACTGCCCTACATACAACAAAACAAGATAGTAGTTAGGAAGTAAAAACATAAACAATGTATTGTTTGTCTGTTTAAGGGTTTTTCTTTCTTTCTTTCTTTCTTTTTGTAACTTCGCATAAGGCTCACCAGACTATCCCCATACATGTCTGAACAATGATTAATTAGTTCATATGTATATTTTCTTGTGAAGGCCACATCAAAGATTGGCGCTCCTTTTTTATGAAGTTCAATGCTGAACTGCAGGCCTCTCATAGATGGTCTGTCCAACTGCAGGCCTCTCATAGATGGTCTGTCCAACTGCAGGCCTCTCATAGATGGTCTGTCCAACTGCATGCCTCTCATAGATGGTCTGTCCAACTGCATGCCTCACATAGATGGTCTGTCCCTTTAAATTAAGTCATATTGTATAAAAGTATTTAACTCGATTTGGGCTATTACAATTTACTTTTTCCTTTGACGCAACACACATTAATTTTAACTATATTGCATGGATATTTCATGGAAGTAGTTACAACCAGCATTTTAACTAATTTATGCTAGAATAGGATAGTTCCACCCCATTACTCATTTCCATGTTTATGTAAGCTTTCTCAAGAACAGGTTTTTGATTCATTTGTAAAGGGTGGTTTGTACATTTTGGTTTGCTTTAACTAACGTAAGTTCCCTTACTTTTAGGTTGTGTAGTTGCTGTTTTTCAAGCTTTTTGCTACCACATACTCTGGAATTGTACGTAAACTATTGGGTTACTAGAGATTTCTGCAAAGGGTTAAAGCAAAATTATCCCCTGAGAGGTATTTTGTTTTAAAGGAATAGTAACGTTTCACAAAAGCAGCAGCTCCATAGTATTTGGGCTGCGGAGAATGTTATGTTGGTACTAGCATTGATACTGTCAGAGTTGTCGTTCGAGAGTAATTGAATGATAAAGTATCCCCCTCCTGCCCCTTTTACCTGGTGTAACACTGCTCACCTCAGATGTGGAATCTGGTCACTTGACCGGACAGATCTCAGCAAGGGACAATCTTCTTACTGTGAGGATAAGGAAAACCCTGCCCCCCCTTGACAGGTTTTTCCTTATGCTCACTGAAGATTGTCCCTCCCTCCGATCCATCCAGACATTCTTGCTGCTCTGAGGTGAGCAGTGTTACACCAGGTAAAAGGGGAGGGAGGAGGATAATTTATCATTCAATTACTCTTGAACTACAACTCTGACAGTATTGAAATAACACTCTCCATAACCCAAATACTATGAAGATTAATTGGGGCTGCTTCTATTGTAAAACATTACTATCCCTTTTAATTACTTGTATTCTAAACTGCAGTGAGACCCAGGTAGCAATCACACCAAGGGGACCTACTGTGCGAGAAGGAGGTATACCTCCTCCCCTTGTATCACTTATGATGTATACTGAGATTTCAGCTGTGTACAAGAGCATTGACTCTATGGGGGCAACAGCATCCAGTTGTAGATAGGAGAGTGGAGGCGTATTCATGCTAATCTTAAAGGAGCAGTGGACTTTTTAATTAAACCATATATATTATAGAGCTTTTCTTGACTGGTAAAACAACAATAACATAACCGTGTTATAACAGTTCAAATAATTATTAAATTAATTTTACCATGTTTACTTCCTGAAATTTCTGACAGTATGGAGCAGCAGTTCCGATTCTGTGGAGAATTGATTGTCATTGACTTTATTCTCAGATAGAATGTAAATTGGACAAATGGAGAGAATTGTTAATCTAAACAAAAAACATGAGTTTTAACTTTAATAATTCTGGAAATATGCATCTCAGTGGGAGTATCCTTATTTAACTCAACAGGAAAAGTTCTACAGTATATATTTTTCATAACAAAGTTTACTGCTACTTTAAGGGAGCACTGTGGGATCAACCATGAGACTCTGTGACTATAATAACCCCTGAGTTACTGGGCTATGTTAGTGGTAGTCAGGGACTCTTGGCGAATGTTTTAGTCTGGTTTCTGGAATTTACTGTTACTTTAATACACCAAGACGAGATACATTATGTATGATAAGCAGCCATTTATTTTTTTTATCTCCCATTGGTGATTTTACCAACCGTTAAGTGTATTTTCAAATATCTGTGTGAATGTGAAGCATATGCTAAGATATCAGCCACCTGGATGATTATTTAACTTTGTGAATGCTAGTTATTATAGTATAACGTACCATTACGTAGTGTAGGAAACAGACCCTAGGGCACCATCAGCTGTGCTTCAACATTCATATGTTGTTTAGTTATGGTCACAGGTAAATAAATCTGAATTCTCCTGTGTCTGACTTCAATTCTTAGTTTATGGTGGCCAGTTTTTTATTTATTTATTTATTTTACCTTTTATAAATTGCTGTAATGTCAAGTTTATTTTCTAATATAGCTAGCTTCTCTACAAGATTGGATGTACCTGTAACAGCTAATTTATTTTAAAGCCTCATTGTATTTTTATAGGCTAAATATATTCTCTCACATAGCGTTAGTTGATGGGGTAGTAAGGAGTAAAGGGTTAGTGGGCTGTTCCTGGGTACTCAAGATGTAAATCCAGACATGTATTCCTTAAGCTGCTGTGTCTTTAATACTTCAATATGCAGAAAATAATGCAGTTTTAATGGTTTGCTTTTTATCTCTAATTGTTTTGTTAAAGGGATAATAATGTTTCATAATAAAAGCAGCTCTAATTAATCATCATAGTATTTGGGTCTTGGAGAGTGTTATTTCAGTCCTGTCAGAGTTGTAGTTCAAGAGTAATTGAAAGAAAAAGTATCCCCCTCCCGTCCCTTTTATAACACTGCTCAGCTCAGAGCAGCAGGGAGGTGTCCAGGTAGATTGCAGAGAGGGACAATCTTCAATTAAGATGAGGGGAAAAAGCTGAAAAACCTGTCAAGGGGGCAGGGTTTTCATTGTTCTCACAGTAAGAAGATTGTCCCTTGCTGTTATCTGTCTGGTCAAGCAACTAGATTCCACATCTGACGTGAGCAGTGTTACACTAGGTAAAATGGGTGGGAGGGGGATACTTTATCATTCAATTACTCTTGAACTACAACACTGACAGTACTGAATAACACTCTGTTTGGCTCAAATACTATGAAGATTAATTGGAGCTGCTGTTTTTGTGAAACATTACTATCCCTTTAAGAGTGCCAAAGGGGTGTCCACTGTATTGTGGAGCCATATGCTGGATACCCATTTGGCATTCAAGTAGATTGGCACTGGCTAAGCAAGTTTTCATTCTTCTGTAGTTTTTATACTCCAAAATGTGTTAATTTTCTAATAGGAAATAAAACTTTCTCCTCACTATCCATACTGAAATATAGCGTGTATCATAAAGAAACATAAATTAATCCAATACCGATACAGTACACTCAAGGAAATATTTAATGAGTTATGTAATTATGGTATTTTCTTTTTTTTTTTTTTTACTCTTCTGATCTGTTTTTCTTTTCTCCAATTAATTCACTATGTAACCTTAAAATTCATAACCAGTTTGAAAAAAATACATTTTTATTCAGTTAAGTACAATTTCATTTTAAAAATAGGGCATCCCCCAAATTGTACGGTATCCTATTGAATTGTCACCATGTCTTGGGCGACCGTGAAAACGGTGCATTAAAAATGACAACCGAATCACATGGGCGACATGAGAATGTTGCCCCAATTAAAAGAGCGACATTCTCATGTTGCCCGCTTAAAGGTTGCATTAAAGCAGAACTTTCGCCCGCTATAAAGTCGCCCTGCAATAATTAAGCAGTTAGCGACTAGCTTTATATTAGCTATGTTACCTCTGAAATGTAGCCGATTATAAAGAAATCCTTTATTGTAGGAGACCAGGAAGCCAGGCATCAGCGCAGACATCTTGTCTGAGCGCCTGCGCTGTCAGATGTGGCCTCCGTTGAGAAGCACTGCAGTGTGACACATTGTAACCGGAAGGGACTGACGGTGCACAGACTGCACTAACCTGTCCGTCAGTCTCCTATAATAAAGGATTTCTTTATAATTACCTACATTTCAGAGGTAACTTATCTGTTATAAAGCTAGTCGCTGCCTGCTTAATTATTGCAGGGCGACTTTATAGCGGGTGAAGGTTCCGCTTTAAGTTTCTTTTGTTAAATTCTCATGGCCAGGGGCTTGTACCGCATTCACTAGTATAGTGTCCCAGCAACTTGTTCCTCTCCCCTGAACTATGTACCTCACATTCTCCTCTGCGCCACCCGCAGAGTGTCACTCATCCAAAACTGCGCAGTCTAGCAGCAATGGCAATCTTGAAATTATTAACACCTCACTGGGTGTATATGCACCTCCTCAGCGTCTAACTCATCCAGTTCTGGGATAAGATATAAAGTCCGTAGCATTTAGTTATTGTAGTGCTGTGGGAATGTTGCTATTTTGATTGGGGAAACATTTTAGTGTTGCCCATTTGATTCAGGCTTCACTTTTAATGCACTGTTTGCATGATTGCCCAAGACATGGCAGCATTTACATAGAG
This sequence comes from Rhinophrynus dorsalis, assembly GCA_037306005.1. Lineage (NCBI taxonomy): Eukaryota > Metazoa > Chordata > Amphibia > Anura > Rhinophrynidae > Rhinophrynus > Rhinophrynus dorsalis. Next base: position 396,038,075 of record CM074723.1, on the reverse strand, counting down.
AACCAATTGTACTAGGCACCATTAGAAAATTTGCATTTGCCAGTGCAATGGAATAGTTAAATTGCCCAACAATGTTTGGCTTCTGTTAAAACCTCTTACTGGAAATTAATGTGAACACTTAGACATCCTGCCAAATTTATACATGTTTTGTTTGTTATCAACAAGGCATAGGCCACATAGATTATAGTTCAGATAAATGCACTTTTCGTTACTTTTCACAAAAGAGCCATTTGTCTACATGTTTGTCAAGAAGCAACCCTCTATTTTGTTCTGTTTCTCAAATATGTGCCATGTTTTCCTTCTACTGGTTATTACAAGCATTTTACAGTTAGTCTTTTCTCTTGCCTCCATTGGGGGGGTGGGGGCAGCACAGGGACTGAGAGTAAACTTCTCGCCACTAGCACCAAGGCATTTAAAGGTTTAACATCAAAACCACAATTCTACCCCTCCCTAATCCTGGTTTATCCCCAGGCCGGGCATAATAGTTATGTATCTGTAGAAATATTATGTATCCTTTTTGGTTTATTCTGTTAAGAACCTGAAAAACGATATATTAAGTGCATTTGTATATTACTGTAAAGCCAGTGCCTATAAGTATTATTATGAGTAGGCTGTGGAATAAGAAAATGCTCCCTATCTTTGACCCCTCTCTAATGTTGGTTATAATGAGACGTTTATGAAGAGCAAATCCGTGTTGTACAGAAATGTTACTTATTTCAGTATATTGCAAATTACATACCCTTTCTATGCTCACAGAACTTTTGCTTGCGAATACTGTGGCACTTTTGCATCTGGCAGATAAGTACTTGGATTTTCCCCTTATGACAGCTTTTACAGCCTCTGGTGCTGCTCTTTGTGACACTGTTGCGGTTGTTTAGGTGTCAAGGGTTGTGTATAGACAGGGAACATCTCTTAGTGGCTGACAATGCAGACTCGCAAGGAGAGGACTTTGTTTCAGCAGTTTCTGAGATCCTTGAGTGAGTAAGATACATAATGAAGTGGCTTTTCAATCTTGCTAGGCTTATTGGGAAGGACTCACATTGTACTCTTTGGCTAAACCTATGGTTAGCAGACCAGTCTACCAAGAAGTCCTTGGTTTCACTCCTTTTCACTTTGATTGTAGCCAGTTTTGCATGGAAGGTCCTACAGGCTGTTGGGTCTGTGTGGGTATCCTTCTTGTCTTTGCTTCCAGTAACTTTTTTTTTTTTGTTTTTTTTTTTTGTTACTTGTCTTGTGTGTAGGTGTCTGTTGAAACCTGCAGTTGCATCTGTTGCAATTCCTTTCTGTTAGAACTGGTCTGTGTTTTGAAATGCTTTTCTTTGTCCCTCCCTGGAATCTTGGTGGATAGCTGTGGCATATTCACATGGTTCCTGTGTTCCACATTGGATGAAAGTGAATCTGATTATTTTTGTTTACTTACCAATAAATCCTTTTCTTTTTTGTCCATGTTAGGCCATAGGACTTCCCTTCTAGAGAAAATTAATTGTTGCTTTCCAGGCAGGTTGGGGTCCTTGGTGATCTCCGGTATAGATTACCCATTTTCTACCTCCCTTCTGTTTTTTTTTTTCTCTGTTGAAATTTGTTAAAACCCTGCTGGATTGATAGAGGTAGAGTGGAGTAAGGAGGGAGTCTCTACCTCCATAGAGCATTTTAAGGCATGTACCCCGCCCTCCTGCAAGAGGATACATTACTCTGTGGTTCCATATGGACTTAGAGAAAATGAAAGTTTTGCTCCAGGTCCTGGGTTCACCTGACCACCTGAGTGGACGCACTGGTCCTTCTTTTGCACTTCCCTTTGGCATACGTATTTCTTCCTCTTCCCCCAAGATTTCCAGATAGTTGAAAAACATCAGAATGGACTGGGTGCATGCTAGCCTGATTGCCTCTTATTTATCGCCTCTTATTATCGCACAGAACCTGGTTCTTAGATCACTTTAACCTGTGCATAGATGAGGCTTGGCATCTCCCTCTTTTTCTAGGCTACTTGTCACAGGTCTGTGTTATCCAGACATAGAGAGTCTGACTTTGGTTCAGAGAAATCTTTCCAGAGCCACACAGTCAGTAATAACACATGCTTATTGCCCATAAGCATGTTTCTTTCAAGGCTTATAGGGTGTGTCATTGTTCTTCAAGTAATGTGAAGTTTGTTAGGACTTGACTCCAGGATATTCTCCAAAAGGGTCTTAATCTTAATTCTATAAAGCTCCAGATCTCAGTCTTATCAGTTCATTTTAAATAGTCATACTGCCCTGTTGCTAGATGTTCAGACATCTGTGCAAGGGGTTGAATATGCCTAAGCCATCTTTGCGGATGCCTCTAGATATGGTCTTTGGAGTGCTTCAGAGAGAAACCCTCTTGAACCATTTGTTTCTCGGTCTCTCATTTGCTTTTTTGTCTGTTTGGTATTTGGCCACAATTCATCTTGTTGAAACCCTTTCTATTTTTCATTTAGATAAGGTTGTTCTGCTTACTTGCTTTGTGTTTCTTCCCAAAGTGGTTTCAGATTTTCCTATTAATCAGAGGTTTGTGCTGTCTTCTCTTTGGTGTGCTCCATCTAATAGATGAAAACAGGCACTTCATGGTCTTGAATTAGTTCAGTGTCGAAAATGCTATTTTCATTGCACTGTACCTTTTTAGTGTGTGGGCCAAGCGGAGTCTAGGATGGCAGTGGACTCTTGGCAGCCACTCTTGATCAAGGCAACAACTCACCTGGCCTTGGCTAAGGCCATTGTCTTTTCAGTTAATTGCTCATTCCACCAGAGCAGTGGGTGCTTCCTGGGCATATTTGAACCAGGTCTTTGTGGAGCAAATGGTCAAAACGGAGAAATGCATGTCACTTCACACTTTTGTCACACTATAGAAAGTCAACATGCTGGCCTTATCTGTTTGTCCTCCAAACAACAGAGCCTTTGTTAGTGCCTTTTTCCTTCCTTTTGTAGTAAACATTTGGCTGCTACTTAGTTCTTTGTGTGGTGGCGTCCTGACATTTGAGATTCATGGTTGTTAAGACTATTTTTTGTGGGCAGTTTTCTCCTCCCCCCTTGATCCTTTTGGGATACCTTTGTTATATATCCATGATTCTTGTGCTCCACAATGGGAAAAAAGAAAAAAAAAAACAGGATTTTTGTGTACTTCCAATAAATCAGTTCTCTTATTTCTTGTGGAACACAGCATATCATTCCTGGAGAAAAATATGTAGTTTGAACTCCAGGCAGGGGTGTTCTTCTAGTTCTCTGGCTCTGTCTCTGCCTCCCTGCCCAATTTTGTTTCTTGCATATATGCTATATGTAAAACTGGAGGATGCTGTTGCTGGGTGAGTCAATTAGAGCTGTAACTACACAAAAGTCCCCTTTTTCTCTTATACCACATTGTTTGGTATGCAGGGTACTATTGCTTTACCCATGTATTACCACAAATCATTCCGCACTATAGTTTATTGTATATATGTGTTCTATTGTAATGTAAGGCTCCATTTCCTTACACATGTATTTGTGCCTTGGTTTATACTATTATGAGATGTTATTTCTCATGGCACTATTAGGTCTGTTCTATCCTACAGCATGTTATGGTATACATGGTTTCTCTATGCCTTAATCCTTCATACAGTATTATTGGTTTATCCAGACTCTAACATAGCATTCATATGCTATAAAGGATCGATTCTGTCAGAAGAGACATCATTCTACACACATCATATAGTGTTGTCCTGTTCACTCAATCAACAATTTTATTGCCTACATGGGTCCTATTTTCATGGATAGCTATAATGGATTATAAATGTTGTTTATTATCCCTTTGATACATGTGTTCTATTCCTTAAAGTGCTTTTCACACTGTTTTAGTTAAGTGCGTCTAGTTTCACTGGTGTACTTGTTGCTCTATGGATTTATAAATATGTGCTTATAATGTGCCACTTTTCTTGCAAGTATGTTTATTCCAGTGACTTGAACTATTCTGTTGTATATGTCTGTCATCTTTTTTCTTTTTTTCAATTAATGACGACACATTTTTCATGCTTTGAGTTTGATCTTTGTAGTTGTAAAATAAGGCAAAGATCAACCCATTTCAGCTGGTCAAGAAACAGTCCTCCTGGAGGAGTTGCATTTAACACACACTACATATAGTCAAGCTGTATTGTAGTAAATAGCATGTAACTGAATGGTTTCACCTAACTCTATAGTTGATAATACAACATTGGGTTCATGGTTTGGGTGGCAGACTTGGGATGGCAGATTTGGATGTCATCTGTTGTAACAATTCATTAATTTTCATTACAAACCTTATTTCAGTGTGGGTTGGCAGTACTGTGAAAATCTTGTTGAGAACAACTCACTCTTTTTCCATGAGAGGTAAAAGTTCTTTCTGCCTGCAGTCTAACCTTCAACATTTAATTTCCTTTTGTCAGTCATCCTGTTCACCATCTAGATATCTGAATTTGACAGTGCTATGCAAAAATAAAATCGTAACCGTTTCTGGATAACGGACTGCACTTCCCTGGGGCAGCAGGGGGTGGAGATTGACCACACGCAGCAAATCAGGTGTCGCAAAAATTTCTGCAGTGAGACTCACCACTACAGCGGTCCCAGTCCCATGGGTCCACAAAGTGCACAGCGTGCCCATTTAACGAGCAACACTGTTCACCAGTTGGTAGAACACATCCAGAATTTGTCAATTACTATTTGTTCTATTATAGCAGCATCATAGCAGCGTTTGGAACCAGAAGAATAAATGTCAAAGCAGCTTCCTTTCTTGCCACACTACCATTTGAGCCTGCTACAGTGCTAAGGGTCCTTTTGGAGATTGAGACACCATTAGTAGCATTTTCTTCACATGAGATGGATCAAAGTGGAACCTTCTCTGAACGATCCTTTGATCAATGCCAAGACCATTCACGCGTTTCCCTTACCTTTGCATTTGATGGTCCAAACTTTTTAAGACCACTTTATAGAAGGCCAAAATATACCCAGTCTCTGCCCTAATTTCCACAGGGACTACCTGTGCTCAGTCAACTGAATTGTTGATTTGGGAATAAGAGTCAAGCTTGATATGTTATCCACACTGGTACTAGACAGTTTGTCTGTTACAATTTAAGTCCTCTGCAGCTTGAGTAATCACATTTTTACCTCCAGCAGCTCTGCACTCATTGCACTGGGGGTTAACCAGTCAGAATATTGAGATGTGCAAATCATTAATTGATTGTGACATGGTCGGTAGTCACAGGTTTTAAGGCTTGAATGGATTTCACAAAGCTCTGCATGCTTGAATGCCCCTCTGGAAGGACAATACAGTTTGACAATGCTTCTGCAATCACTTCCTTAGTCCACTGAAGATGGTTGAAGAGCCAGATGCATTGGCGCATCTCAACACCCACTGTTTGGTTACATCTTAGAATTCAGGTGAATGCCATTAAATTGTTAGATGTAATTGATTGATCCCATAGACAATATAACTTAGTCTTCCTGTCCATCCTTTAATGTAATCTATATCAATGAACTTAAGGTCAGCCTCCACAGGAAAAAAAATGTAAGCAAGGATTAATAATAGATTTGTTTTCCTCAGAATAATACTTTTTTCATTACTTTGCAAACTTCCAAATCTGGTTTAGAACAGCATGTCCGCTAACAATTGTAAACCTGGTATAGAATGCAGTGTTGGCCAGCCAGTTTCCCAGGACTAACTGGTGTTGTGAAATTTTTGCAAATATTTTTGCAATTAGTTCTCTTTATAAATCCTCTTGCAGTGTGTGTTTGTTTGGGATTCTGAGACAGTGTTCTTAATTAATAGGACTACTTTATATTGGTCTTCCTGGGTTGTTTTTTGAACAACCCTAATAATAAAAGGGTATAAATGGAATTGTTACTATATTAATAAAGTTTACATTTTGTGTAGATTCCTGAAATTACAATGATCTGATTTCACACTGAATGTATCTCCTTTTTTCGGTTCTATAGGCCATATGTTCAAAGAAGTAGCGAAATGGCTTTTGTCATTTATAACGACTTTTCAAAGTACAGTGTCATTGGGATCATTAATATTTTCAGAGTGTTGGTTATGATTGGAAATATGTTGTTTGTCCTGACTGAAATTGTCGTATGTGAAGACAAAAATGTCTTAACGAACGACAAAAATGTCTTAAAGGGATAGTAACACTTCGTTTTAACTTTATTTTATTTTGTAGGCATTAAAAAAACATGAAGAATGATATAAGTCTTATCTCTCAAACCTTTATGGTTTATGAGATATTCACAAGCAAAGTTTCCCCTCCCACCCCTTTTACCTAGTGTAAGCCATCTCTTCTCAGATGTGAATCTGGTTGTATGACCAGACAGATAACAGAAGGGGACAATTTTCTTTGTATGAAAACAATGAAAGCCCTTACCCCTTGACAAGTTTTTCAGCTTTTTCCCTTATGTTAATTGAAGATTGTCCCTCTCTGCAGTCTACCTGGGCACCTCCCTTCTGATCTGGTTGAACAGGGGAGGGATACTTTGTTTGTGAATATCTCTTAAACCATAAAGGTTTGAGAGATAAGACTTATATCATTCTTCATGTTTTTTTAATGCCTACAAAATAAAATAAAGTTAAAACGAAGTATTACTATCCCTTTAACTGAAGACATAAACTCTCACATTCAGAACACATTCCCTCCACTTTTTTCTTAAAGTACAAATTTTGTCTTTTGAAAGACATTTTTTTTGTCCTTGTTATGACAAATTTTCTTTTCCTCTATACGACACTGGAGAATAGTTTAGCCACGCCCTTGTCACGCCCTTTTCCCAGCAGTTCTGGAGTTGTGTCATACACAACGGACATTACTAGTTTTTTGTCGTATACTCTATAGAAAATATGTAGTTCGTGCGTACAGTGACTTATTTTTGTCATTCATACGACAATTTTTTGTCGTTATCCCTTTGAACATACGGCCCTATGTGTTTATGTCCAAATTGGTATTCTTTGCACACCGTTTTGAAGATTTCTCATTTTTCCTAGTTTGTATATATTTAAGACATGCAGTGATTTGTATTCTTTATTTCTGTCACTTCTTTTCTTTTTTTTTTTTTTTTCCTACCTGTGCATCAGAGGAGAATCTCCCATTGGCTTCTAGTGCTCAGACAGAAAACATCTGTAGTAGATTTGCTCAGCCTGTGGCTCTTCAGTTACTGTTGCTCTACAACTCACATTATCCTGAGTATTATAGTTTTTGTAGCCCAGTAACAGCTAGGGAGTCCCAGGCTGAGCAATCCTTAGGGTATAGTAACTCTTCAAGTGCCCAGATTGCATAACCCTCTGCCATTTAAAGGCTTAAAGGAGCTTGCCCCTTCACATAACCCCATACCCCTATTGTTTCTTATGCATCTCTATCATTGGATTGGTTATATTTTTACTGTGACATACAGGTATATCATTAACTCATGTTTCCCGTTTTACCCTTATAATATGCATGTCAAACTCAAGGATAGGGAAGCTGAAAGCATGAGTGGGTGATGAGAGAGGATGGGCAAAGCTGAAGGTGGTGGGGCTAAGCAGAGAGGGGAGGATGGTGGTGGCTGGATGGATGGGATTTGAGAGGATACAAGCATGAGCTGGTTTGGTGGGGTATTTGAGAGTCAGTAGTGGAACTCCATGTATACTGAAACTTGTCTTTTATTCAGCTGCCACCAGCTCGAGTACCTCTTTCAAAATTGCTTGGAATTTAACCCTTTGAGTGCTAGATGGGTACGCAACATATTGCTTTGCAATGATTTTGTGTACCTCTCTGGCAGTCAAAGGGTTAAAGACTGACTTTAAGAAAGTTTAAAGCAGGCACTTCTACTGGTGACCACAAAATAATAGCAAATTGGCAGTAACACCGGGACTTCCAATACTGACACTCAAATTCCACGTCCTTTGCTTTTGTAATTTTTTTTTTAACCCTTTGGGTGCTACAGGTGTTCATAACACTTTGCAAACCCTCTCTTGGATTCTCTGGGTTAAGCCATAAGTGTCCTAACAACATGGTTTATCAATTTTCAACTGTGCCTTTACCAATAAGTGAATTTGCTAGTGACAGATTCGGCTGAAGCCTCATGTTGTACTATCCATGCTGATTCTCCTGCCAGAGTCAGGACAAGTTGATATAATGTGGGGCTGCAATGAAATCTGTCATCAGCAAATTTACTTTTCACTGTCGTCCAATACAGGTCACTGGTACCATGGGATGTGTAGTCCCCTTTAATAGGCAGGAACAATTATGCAAATAATCTGCAAGGGGCGGAGCCTCCCCTCTTACTTAAGCCACCTTCTGGCCAGAGCCACTCATATTGATTTGTTCCTGGTGTGCTTGCACACCAGGCAGAGAACAGCTATGCTTCTTAGAGTTTTATTATTTTTTCTTCAAATATGGAATACCACCATTAGGAGGGTGACCATGGCTGTGAATGCCCTCACCCGAAGTGGCTAGTGCAGCTTCCAGGGATTTCTGTGGACCTATACCTGAAGAGGGGACAGCTTGTGTTAAGCAGCTCCCCTGTTGGGGAATTTACCTCTGGTTCTTTCCCTACCTATCATGGTCACCTGAAGACAGAAGTCAGCGAGAAAGGTGAGTCACCCATTGAGTGCTGAAGGTCCACTTGTCCCCACAGTGTCCCTTTGCCGGGCTTGTATTTGGGAGTTTGTAATTCACTCCAGCACTCATAGGGTGTTTTTATTGCATTATCTCTAAAAAGTTTATGCAATTTCTGTGTTATTCTCTGAGTTTTGGAGCATTGGGTATTCATTTATTTATGATTCTCATGTGTTTCATGCTTGTTTGGGCACTTTTTAATGTTTTACTGAACTTTATTAAAAATTGTGTACTGCGCCTTTAAGCGCAGCGTTCCCGCTCAAACGCATGGCTCCTTTACTCTCTATGGGAAATCACAGTGTGGGACATATCTCTGAAACCGCTTGTCACAGCAACTTCAGAGAGGGCTCATTTTAATGCTAGGCTCCTGCTCTATCATCCGGTTGGTGTTTTATTAATATTGGGGGTTCAGGGGGGCTTCGGGCACTGTTTAGGTACTTGTATTGGGAAAGACTACATTTCCCATGAGCGCTTGCTTCGCGCCCGTTTTTGATTGGCAGCCATGACGGCAGCCATTTTATTGCACTTTTCCTATGCGAGTACACTACGCAGGGACCGAGCCTTCTCTCTCCTCAACAGATTAACCCTTCGCTGGCCAGATAAGTCCGTTTTTAGACATTTTTCTGGGGTGAAACTTTAATCTTTAACACCTTTCTGGGTGATAGTGTTCTTGGTGGGGTATATTGACGCTGTGAGCATGTCTACTTCACTGGAGCTGGGGGCTAGACCCAAGACTAAGGAGGATGGGGGGTCCGCTACCCCCATGGCGTTTTGCTCCTCTTGCCACATTGGGCTGGATAGCGATAATGTGGGGGATCTATGCCCTGTTTGTACTTGTCAAAATAGCAACCCTGGGCCTTCCAGCCATGCTATTGAGCCATCTTGGGTGAGGGAGTTCAAAGCTGCCACTAGGGATCTCAGATCCACGCTTCAACTCTTTCCCTCTCAGGTACAGGGGGCTCTCCAGGTTTGGCAGACCCCCTCTACTATCAGGACCTCCCTGCCTAAGCCACAGGGAGCTCCTGATATCACTGATTCTTCTGAAGAAGAACTTTTACAGGATTCTGATGCTGAGGAACGTACTGTTATTGAATCTAACAGGTCCATTGGGGACCCCTATGAGTGTGACCCTGAAGTTTCGGCTGAGGGTCTGATCAGAGCGGTTCTAAATACGCTCAACCTTCCTCTGACTCAGGAATCCACTTATGATCCTACTGATGTTTTTCAGAAAAAGCCATCTAAACCAGTTGTTTGTTTTCCAACTAACCCTACTCTTGCCCGTCTGGTCTCTGAGGCATGGAGGAATCCAGATAGATCTTCCTCTGTCTCCAAAAAGTTTGCCAAGCTTTACCCTTTTCCTGAGGCGGAGTTGGCAAAATGGGTTCATCCTCCCAAAGTGGATGCTCCCGTGTCTAGACTATCCAAATCTACTGCTTTGGCTGTCTCAGATGCCTCTGCCTTGCAGGACTGGACGGATAAGAAATTAGAGCTCTCTCTTAAGTCTATTTTTGCTTCTATTGGCACTGCCATGCGCCCCACCTTTGCTGTGGCATGGGTTAATAGAGCTATTGCAGCCTGGACTGAACGACTGACTGAAGCGGTTCGCCAGGATGCGCCTGTGTCTGAACAGTTGCAGCTTCTTGCTAATATCACTGAAGCTCAGAACTATATTGCTGACGCTGCCTTTGATGCTGTGCGCATGATGGCGAGGGCCTCCACTTCTTCTGTGGTGGCCAGACGCGCTCTTTGGCTGAAAATTTGGTTTGCTGATACAGCCTCTAAGAAAGCTTTGCTTTCTTTGCCCTTTCAGGGAAATTTGCTTTTTGGGTCTGAACTCAAAGAAATGATCAGTGAGGCTACTGGAGGTAAAAGTACTCTTCTACCCTCAGTCTTTAAGAAAAAGTTTCCAGCCAAACGCAATCGGTCCTTTCGTTCCTTTCAGACTGAGACACGTTCCTCGGCCCAAACGGGTCCTCCCACTACGCGCTCCTCCTCCAAGCCCAAACAGTCCTGGAAGCCCAAAGTTGCCCCCAAGGCCAAGACCTCCAAGACTGCTTCGGCATGACTCGCCGAACCCGGGTCCGCATCCGGCTGTAGGCGGTCGTCTCCGCATCTTTCGCCGGATTTGGGAGGAGTCAGTGGCGGACCCATGGGTTCTTCAGGTGGTGTCAGAGGGATTCAGGATCCCTTTCTCTTCCCTTCCTCCTTTTCGGTTCCATTTTACTCGTCCTTCTCAGGAACCCACAAAATGGCGTCTGTTAGACGACGCTATTCAGGATCTCTTGGACAAAGAGGTTCTGGAGGCGGTTCCTCAGGGGGACACAGGTTCAGGATATTTCTCCAACCTGTTTGTGGTAGCCAAAAAGGACGGAGGAGCTCGTCCCATTTTGGATCTCAATGCCTATGTGGTGACTTCCCACTTCCGCCAGGAGTCCCTGCGCTCTGTGATTGCAGCAATGTCTCCAGGGGAGTTTCTTGCCTCCCTGGACCTTCAGGATGCTTATCTTCACATCCCTATTCATCCAGAGAGCAGGCGGTATCTCAGGATTGCCTGCCACAGGGGACACTTTCAGTTTGCAGCGCTCCCCTTTGGGCTGACTTCAGCCCCTCAGGTCTTCCAGAGGGTGTTGGGCTCCTTGATAGCGGTGCTCCATCAGGATGGGATCAGAGTGACCCCCTACATGGACGATCTCCTACTGAAGGCCTCCTCAGCGGAGCTTCTCCATCAGCAATTACAGATGTGCATGCACACCCTGAACCGTCATGGCTGGATCCTGAATCTGGACAAGTCGGACTTGATTCCATCTCAGAGGCTTCTGTTCCTGGGTCTCCTGTTCGACACTCGCCAATGCATGGTGTTTCTTCCAGAGGACGTGGCTCACCAGATAGCCGTCAGAGTGGCTGGGATTCTGGACATGGACGTAATTCCAGTACCGAAGTTGTCGTCCTTAGTGGGAAAGTTCATTTCCACAATCGAAGCAGTACCATTTGCCATGGCCCACTCCAGGGATCTTCAGAGATTCGCGATCCAGACGTGCGAGAATCATCCAGATCATCAACATCTGTCTGTTTCTCTTCCTCCTCATGTCGAGTCGAGTCTGCACTGGTGGTTAGATCTCTCTCATCTCCTGAAAGGGAAATCCTTTCTAGTTCCTCCTTGGACCACAGTCACTACGGATGCCAGCCTTCGGGGCTGGGGTGCAGTCTGGGGTCGCTTCAGTGCTCAGGGGAAATGGGGTCTGAAGGAATCCATGCTCTCCATCAATGTTCTGGAACTTCGAGCTGTCCGGCTGGCCCTGAGGCACTGGGAGTCTCAATTGACCGGTCTTCCAGTCAGAGTGGAGTCAGACAACGCCACGGCTGTGGCTTACATCAACAGGCAAGGCGGCACAAGAAGCGGTTCCGCCTGGTGGGAGGTCAAGGATATTTTGTCTTGGGCAGGAGATCACGTGCCTGTCATCTCTGCGGTTCATTTTCCAGGCGTGGACAACGTCATGGCAGACTTCCTCAGTCGTCATACCGTCGACAGCGGAGAATGGGCTCTGCACCCAGAGGTGTTTCACATGCTCACTCAACGGTGGGGAATGCCTGTGGTGGATCTGACGGCTGCCAGACACAACAGGAAGGTTCCGGTGTTTTGCTCCCGGCTGAGGGACTCCCTTGCTCTAGCAGTGGATGCCTTGTCGATCCCTTGGGACTTCTCCCTGGCTTACATCTTCCCTCCTCTTCCTCTATTGATCAGAGTCATTCAGAAGTTGAAGAGAGAACGTTGTCCTGTCTTCCTGATTGCTCCAAACTGGCCTCGCCAGTCCTGGTTTCCGGAATTGATGGCCATGTCTGTGAAGGATCCAATCCCACTTCCTGCCCGTCCGGACCTGCTTCTCCAGGAGTATCTGTGGAAAGAGGATGTTCACTCTCTCCGTTTGATGGCATGGCGGTTGAATCCTCGATTCTAGCTAAGAAAGGCTTTTCTCCTTCTGTGGTATCGACGATGCTCAGTGCTCGTAAGCCTGTGTCTTCCAAGATCTATCATCGCATATGGTCAACTTTCGTGACATGGTGCTCTGTCAAGAATTTGCCTCTTGACTTCCATCTTCCCACTGTCCTGGCATTCTTGCAGGACGGTGTGGATAAGGGGCTCAGTCTGAGTTCCCTCAAAGTTCAGACTTCTGCCTTGTCTGTGTTTTTCCAGGAAAGGATTGCTATCCTTCCTGATGTGAAAGTTTTCTTCCAAGGTGTGACTCATGTTCGACCTGCCTTCAAGAGTCCTGCTCCCCAGTGGGACCTCAACTTGGTGCTGGGAGTTCTCCAGCGACCACCGTTTGAATCCTTGGCTTCCATTCCATTACGTCTCTTGACTTGGAAGATGGCCTTCCTTTTGGCTATTGTTTCAGTTCGCCGGGTAGCAGAGTTACAAGCCCTGTCTTGTAAACCTCCTTACCTGGTGTTCCACAAGGATAAGGCTGTGCTTCGCACTACCAAGGAATTCTTACCAAAGGTTGTGTCCGAATTTCACATCAATCAAGAGATTGTGGTTCCCTCTTTCTGCCCTAATCCTTCATCTGACAAGGAACGGGATCTCCATTTGTTGGATGTGGTGCGTTGCCTCAAGTTTTATGTTCATCGCACCGAGTCTCTCAGGAAGTCTGACGCTCTATTCGTCATTCCTGAGGGGCCTAGGGCAGGGAGACCGGCCTCCAAAGTTACCATTGCTTCTTGGATTAAGGCTACCATCCGTGAAGCCTATAAGTTGAGGAATAAGCATGTTCCCTTCCGGGTAACTGCCCATTCCACCAGATCTATTGGGGCCTCTTGGGCCTACAAGAATCAAGCTTCTGCTGATCAACTGTGCAGAGCGGCCACTTGGTCCTCTGTGCACACATTTTCTAAGCACTATCGAGTTGATGTACTGGCTTCGGCTGATGCCAGTTTTGGAAGGAAGGTCCTGGAGGCAGTCTTGCCTGTGTAGGTCTTCCGCTCTGTGATCCTTAGTGCTTCTTTACTGTTGAGCCCTGTTGGCTCTAGTTCCGTGTGCTGTGCTAGTTCAAGGTTTGTTTCCTTGGTTGGTGTCCGTTGACACTTACAGTTTGGGCTGGGTTTCAACTGGTTATCAGTTCTAGTGACTTGGGCCTCGCGCCTGGTCCTTGCCTTACTTCCCGCCTCTGGATCAGCTCAATGTTTGTACATCCCATGGTACCAGTGACCTGTATTGGACGACAGTGAAAATAGGATTTTAGTCTTACCTGTTAAATCCTTTTCACTTAGTCCATACAGGTCACTGGTCTCCCACCCTGTCAAGGGACCAGTCTTGGCTCTCCTGTGGCATTCAGTGGGAGACCGTTAGGGCATGCTCACAGGAGTCTTTCTTTTTGCTTACCTGAGGTCAGTTCTTGGGGTCTCAAATCAATATGAGTGGCTCTGGCCAGAAGGTGGCTTAAGTAAGAGGGGAGGCTCCGCCCCTTGCAGATTATTTGCATAATTGTTCCTGCCTATTAAAGGGGACTACACATCCCATGGTACCAGTGACCTGTATGGACTAAGTGAAAAGGATTTAACAGGTAAGACTAAAATCCTATTATAGAGGCATAGCTAAAAACCACTGACATTCAGAAAATATGCTGGCAAGCAGGCAGCTTAACATTTCAGGTTCCAGAAGGGTCTCTGTGGGTTGCAATGTGTTGTGCACACCTCTGATACTCAAATGGTTAAAAGCAGGTGAGGTACAGATACAATGTGTCTTGTCTAAGCTCCAGGTCCTGTTTCTTAAGTCGCCATGGTGACCTGGCACCTGGGGTTTGTCAAGCCCTGCTCTAGAGGGATATAACACCTTAATACACACAAACTTAAAAACACTTACAGGAAAACTAACACCTCCTAGTAATAACCTAACTTACCTTACTATGACCAGAAAATTCTAATGAAAGGCAAATGGAGAGCAAACAGGAAGAGAAGACAAAAGTGCAGTATTAACACAGTTAAATAAAAAATATAAAAACATAAAACCCTTCTGGGTTTAAACTCATAAATAGTTGATCTGGAGTCACCAACGGTTTTCTCCATCCTGCGTGCTTTCTGGAACATACTTCCCTCAGCATCGTCCCCCTGACAGACCTTCTGCTCTTTGGAGTACCACTGGAAGATAAGGAAGTGCATTTTGAATTTTGAAGGCAGCACCAGAGTGAGGCTGGGAATGTAAGGAATTGAGAGACTGCTGGTCAGGGTGATGTGACAGAGGAGAGTCTGTTCAGGAAAGAGTGCAGGCTGAGGATTGAATGCTGCCCAGGTTGAAAACTAGATACACTGATAGTCTTCTGTTAAGCGATTGTAGGTCTGAGTGTAGTTTCCAGACCAACTATTTCTGGAAGTTTAAACCCTGAAGGGGTTTTCTTAATCATCCATTGTGGAACACAGGAACCATTGAGGTAAAGTCTCCCTCCTCACTTCCACTTTGAGCTTATCAGGCAAGGGTTTTAAGTGACTTTGTGATCAAGGAGGTTGTCTTGTTTTAATTTTTTTTATATCTTAGTATGTTGGGCAGTATAAACAACCCCTCCCCCTTCAAGTAGGCTCCTATTCCTCTCCCTTGGCCACTTCTGTCAAAATCTCTGCAAGGAGCGAGCACACCCTCAACATCTGCCTGGAAAAAACAAAAAAAATGTGCACACACTATCTCTCTCTCTCTCTCTCTCTCTCTCTCTCTCTCTCTCTCTCTCTCTCTCTCTCTCTCTCTCTCTCTCTCTCTCTCTCTCTCTCTCTCTCTCTCTTTCCCTCTCTCTCTCTCTCTCTCTCTCTCTCTCTCTTCAGCTGGACTTGTAATACAGCAACCAGATGGAATCTGTGGCATCAGGTTGGGGGGGGGGGGGCGTACTAGCTGTGCTCCAGATACTGCTTTCTCTGTTTGCTTATTTTCTCTCTCACTTGCACCCTCCCCACTCATTTCACTGGATAACTGCTCACACACTGCTCCCCAATTGAATGCCCTACAACTTGTCCCGGACCCTACCCTCCCACAACAGCATCCATCTCACCCACTCCCCAAGGAAGCAGCTCTCCAGTCTGAAGATAGCCAGCATAGCTCCCACTTTCCTGCTCCAATTACAAGCCGAGCTGCAGTCTCCTGTGCCCTCTATCCCACTGAAAAACCATCACTTATATTGCTTCTGCTTTGCCACTGCTGTAATGTAAATGTAAAGTGGTGGTCTCTATTTTCCCTCCTCACCATTCCTTAGACCAGATTCTCATGGAAGATGCAAGACAGGACACTTTTCCTTAATTCGTACCTATCTTATCTACCCTTTAACTCCTTAGGCTTTAACGTAGTGGGCTATGCCACCTGCTGTTGATCCTCTAATTTCTCACCTTGCCAAGAATACTACACTGCCCCCAGTGGATGCTGCAGTCCATAAGAATCAGGCAAAGAAGCTTCTTGACTCCTTGCTAAATGCAGACTTTGCAGCCATCAGTGTCACCTTACATCCTCTTTCTGGGACTTCCTGGGTTACCATGGCTATGGCCATCTTAGATTAACAACTTTTGGATGCTGTCCAAGGGGATGCTGCAAACGATGAGCTTGGCAACATTAGTCTCAAACATCCTTGAAGGTGATGCTTACCTGGCAGAAGTGGCCTTTGATGTGACCTGGTTCGCAGAAAGCTACGGCTTTTTCAGTGTCTGTGCTTCGCAAACTGTGGCTTAAGATTTGGTCAGCTCGGGTGCTCTCCTACTGCACCAGTTCACCAGGCCTTACAGGTGTGTTCTCCTCCAAAACGCAAACAAGCTTGGGCAAGCAAGATGGCTGATCAGAATCCTAAGGCTGTGACTCATCCTCTCAGCATGAGTTGCGTGGTCCTGGTCTCTCTCTGACCGTAAGGGGTCGCCTCTGTCTTTTTTTTTCCCAAAGTGCATGGGTGATTTCAGAGAAAGATCAGTGGGTATTGAGGGTGATGTCCAAAGGGTACTGCATAGTTCAAGTCGCTCCCTCCCCCCACCCCCTTGTTTTTTTGTTTTTTTTTTTGTTTTGTTTTGTTTCCCCCCCTTCTATAGAGTTCCTCCAGATCCGGAACTGGGCATCAATTTCTAGACACAGTTTCTTCTTTTCTGCTAGAAAAGAAAGTCCCATTTCCTCCATTTGTTGGGGGGATTCTACAGGCAGCAAGTTCCTAAATTCTTCTCCAAGTCCTGGGATCATCTAGCTCTCACTGTGTATGCGATAACCATCCTATGGGACTTTTTGCTGGAGTATGTGTTTCTTCCAACTCCTCTGATTCCCATGGTGCTGAGGAAAATCACGTCATCCTGATTGCTCCATTTTGGCACCGTTGGCCTGTTTTTTTTTTGTTTGTTTTTTTATCTACTCAGTCTGCATGTGGCAGCACCCTTTCACTTTCCCTTGTGTCCAGATCTCCTGACTCTGGGTCCATTATGCAACACTTTATAAGAACAGCTATGTTTGACCTCCTGGCTCTTCAAGCAAAAGTTGTTTTTTGTTTTGTTTTGTTTTGTTTTTTTTTGTTTGTTTTTTGTTTGTTCCCCCCCCCCTCACAAGGTTATTGACCCTATGTTCCAGGCTAGAAAGACCGTTTTAAAGCCTATCTTAGTGTTTCTTCCCTCTTTTACGATTGGTGTGCCAACCAATGATCGTACCTGCAGCCTTTTCATCTTTCATTGTATTGTCCTTTCTCCAGGGTGGTATTTAGCCTTAATTCCATCAAGGTTCATCTTTCAGCTCTTTTGGTTTTATTGCCTTGCTTTCTAATGAACAAACCTTTGTTCGAGGTATGGCTGTTTACCCTGTCTTTCAGGGTCCCATTCCACTGTGGGAATTGAACCTGGTTCTGGGAGTCCCCCAAAAACCCTCCTTTGAACCGCTCTTCAGCTTTTTTTCTACTAGCTATTGTGTCTGTTGAGCAGGTAGCCATACTTCAGGTTTTATCCTATAAACATACCTTTCTGGGTTTTTTTTTTTTTTTTTTTTTTTTTTTTGTTACCAGAATCGGGTAGTTTTGCATACTGCTATAGGCTTACTCCAAGGTTGTTTCAGATTTTCACATCAGTCAGGAAATTGTACTTTCTTATTTTTGTCTGTCTTCTCCTAATAAAAAGGAGCATAAACTTGGATGTGTTAATATGCTTGTAGTAATATCTTTAATGCATGCAGCCGCCTTTGATCTCTGATTCACTCTTTGTCATTCTTGAGGGCTGGCATGGGTAACTGTAGCATCCTGAATTAGAGACTATCCAAAAGATACCTGTACCCTTGCCACCAAGAACATAGTACTGCTGCTGGCAGACACTTTTTAGCCCATATCAAGCAAATAAAAGCATAGACTCTTTACTGAAGGGGAACTTTGAGGCCTCTGTCACCACCTTATTTCTTATTTTTACCACTGCCTGGGTCACTAGGGCCATGGCTATCTGGGGTGATCAACTTTTTGGATGCCATCCAAGGGGACATTACTAAAGATGACTTGGTAGTGTTGCTCTCCAAGGTCCTTGAAGCTTATGCTTATCTTACTGAAATAGCCTTTGATGCCACTAAGTTGTGTAGCAATGCCTCAGCCTTCTCACTTGCTTTGTGTCATACTGTTTGTTAAATCCCTGGTTTTTCTAGCTTTTGTAGGCCCATTTGTTTTGGCCCTTACCTGGAGACAGAAGATCATCAGCCACCCTACTTGGGGCAAAAAAAAAGTTGCTGCCTCCGGTTATGCCAAAGTGTAGCTTGTTTACACTGACAAAGCATGGTTTTCATTACCCCCACCAGTTTGTGCACCTCCTAAGGGCACCACTTCTGTCAAACCTACAGGTGTGCCCTTCCCCAAAACTCAAATCAGGCTTGGGTAGCCAAGAAACCTACTCAGAAGCCTAAGGCTGACAAGTCTTAAGTTTGGCTTCTCCTCACATGAGTCGAGTTTCATTTGCTGTTCATATCATGGGGGTAGACAATGTTGTGGCAGACTTTTAGTCGCCAAACCTGAATCCCAGGAATTGGGAGCTCAACCAGAGACACGTGCTGGCCAGGATACATCTAAGGTGGCAATAGCTTCTTGGTTTTGGACTACCATTCACCATGCATATGTGCCCTTTCAGGTCATGGCTCATTCCACCATATTGTTAGGATCCTCTTTGTCCTACAAGAATCAGGCTTCTGCAGAACAGCTGTGTAAGGTGGAGATGTGGTCACCTCTTAACACGTATGTTGAACACGAACATGTTAATGTGCTTGCTTAAGCTGAAGCCAGTTTTGGTTGGTAGGTTGTACCAATTGTTGTGTGTGTGTATAGATGTCCTTGTTGCTTGGTTTGCTGTGTTGATGTCCATTGGCACCTGAGGTTCATGTTGTTGCAGTTCATCTCTCTTAGAACTGTTCTGTGTTTGGATGGGTTTTTTTTACCTGGTGTGCATGTTTGGTGTCAGTTAAAGGGGATCTATCACCCTTATACAAGTTTATCTCTTTGCCATCCTTATATAGCGTTAAGCTTTAATCTTTTTTTTTTGTTTGTTTGTTTTTTCTCTTGTGTAGTTGCTTTTTATAAAAAGCATGCTCTTGCGAAAGTTGCATTATTTAAAATGAGCCGTGGCCTTACTTCGAGAAAGACACTGGTTATAGCTGCGCACCACAGTCTGTCAATCATCTTCTGTTCCTCCTCAAGTATTGTCACATTCCAACCTCCTCTCGTGATGGAGGATTTCTCCATGTAAGCTGGTTGGAATGTGACAGTACTTGGGGAGTGAACAGAACAAGATTGACAGAGTGCAGTGCAGAGCTGTTAGCGCAGTCTGTTTGGAAGTAAGGCCACCGCTAATTTTTAATAATGTAAATTCCATAATAGCATGAATTGTATAACAAAAAAAACGATTAAAGCTTATCTCTATATGAAGATGGCAATTAGGTAACCTTGTATAGGGGTGATATTTCCCCTTTAACACCTGAGGTTTATTTGAAGCTATTTAGTCTGGTCTCCAGTGATGTTTTTTTTCTTTCCTTCCATGGAATCATGGTGGATGCTTTGGTATAACCCCATAGTTCTTGTGTTCCACATACAACATAAGAGAAAAGGAGATTTTTGCGTGTTTATGAATAAATTATTTTCTTTTAGTCTGTGCAGGACTCGGGATTTAAAACCAGCTAATTTGCGTCCCAGGTAGGGTAGTTCTCTTGGGTTCTCTAGTTTAGAGAATTCCCTTTCCTGCTTCACTTCTGTTTTATTAGGGTCTTTATTTTACTACACGTTAGAACTGAATTAGACTGGTGGGGGTCATTTGAAGCAGGGAGGTAGACAGCCTCTGAGAGCCAAGTGCCCTGCTGTCTTGCAGTATACTTTACATGATGTTTCTTGTGTTCCACATGAAAAAGGATTTATTGGTACATAAATGCACAAACATCCTCTTAATAGTTGATACGGTGTTGCAAAGAGCCATCATAATGTTCTGAAGCTTTAATGCTATAAAAAAATGTAAAAGTCTGATTAAATGATGCTGCACAAGAGATTTTAACACTTCCTTATACTGATATAGTTCTATGAAATCACATTTGTAAAGTGTTTTTGTCCCAAATGATTTGTATTATTTGATGTCTAGATACATTGTTTTATTTAAAACAAAGAATGAAAGGCAGCTGTTAAAATGTTTTGTAGTTTGAATATTTGTGACTTGTATGAATTATCTCAGATAATATTTGACAAATGATATAATGATAAGTATAAGAAAAGGAGGTAGACCTATTTGGTCGAAGACATTGAAATTACAAAAAAAGCTACTTTGGGACTTTTTGCATGTTTTGCTGTGATTCCAATCAGTGAAATAAAGAAAATAATAATTATAGTTAAAATTCTTTCAGTGATTGCTTTATTAAGAAGAACTGATAGTCCTGGAGAAATCCAAATGCACACCACAGGGTCCAAATAAAAATTCCTGAAATTCCCATTGATTTAAATGTGGATTTTAATGCTGGAGAGGTATTGCATTAGGTATTAAAAGCCCCATTTACATCCATAAGAATTTCTGTTTCTATCCCATGGTACAGTTGGTTTAATCAAAAATTTCCCCAGTCCACTTTAGTACATTAGTCTCATTGGGAACATTTTGAATGCTTTATTTAAAAAGTTTGCACATTTAGAAGTCCCGCTATTGACAGAGGCTTGCATCATGTATTTGTAATTATTTTGGCACTGGGTGTTTTATTGAACCCAAGCCTGTCTGGGCCATTGTAGAATGCTGCTGCTAAAATGGTATGACTAGAACTGAGGTGCGCATCATTGGTTCTCCAGTAGTTGGGATAGCAACTCCCATCATTGCTAGAAAACAGAATGTCATGATTTTCTTTACTAGTGAATATGGCATAAAAAAAGTTCACCATCCACTCCATAAATACCAAACCCTATGCATTAACCCTTTGAGTGCCAGAGGGGTACAGAATGCATTGCAAAGCAATGCATGCCGTACCCCTATGGCACTCAAAGGGTTAAAGGTTCTTTCCCGTAGCGACTGAAGATGATGGTTTGTTTTTTTTGTATGATATTGTAGCAAGATTCTCCTACGATACCTTTTTCCCAATATAAACAGGGGTGCTAAAATCGCAGCGAACAGTTGCCAGAGGCAGCTGCTCAATTTCAAGGCAATTCCATTGAAATCCATATTTCTGAATTGTAGCTATTATAGCAAAGAGGAAACTTACATCAAGCTATATCTTTCTGCAGTAATTACAGCGCATGTTGCCAGTGATACACAACTAGTGTTTTTTATTATTATTATTATTGTTTATTTGTTTTTTACCTCCATGTGTTAGTGTTGCAGCAACAATGTCACCTCTATGATGAGGGCCAAATTCCTTATGAAGTATAATTATTAGTTTTTTTTTTTTTTTTTTATCTATGAATTAGGAAGACTGCTTGATATGTTAAAGGGATAGTAATGCTTGTTTATAACCAATTTTAATATTGTACACATTAAAAATATTTGTACAAACTGTGTCCCATCTCTCAAATATTCATAGTTTGAGAGATCAAAGCATCTAACGTTCCCCCCCTTCTGCCCCTTTAATAGACGTCATGGCTGTAGCTGAGAGAAGAAGACACAAAACAGGAAGTGCTTCTAGTGTAGTATGTCAAAATATGCAATAAAATAGTTTATTAGAAATGTATTCACAAATTTATGTACTCAGTACAACATCTATATGTTTACTGAGAAATAGGCGTTGGGGATCTTAAACCGCCCCAATGGTTAACTTCTTTCACACAGGTAGCACGTCTGGGCCGCTCCTCTCAAGTCATCCAAGAATAGGAAGCATATGAAAGAAAACAAACAGAGGGCACCCAAAAGTGCCTGTAATCTCTATGGACCACCGTTATTTTAATAATTAGAGTTTATACTCACAAATATAGTTGCTGGTTGATGGCTTATACCAGAAACCAGCCTTCAAGCCTGTGGGGAGAATTGTATCTGCCCCCACTCAGATTTCCAGGTACCCAATCCACCGTTGGAAAGTCTCCAAGGTTCAAATGCGTAAAAGAGATGGCTGCTAATAGTCTAGAAAGTTGTCTAAAATTATATTTATTCAAAAAATAAAATACAACATAACAAAGCAGTTAAAGAAAAAGTAGTGACGTTTTGCTGTTCGAAGCTTCTAAAGTTCCCTCCTCCCGGTCGTTTCACTGAAGACTGCCTTCTAGCTGAGAGAAGCAGATTCTGGTCCCCGGGACCATCCTGCGGCTCTTCAGTAGAGCCGAAATAACACGATATAGAAATAAATACTTCATTGGAACGGTCTACAAAGTGTGCTTGCAAACCAGGCACACTTTGTAGACCGTTCCAGTGACGTATTTATTTCTATATTGTGCTATTTCAGCTCTGCTGGAGAGCCGAAGGACTGTCCCGGGTTCCAGAATCTGCTCCTGTCAGCTAGAGGGCAGTCTTCAGTGAAACGACCGGGAGGAGGGAACTTTAGATCCTTCGATCTCTCAAACTATACATGTTTGAGAGATGGGACATAGCTCATTGTACTAGTATTTTTAATGTGTACAATATTAAAATTGGTTCTAAACAAGCATTACTATCCCTTTAAGTGCAGAAGCTGTGTTTTATAACACAATAGAGGTGTATTTGTGCATATTTTCTCCCCAACAGGAACTACAGATGGGGTCGAACACACGTGGTTTGGTTAGCATGTTATCAAGCTGGTATTAGCTATGCCAACATTATCACAATAGTACACTGTTAAAACCTTTTCACCATTGTATATTTCATGTAAATGAGGCTTTTATGTTTGTTAGCAGCCTTTGTAAGAACAGGTTTTTCATACTTGGTTCAGTTAATACTGTGTATATAACGATAAAATAACAATGCAGGTAAGATTCTTTGCTTGGCTGTCCTTGCAATATAATCCATAAATCTCTTATGTGTATGTTTGTGCTCTTTAACTTTGCAAAATAGTTGTAATTATGGCGCACTGCTCCTGTCCTTCATCCAATTATTTATCCAATCAACTACATGCGAGTCGAGTCCCAAACAATGCATCTTATGAATCCGCTTCCTTTGTGGTACAGTGTCAAAAGCTGTACTAAAATACAAATTTGCTACATCTCCTGTTCCACCGTTGTCTATATCGAACAATTCAGCTCTATTTGTTTGGCACCTCATCCACTGTAAAAATAAATAAATAAATGAATGAAAAAGAACAGTGTTTTCTGCTTTATCATTTATTTCCCCAAATATAGGCCTTATTGAGATGGTAACATGACTGATGAGGTTTAAAAAAAAACATGGGATCCAGTCTGTCTCTTAGGTACTTCTGATCAGTCTTGTTGTTTCTTCTTTGGTTCACATTACTGATCCTAAAGCCTTCCTTGACTTTTCTAAACTGAATAATTCATTCAGTAATAATTTGGCAATTCAGTGAAGGCGAGTAGGGTGCAAAATCAAGGGGGAGTGATTATTGGAAGAAATGGTGTAAAAAAGGAGGAATGATGAAATGTGCAAAGTAATGAAAGGTGAGACAAAATAGAATTGAGTGCTGAGAGGTAAAGAGTATTGAACAATACACACACACACACACACACACACACACACACACACACACACACACACACACACACACACACACACACACACACACACACACACACACACACACACACACACACACACACCTCTCTCTTAAGACACCTCATCATCAGGAAGGTTGCATGGGCACAGATCCCTTACATAGTCTTTTTTTTTTTTTTTTTTTGTCGTCTAGTATATGGGGCTGTATAATTGCACATTATGTGGGCTCCTATTTACTGGCTTCCTAATTTATGGACTGTCCAGTTCACAAGTTCATTTTCAGGACCTCAAACCTGATTTATTTACCAGACTTTACCTCAATAAATAGCTTCTTTATTTATTATAATGGGAACCTGAAGACTAAAGTTGCAGTTGAGTAAACCTCTTGACTGTTTTGGGCATATATGCATGCTCCTACCCTACTGGCATCCACTGGTGCTGGTATTTTGCCTGCTTTACACACTAATCCAGGGAGGCTGCAGAACTGTTTAAATATCTTTGATTTCATAGTCCCTGACTGGAAAGATTTTGGTAACAGAAATTCAGTGAGCTCGTCATTAGGGAAATACCATTTTTGCATTTATTATTTTACAAGTAGGTATCTGTATACCCAGCACTGTGTATATTTTTTGTATTTTTTTGTGTTTTGCTAGACCACAGCAATAGTAAGTGATGTAAATGTTGTTGGTGTTGCCACTGTTTTAGAAATACTGCACTGTATGAATGAAATTCAGTATGCATTTTAAACTGTTGATTTAATTTTTAATTGTCTGTGTTTTTTATTTTAGGCTCTTAATGGATTTGTGTTGGTGGTTGCTTCCGATGGCCTGGTCTTCTTCTCTTCTTCCACCATTCAGGATTATCTGGGTTTTCAACAAGTATGTGTTTTGTTTCCTTGTATTGTATATTACTATGTTATAGCAAGTTTCCAGATTTTTCATCTTGGATGGAAACATCCTTCGATCCCTGTCTATTATCCAGAGCAATTACATCTGGCTCCTAAAATTTGTCTACATATCTTTTCAAATGTTGGCCACTACACTAGAATATTTGCTGTAATAACACTTGGAACTATGGACAGTACCTTTCAGTTTCTTAAGTATTATAACCGTTTTACTTCTTGAGAAGTATATATACATGCTTGACTGTAGGAGCCAGATTCTCCATCAAAGAGTAGCTCTTCCTCTCTGTTCCTTGTGTAGAACTGAGTAGGGTAAAGTGACCTCATGTAACCCCACCCCCTGCTCTGACGTAACTGGACATCCGTGCAGAAAATAAAATCACGTACTCTTGCAACATAATTTACTTGCACAGTACCCATGAGCCACACATCACGTGTGAAACACCCATTAAACTAGGCAACACCCATACAGTACCCATTCCACTTAACACACCCATATGTTGCCTACAAAGCAGCTGTAAAACAACTCATCACCCATATATCACCCATACAGTGTACATCACTTAGCAAAGCACACATACTATACATATCCAATACCCAGCAGCCTGGATAAAAATAAATAAGGTTAGCCCCACTAAAATTAAAAATAGCCAGGGTAAAGGGAAATAATTGAGAGTCTGGGTGGATAAACAGGAAAGAAGGAAGGAGTGTAGCTTGAGATGTGAAGGATCCAGGTGGAGAGATGAGAGGGAGACATGGGGAAAATGGGAGGCTGATGACTTCCAGAAGGTGCTGGTGGTTGAAGAAGCTGTGGGTGGGGGCAGAGAATATGGGGTGATGGTGGATGAAGAAAGCCAGAAAATTGGTGACATGAGAGTTTCTCTAGAGAAGTATAGGAGGTATGGGGTTTACTTATTAGTTAATGAGAGGCAGGTGGTGAAGGGAGAGGAACTGCAGCGACCATCCACTCTAGGACAAACAGTGGGCACCCAGAATTTGACAAGCCCTTTTATATGTGGTTTCCAATCTCGCTGTTTAAATATTGAGTTACTAAGTATTGGCATAAACCTCACACTGCTAGGATGCATGTTTTTAACCACAGCATTGTCATTTTTTAATAAGTGGTTCATACAGTTTAAGTGGTTTGTGGTATAAGTACACTTTCCATAATTTGACAATGTCTGGATGCTTTTTTTATTTACGATTTTCCATTATGAATGTTAATGTGTTAAATTACAGAGTGCATGTGAGCAGATGGAGGAGTTTTTCTTTTATTATTATAATAATTCCCCTTTATAGCATATTCTTCAAAGTGCAAAGCGAGAGCCGTGTAGGCTTAATTTGTATAAGGTACACACTGTAGATTTTTAAAGAATTTTTTCTGTCATCCAGTGTGGGAAAACAGGAAACATGGTTAAAGTCTCCTCCTCCAGGAGGACAGGGTACTAATAGAAAAAGTGGTCTTTGAGGCGAATGGCTCCCTCCTTCCCCCTCCACTTTACCCCATCGCCTGCTACATTCAGTTTTAAGTGACCTCCCACAAATCAAATAAAGTGCACTGCGTTCTTAGTTGTCTTTTCTTTATTCTTCGTATATGGGACTATGTAACCCCCCATTAGGTGGGTTTCTATTTACTGGTTTCCTTGCACAGTTCAGTGCAAGTTACAATGGGAGCCTGAAGACTGAAGCAACAGATGAGTTAACCCCTTGCGTGTTATGCTCCTGTATTGTGTCCCTATTTTACTGGCATCAACTGAAATTTTGTATTTTTCCTGATTTACACTCAATTCTATTACTTTATTTCAGTATGTTTTGTTAATCCTGGCTTCTTTAACTATAAAGGTTTTTAATGCTATCACTTCCTTGTACTTTCAATGCAAAGTCTTGGGCACATTTCTCATTTGGGAGGACCTAGTCTTTCAGTCCCCATTCTAGGTAAATATTTTTCTTTCCACTCATTATTTACTACATTTTTTAAAGCTTTTTATATTTTTACAGAAATTGATGCAATGCATTCAAGACCTGAGTGCCCACATTGTGACCATTTTGGATTCACGTTTGTACAGGGCATATTTCACATCTAGCTGATCACAAGACATTCAGAGAGGGCTCATATTACTTCTGGTGAACCTCCTTTATTTAGTGATCACCTCCGGAATCCTTCCCAAGATTAGGATGGGGGGGGGGCACCTTTTTTAATGGCTGTTGTGTCACATTCCAGGCACAATTCTGAGAAGTGACTGCTGGGTGGAACCTACCTCCTCTCCTTAGCTTGCAGCTAATGTGCTAACCAGCAACAAAAGGGTTAAGTTACCACAGAAACTTGCTCCAAACACCTCACAGACATACAGAATAAACCCAATGAGTGCATGAGTATGTAACAGGAACTCCAAATGAGACCTCTGTGTTAAGGAGAAGCATGGGACTTGTGGTCCTCAGCACTCAAAGGGTGCTCACCTTTTTCAGCAGGTCTTCTGTCTTCAGATTATCATATATCATGCAGAAGAATCAGTGGGCAACTCCTGGGGAAAGAACTTGCAGCCAAGATTTTCCCCCAGGGCTTAGGTCCACAAAAGCACCTGGTAAACTGAGCTATCCACGTTTGGGTGGTGGGAATTGTCAGTGATGGTAATCCACCTAATGGTGGTATTCCATATCTAACAGAAAAATAATAATAAAAAAAAAAAGCTAAAACTATAGCAGAACTGTTCTCTTGCCTTGTGTCTTGACCAAGGAACAAATCTTACTGGTTCGGAATTGGCTAGCTGCAAGCTAAGGAGAGGAGGTAGACTCCACCCAGCAATCACTTCTCAGAATTGTTCCTGCCTATTAAAGGGGCTTATCGCCTACCCAAAGTTACCAATAACCTGTATGGACTAAGAGAAAAGGATTTAACAGTTAAGACTAAAATCCTATTATCTCTTCAAGTTGCCCCTATCCCCACCTCTATTCAAGGAAAATTACAAGAGGTCCCTGAACTCTTGGTCTGTGGAACACCCTACAACCCCCCCCCCCCCCTCAATCAAGCACTCAAGTCTTATATTTGGAGATAATTCACAGATTGTTGGAGATTTCTCTGATGAGAAAGAGACTGATGAACATGACATCTATTTGTTTTTGTCAGTGGAGGGGTGTCTGAGGATTACCCTAGCCCCTCATACGGGCGGTCCTGCAGACTCTTCAGTTCTCAGAGGAGTCTTACTCCAGCTCATCTTGCCCTGACATTTTCATAGACACAAAAAAGGAAGTACATTTTGTTTCCCTCTCATCATTCGTTGGACAAGGTTCTGCTGAAAGAATGGAAGATGCCTAACAGATGTCTTTCATTTTATTTGGCACATTTCTATGGATCTTTTTAAGGTGAGGCCTTAAGGCAGTAGGCTACCACCACTGGAGTTGATCTCCCAATCTGTTACCTTGCCAAAAACACCACTGTGCCTCATGCAGATGCTGCAACCCTAAAGGAAAAGCAAATACACTTGGATTCCTGAAGGCAAACTTTGCAGCTACAGGTGTTGTCCTGCAACCCATTTTTGGTACCACAGGTGTTACTAGAGTTCAGGCTTTCTGGGATGAACAACTTTTGGATGCTGTCCATGGGGATGTTCCAAGGAGGAACTGTTGGCATTACTCGCCAACAGCCAATAGCTACCTCAAGGAAGCAGCCTTTGATGCCGCCAGGTTCTCCAGGAAAACCTCTGCTTTTTCTTTGACTGTATGCCCTCTGTGGCTCAAGGTCTGGTTGGCTGACTAATCTTCCAAGGTCTCCGTGTTTTCTCTTCCCTTTGTAGGCAATCAGTTGTTTGGCCCTGAATTTGAGAAGGTAATCATGCTACTGGAAGCAACGGTATCTTGCTGCCTCAAGTGCCTTTTTCTGTAAGAAGAACTGTATCTTTTGTTACCCCTGCCAGTTTGTTTATACGCTCGTGGTTCAACCCCTTCAGGCTCGTCCTTCTCTGGAACCCAAACAGGCTTGGACAAACCAGAGTCTTCAGAAGCGTAAGACTAAGAAGTCCATTTCCACATAGCTCGCAGTATCGTTTCTGTCTAGGCGGTTGCCTCTGTTTTTTCCAAGACGTGTAGGCAATTTTTTTTTTGTGGCGGATCTTTGCATTATGTGGGTGATTTTGAAAGGTTACTGCATCTATTTCTAGTCCCTTCCCATATTCTGTTTTTTCTTATCTAGCGTTCCTTGGGTTCCGGATCGGGACAGTCTATTTCTAGACGTGGTTGCTTCCCTGGTGTTAGTTCCTATCCCACCACAGGGGCGGTTCACTGGATTTTACTCAAAACATTTTTCGTACTCCTAAAGATGGTACCTACCATCTCACTCTGGCCTTAACCCTTTGAGTGCCAGAGCGGTACGGAACGCATTGCAAACAATGCATTCCGTGCCCCTCTGGCACCGAAAGGGTTAAAGGGTCTCAGCTGTTTTGTGTTGGCGCCTCAGTTCAAAAATCTGTATTTGCCCTTTGTCAACCTGGTTATGTATTGCCCCCTAGACCTACAGCATGTGCTTACTTGCATGTCACGATTGACTCAGATAATCAGTGATTCCTGCTCTTTGCTTTTCAGGACAGTCATTTCCTTCCGTTTGGTCTAGCATCCAATCTAAGGGTCTTCGCAAAGATTACATCCACGTTCAATGGATCTCTATGACCCCTTATCTAGTTGACCTTTTACTGAAGGCTTCTTCAGTGTTAGCTCTGCACAATCCCATTCAAAAGTGTGTTTCTTTTCTTGAGAAGCAGAGTTGGGTGCTCAACTATGAAGATTAATTGGAGCTGCTTTTATTATGAATCATTAAAGGGATAGTAATGTTTCTATTTAACCAAGGCCCATAAACCCAAAGGATTAAAAAAGAAAGTGACTATTTTTTCAGGCATGATGTCCAAACCTTGGTGTGTGTGTTGGGGGGGGATGTTGCGTGTTAAGTTATAATTAAATACTTTGACTTTGATTACTTTGGTATTTCCTCAGTATCAGCTGGCACAGATGATGCTTTTAGATGCCAAGTAAAACAGTTTTTTTTTTTCTATTCTGCAACGTCAATAGTTGAAGAAAGCGTTGTGAGCGATCATAGGCTGGGTTGTAGTTTATTGTACAGAATACGTAATCTTAAAGCAACAGTACAGAATGTTTACTTAAAGGAGCAGTAAAGTTTTTATGAAAAACTAAACAGCTTTTTCTGCTGTTAAACAAGGATACCTCACTGCTGCCAGTTGTTCTGTTCAAATGTGATAACAGTTCCAATTGTCAGGAAGAGAATTACATAAAGCTCATTTACTTACAGAAAGTTCTAATGGCATGACTCAGCAGTTTTCATCACATTCTGTAGAGAACTTTGCCATTGACTCACCCCTGCTAGAGAATGCAACAGAATAACTGTCTGGAATCTTGCCATTAGAGGGTACTGTTAATGGAAAAATGTTTAAAGTAATAACTCTGGAAATATGCTTCTCTCAGCAGTGGGAGTACCATTGTTTTACTCTTCAAGCAAATCCCTACATTATTCTAAAGTTCTAAAGTTTATTGCTGCATTAAATGTTATATAAGGCCTACTGTCAATACAAGTGCATAAAATGGCTGGATAATGAAAAACAATGGTTTTAAACGGTTATAGAAAAACAACTTGCTTAAAGGAACAGTAAACTTTTAATGTGTGTGTGTATGTATATATATATAATATATATATATATATATATATATATATATATATATATATAATATAAATATATGTATATCAGGGCTTTTCTTGTTGAATAAAATAAGGGTACCACCACTCACAGACTCAGTCTCTACTGCGCGTGACGGCATCGGGCGGTCTCTACTGCGCGTGACGGCATCGGGCGGTCTCTACTGCGCGTGATGGCATTGGAAAAAAATACATCTGGCCTTTTATATTATATAGGATAAGATAGGTTCATAAAAAATAAAAGTTTACTGCTTTTTTAAGGTTGAGCTAATTATGATGAAGAAATTGATAGAAAGTGGCCAACTTTTTCTGCATCCTAGGTGTCCAACGCTATAAAGAGTAAAAGCTGCAGACAGCCCACTGTTTGCAGGCATTGCTAAAACCTCAATGCAGTGTGTTCCAGTGTGTATATAGGAATAATATTCTTGTTGCATATATGCATATGGGGTTAACTCGTAACACATCCCTACTGGAAGGAATATTAGGCGCTCTTTTTTAAAGGGATAGTAATGTTTCATAATAAAAGCAGCTCTAATTAATCATCATAGTATTTGGACTTTGGAGAGTGTTATTTCAATTCTGTCAGAGTTGTAGTTCCAGAGTAATTCAATGACAAAGTGTCCCTCTCCCACCCCTTTTTACTGATGTCACACTGTTTAGACAGAGCAGATGGGAGGTGCCCAGGTAGATTGCAGAGAGGGACAATCTTCAATTAAGATAAGGGAAAAACCTGAAAAGCTTGTCAAGGGGGTCAGGAATTTCATTG
The DNA here is from genome assembly GCA_037306005.1 of Rhinophrynus dorsalis. Lineage (NCBI taxonomy): Eukaryota > Metazoa > Chordata > Amphibia > Anura > Rhinophrynidae > Rhinophrynus > Rhinophrynus dorsalis. The sequence continues at coordinate 396,007,072 of CM074723.1, read as the reverse complement.
TTTTCATAGGAATAAGATTGTCCTCTTCTGTTATCTGTCTGGTCTATGGACTGCATTCCACATCTGAGAAGAGATGGCTTACACTAGGTAAAAGGGGCGGGAGGGGAAACTTTGCTTGTGAATATCTCATAAACCATAAAGGTTTGAGAGATAAGACATATCATTCTTCATGTTTTTTTAATGCCTACAAAATAAAATAAAGTTAAAATGAAGTATTACTATCCCTTTAAAAGAACGCTGAAGTAACTTGCAGTTATCCCTGATGAAGTATTGTTTCTAGTATGAAATGCGTTGGATGTCAGCACTTTGTTTTTAAGTTCATATATATTATAGTCCTCGTTAGTAACAGAAAGACGGGGCAGTGATTCTGTACTAGAATTGGTGTGAAAACAGTGACACAGTCTGCCCGCAATAACCAGCACAAAGATGGGAGACGGGATCTGGAATCAAGCACACGGTGTCTATTTGAAGTCCGGTAAAGGAGATCAAGGGCAATAACTGTAGGAATAAAGATTCCTAGAAAGAGTGTCCTGTCCGCTATTAATATCTAAAGTCGGAGGATTCACTCAGTTGGAACCCAATAATTGATTACATCCCAATATTGACGGACAGTGTAGCAAATACGGATAATTTCTACATGCAAGTGTATCAAATTGACCAGTCTGCCCGTGATAATCAACATAAAGATGGGAGACGGGACCTGGAATTCAGCACACAGTCTCTAATTGAAGTCCGGCAAAGGAGATCAAGCACAACAACTGGACGAATAAGTATTCCTAGAAAGAGTGTTCTGCCCGTTATCTATCTAAAGTCAGGGGATCTACTGAATAGATCTTAAAGGGATAGTAATACTTGAAAATAATTGTATTTTATATTGTAGCCCTTAAAAAAACATGAAAAATGATATAAGTCTTATCTCCCAAACCTTTATGGTTTGGGAGATATTCACATGTAAGATACAGTAAAATGCTCTTTTCCTGGCTGTTTCACGATCTTTGAAAAGAACTCCTTAATTGGAACTGTGTACAGAGTGTGCCTGGCTTGAAAGCACACTTTGTAGACCATTCCAATTAAGAAATTCTTTTTAAAGATGGTGATCTCAGCACTTCTGGAGAGGCACTGCCGGTCCCGGGACCGGATTCCAAATCTGAAGGGTGGAGCAATGACTTTACTTCTGAATATCTCCAAAACCATAAAGGTCTGGGAGATAAGACTTATATCATTTTTCAAGTTTTTTTAAGGGCTACAATATAAAATAAACTTATTTTCAAGTATTACTATCCCTTTAATATTGACGGACTGTGTAATTTCTACAGATAAGGTAACACTGTATTACCAGCAAAAGAGACATTATTTACAGTTAGCAGCCTAGTAGAGTTCCTTAATAGAGGACTTTTTAGTGCATATATATATCTTTATGCCTGTTCCGGTGATTGAGCCCCACTAAATGAGACTTGGTTTTATTTATTTTTCTCTATATTTTATATTTTAAATATTGTGATTACATTTGTTATGTACATTATGGTACCATAACTGTTAACTCTATATTATTGTATGATTTACACATCTGTCAGCAGTTGCTATTATAAGATTTTTATATAAATTTATTATATTAAAAAAAATAATGGGCAACCTGGCATAATTGTAATGGAAAATACATCGTTTAAATAAACATTCCTATTTAATCTATCATACAGGCATAGCAAAAAGCACGCAGTGTGCCTGTAAAGTTTAGGAGGTTATTCTGTGTAAGTATCCCTTTAAAGAACCTTCTTCTGTAGCAGTGAGAGATTACTTATTTATAGATCTCAGTGTTAAGACTCCTATTTCAGAATGATCCATATATGAATATGGTATTTTGTTTGTATGTTTTCAATGCAAATTAGTTAATAACTGCTATGTATATGTATTCTATAAGCATATAAAATATATTTAGGGGACTTGTTGCTAGAGAAAGACCTGGGAATCCTTGTAAACTACAAACTTGGAAACAGTGACCAGTGTCAAATAGCAGTAGCAAAAGCAAACAAAATCCTGTCTTTCATAAAAAGGGGTATTGATGCAAGAGTGGATAACATAATTTTGCCTTTGTACAAATCATTGGTAAGACCTCATCTCGAATATGCAGTACAGTTTTGGGCACCTGTTCTGAAAAAGGATATAGTAGAACTAGAGAGGGTACAGAGAAGAACGACAAAATTAATTAAGGGAATGGAGGACTTGGCGTATGAGGAACAACTAGACAAACTTTGTTTATTTACTCTAGAGAAAAGACAACTAAGAGGAGATGTTATCCCATTGTATAAGTATATGAGAGGTCAATACAAGGATCTCTTTGATGAGCTATTCGTTCCAAGGCCTGATCAGGTGACCAGGGGACACTCCTTGAGATTAGAGGAAAAGAGGTTTAGACTTCAGCAGTGGAAGGGTTTTTTTACAGTAAGGTCTTTTAAATTGTGGAATTCTTTGCCCAAGGAGGTGGTTATGGAAGATACAATGGATACATTTAAGAGAAGATTAGATACATTTCTTTCAAAAGGGAACATACAGACTTATACTGTATATTAGTAGGCAAATCAGGAAGGTCTGATAAAGACTAACTTATTTGGTAGCAGGAAAGCTATAAAATTACTGGGGTATGAGGAGAAGGTTGATCTTGATGGACTTGTGTCTTTATTCAACCTAATTTACTATGCTACTATATTGGAAAATGTCTTTGGCATTGGCCATAAAAATGGTCTTTTGAAATCTGTTAACCCTTTCAGTGCCATAGGGGTACGCAACACATTGCATACCCCTGTGGCACTGAAAGGGTTAAAGAATATCTTTATAAATGGTCTATTTTTAATTAAAGGGGAACTTTCACCCCGCAATAACTTAAGGCTAACTTATTGCACACCTGGCGACTAGCTGCTTAGTAGCGCTAGTCGCCAGCAATATTACCCGGTTCTTCAGATATCGGCGTTTTACAGGAGCGGGAAGCACGGACGTCTCTTCACAGTGACGTCCGTGCGCCTGCGCTGTCAGTCCCTTTTGTACGTATTGCTGGCGACTAGCGCTACTAAGCAGCTAGTCGCCAGGTGTGCAATAAGTTAGCCTTAAGTTATTGCGGGGTGAAAGTTCCCCTTTAACTTTCTTGTTAGTCGGTGTAAGAACTTATACAGATGAGGATTTAAGATGCCATTAGTTATGTTATTTCTAAAACACTTCTTTTTCTAAAGGTTTGAATCCGTTAATAGGAACTTCTCCTACTAATAAACCCATACTCAATATAACCTTTTGACTACCACAGGGGTATCCAGTGCATTAAGAAGCAATGCTGTGTAGAACCCCCTGTTATTCAGAAGGTTAATCTTGATAGATAATCCTAATGGTCACTATGATTAAGTTCTATGTGGATTGGTTCTGGATAATTAATCATTAGTATAGGATATTGCGTTCACTAGCACAAGATTCCATGAGACTCCTTTCACAAGGATGAAACCAAAATTGCAGTGGGGCTTTGGCCATGTTGCTTGTGCAGAAAGCATCCCTGTGGTCACCGGTGCCTTCAGACAAGCAAATATCAACACTTGTTAACTTAAAAATATCCACAATTTTGCATCTTTACTATATACACATAGTAGTGCAGTAAAGGTACAGCATGACTGATCTGCATGATGACCTATGGGGTGCCTTTCTAGCAGACCTTTTGCAGAAGCTACATTGGACATTCTTATGTTCACTGCAAACTCTATAATGAATGGCCTACCCACACTGTTGACAATTTTGTATGGCTAGACCGACCATCAGCCATGATCCCCTGAGTAATAAGAGCTGATATTTTTTAGGGTTTTTTTTTTTTTTTACAATCTGATATCTTTGGATTACAAACAAAAGTTAAAAAAAAAAAAAACTTGCATTGAATAAAAAAATAAACCAACAATCCAATCCTATGTTATGTAATCCAAGACAGAACTTCTCATCTACCATCCTCAAGTACCTTAACGGTACATATTTTCTTGTTTTCCCATGTCTGATCGCAGGTGTACTTTTTAGTGGTTAGTTGACCTGTGCACTGACAGGGAGATCCAAAATACATGCTCTGGTAGGGATACTTTAGAACCAGTGTTGAGAAACTGATCTAAGGAATGCCTTGCACTATTATCTCACTAATGAGAATATTTTGGATTGCTGCCTGAAATAGATAATTTTACTCCTTGGGTGGTAGAAATGTATTTTTGAATCATCTGTAGCATCCAAGAGGTTAACCCTTTGAGTGCCAGAGAGGTATACAATGCTTTGGACACTTCACTGACACTCAAAGGGTTAATGGACGTAGTGTTCACACAATGAATCCACTGCACATCCATGAGACTGTTGATGGTGCATTTATTTGTATGTTGCAGTATTAAAAAACTTAGCAATTAGCTGTGAGTTGGAATGCCTTCTGATTAGCTCCATAAATCATTTTCTGAGTTTAGACTGAAATAGAATGTTGGATATTTATTTTATATTTTAATTCTTGTGTAATATGCTACTAATGTCCTCTTTTGCTATTTTCTTGTATCTCGTTTACAATATTAGTCTGATGTGATTCACCAAAGTGTATATGAGCTAATTCATACAGAAGACCGGATGGAATTTCAACGCCAGCTTCACTGGGCTTTTGACCCCACCCAAGTTACTGATTCTGCACAGAGATCCCAAGGTAAGCACCCATATATATGTATTGGTAACATTTAGGCATGCCCTTGACAATGGCAGGCATACTAAAACTATAGTATGTCAATTATTTTGATGTATTTATTTATTGGGGAGGGGGTCCTGTTAAGGGTACATTTTAATCCAAACCTTGATGTAACCTCATTGCATAAATCAGTCTATGAACAGACTCGGACTTTTCGGACTACGTAGTCTCTTCTGACTTAGAGCTCAGTCTGTCTCAATACTGATTACACAGAAATGTAAACCGTAGAATGGGCACAAATTCTGATGCAGAAAGATTAAAACAAGTGTTCAAAACAAACTTCTGAATCCCTATAGTAAAGATTCCCGTGTAATTTTTTAAAATAGGTATCAAGTAGGTGTATCCAGGACATCTCTCGGTGATCTGGCATCCGCATTTGCCGACTTCCAGACATTATTTGGTACACGATTCTGGTTTGGTTTTTGTTTGGTTTTCAGGGTATCGAGAGGGTTACTGAAGTAGGATCTTTTCTGTTGGCTCCACCACCATCTAATGTTGAAAAAGTCCATTCGTCATACCGGAATGGGTGGTCATCACAAGAAATACCAGCTTAATAGGCTGGGGGGTGACCCTGGGTCCCCTAATGGCACAGGGTCACTGGACCAGAAAGGTTAACAATCAACATTTTGTAAATGCAGTCCCTAGGTCCGGAGATACGGTCTCAGGTAGTGGTGGTGTTTTAGTAGCAAAGCATTAAGGCAATGCCCTTAAAGGTATAGTAATGTTTCAAAATAAAAGCAGCTCCAATCTTCATAGTATTTGGGCCATGGAGAGTGTTATTTCTATACTGTCAGAATTGTAATTCAAGAGTAATGGAATGATAAAGTGTCCCCCTCCCGCTCCTTTTACTTAGTGTAAGCCACCTCCCCTCAGATGTGGAATCTGGTCTTAAGACCAGACAGCTCACAGGAAGGGACAATCATCTTACCGTGAGAACAATGAAAACCCTGCCCCCTTGACAGGATTTTCAGGCTTTTCCCTCATGCTAATTGAACATTGTCCCTCTCTGCAAGCCATCTGGAAACTTTATCATTCAATGCCTCTTGAACTACAACTCCTACAGTATTGAAATAACACTTCCCATGGCCAAAATACTATGAAGATTAATCAGAGCTGCTTTAATTTTGAAACATTACTATCCCTTTAACACTTTGTTACTGGTCTCATGCTCTAAGAGGAACACCGATGAAGGTCAAACTAGACAACACCACAGTGGTCTTAGGCATCCATTGCCAAGGAGGAACCAACTAGTCAGCTTGGATGCAAGTTTTGGGGCTCCTTGTGGGTGCCGAGGCTCAAGAGCCAGGCATTTTGGTGGTTCACATCTTAGGCGTGGAAAATGTGGTTGCAGACTTTTAAGTTGCCAACATCTGGATCCTGGGAATTGGAAACTCAACCAGAGTGCATTTGACAAGATTGTCCACCGCTGTGGACTTCTGTCTGTGGATTTCATGGTGTTTCACAAGAACCAGAAGGTGTCTCTGATCTGCACCAAGAAGGAGGCTCCTCTAGCATTTGCTATGGGAGCGATGTCTGTTCCATTGAATTTTCACCTGACGTGTTTTCTCCATTTCCATTGATTCCCAAGGTGTTGAAAGAATATTATGATGAAAAGTGCTAGTCATACTAATTGCCCCTTTTGCGACATCGGCCATGATTCTCAGATCTTCTCAAGCTGTCTATATCCTGAGCTATCTTGCCTCCACCTGAAAGCGTATCTCCTGACCTAGGGACCTCTCTGTTATCCTTAGGTGAATAACAGACATCATCGATGATGGCCCCTGGCCACTCCTCTCAAAATCTCTTCAAGGAATTTTTGCTATGGACATGATTTTGACAGGAGTGGCCAGGGGGTCAAAGTAGGTTTGCACCGATACTGGTATCGTGCCGAGACCGCATTTGCGTGAGTACGAGTACTCGGTCAAATACAGCCGATGCCAGCACCGATACCCTTTGTCAGGGTTGGAGCCCGGGGAGCATTGTGAGAAGCTCCCCGCGCCTCTCTCCCTTCTGCAGCGTCTGAGCATTGCTGCGGGTTACCATGGCAACACTCCAACGCTGACCTCTGCCGGGGCTCACGAGAGAACAGCGAGCACCCGGCAGAGGAGGAAATTACAGCAGGTAGCTGGAGGGTAAGGCAGGCAGAAGCTGCAGCTTGGCACAGACTGGGCAAGCTGTAAACTTCTTTGCAGCTTTCCAGGGAGACCCTGGCACAATCTCACTGTTACTTCTTTTGCGGAAAGCCATGGCTTCAGCCCTCTTGCCATGCATCATCCCCATTGAGAGCCCCCCCCCATCTCCCATTCAGCCTCCCCACTTCTCCCACTCAGCCCCCCACTTCTCTCACTCAGTTCTCCCCAGCCCCCCACTTCTCCAATTCAGTTCTCCCCAGCCCCCCACTTCTCCAGTTCAGTTCCCCTCGGCCCCCCACTTCTCCCATTCACTTCCCCTGCTACTCCTCAGCCCCCCCATCTCCCACTCTGTTCCACTGCACCCTCTCACCACCCCTTGGAAAACTGTCAAATGGCATTGCAAAAAAAGTATTGGTAATTGGTATTGGTCAGTACTTGGGGAAAGTATCGGTACTCATACTCAGTCTTAAAAAAATGGTATCAGTGCATCCCTAGGTGAAAGCATGGACTCCTATCCTCCTACCTGCCGCTCTTTCCACACTTTGACTGTTCACCCCTCACTTTCTCCATTTGCAAACTTTGCCTGTTCGCCTGTCTATTCTGCCACTTTATCACACACTATTACCTTTCAGTGCTCCTCCTCTTAATTTCTTATTCCAAATGCAACACTCCTGTGGCCTTTTCACTACTCCCACCATACTATCTGCTGCTACAGAGAATGAAGTGCAGCACCATGTCCATGTTACTGTCACATTTTCTTTTGCCTCCCCCCCCCCCCCGTTTCACTTCTTTTACCTCGTCATCCACCTTTTTGCTTCCTTGCCTGTTCCTGACAGCTTTTTACACACTTTTAATGACTCCCACTCTAGCTTTCCACATTTTGCCTTTTGCCTACAGAAGACAGATTGCAGTATTTTATATTATGTGTTCTATATGTCTCCTGTTGGCTCGGGGAGTACCCGTGTAATATATGGGTCCTATTTATGTCCCGTTACCCTTATTTGCACAGTTGCATATGTGTTCCCTTCCTTCTGATTATGCTATTATGTTATACTAGTTGAAGAGCCCGTTACACGGGCCACAGTGCCAGCCGGTCGCGGTGCAGTCATGCGCAGTGCAGACTGCCTGCGCCGCGGCTGATACATAGCCACGGTGCGTGCAGTCTGTACTGCGCATGACTGCTTGTGACAAACTTTAGCGAATTATTATATAGGATCTGTTCTCACTGTTGAGACAGCTGTTGCACTTTCATATGTGCTCTTTCTCACCTTGAAAGGACATAGCACTCATGGCACTTTTATTCTATACTAGCAAGAGTGGCACTGTGTTGCTCATGTGGCATAGTGTAAAATAAACATATACATCAAATATGGCTACTGTAGCCAAGCACAGGACAGGTTATTGCTTTTTCCACAACCACGCACACATTGAGTGTCTGTTGCTCCCTTTTGTCGTAATATACAAGGGCGTATATATCCAGGTAATTTTGGAGAAGGAGTCACCCCGTTTGACACAAGCGTTTCACATTATAGGAGCCAAGGGCACATCTGCCTCCTTATACCCATTATAATGTTATGCACATGTTTGTTCCTGAGAATTTGCAGCCCTCTACTTTATCTGTGATTGAAAAGTCTGTATTAAGAGTCTCCTCCTCTTTACTCAACCTCATTATTATTATAAATAGGTTTTGTCTGTCGTCCAATACAGGTTACTGGTAACTCTGTGTAGGTGATCCTCCCCTTTAAGTAGGCAGGAACATTTCTAGAATTGTATGCAGGGGGTGGAGCTCACCTTCCCTCCTTGGCTGCAGCTAGCCAACCAGCTCCAGAAAGATTTGTTCCTTGGTGAAGATAACACAGGCAAGACAACAGTTCTGCTATGGTTTTAGAAACTTTTTTATTTTTCTGTTAGATATGCAGTACCACCATTAGACGGATTACCATAACTGCCAATGCCCTTAGATGTGGCTAGCTCAGTATCCAGGTGTTTTTTGTGGACCTTAAGCCCTGAGGGGGAAAATCTTGATTCCAAGTGCTTCCCCAGGAGTTACCCACTGAGGTTACTTCTTACTACATGGTAATCTGAAGACAGAAGATCTGCAGGAAAGGTGAGCAACCCTTTGAGTGCTGCAGGTCCACATGTCCCACAGTGCCCCTCTGCACAGGGGTGTTTTCATTTGGAGTTCCTAGTGCACACTCCTGCACTCATTGGGTCTGTATGCCTGTTGGGTTTTTTGGAGCAGGTTTATGTGATAACGTAACCCTTTAGTTGCTGGATTGGCACTTTTTGGGGGTTTTCTAACACTTTTCCTACTGGTTTAGTGTTTTTTGGGTGTCCTAACATGTTCTATTAATATTACACTTTACATTTTGTAAAATTTGAGTTCCGTGCACTTTACCGCATAGATGCCATTGCTCCATTCACTTCAATGGGACTGTACAGTTTGGGACATATCTCTGCAACCTTTTAACCTAGCGACTACAGAGATGGCTCATTTTATTTGTCTGCCCTTGCTCTATCATCCAGTTCATGTTTCTAATGTGTTGGGGGGCTCAGGGGGCTTTGGGCACTGTTTGGGGTATTTTCTGTGAAAACTACATTTCCCATGAGCGCTTGCTTCACGCGCTCTTTTTTGATTGGCTCCTGCTGCGGCAGCCACTTTGTGATCTTTCCAGAGTGAGTATCCTACGCAGGGCTTGGACACTCCTTCTCTCCTCTGATGATTAACCCTTCGCCTGCCAGATAAGTTTATTTTAGAGTTTTCTATGGTGAAACCTTAATCCTACACACTATAATTGGGTGATTTCTTATACAGTAAGGTTATTTGACACTATGAGAATGTCTGTACCTCTGGAGCTTGGGGCCAGACGTAAGACTAAGGAGGCTGGGGTCTCTGTATTCCCTATTGTGCATTGCTCTTCCTGTCACTCAGGGCTACCTAGAGAATTCTCAGGTCATTTATGCCCAGCATGTTCTGATGTCCCTGACAGCATTCCAGGGACCTCCAGCCATGCATTAGAGCCAGCTTGGGTGCAATAGTTCAAGGCTGCTACTAGGGAACTTAGGTCCACATTGCAACTCTTTCCATCCCAGTTACAGGGGGCCTTTCATTCTTGGCAGGCCCCCTCCTCAGTCAAGTCTTCCCTGCCCAAACCTCAGGGAGTAACTGACGTCAGATTCCTCTGAAGAGGAACTGCTGGTGGATTCGGATGTTGAGGAATGTTCTTTGTTGGGCTCCTCTCAGTTTTTTGGGGACCCTTCTGAGGCTGATCCTGAACCCTCCGCTGAGGGCCTGATCAGGGCTGTCTTAACTACTCTTAACAGTCTCTTAGTTCAGGCGGTTCCTTCTGACCCCTCTGATGTGTTCCAGGAGCCTAAAAAGCCCCTTACTTACTTTCCACCTAACCCCACTCTTGATCGCCTTGTGTCCGAGGAGTGGAAATCCCCAGACAAGAAACCCTCTGTGTCCAAGAAATTTGCCAAGCTTTATCCCTTTTCTGAAGCCTCACTTACTCAGTGGGTTCATCCTCCCAAAGTGGATGCTCCTGTTTCTAGGCTATCTAAGTCTACTCCCTTACCAGTCTCTGATGCCTCTGCTCTTAAGGACAGGACTGACAAGAAACTTGGTCTCCCTCAAGTCCATTTTTGCCACTGCTGGTTCTGCCATGCGGCCAGCTTTCGCTGCTGCATGGGTGAACCGGGCCATTGTGGTCAGGATGTGCCTACTTCGGATAAGTTGCGCCTTCTCGCCAACATTTCTAAGGCATAGCACTGTTTTTGCTGCCTTATTTGATGCCACCCGTTTGGTGGCCAGGGTTTCCACCATATCTATGGTGGCCAGACGAGCTCTCTTACCCTTTCAGGCTACCTCCTTGTTTGGGCCAGATCTTAAGGATCTGATCAGTGAGGCCACAGGGGGCAAGAGTACTCTTCTACCCTTGGTTCCCACGAAGAAATTGCCGCTTAAGCGTAATCAGTATTTTTGTTCATTTCAGAATGAGACACGTCTGGCGAGCCAGTTGGTTACCTCAGCTCCGCGTACCTTCTCCAAGCCCAAACAACAATGGAAGCCCAAGGTCTCCTCCAAGCCCAAGGCTTCCAAGCCTTCTTCGGCATGACTCACCGAACCCGGGTCCGCACTCTGCTGTGGGTGGTCGTCTGCGACAGTATCACAGCATTTGGGACGGTTCAGTGGTGGACCCATGGGTTTTACAGGTGGTGACGGAAGGGTACAGGATCCCTTTCGTCTCTTACTCCCTTTCATTTTCATCCTTCTCACACTCCTCAGGGTGCAGACAAAACGCTGTCTGTTCAGCGGCGCTGTTCAGGCTCTTCTGGACAAGGATGTTCTAGAGCTGGTGTCCGTTCAGGACAGGGGTATGGGGTTTTACTCAAACCTCTTTGTGGTATCCAAGAAGGATGGTGGTTGTCATCTTACTTTAGACTTGAAGTATCTCAATTCCTTTGTGACACGGACTCATTATCACCAGGAGTTTCTACGGACGGTGATTGCTGCCATGTCCCCGGGGGAATTCCTTGCTTTTCTGGATCTTCAGGACGCGTACTTACACATTGCCATTCATCCAGAGAGCCAGCAGTACCTCCAGTTTGCCTGCAACAGGGGACATTTTCAGTTCTCAGCCCTTCCATTTAGTCTGACGACAGCTCCTCAGGTCTTCAACCGTGTCCCGGGGGCCTTAGTGTCCGTCATCCACCAGAACAGCATCAGAGTTACTTCATACATGGACAACTTGCTTCTGAAATCCCCTACTGCGGACCTTCTTCATCAGCAGGTTCAGCAATGCATTCATGTTCTCACCCATCACGGGTGGATCATCAACTTGGACAAGTCAGATCTTATCCCATCTCAGCGTCTGGTCTTCCTGGGCCTTCTCTTCGACACTCAGAAGAGCATGGTGCTCCTTACAGGAGGTGGCTCACCAGATCGCCCACAGGGTTTCTACAGTTCTGTCTCAGGATCCAGTTCCAGTCAAGAAGCTATCCTCTCTAGTGGGGAAATTCATCTCCTCCATAGAAGCAGTGCCGTTCTCCATGGCGCACACCAGGGAGCTCCAGAAGTTCGTAATCCAGGTGAGCAAGGTTCAACCAGACCTTCTGAAGACGTCAGTTTCTCTTCCTCTTCATGTGGAACTGAGTTTGTCATGGTGGCTCCACCTTTCCGTCCTGCTGAAGGGCAAGTCCTTCCTGGTATCCTTCTGGACCATGGTGACGACGGATGCCAGCCAGTCAGTCCGCCTAGGGAGCGGTCCTGGGTCGCTTGAGCGATCAGGGTCGGTGGTCTCCAGAGGAATCCCTCCTTCCGATCAACATATTGGAGCTTCGGGTGGTGTTTCATGCCCTTCGACATTGGACATCTCAGCTGGAAGACTGTCCGGTCCGAGTAGAGTCTGACAATGCCGTGGCTTACATCAACAAGCAGGGGGCGGAACAAGAAGTCATGCCGCTTGGTTAGAGGTCAAGGCTATTTTGTCTTGGGCTGCCATATCCGCAGTGCATATTCCTGGCGTAGACAATGTCATGGCGGACTTCCTCAGTCAACACACAGTGGACAGCGGAGAGTGGAAGCTACACCCAGAGGTGTTCAACCTCATTGTTCAGAAATGGGGTCTTCCTTACATCAACCTGATGGCTACAAGATACAACAGGAAGGTACCGAGGTTCTGCTCTTGGTGGAGAGACCCTCTGGCTCTGGCGGTAGTTGCGATGTCCATTTCTTGGTTATTCCCTCAGGCCTACATCTTTCCTCTCCTACCAATGTTGCACAGGGTGTTACGGAAATTATAACTGGAGCGTTGTCCAATCATTCTGATTGCTCTTTACTGGCCTCGTCAGTCTTGATTTCCAGAGCTTCTGGATCTGTCTGTGGTGGAGCCATTTCGGCTCCCTTACCATCCGGATCTTCTTCTACAGGGTTACTTGTGGAAAGAGGATGTTCATCGGCTAGCTTTGATGGCTTGGAAAACAAATCCTCAATATTGAAGAAGAAAGGGTTCTCTTTTGCTGTAGTGGCTACTATGCTCAGTGCCCGCAAACCTGTTTCTTCCAAGATCTACCATTGTGTCTGGTTGACCCTTCTGTCTTGGTGTGCTGATAAGGACCTGTCTCAGGATTTTGATCTGCCTATGGTCCTGGCCTTCTTGCAGAACAGTGTGGATAAGGCCCTCAGTTTGAGTTCCCTTAAGGTTCAGACTTCTGCGCTCTCTTTTTTTCTCTTTCAGAGGCGCATTGCCATCCTTCCTGATGTCAAGGTTTTCTTCCAGGGTGTTGCTCATGCTCGTCCTGCTATTAAGATTTCTGCTCCTCAGTGGGATCTTAACTTGGTTTTGGGCGTTCTTCAGTGCCCCCCATTTGAGTCTTTGGCTACTATTCCTCTACTCCTGTTGTCGTGGAAAATGGCCTTTCTCCTGGCGATTGTGTCTGTCTGCCGTGTCGCGGAGTTGCATGCTCTGTCCTGTAAACCACCCTATCTGGTGTTTCACAAGGACAAGGCGGTGCTTCGCACTTCTCAGGAGTTTTTCCCGAAGGTGGTCTCTGAGTTCCACATCAATCAGGAGATTCTGGTGCCCTCTTTCTGCCCAGACCCCATTTCTGACAAGGAAAGGGATCTCCACTTGTTAGACGTGGTGCGTTGGCTCAAGTTTTATGTCCATCGCACTGAGTCTATCAGGCAATCAGACACGCTGTTCGTCATTTCTGAGGGTCTTAGAGCAGGAAGACCTGCATCCAAGGTGACTATTGCTTCTTTGATCAAGTCCACTATTCGTACGGCTTATGAGTTGAGGAAGAAGCCTGTCCCTTTCAAGGTCACGGCTCATTCTACGAGATCTGTTGGGGCCTCTTGGGTTTACAAGAATCAGGCCTCTGCTGATCAGTTGTGCAAGGCGGCCACTTGGTCGTCTGTGCACACCTTTTCGAAGCATTACTGTGTTGATGTGCTAGCACTGGCTGATGCCAGCTTTGGGAGGAAGATCCGGGAGGCAGTTTTGCCTGTCTAGGATTTCCTTCGATTCTTGGTGCTTCCTTCACTTTTGAGCCCTGTTGGCTCTAGTTCAGTGTGCTGTATAACAGTTGGGGTGTTGTACCCTGGTTCAGTGTCCTTTGACACTCCATTGTTGTTGGGCTATCTCTGATCTGATGGTTCATATCTGCTCTGGTAACTTTGGGGGCCTTTCGCCTGGTCCTTGCCTTACTTCCCGCCTCTGGGAAACTCAATGTTTGGACATCCCAGAGTTACCAGTAACCTGTATGGGATGACAGAGAAAAGAGGATTTTAGTCTTACCTGTTAAATCCTTTTCTCTTAGTCCATAGAGGTTACTGGTCTCCCACCCTGTCAAGGGACCATGCTTGGCTCTGTGGCAGACTGTGGGGGTCCTTCAGGGTCATGCTCACAGGAGTCTTCTTTCCCTTCACTATCTAGTCAATAGTTAGTGTCTCACATCTTTCTGGAGCTGGTTGGCTAGCTGCAGCAAAGGAGGAAATGTAGGCTCCACCCCCTGCATACAATTCTAGAATTGTTCCTGCCTACTTAAAGGGGCGGATCGCCTACCCAGAGTTACCAGTAACCTGAATGGACTAAGAGAAAAGGATTTAACAGATAAGACTAAAATCCTCTTATTTCCGCCCTTTCATTCTTTTAACCAGCCTCCTGACTCCTCCTTTTTCTACACAATCTCTTAATTTACCCATACTCCTTTTTCTACTCAGACTATTCTATTATAACCAGACCATTTTGTCCACTTAACATCCCTTCTCCAAGCAACTTAAGTTCCCCCTCCTTTCCTTGTAGTATCCTATCACCATTTTATGGCATTTCTAACACCCTCCTCTTCTCTGTCCAGGTTTCTCTCACCATTATACTAAGCCTATGATGGATGTATATCCTCATAGCACATAGTTTGCATACATCAGTGTTTCTCAAGGTTGGTCCTCGGGGCACACCAACAGTGCAGGTTTTCAGGTTGTTCCTGCTTAATCACAGGTGAGCAATTAGTGGGTAAGTCATTGTGATTGATTCACCTGTGATTAATTAGGGATATCTTGAAAACATGACCTGTTGGTGTGCCCCGATGACTGGAGCTGAGTATCACTGGCAAACATTGTTCACAATTCTAATTTTATATTAATTTTTTAAACTAAAATTTATTTCCATTGTACTCTCATTGGCTGTGATTACACTCCTCTCACCCCGCCCGTGTTTCCTTTGTGAATTTAACTGGTATCCTTAGTGACAGTTTGTACATTAGACAGCGAAGCTACATGGGCCACTATGGAGAACCGTGACCAGTAGGAATTGCTCTAGGAGGTAGAGCTGTTCATTGATTATGTGAAGCTTGGGGAAAGGGAAGGGGTCAAGAGGTGTGATATTACAGATGTGTCTGCTGTTCAAGTCAGTGGCTGAAAGGGTGGAAAATATAAGTTATATCAAGGTGGTCAACATGTTTTTCTAAATGTTGTTGGACCTCAGCTAGAAGATATTTATTGCCTCTACTGATGAGGTGGTGAAAGCAATTCATTGCACAATGTTTCTATGCCACTGAGGTACCCAAGTCAGTTTCCATTGTGCACCCCTTTGGCCCTTGAAGTGTTAATGAGCTGAGGGGTGCATGTGTGCCACAGGGTATCCAACACATAGCGAAGCACTGGAACTGTGGAATAGAGTAAATGTAAGGGAGGGGCAACTCCTTGCAGAAAAGGTACGTAAATCTGAAGGCATGTGAATTACTCAACATACTTGCAGGAAAAGTAGATCTGAAAGAGTGCGTCGTACACTACATAAAGACGAAGAGCTTAATCAGGAAACAAGGTAATTCAAAGGTAGGGGAAATATACAGCAAAGAGCTAACAGAACTAATGGCCAACCCGGGAAACAGGGCAACTCCTTGCAGAGATCTTGGCAGGGGTGGCCAGAGGGGCGAACTGACTAAAAACACCAACACACACAATCCTCAATCACATTTCTGTGATGGGCAGTGGCATCCTTACATTGCTAGTGTGTGTATGTGTGCTTCTTCTGGTTTGCTGGCCGCCCTGCCCCATGCTCTCATGGAGAGCTGAGATCGGCAGCATGCAGAGAATTAGGGGTTGCTTCACCTGTGGCTACACCCATGAAAATCACTACAGCAACCCCAGTGTTTGAGTGGATACCTCTCTGGCACTCAAAGGGTTAACTCAGTGTTTATTTTTATTTGGATGCAAAAGTGCGGTGGGTGTGGCCCTGAATCGCTCCTCATTTCTACTTATGCATCAGGCTCATCAGTACTTCTCTTCCATGTGGTACATTTTGGAAGGATGATTGCATGTATACAAATTGAGGATAATTACACATGACAAATCAAAATAGAAGCCACTCCTTCAGTTTAATCACTAAATGATGTAATGTGAAGCTAGCGTTGAACAATTACTTCCTCGGGTAGCAAATGTGATTGCAAAATGTTTTGTTTAGAAAATAAAATGCAGTTCTCTTTGTGTTTGTGTTGAAAGGAACACTTATTTTAAAATTCTACTTGCTCTGATATGAGGATATTGTAATATTCATCTCTGTATATGTTAATGATTCTATTTCTCAGTATAAATTCACATTCTAGATGAAGCTTGTGCTTTTTCATTGCACTCTTCATTCCCTTCTGTGTCTTACACCATCAAGTACAGCCTCCTAACCAGGAAGTGAGAAGTGCAGATGTAAATTTGATACCTTTAAAGGGGAACTATAACCCCAAATAAAGTCCCCCACCCCCCGACAATTAGGCATCTAGCAAAAAGCTTAACAATAGTGCTATTAGCCAGCAAAATTACAATGTTACTCAGAAATCCTACTTCTGCTGAGACTGACGGCCAGACAACAGCTCTTTAGAAGTGCTGCATACACTTGTGGAGCTATATAAACAAACATGTTCATTCAGATGTCTGTAAGCAAAGATATCTGCGCTGTTGCCCGGTCGTCAAGTCTCATCAGAAGTAGGATTTCTGAGTAACATGGTAATTTTTCTGGCTAATAGCACTATTGTTACAATTATCGCTAGATGGCAAATTGTTGGGAGGAGACTTTATCTGGGGTGATCTTTCCCTTTTAAGCTACTGAGAAAAGTGCATGTACTATGATAGCTTATTTTCTATCATTTTACAGAAACATATATACATATAAATAAAAGACTGGAAATTTCCTCTAGTCAGTGACTCATTTAAAAAATATATATATAATATACACTACGTTCAAAAGTTTGGGATCACTTCAGTAATTCCCTTGTTTTCCATGAAAACATACATCAAATAAGTTGCAAAATGAATAGGAAATACAGTCAAGATGTTGACAAGATTATGAATAATGATTCTTAATATAAATAATAATTATGTCCTTCAAACTTTGCTTTCATTGAATCCTCCATTTGCAGCAAATGTAGATATTCCATTAAAATCAGCTGTTTCCAACTACAATAGTCATGTACAACATTAACAATATCTACAGTGTATCTCTGATCCATTTGTTATTTTAATGGACACGATTTGCTTTTCTTTCAAAAACAAGGACTTTTATTTATATATATATATATATATATATATATATATATATATATATATATATATATATATATATATATAAATAGAGAGAGAGAGTCACAAATTAACGTAAGAATTATAAAGAAACAGTAACATTATTGATGATTCTAACAGGTGTGTGTCCGTTAGGTTCAGCCCATGCCACATTACCTTTGTTCATCCAGAGGAAGGAAAACAAATGTTTGAGTCAATTCCAGTTATAGAGATAGTAATGTTTCAAAATTAAAAGCAGCTGCAGTTAATCTTCATAGTATTTGGGCCATGGAGAGTGTTATGTCAATACTGTCAGAGTTGTAGTTCAAGAGTAATTGAATGATAAAGTATCTCCCTCCCGCCCCTTTCACTGATAAAACACTGCTCAGCTCAGAGCATCAAGACTGTCCGGATGGATCACAGAGAGGGACAATCTTCAATTAGCATAAGGGAAAAACCTTAAAAACCCTGTCAAGGGGGGCAGGGTTTTCATTGTTCTCACAGTAAGAAGATTGCCCCTTGCTGTGAGCTGTCTGGTCTTAAAACCAGATTCCACATCTGAGGGGAGGTGGCTTACACTAGGTAAAAGGGGCGGGAGGGGGATGCTTTATCATTCAATTACTCTTGAACTACAACTCTGATAGTGGCCAATGGCCATAATTTTGCAGAATGTTTATTTCTACCCTATGGTGCAGTTGGTTTGCTCCAGAATTACACCACTTTATCATATGAATATGGCCCTTGTTGCATTTATTGTTATACAGCTGTGCTTAGAAAGGCCTAGGCTTCAGGGCGTAGCTATATTTGTACAAAATGAACCCTCAGTCAGCACCACAAAGAAGGAACAGTGAAAATATGCACCTTTTGAATGCAACTTATCGTTGGTTGTCCTTGGATACACTTCAGTGCGTTGAGTTGAGCAATGAGGAACAATGACTTCATTTATTTGCAAACTTAATATGCCTCTTTGCCTTTCATGAATGTTTTATACCTTTCAAAGTATATTATAAACATCATGTCACAAATAACTTAAAGGAAAACACAGGCCATTTGTTTGACTTCCCCACTGTGGCACCGAGCTTGTTTAGGGGGACTACTGAGTAATTCTACATCAGGCTCGTCAAACATGCATGTCGCATATGGTTGACAGCAGCACAGCCTGACTCTGGTGCTCAGGATTTTTTTTTCCCATGTTTTGGTACCTTCCATTTGTTCTTTCCCCCCTTATTCAAGGCTATGTTGTCAGCAGTGTATATGTGGGTCTGTAGCTACCAATGGACAGCGGAACAAGTTTTTTTTTTATACATAGTGTATGTGTGGTTCTTCTGGGACCACCAGTGGGTTAAGTCTGGGGTGTTAGTGTATGTGGAGTTCTGTGTTTACCAGTGGTCAGTAGAATAAGACTGGGAAAGCACAGTTTTATGTGTGAAATCACAGTTGGACTGTGTAGAGAAAATAGTATTCTTAGTCTAAAACAGGGGGTTGGTAAACCACGTCCCTGTAGCTGCTGTTGGACTATAATCCCCATCCCCAGCAAACCAATGGTAATGAAGTGAGTTGTAGTCCAACTGCTTGCAGCTTGCTCAGGCTTCCTCTAGATATTGTTAACCCCTTAATGACCGTCATGGAATTCTGGGCTCCCCGCACGGCTGCACGCCGATCGGGGAGTCCGGAATCCAAATTTTTTTAAAAAAAGCTCCGTGGTTCTTTAGTGACCGCCGCATGCCTACGCAGCCGGTCATTAAGGGGTTAAAATATGCAGTTAAATGTATGACAGGGCTACACAACTTTCTATTAATGCAATATTACAACTGTCTCTAATGCTTTGCAAGGTTTTTATATTTTTAGTCATTTCAGACCTGGGAGAAAATAAAATTAATTACTGTTTACTCTCAATATGGAAAGCTTGCAAGGCAGGAATAGTCAAAAGCTCCTTCTGATGTTACTGGAGTTGATATACGGGATTCATCTTCCAGTCAGTGCTCTTAGAACATTGCTACACAATCATATGCGAGTCTGGGAGAGGATTATGACATACCGAAAACTGAGCCTTATACACAAAGCAAAAAGTGTAACAATTCAGTAGCAAACCAATTGCATGTTAAGGGACTGATGCAAAATTCCATTGCTGAAGCTACAGCTCTGCAGTGGGTTCCTTCACATTTGTCAAAAAAACCCTCTTAGCCAGACTGAAATCATTCTAAAGTTCTTTATTCCAAAAGTATTCACAGCAGGATGTGCTTTGGAGCATGACCGAAAGTCTGTACCCACCCTTCAAACCAGTTGTGATTCAGACAACAAAATAAAAGCTTATATATATCCCCAAATCTGCTGGAGGCGCTTACAGACACAAATTTCAGCTCCTTTCACTTACAATCCAGTGTCGGGATGCACCAAGGTGAGTCTGATCCATCCAGTTCTAGAGGACACCAACAGGTTCCAAGCTTTGAAATCAACAAGTGGAAGTATGTCTGAGAAGATCTTGATAAAGTAGTAGGCTTGCTTTATCCCCTCATCCCCCTGCTTTTCTCAGGCAGTCCCCTCCATTTTGATGATAATCTGGACTGGGTCATTGTTCTGAAGGACTGTTGCATTTGCAAACAGACAGTGTTATATTGAATATTGAATTTTGTTTATTCCCTGTGGCTTTTAAAGAGGAACAATCACCTTTCCAAATCTCTAACCAGTGGGGTGTACCCATCATGATGGGATTTACGTGATTATTCCTGTCCATTCATTTACTGCCCCATTCTCTTCTGGCAGCATCCAAAGGTGGGGCTTCCTGGACATGAGAGCAATTAATTATGCAGGCATGGCAGACAGGTTAACCCTTTGAATGCCAGATGGTTATGCAAAGCATTGCAAATCCATTCCCTGCTGGCTCTCAATGCTAAAGACCAAAGGTCTGCAGTGTCCAACAACTAAACTAAACATCACTAAACCATTAAGTAATGAAAATTAGTTTAACCCCTTAAGGATCGGCCACGCGTGCACACGGTGGTCATTTAAGGACCACGGAGCGTTTTATTTTTTTTAATCCGATTCCGGACTCCCTGAACGGCGACAGCCGCTCAGGGAGCCCGGAATTCCATGACGGTCCTGGTACATCATTGGTCCTTAAAGCAAATCCAGCCATGACATACCAGGACCATAAAGGGTCCTTAAGGGGTTAAATAAAATGCATTAACCAGTTGAGTGTCAGGGGTACTCAAAGCGTTAATGAGACATGTTGAATGCTAGTGAGGTTTGCACTGTTTTACGAATGATTATACTGTTAGAAGCCCCATTTACATTAAAAGTAATTGTAGGAAATTGTTTTTCTCCTCTATTGTGCAGTTAGTTTGCTCTAGATTTTATGGAAATTGCCGTCTGCTTTCCCCACTTTGTCCCAAAATAGCACAGACGCAGTATAAGAGTAAACATTGAGGCATAGGTAGCCGGAAGAAATGCAGTCGGATTTTGCAAGGAAACTGTGTGTTAGTGTGGAAAAAAATAAACTGTATGTGTTTACAGGCTGTAATCCTCCTGGGTGCTGTGACACAATATGAGTTGTTTAAGCCAACAGTGGAAAAATAACCCTGGGAATCAGGCAGTGTAATTATTACTGAACTGTTGCTTGTAGACTGAAATCCTCTTAGTATACTGATCTGCACAAATGGGGTATCTTGCGCACGAAATATTAATATCATTGTAAACAATAAATTCAGTTATAGGTTTTCACCTCTTTATTTTGCAATCTGAAAGAAGAAAAACATATTTTTTAAAACCATGGTTGGTAGCTAGGTGGTGTTCGGCACATTTCTTCACATCTATTATACCAGTGGGGTACCATTTTACTCATGAGGCCTATAGCTAACTAACCTAAAATGGTATTCCATGGTTCTCAGTGATTTCAGTATGTTTAAAATGCAAGTGACCAGTCTCTGAAATTGGAATTTTGTGTAATTTTTAAAAAATCTAGAGCATATTTCATGGTTTTCCAGTCATTTTGTTCCTGAATTGCATAGTGGTGAAAAATGTGCTTCTTTATTTTTCATATGTATTGGAAGAACTGCACATAACATAAATTTGATGTTTAAAAAGGAGTGTTAATACTAAACTTAGAACCATAAGCATAGACAAAATACATCCCTGAACAGATGTCGTTCACTTTATTATTAAAGGCTTAAACTTTTTTGGTTAAGTTAGGGGATATTAATATAATTAAGTCAAATAGTGCAACATAATTTTTGAAATGTATACACAGAATTATTACACCGGCAAACTCAAAATACCATTTTCTTTTTTCCCCCAAACTCCACGCACAAAGAGAAGGGATGTGTCCACTACAGAACTGCTCCTCTTTAGCTTCCTGAAAAAGGCCTATCCTTATGCCCAAAAGAAAAGGCAAGCAAACCAACTGTACAAAACAGGAGACACAAATTCCATGACGCAGCTGCTCCTGGACTGTGCCTCTTTTCTTTTGTGCATGAGGCCTGTTATGCTTGATTTGCACTTTTATAACATTTTTTTGTCCTTGATTTTTTTTTTTTCTGTGTACATTGTTTGGGCTAACAGTACCTAGTTCAAAGGAGGACATAAGTCCTCAGTGTCTGTGTTGTTGTTTTTTTTTTTTGTTTTACTTTACTTTGAAGCCTTTACTCTACCCCTTTTCAGGCATAACATCTGAATGTGAATTGCCATTTATTGTGATTTCCAGTTACATAAATTCACTCAGTTTGCAGTTGTCTTTACCCTCTCAACGTAAGTGTAATAAAGAGCATGATGTCCTGATTATAGTCCCTTACAAGAGAAGTTTAAAAAAAAAAAAATGCCTTTCAATTCTCCCCTTCCTGAGTGTTTACCTAAGGGTTTGGATCTCTCGAGTAGTACATTGTCTGAGCAGGATCAAGCTTCCTCATTGCTCAAATTCTTCCTTATTCAGGAACAACCTGAGACCCTCCACTAAAATTCTCATCACCCCTTGCTATGATGGGAGTTAGAGTCCCCAAAAAGGGAGGGTCTCCAGTTGTCCATTCCAGCTTTACTTGATTTATAAATATTCACACACATCTCCCAGTGTATGGGGTTGCAAAAATCAATTGTGGTGTTTGAGCATGGAAGAAGAAAATATAAAAAGAGAATATGCCAATGATTGCACCCAGTACCTGGCAAACAAAAGAATTACAAGTTGGGTACTTATTTTTCAGCTTAATTTGTCAGACACTTAAAATGATAGTAATGTTTCACAAAAAAGCAGCTCCAATTAATCTTCATAGTATTTGGGCCATGGAGAGTGTTATTGCAATTCTGTCAGAGTTGTTGTTCAAGACTAATTGAATGATAAAGTATCCCCACTCCCGCCCCTTTACCTAGTACAAGCCACCTCCCCTCAGATGTGGAATCTGTTCTATTGACTGTAGAGGTAGCAGTAAGGGACAATCTTCTTACTGTGAGCATAAGGAAAACCCTGCCCCCCTTGAAAAAGGAGGGCAGGTTTTTCCTTACTCTCACTGAAGATTGTTCCTCGCTGCGATCCATCTGGACAGTCTTGCTGCTCTGAGGTGAGCAGTGTTACATCAGTAAAAGCAGTGGGAGGGGGGTATTTTATCATTCAATTACTCTTGAACTACAACTCTGATAGTATTGAAATAATGCTCTCCACACCCCAAATACTATGAAGATTAATCAGAGCTGCCTTTTTTGTGAAACATTACTCTCCCTTTTAACCACTCTTTAGTGTAAGGTGTTTTATTATAAGGTTTGGCTATCCCTTTCAAAATGTAACATGTACAGAAGTACAGCAAAGATGCCATATTGTCTATTTAGCCAGTCTGTGTGGCTAAAGTACTGTACACTTACGATAGGCCTAATATGAAATTAACTATATATGCCAGCCAAATGTATTGACAAGAACCGAGCATCAAATAAGGTCTGCCATTTCATAACAATTTAAAATTATACTAATCATAAAATTGATTATTTTGTTTGGCGTACATTAGAAACCCATTAAATGTTAATAATATTTTTTTTTCTATACAGATGATAATGACTTTGCAATAGTAACATCTTGCTATAAACCAGAACAGCTCCCGCCTGAGAATTCTTCCTTCATGGAAAGGAACTTTGTCTGTAGGTTAAGATGCCTTCTGGATAATTCTTCTGGATTTTTGGTAGGTAATTATTTTATATTTGTATCAGTTGATGGGAGACATATATAACTGGATAAAAATAATTTCTTCACTGTTATTCCTTGAGCGCAAAATAAAACTGTTGAGGTATAGTTAGAACATAGAAAGATACAACTTTCCCCAGAACTTGCATACGACAACACAGTTTCTAGCATTTGCTTATGATGGGAGGTCCAGTACATGTGAGTTGCATCTTTATACGGCTGACAAACTCAAGAGCAGCTTCCTAAAAAGTTACGTCTCTTCATTCTGTACTGGAATATTGACCTGTCAGTGGCATGTAATGGTGTGTGCTCTGCTGAACCTTTCATCCCTTAGAAAAAAAGTTACCAGGTCAACTACATAGTGCAGAGAAACCCTAAACTTTATGAACCAGCTTAGACGAACCACTTATCAAGACTATTGCATAAACTTGTATTTGACTAACTTCTCTTGTTTCATTTGCTTATTTTTAGTGTTCATTTGGAAAGCATAAATACTACATTTGTGTTGGTATTGTGCTGGAAACACTTGGGTCTCTTTCACACATGTGACAGAACTGTAGCATGCCCCTGCCTACAGTTCTGTTTTAAACTTGCCTTTCTCCTCTGTTTCATTCCTGCTCCAGAAGAAGGAGTGTGTTTGATGGGCTAACATAGTGCTAGCTAAATATTATTGGCTGGTTGGTGCCCATGTGAGTCTGCCTTTCCTTGGAGTTTGCTATGAACATCACAACCTCCAACATCACTTGTGTGAAGTTATTACAGGCAGCTTCATAGGACATCATGCATACCTTCCTTGTGTGCACACAATAAATGTCTAGTATGCTGGACTTTGGTGCATTCATGTGGAGGTGATAGTCGCCCATTTGAAAGACACCATAGTCCAACATTGTACCTTTCACAATGGACAATGTTACACTGATGTATCATCACCACTTTTTGTCTCTCTTGTGAAAGAGACTAAAACCCTTGGATGCTACAGAGTTTGCAGCATGTTGGAGACCTCTAGAAGCAAGGATGATAATTATGCTTGATTTTTGATATGTGACTTGCACTGGAAAGTAGGTAGGATCCACTCTATGGTTTGTGCACGTGAACATAATTAACTACTGGAATTATTTTAACACAGCGTGTATTATATTTGGGGGAAAAAAATTCCTTTTAGACACCAGTTGTCACTTGCTGGTTAAGGATTAGAGGTCCATTCAGCACTGTGCAATGTGCTTCACCCCTCTGGTACTTAAATGGTCAACAAATACTCATGTGCAACTGGTACGAAGAGCTTCAGATGTCGGTGCTGTTCTCTGCTGTTTTGTTGGCCGTTCATAATTTAAGTTCTTTTGCAATCATAGCTCATATTTCTGTTACTAAATAATGTGTTAATAAGGCAAAAAATACAACAAATTACATTTATTATAGGTGGAAAAAGATGAGACATGCAATGCAGAATAAATATGGTAAAGAGAAAATATATACTGTAGGAATAAGTAATTCTTAATTTAACAATTAGACTTGCCTAAGTAGGTGTCTTCTTTATACAGCTTTCTGGCAAATCTCATATATTTTTTTGTTTGGCACTGTCGTCTATACCTGTGTATGTCATTTTGTTATTTAAATAATTCCTGGTCTGTATGGTCATGGGAATGCCTTATCCCTATAGCTGATCTCATTGATCGTTTCTACATATTGTAAGTTGTGAAGAAATGTTTTTTAAAGACAAAACAAAAAAATTGAGCTTTTTGTATAGGCAACTGGAGCATAAAACATATAATATATAGACAGAAAAATGAATACCAAATTACTTTATGAAAGACACCTCACTCATCATGTCCTCACATTACAAATATGTATATCCATTTATTCCTTACAGATATTGTTTGCGTTAAAGGGATAGTAATGTTTGAAAATAAAATTAGCTCCAATTCATCTTCATAGTATTTGTGCCATGGAGAGTGTTATTTCAATACTGTCAGTGTTGTAGTTCAAGAATAATTGAATGATAAATTATCCCCCTCCCACCCTTTTACCTAGTGTAAGCCACCTCCCCTCAGATGTGTAATCTGGTCTTAAGACCAGACAGCTCACAGCAAGGGACAATCTTCATACTGTGAGAACAATGAAAACACTGCCCCCTTGACAGGTTTTTCAGTTTTTTCCCTTCTGCTAACTGAAGATTGCCCCTCCCTGCAAACCAGCTGGGCACCCCCTTTCTGTTCTGAGCGGAGCAGTGTTACAGCAGTAAAAGGGGAGGGGGAATTCTTTATCATTCAATTACCCTTGAAGTACAACTCTGACAGTATTGAAATAACACTCTCCATGTCCCAAATACATTGAAGATTAACGGGAGCTGCTTTTATTTTGAAACATTACTATCCCTTTAGAGTTCATGATCCACACTATCTACATTTCCTTAAGAGTGGTTTTGATTTCTTCCTTTCTAGGCTATGAATTTTCAAGGTCGTCTGAAGTTTCTGCATGGACAGAACAAGAAAGGGAAAGATGGGTCATTGATCCCCCCTCAGCTGGCATTGTTTGCACTAGCTACGCCACTGCAGTCTCCTTCCATCCTGGAGATCCGTACCAAAAACTTAATCTTCAGGACCAAGCACAAGCTAGACTTCACTCCAATTGGTTGTGATGCAAAGTAAGTTTTCTTTATAACATAAACCTGTTAGCTCCTTCCCTTGTGATCTGTGTGGAAACAAAATTAACACCTTAGATTCTAGAGATGTTTCTAAGTAATCTTCACAATGTGCTGGAACTGTCTCTAGTATCCATGATGTTAGGCTTCTGTACGAAAAGGAACTGGAGTAGTCATGGAGCAAATCCGCAGCATTGTAGAGTACAAGTCAAAGTTCCCATTGATGCAAACGGGGTTTGTCTCCAATATCCAGAACGTTTTATAATGCCATTGAAAGCAATTTGAGCTTTGGGAATATTTATTAGTATGCATTCGCACACACACATTCACTCTATTGCTTTCTCTCACACACACACACACCCAATCTCGTACGTATACACACACACACACACACACACACACACACACACATGCTCTCTCTCGCGCTCTCTCTCTCTCTCTCTCTCTCTCACACACACACACACACACACACACACACACACACACTCTCTCTCTCTCGCTCTCTCTCTCTCGCGCTCTCTCTCTCTCGCGCTCTCTCTCTCTCTCGCTCTCTCTCTCTCGCGCTCTCATGCACACACATTCTCGGTCTCACGCACGCACACACACTTTGTTCTTATCACACAATGCTGCTGCTGCCAGCCAGTAAGATGTCTGTGGCTTTCAGCCATGAACGGAAGCTGGATTGATTGTATGGGGTCGCAGGTTAGCGAGGAGCCAACCCCTTGGATGCTGGCTCAGTCACAACTGCACCACCTGTAGTTTACCTCTGCTCCACTATTGTACAGTTGGATTACACCAGAATTTCTCCAACTATTCTAAGTACACCAGCCTCACTCAATGTGTTTGATATGAAAACTGTTATATTTCCCACGGAAGTCTGATGGAGCCCAAATACTACTTCATGTTTTTTTGTCTGTTTTTTTAAGTTTTTCTTTTTTATTAAATCTCCTCTTTTTATTTTCCTTCTGTTACAGAGGAAGTTTGATACTGGGATACTCAGAAGCTGAGTTGTGTGTGAGAGGGACTGGATATCAGTTTATCCATGCTGCAGATATGCTCTATTGTGCAGACAATCATATCCGAAGTAAGTAATGTTACTAGATCTTTGTTTTCGTATATGAGATTAAGTACATTTAATGTGTTTTAAAAAGACATGCACCGTTATGATGTTATTTTGAAAACCCATACTTGAGATTTAACTGGTCAGATGAGGGGCATTGCAACCAAGCACTTCATGGAGGAAAGGAGTATGGCCATGTAGATAATGGCAAAATAATTTCTTTGTGTTCTGAAAAATGGATATAAAATAGATTAGTATATTGAAAGTGGATAGGAGGAGGAGTACAATTTCCTACCTTCTTGATTGTCATCTTCTACATGAAAACTGACTTGCGAAATAGGAAGTAATTTCCTTTTTTTAATTGTATTTTATTTATCAATTGATTGATTTATTGGAACTCCAAAAATGTTGTTATTTCTTGAAATTAGTGATCAAGACTGGAGAAAGTGGCATGACCGTGTTCAGACTCCTTACTAAAGAAAGCGGCTGGGCTTGGGTTCAAGCAAATGCACGCCTTGTGTACAAGAATGGGAGACCAGATTATATCATTGCAACGCAAAGGCCTCTTACGTAAGTAGTGTTGAGAAAAATATATATAGTGTTGAATGTTTCCTGTGGAACAAAAAAAAGGACACTCCCACAGCGGGGATATGCTTAAAATGGTATTGCAGCTCAAACCTCATTTATTTATTAAAACTAACCCATTGAGTGCCAGAGAGATACCTCCAGCTAGTATCCAGAGGGCAGATCTTTTTCTGTGGCTCTCTGTGAAAAATCTTGAGTCTTGGACTAATGCTTTCCATAAAAGGGATAAGAACAGCCCTATCTACTGACCTGCAATAGAAAATTGTAGTACAATTAACCCTTTGAGTGCCAAAGAAGTGCTCAAAGCAATGTGTTGCGTACCCCTCTGGCACTCAAAGGGTTAAAAAATAAAAAAAAGAATGAAATATCTCCTAGCAGCTGGTAAATTCTGATTGTATGTGTGTTTTCTTAGTTAAATATTACTGCTGACGATCAAAAAATGCTTGGCAAATGGATTATAACACGGTGTTTAACCAGCTGAGTTCCAGAGTGTTGCACAATGTGGAGCTCAGAAGTTTAATGACACTGGAAATTAATGTGGAAAGTGCTTGTTTTGAGTGAGAAACCAGTGACATTTACTTGAGGTGTCATTTCTGTGGTGGATACTTTACAGCAGGTCATAGTTAGGAAAGCTCAATGGGGGTTATTCACTGAGGTGTGATAAAGAGGAGAAGGCTTCTTCCGTGATTTTACTTGCACTAAGTTGGAGGAATCTTAGTGCATAGACTCCATAGAATAACATAGGAACTGAAGAAGTCATCTCCTCTTTATCACGCCTTAGCGAATAACCCCCAATGTGTCATTCAAATGAAATAAATCCCCAGGTTTCTCTCTGGAATCTACTTGTTTCCAGCTTCTGGATTATGCTTCGTCTGTACGAGCCAATCATATGAATAGTGTTTCTTGAGATCCTTTTAACCCTTTGCATTGCTTACCCATCTGGCACTTGAAGGGTTAACCCATTGAGTGCCAGAGGGGGCTTCCAAAGCATTGCAATGTTTTTTCCCCCTCTGGCATTCGGAGGGTTATACACACAAGAAATTATGCGTTCATGAGATTTAAAATAAATAAAATGTAACCTGAATATCTGCTGTTAATTAATAAAAACACATCCAGTTGTTAATTGCAAACACTTCCTCCTTATGTAATATGGGAAACTAGCCTTTTATATGTGCCTTCAATGCACATTGTGCATGTTCCCAAATCATGGGCTTGACAAAGTTAAAGGGATAGTATTGTCACATTTGTAGAAACCTTAATCATGTAGGCATTAAAAAATAAAACTAAATGCCCCTAGTCCCATCTCTCAAACCTTTATGGTTTGAGAGAGATTCCCCTCCCTCCCCTTTCCCTGACATCAGCTCTCTAGCTGACTGCAGGGGAATCCAGTCCCTGAACAAGCAGAGGCTCTTCAGCAGAGCCGAGATCACATTATTGAAAAAGAAATCCTTCACTGGAACGGTCTACAAAGTGTGCTTGTAAACCAAGAGGCCAGATTCCCCTGCAGTTAGCTAGAGCGCTGACGTCAGGGAAAGGGGAAGGAGGGGGGAACTTTGGTCCCAAATATCTCTTCTTTGAGATGGGACTAGATGCATTTAGTTTTATTTTTTAATGTCTACAAGATTAAGGTTTCTACAAATGTGACACCACTATCCGTTTAAGTGGTACAATTATGGGACCAAATAAAAGTTCCCATTGATTTAAATTGTACTTTCTAACCCCTTGAGTGCTAGGAAGATCTTCCTTTATATTTTGTAATGTTTTTCCTTAAAATTTCATAAAAAAAAAAAAAAAAACCTTATCTTTTATTTAGTTGGGAGGGCCTTATTGTCAGATGTTGCAGATCGGACCTTATCTTAGCACAGCAGCTCTTCCTGTAAAGTAACCTGCCAAATGCTGTTATCTGAAGGCATTTCCACTGTTGCCTTACCACTCTGAATGCTGATGGAGTGTGTAGCATATTGCTTTGCAACCCTCTGACACTCGACATTAAAGTGAGAGACATATTTCTGGCTTTGTACTAATTAAAAATCAATGTGTAATATGCATTGATAGAGGGGAAAAAAATGAAATAAAATGGTGACTTGAAGTTTCGCTTTAATTCTTTCATATTTTGAAACTGTGTTAAAAACTGCCTATGTGTTATGTTACCCAAAAGACCAGCAAATGTACAGTTAAAGAGATATTAATACTTGTTACTGTATGCTAATGTATGCAAATTGCAGCACCCATGCTGTACAAGTAACATAGTAGATAAGGCTGAAAAAAGACATGCGTCCATCAAGTCCAGCCCATGCCCAAAACACCGCTGTTGATCCAGAGGAAGGCAAAAAAGCCCTCTGGAGCCATTTCCAATCTAGTCCCAAATGTGTGTGGGGGGGGATTATTCCTTCCTGACTCCAATTGGTACTCAAATAGTTCCCTGGATCAATACCCTATTTGCTTTGAAGCCATCTGTCATAATTGTCAATATTGTTCTGTGCTAGATAGGCATCCATTGTTTTTTTTTTAATGCAGTTGCATTATCTGCAAGCACAACATCCCGAGGCAAAGAATTCCATAGCCTTACTGCCCTTACTGTAAAGAATCCCTGCCTTTCGAAAGCGCCTTTCCTCTTTTCTTAATGGATGACCTCTTGTTCTTCTCTCAGCTCTTTGCATAAATAATTCATTGGATAGTTCTTTCTATTGACTTTGAATGTATTTGTAAATGGTAATCATATCACCCCTTAGACGTCTCTTCTCTAATGTAAACAAACCCAGTTTGGC
Organism: Rhinophrynus dorsalis; assembly: GCA_037306005.1. NCBI lineage: Eukaryota > Metazoa > Chordata > Amphibia > Anura > Rhinophrynidae > Rhinophrynus > Rhinophrynus dorsalis. The sequence goes on along the minus strand of CM074723.1, from coordinate 395,976,457 downwards.
TAGTCTCTCTTTGTAACTCAGATCCTCCAATCCCTTTATCATTTTTGTTGCACGCCTCTGCACCTTTTCCAGTTCAGTAATGTCTTTTTTTAGAACAGGCGCCCAAAATTGTACTCCATATTCTAGATGAGGCCTAACCAAGGATTTATACAGAGGTAGGATAATATTAGCATCCCTTGCTTCTACACCTCTTTTTATGCAGGCTAGTACTCTATTTGCTCTTGCAGCAGCTGAGTGACTCTGCACACTGCTGTGAAGTCTATCGTCTATCAGTACTCCTAAATCTTTCTCTAATGAGGATTTCCCAAGTTTCTTCCCATTTAGAGTATATGTAGCAAGTTTGTTTCTACAGCCCAAATGCATAACCTTACATTTATCTACATTAAATGACATCTGTCACTTTTCTGCGCATTCGTTTAGTTTATCTAAATCCTTCTGTAGGGAAAAAACATCCAGCTCCGTATGTATTTCCTTACATAGTTTAGTGTCATCAGCAAAGATTGAGACGCTACTTTCAATTCCCACTTCTAGATCATTAATAAACAAATTAAAAAGCATTGGTCCCAGGACTGAACCCTGCGGCACCCCACTTATAACCTTAGACCAATTTGAAAAAGTTCCATTTACAACAACTCTCTGCCATCTATCATTTAACCAGTTCTCAATCCATGTACAGATAACACCGCCCAAACAGAAGCCTTTTAATTTATGCAGTAACCTGTTGTGAGGCACTGTATCAAAGGATTTTGCAAAATCCAAGTATACTACATTAACAGCAATTCCCCTGTCCAAATTACTACTTACTCTTTCATAAAATGAAAGTAAATTAGTCTGACATAATCTGTTCTTCATGAAACCATGCTGATTCCTACTAATGATATTGTTTGTCTTCACATAGTTCTGAATACTGTCTTTTAATAACACTTCTAGTATCTTACCCACTAATGGAAGTCAAGCTCACAGGTCTATAATTTCCTGGTTTGGATCTTGCTCCCTTTTTAAACAATGGAACTACATCAGCTTTCCTCCAATCACAGGGCACTATGCCTGATGAAAGTGAATCACTAAATATTAAGTATAATGGTTTTGCTATTACTGAAGTGATATTTCATATGTTAAATAAGCATTCTCAGTGACGTGCCATATGCTAATTAGGTTCTGTGCAATACCAGGATTTTTTCACATTCACTTTTCCCTGAAATAAAAGTGTGACTATCTCCTAAATTACACATTTGCTGAAATTTTGGTTAGAGAGCTAGTAATGTTTTATAATAATTAAAAGTTATATTGTAGATATTCAAAAAATAAATTGAAAGAGGCCATTACGATCTCTCAAACCTTTATGGCTTGAGGGATATAACATTTTAAAGTTCCCCCCTCCCTCCCCTTGAACTGACGTCAACCTCTAGCTGACAGAAGAAGATCCCGGCAGGAGGGCAGTCTAAAAAGAAATACTTCATTGGAACGGTCTACAAAGTGTGCTCACAAACCAGGCAATATTTGTAGCCTGTTCCAATTAAGTTTTTTTTTTTTTTTTTATTGCGGTATTTTGACTCTGCTGAAGAACCTCCGTCAGGTCGCCCAACTCTAATCTCCTTCTGTCAGCTTTACAGCTGACATCAGTGCAAGGGATGGGATGGGGGAACTTTAAAACGTTATACCTGTCAAAACATAAAGGTTTGAGAGATCGGACTGGCCTCTATTGATTTATTTTTTGAATATCTATAATATAACGTTTTCTTTATATAAGACATTACTAACCCTTTAACGTGACACATAGGAAGTTTTGAATAATGTTTTCAAATATGTAAAGAAAATTCACTTTAAAAATATTAACTCTTTTTTTTAAGGAGAAGGGTGTTTGATGTCTTGCAGCTTGCATTCAAAGCATCAGGCTGGAAACAGAGACTGTAATGTCACGTCAAGGAGTTACAATTCCCTGTCTCCTTTTTGTTACAGATCTGACTAGAGAAACATTCACAAAAGCATTAACCCTTTGAGTGCCAGAGATGTGTGAAACACATTGTAAAGCAATGAGTTGGATACCTCTCTGGCACGCAAATGGTTAACCGTTTTCCATGGACTTGTTCTAACACACTGAATGGTAGAAACATTTTCAACATATTTCCAAGTCGTGCGTTGGAGACATCTCTAATATATAAGGGTCTATAGAGTGACAGGAGGATCCATGTTGGTGTGAAATCCCTTGATAAGAGTGGTTCCTTCATGCTTCTTTCTGGTGGCCAAGCAGTGATATACAGTGGTTAAAGGGTTTTACTCATACCTTTTAAGTACCAGCAGGGGTGAGTCTGCAAATGGATCCTATCATCGGGGGGGGGGGGGGGGGATTACAGGTTTTGACACCTGATACCCTGTACTAGATCCCAATCTTCAAGTATGTGATTCACAGCCATAAACCCTTGTATTGCATCCACAGTCACTGTAGAACCTCTATGTTGTGCTTTCCAGCCTGAAACAGACTATAAGGACCTGTATGATGAAGGGCAGGCGAATGAACTGTGAGACTTCCTGGGTGACCAGTTGATGGGGGCAGAGTTTATTTTGCTTTCTTGCTGGTCCTCTGAGGCTCACAATTGCAGGGAAGCATATATGCCAGTTGAGCACTATACTTGATGTCATTTAAAGGGTTGATTTCCCTAAACGTACATGCTTACAAACACCCGATAATTTAAAAAAGATATTTTTGGTTGATTTAGAAATGTAACATTAATGGCTTTAGAGAAAAAGTACTGCTACTAGACAATTGGATTCCAAAATCACTTTCTATGTCTCAATGTGCCCTCAAACAAGAGAACTTAAGCCTCAATAAGTGTCTTCCTCATATAGCCAGAGCACCGATTGGGAATGCTGTATTATGAACAAGGTGGAAGGGTCTGTGGGAATTTGTATTTGGAATTCTGGTTTGCCAAGACTTGGCCTTCTTTTCTTTGTACATATGACCGAGTCATGATCATCCAGCATGCAGCCCATAGGCCAAATGCAACCCACCTGACTCCAGGGTGAAGCCCACTAGAGATTTTTAACAAAAATGTTTTTTTTAACCTAATTAGCTAGCACACATAAACTAATCTTTTAACACTAATTGCCAAATTTGCAATTCAAAGTCTGGGATTTGGAGGATCTGTCACCTTTCCAAGTCTAAGCACACAGTGGGGCTTCCGATTTTTCCTTCCCATTAATATATTGTGGTATAAACTGATGGGTTCTAGCAATGGTTTCTAGCAGCCTAGGAAAGTGGGGAGAGGTGATTTTCTAGACATGTTAGTAATTATACACACTTCCCTACCTGTCAGAGGACAAAGCCACTTTGACGTGATGGAAAAAAAAAGTTAGCCACTCGCCTACTACCCTGCCTCCTCAACCAACCGCTTGCCAAAAAATAAATCCAATCTCGTGGTGGGGCATCAGGACCCCTCCTGATGCCCCCAGCTGCTGATCTCCCAGCCAATTCAACTGGGAGTTCAGTAGAGGTGACACAGGGGAGCAAGAGAGCTCCCCTGCTTCCCTCCTACCCAAAGTACTAGGTAGGAGTGTGTGGGGTTGAGAAACCCTTTCACACCAATGAGGGAAAGCCTCCCTCATTAACTTCAAAAGGTTTCCCACTCCTGCCCAGTACTTTGGGTAGGATGGAAACAGGGGAGCTCACTTGCTCCCCTGTGTCACCTCTGTTAATCTCCCAGCCAAATCGGCTGGGAGGTAAGTTTCTGGGGCATCAGGAGGGGTAGAGGTCCTGATGTCCCACCATGAGGTCTGCTTGTAATATAATCTTACCCTTTCAGTGCCACAGTGCATTGTGTACACCTCTGGCACTCAAAGAGTTAAAAAAAATAAATAAATGCAAAGTCATGCCGCACGCCTGCTAGTATATCATATATCTCTCAAACTATCAACCTGGTAAAACAAAAAGCTGTGCAGGAAAAGGTCCACAGGAGCTCAGGGGAGTCAGTCATAACTGACATGCTCAGACAGAAAAGTCCTTGACTGTTAGCAGAACTTAGGGACAAGTTTTGAAACACTGCTCTATGTGATCCAAGCTCAGTATTCTTGTGCCCATATTGCAGCAGCCAGCCACTCTGTACACAACTGCAGCTTGTGAAAAGGCTTGATCTGCTCTCTATTGGAGTTGTCTGAGTTCTAGGCCATTCATTAAACGAAAGTGGAGCAAACCTGCTGTATCACAGATGAATCAAAATCCCCAAAACTCTAACCTGCTTTGCAATGCATTCCTTACCTTTCTAGCACTCAAAGGGTAAATGTGGCTTTGAACCCCATGGGGACCTCTCTGGCAATGTGTTGGAGACCTCTATAACATTCATGAGATCAAAAGCCTCATTTCAGTCTATGGGTATTTTTATGTCATCTGTGTTGCCCTTGGTTTGCTTCGTAATTGCCCCACCATAGCCTATTGCCTATGGCCCACAGTCCATACATGTTTATCTATTCAGGAAGTATGTGTTTGTTAGATTAGAGGAAGCATAGCAAGTAGGTGGGATGATCATAAATGTCATACGATCACAAGTGAGGTGTCAAAAACAAGAATAATTTACTATCTTTGGTTTTGCTTTTGTATTCATGCAACTGCTAAAGATACTCTGCCTTTAACCCTTTGAGTGCCAGGTGGGTACTCAGTGCATACCCCCCTGGAGCTCAAAGTGTTAAGGTTACTTGTGATCAGTACATTGGGCCTTGTGTATAAAAGCAAAGTGGAGTAAACTAATTCTGCTCTGAGAGACAAATATATTTTTTCAACTTCTCCCCTTCTTTTAACCTCTTGAATGCTTTGCAGTGCATTAGCAACCTGTCATTCATGAGGTTAACAGCACCATTTAAACTTCGTAACAATTAATGATTTTGAAAACTCTTTCAAACTGCTGATAATTTGTCATCCATATTTTATTTATAGCAACAGTTTAAGACACTTAGCTTTATTTGTCCATCCATTTATGCACTTTAGACAGTACAGACCAGCATGCCATCCAGAGAGAAATAGTCCATGTTGGTCTCCATGGTAACTGCTACTCCCTGCTGGCCAGTGCTAGCTTATTCGTACAAAATTACAAATAAATAAAGCTAAGTATATCATAAACTACTCTTTAGGTAACAAAAATATAGGTGTGTTTCAAAATCACATTTGTTATAAACTGGCAGTTCCACTTTAAATTAGTGGGACATTTTATTTGTTCCCTGTAGTACAGTTTGTGTACAGCAGAATTGCTCTAGTTTTCTCTTATACATAAGTCCCATTGAGACTTGCACTTGACTGTCTCCACGAGTAATGGTATTGATTTCTCATTATGTTTCATTTTCACTTTCAGTGAGGAAGAAGGAGCAGAACACTTGCGGAAAAGAAGTTCTCAGCTGCCTTTCATTTTTGCGACTGGCGAGGCGATTTTGTACGAGTCCTCATTTCCTTTCCAAAGCATAATAGATCCCACACAAAATAAACTTAAAGCTTCTTCAGGCAAAGGAGTCTCTGCCAAAGCAGCATTAGGTGACACACCTGTGAATCCTGCCTCGCTCCTGGGTGCCATTGTGAGACAGGATGAGTCTGTATACATTTGTCCTCCTGCTTCAAACAAGTTTTCTTTTGAAAGCATTTTTGCAGATGCCAGGACTGAACTAAGCAGTAACTTTACTAGTGGATGGCAAGACAGTCATATACCAGTGGCCAGCAACAATATGAAACAAGAGGAAGGGGCTTGTTCCCTGGGAAACGTAGCACAGTCTTCAGATCGTGCGGAGGTCTTTCCTGAGAGCAAAAACAATGAGCTTTACAATATCATGAGGAGCTTTGGCATAGATTTTGAGGATCTTGAGATGATCCAACAGGATGAAGCATTTTTTAGGAATGAATTTGATTTTTCAGATATTGGAGAGATTGATGTAGCAGATGAGATACTAACTTATGTTCAGGAGTCTCTAAATAAAAAACCAGACTGCATGTTTTTGAACAATGTTCAGCAAATACCTTGTGTACAAGACCCATCCAATATGATGCAAGATCCTTTGGGTGCACCACAACTGCATCAGCGACAGCCAAAACAAATGATGTCACAACAGCTGTGTCAAAAAATGAAACACATGCAAGTCAATGGTGTGTTGGCAAACTGGAACTCTGTGAGTAATAATGTCCCTCTTTCCTATCCAGATCCACAGCCAGCACAATATAATATTTCAGGTATAAACAGTGTGGCTCAAGAACTTTACAAATCTGAACTCGGTAGTGCTCCATACACTTGCAAGCAGGAGTACATGCCTTACCAGGAGCCCATAGTACCACTACCCTCTAACCTTACACAGATGGACTTTGACCTTGGAAATGTGGACAGATCAGTTTACGCAGCTCCTTCAGACTTAGAAAGTTTCCTGGAATGTTTACCACAGACTCCTGAGATCCAGAATTGTGGCTTAAATGCACAGACAATTATGTTAACTCCCCAGACTTGCTATTCTGGTGCAGTGTCAATGTACCAGTGCCTGCCAGAATCTCAACCATCCTGTCTGAATGAAATGCAGTATAATCCTGTCATGCCAACTCAGCAACAGTTGCTAAGCAAAGTAAGTTACACTCTTTTCGTCATATGCTCAAAAGCATACTGGAGCAATTCTGTGGTAAACGGAGTGCACCATAGTGTACAGGTATCATTGTTTATTGATGTAAATGCAGCTTTTAATCCTTTCAGTGCCAGAGGGGTACCCAGTGCAATGCACTGGATGATACCCCCCCACACACACCCCGGCACTAAAAGGGCTTATCACTTTCAATGCTCGAGTTCATCCAGTGCACTATCGCCTTTATTTCTAGGGCGTTATTTTCAAAAGAGAGGACAAATAAAAATGTCCCAATTTCTTGTTGATTCAGTTAACCCCTTGAATGCTAGAGAACTCTCTAACACATTGCCAAACATTCTTTGTGAATGTGAAAATTCACCAAATTCCTGTTGAGTTAAATGGCGCATTTAAATCGGAACTATCGTCAGTCTTATATTGAGCCCCAAATCCTAATTATAATTGTGATATGCATATACCCACTTGTATTTTCAAGAATAATTGCGGCATTAGTGAAAAATTGAACTTTTTAGGCAGATCGGCAGGGATCTTGCCGTAGTCGCTCTCTGCGCCTTCCTGTGCCTTAATGTATCATGGCATTCATCTCCCCAGTCGTGCAGGAGAAAGGGATGGACCAGCACAGACCCAGAGATGCCGTCTCTGCAAGACATCTGAGCTGTTTCCTGATGCCTGTCCGCCTAAGTTCTAATTTTCACTAATGCCGCCATTATACTTGAAAATACAAGTACGTCTATGCATTGTACGCTATTGTATTTAGGATTTGTGGCTCAATATAAGGTTGATTTAGTTCCACTTTAACCCCCAGAATGCTACAGTGGTTTACAACACATTTCTGTGCAATGCATTCGAGGTTTCACTAGAATTTAAATAATTGTAAATTAAATATACAGACATTATAATCCCCCCACCATGGTACTGTTGGTTTTCTCTAGAAGTGCTACTCTTTTGCATGCTACAGAAGGCTCTTGGAATTTAACTCCTTGGGTGCTATAAACTCCTCCAGTGCATTGTGAAGCAATATGTTGGAGATGTCTGACATCCCAATGATTAAAGGTATGGCAGTACTGGGGGGGGGGGAGCTGGGAAATATTTATTTCAGTATGTTTATAGAGAGAGAATACAAATGGTTATATTTTATCTGCTTCCATTCTGGGCCCTATCTTGCTCTATACTCATCTAATGCAGGAATATGGTGGAAATGTTCTTACTGTCCTTTTAAATGTTTGAATATCCTATACAACGTGCAGCTCAGAACTTCTAATAGTACGTACTATCCTAATTCTTCCCTAGCTATTCTGCTCTGTAGAAGCTTAACACCTTGCCCTGCCCCCTATTATCAATCCTTGCACTCTCCAGATTCCTACCAACACCCTCTCCCTCTTATTCTCCAAAAACAATTCCTTGTAATAATACAGACCTCAGAACATCCATCCACTTCCTGTCATACTGCTCTTCTGTGGTTTATGGAATGCTCAATCCATCTAGATCCAACCTGTAAGGCATTTCTTAACTATTGCTCACATCCGGAGACTGGTAGAAAGGTAAGCAAGGAGGTGGGCATTCTTCTCTCAGATTTTAGCTTGGATATCCTATAATTGTCAGCTTTTTATACATTAACAACCCATCTCTTTTAGTTGTCTGTCACTCAATAATAAACTCTTAGTTCATTAAGAACATTGTTGTCGTCAATATTCCATTTGAGATGCCAATTAAAAATATAGACTATAGTCAAGATTATCCCCCCTCAAGGACACCCCTAACATGCATTAATTTTCTACAAATATTAATCTAAAACTCAACATTTCTACTTTTTGTGAAAGGCTTTAACCCCTTCAGTCCAGAGGCACCCAAAAGTTTAATCCTTTGAGATCCAGATGGATGCCCAATTAATTATTTTGCAATTCACTTTGGCACTCAAAGGGTTATAGAAAACAAAGGGCACCCTAAGTATATGTCTGTGGTACACTAAAGTGCCACGGCACCCTTATTATAAAGCACACTTTTTCTGCAAAATCAATTGACACTACGCTACTGAAAGATGATTAATTGAAAGCTTGCTACAGTTCAACCCCCTTTGCAGATACCTATAAAAATATCTGTCATAGTGCTTTTCCTTCTAAGTATAAGTAGGGGACCTTCCAATTCACCCAAAATTAATTGATTAGCGACCATTATGCTTTTATACAAATACTAACAGTTCGTGTGCAGTGGTGGGTACCTCTCTTGCACTCAAAGGGTTAAGGTGTAAAGTGTTAGGTGTTAGTGTTCCTTTAACCCCATTGGATGCTAAAGGCATATATTTCTCATAACTTCACAGTGCACATGAGACTTCTCTGGCATCTAAGAAGTTAAAGGGATAGTAATAGCAAATTAAATTCCAGAATGCTTATTTTTGTGGAAACTGCTCTCTGGAATTCCTGGGATTGACCTGCAGACAACAAACTAATAATATTTATATAGTAACTTCCCAGCGTAAATACACACAAATAGCAATCTATTCTAAATATGTTTCATTTTTTTCTTTAAAGAGGTGGATAAAAATCTATGATTTAAAAAAAAAAAAAAAAAAAAAAAATGGATTTTTATGATTTAAATCAGATTTTTTTTTTATTTAAATCAAATTTATTTTAATGAAATGCTTTTGGAGGAAAAATCTATCTAAAGCTAGTTTTCTGTTTAACTCTTTGAGTGCCAGAGTGGTACGCAACGCGTTGCAAAGCAATGCGTTGCGTACCACTCTGGCACTCAAAAGGTTAAGACACATTATAGTTTAAAGGTTATTCAGCAGGAAATAGAGCTTAATTATGTACCTGAGGCTGTATAGTCATGCAACTAAATCAGTTCTGATATTGCTGTTTTACTAATCTGACAGGTTATATTCTAAATATGACTTCTTCACCTGGTTACAAATATTGATGATTTTAACTACCAGCAAGAATGAGTTTTTGCATTTAAAAATCATGATTTAAATCAGGTCTTACTGACTAGCGATTTAAATCGACTTGATTTAAATCAAACCCACCCATAGTAATGTGTATTATAAAGTAGTTTGCTGAGTCGTCTTTATATGAAAAGGAACACATTGTGCTATGTATAGCAGCTTACTTGTATGTGGTTTAAAAGTTATTAAGTGGAGAAAGATCCACCGCCCGTCCCTTCTGGCCACATCACTCTGAGTCTGCAGTCTGGTCGTGAGGGACACACTTCAGTAAGCAAAGGAAAATCCTGCCCTCCTTAGTCAAGGGGGGCAGGATTTTCCTTATACTTACTGACTGACGTTTGTCCCTTGCTTGCATCTGTCCGGCCCTGAGACCGTAATGAGGATTCAGTGGGAGGCGGCCAGAAGAATCGGGCGGAGGATCGTTCGCCACTTAATAACTTTTGAACTATATACAAGTAACCGGCTACACATAGCGCAATGTGTTACTTTCAATATAAAGAAGACTCTGCAAACTACTTTATAATACACATTACTATCCCTTTAAAGAAAAAAATGAAATATATTTAGAATAGATTGCTATTTGCATGTATTTACGCTGGGAAGTTATTATATAAATATTATTAGTTTGTTGTCTGCAGGTCAATCCCAGTAATTCCATAGTGCAGTTTCCAAAAAAATAAGCATTCTGGAATTTCATTTGCGTAATTCCGCATCCAAAAAGCATTACAGCTGCCCGTGCATAGACCCAGGGGTGGGCAAACTGCAGTGCTCCAGCTGAAGTTGCATTATAATCTTCAGCAGGCCATTGGCTGGCTAAGGAATTTGGGAACTGTAGTCCAACAGCTGGAGGCCACAAGACACACTCCCAGGGTATCCACGCACATTCTGTAAATTGGTAAGGAAGGGCACATTATTGCTTAGACCAGTTAGGTGCTCCTGTCATTGTGCAGTGTTCCACAGTAGCAGAAAGGTTGCAGCAGGATCTGCTGACTCATGGAAAGCGAAGTAACAGCAGAGAAGCATCTGCTTTTGTATGTCAGTGGAGCGGGTTGCTAAAACCTTTGATAGTCAAATGTGCAAGAACAATAAACGTTCATCATTATTGGGGAGCTTAAAGGGATAGTAATGTCTAAATGTTATAAAAAGTAATATTGTAGTTCAGAAAATAAGAACTCCATCGGTGTTATTCCTATCTCTCAAATCATAAAGGTTTGAGATAGAGCGTTCTAAAGTTTCCCCCTCCTTGATGTCAGCTGTAAAGCTGACAGACGGAGATCCTAGTCAGTCGACTCGAGGAGGCTCTTCAGCAGAGCTGAAATAGCATGAATGAAAAAGAAATACTTCTTTGGAATGGTCTAAAAAGTGTGCTTGCAAACCAATGAAGTATTTCTTTTTAATTCCTGCTATTTTGGCTCTGCTGAAGAGCCGCCAGTCAGTTCCCGGACCAGGATCTCCTGCTGTCAGCTTTCAGCTGACGTTAGGAGAAGGGGAGGAACTTTAGAACGTTCTATCTCTCAAACCATAAAGGTCTGAGAGATAGGAATAGCACCGATGGATTTCTTATTTTCTGCTCCATAATATTACTTTTTATAACATTAAGACATTACTAACACTTTAAGTTTTGTGTATTATGTGATCTGATGAGGGCACAACAATGCAACTGGGGTTTCTAGGTCACATCGGGCACACATTCTCAGACTCCTGAATGTGTAACATCCTCTCTCTCCCCCCCATTTGTGGTTTTTGTCTTATAGAGCTTATTGGCTTTCACACAAGCAGGGGCTCTCACATACGCAGGCTTTTTCACGCGCACACACGCTCTTATACAGTGTGCTTGAATATCCAGAGTAAAGCTGAATTTGGAAATAAGACTGTCAGTACATCTTATTTACATTCAGTCCTTTCAATTAGTTTGCTTCTACAAATTATGTCCATTCCTGTATATACCAATCCATGTGTAGAACTCTTTCTCTCTGTCATGAATTTTGCCATTGTTCTAGAAACATTTGCAATCAACCTGGATGTCGTGCATGAACTCAGACAGGACAGTTACTACAGGACCACAAGACACAGATTCTGCTCGCTCACATGGTCCTCTTAGCGTTGTAGACACCAGAACAGTGTGTTATGAATCAATTCATTTCACACCACTGGTCCTTAAAGGGTTAAATGGATAGTAATGTTTCATAATAAAAGCAGCTCTAATTAATCATCATAGTATTTGGACTTTGGAGAGTGTTATTTCAATTCTGTCAGAGTTGTAGTTCCATAGTAATTCAATGACAAAGTATCCCCCTCCCGCCCCTTTTACTGATGTAACACTGCTCAGCCAGAGCTGAAGGGAGGTGCCCAGGTAGACTGCAGAGAGGGACAATCTTCAATTAAGATAAGGGAAAAACCTGAAAAGCTTGTCAAGGAGGGCAGGGATTTCATTGTTCTCATAGGAAGAATAATTGTCCCTTGCTGTTATCTGTCTGGTCTATAGACTGCATTCCACATCTGAGAAGAGATGGCTTACACTAGGTAAAAGGGGCGGGAGGGGAAACTTTGCTTGTGAATATCTCATAAACCATAAAGGTTTGAGAGATAAGACTTATATCATTCTTCATGTGTTTTTAATGCCTACAAAATAAAATAAAGTTAAAACGAAGTATTACTATCCCTTTAGGTAGGTTCATGTACTTTGCTGGCTTCAATTAAACTGCCAGCAACTGTCCTGTCTGCCTCCATCGACATGACATCCAGAACTGACTGAATATGTTCTTTCTTGAACAAGGGCAACATTTATAGGGGCCATTAGGATTTCCTGATCATAGTAAGGTAAGTGGGAGGGATGTTATTAGAAGGTGTTACTTTTCTTTAACACCGTAAGCTGGCAGTTAAGGACCACTGAGCTTTTTTTTTTAAAAGCGATACAGATTCAGGGATCCCAGAGCGGAGTGCAGCCACGCAGAGACCACTGAATTCCATGACATCCCAGGACCATCACTAGTCCTTAAAGGGACAAAAAATGATATCCAGTTTTGTAGACTTCAAAAAAATAATCAATATACTCCAAACCCAATCTCTCAAACCGCTATGGTTTGAAAGATATAGGGATTCAAAGTCCCCCCTCCCTCCCCTTCTCCTGATGTCAGCCTCGAGGAGGCTCTACAGCAGAGCCGAGATCATGTTATCTGTAAAGAATTCATTCACTGGAAAGATCTACAAAGTGTGCCTGGTTTGCAAGAACACTTTGTAGACATTTCCAATGAATGAATTCTTTATAGATAACGCAATCTCGGCTCTGCTGCAGAGCCGCCTATCAATCCCCTGACCGGGATCTCCTGCTGTCAGCTAGACTCTGACATCAGGAGAGAGGGGCGAACTTTGAATTCCTATATCTCTCAAACCATAGCGGTTTGAGAGATTGGGTTTGGAGCATATTGATTATTTTTTAAAGGCTACAAAACTGGATATATTTTTTTGGGACATTACTATCACTTTAAGTGCAGAACCACTGTGACGGTCCTGGCATGTCACTGGGTCCTTAAGGGATTAAAAGGAATTATCACAATTATTAGTGCAGTCCAGCAAAGCAAGAATTTTGTGCGACTGTTCCCTCATCTGTTGTCACAGAAAAGGGAGGGAGGAACAGCTATACGAAACATTGTGTTATTTTGCTGGACTGCAAAAATAAATTGGATAATACCCTTTAACGCATCCTAGGAGTTCCTTCATTTTTTTCCTTTTAGTTATTGGTTGACAAATATGCCATTCATTATTCATAATGTTTTGTTTTGTTTTTTTTTTGTTTTTTATGCCTAATGAATATGCCTATTCTTAACGACTTATTTCTTTCCCCGGCAGTTCCAAAATGGTTTTAGTGGAGGAAATGTAAATGAAGCATATACATCACCAATGGATGTGATGAACAGCACCGCGACTGCCACCCATCTCCCGTCTCACCATCACCACCGCCATCCTGCAGATACTCAACATTACCCTGACTTACCATCAAGCGGATACATGTAAAATGAGGCAAGGAGAGCAGCATTCAGTACATGCTCTTCAGTGCTTTTCTTTTGGCCTCAATAAACAAAGACTTCCTGTTGAAAATGCTTTAAAAGCTATAACACATCCTAAAGAGTTTATTTAGGCTAATTGCACTTAGTAGGCCACAGAAGGCTTACGTGTTGGACAGAGCTGGTCAGGCCATAGCAGGATGTAGCGAAAGCATATTTTGCAACAGAAAAAAGAGCTGTTGTTTTCCCCTTACATATTTTCAGTGAAATTTGATTGTGTGTTTTACAGTACAGTTCTGTAATATATTATTCAGTAACATAAGATAAGGCAAATGTTTTATTCAACCCTTCACTGCAATAGAATTGAATTGTTTAACAATAGAGCACTTACTGACTTAATACAAAGCCATAATATCACTTTTTATTTATGTGTAGAGAGATGATCATCCCTTTTATAAATTAATTGCTGTATCAAAGCACTTACTTTAAAGTGTCAATGTAATTTACTATGCATCCCTTCGCACTTTTTAACAAACTGGATTAACCTTTTGAGTGCTGGAGGCAGGTCCAACATATAGTTTCATAGCAAGTTGGACAGTCCCTGGCAGTAAAGGGTTAAAGTACCTTTAACCCTTTGATTGCCAGAGAGGTAAGCAATGCATTCTTTTTAATGCATTGCATACCTTTCTGACACTGAAAGGGTTAACATAAAAAAAATGAAATGGAGTTATTTGTATTTAAATATCATGTAGCGTATGTTTAGTTTCTGTAAGAAAATATGTATTTCAAGATCCTTAAATCTAATCCTAAACTTAATTTTCTGTTTCATGTGTATTGAATGGTTTTTTTTTTAATGCAAGAAGCAAGCTTCTAATGGGTAACAGTATCTAAGATAGTTTGAGGTTAGGGTTCACTATTGAAATGTCGCCCTCTATTGGATACCTGGGATTAATACCCACCCCTCCTTTTCACTGAGGCTGTTATTTGTTATCTCTGACTACTTCACTACCTCTTGTATGGCACTATCAAGCTTGTGTAAATGAATAGTAGCCCATTATTTTGACTTTACTTTTTATAGAAGAATATAATATTTACGGACAGATTGTCAGTACTTTTAATGAGTTTTTCTCATCAGTTTTCTTTACACTTTTATATGCCTGACTGTAAGCTCTCTGAATCTGTTTTCAGAGTTACCTAGTCAGTAGACTGTCAGTCAGGATGTAAGGATTTAACACAATATTGCACTCTCCTTGCAGTACTGAATGCCTTGTCTTGTGTAAAATGTATCATTTTTACATTGCATCACTAGACGTGCCTTCATGTTCCCTGCCAGAAAGATCAGAAGGGCTCGATGTCAGACCTAAAAGTGTAAAAATTTAAATAAATAAAACATAACTAAAAATATGGTTAAAATATATATTCATGGTGTGCACTTACAGACTGTCAGGTCCAAATAAAGGGTTATTATTTCTTTAAAAAAAAAAAAAAAACATAGTCCCATATTGATAAGAGCATACTGGAGTTATTGTGTAATAAACCAGTTGCACCATAGGGGACAAATAAAAATTCCTAAATTCCCATGCACGTGAATTTGTAACCTCTTCAATGCTAGAGTGTTCCTCAATGCCTTGGAGACCTCTTTAGCATTCACAGGATTAAAAGCCTGATTTAATTTAACAGAAATGTTTATTCGTCCCCTATGGTCCAATTGGTTTGCTCCAGAACAACTTCCTTAGACCCCTGCACAAGGCATATTTAAAATTATATTTTAGACTTTCTCTTCAAAATAAGAATTTTTTATAGTAACTTGGAGTGCATGATATTTAAATGCATATAGTTCCATTTTGTTCGTAAGTATAATTGTTTGCTCCGAGCGTCTGCTTTCCAGAGGGCCTTTGAGCTAGAGTTGAGTGACATACAGTGCAATCTGTAGTATTTGCAGAAGCTTCTGTTCTCAAATATGTTGCACCATTAGATCTTTATCTGTAGGGGGAAGGTCACAGTTTGGCCCCTGATATTGAAAGCTTTTATACATATTAAATGTATTATATATCAGGTGCCTTACACGGTGTTTTTCAAAATACATCAAATAACTACTGACAATCAAGTATCTGTTCATTTAATCTAATTATGAACCCGCTAAGGACCCATGACATGCTAGGACCTTCATGGAAAACTTGCGTTAGGGTCCCATGACGGTCCTGGGACTTCATGGAGTTCAGCACTCGGGGACCCCTGAAGTAATTTCTTAAAAAAAAAAAAATCTCTGTCCTTAACTGCCAGCCGCGGTCCTTAAGGGGTTTAAGGAGAGCCAATTAACACACAATTGCAGATCTTAGCAGATGATAGGAATTGTAGTCCTGAATGGCTAGAGGGCCTCAGGTTACTGAACCCTGGTTCAACCGTGTGCAGCACATCTCACACCAAGAAACCTAGGACTATATTCAGAATTATGAGTGGTTTTCTGGATACATGTTGGTTTGCACCTAGTTGGGGTAAAACAACACTATCATTAACCTCCTAAGTCCCATATGGCACAATGTTCAAAAAGTTGTCATAATGAAAAAATTGTCAGATCACGAGTTGGTGGTAAAAAGGACAATATTTTCAGAAGTAAATCCCTCGCCTTTGAGAATGTGTTGTAAAGAATTAAAATGACTTTAAGGACTGTGTTCATCAAGATCTTCTTACAAATTCTGATTTTAAAAATGTCTATTTTTGTCTTTGAAATGAAAATTTTCAAAGAAGCAAAGACTTTTTTGTCTTTAATATGATACATTTTCAGGTTTTTGTTTTTTATGAGAGAGTTAAAGCCATGCCATTGCTTCTCACTCCTGCTAATAGTACTTTAGATTGTCTTCCCTAATTTGTATCATTTTATTTTGTCTGGCAAAAAATAAATCAGACAGTGAGATGGCTCAGTTGGTTACTGCACCAGCCTGCACAATCTGTTCAAGCCTCAAGGTCGCAGGTACTAGTCCTGGCAAATTCAACTCAGCCTAGCACCCTTCTGAGGTAGATAAAATGTGTCCAGGACATACTTGAAACCAAGAGACAATCTTAATGTATTCTTCTTGGTAGAATACTTTCACAAAAAAAGTGACTGCTGAAAGAATGTTTTTTCTGAAAATAATTTACAGTATGACAGTAGATTAAACCACGGCCACTTTTAAGACCGCTTTTTCCCTTTGATGGAGATGGAGAAAGTGGATGCATAAAATGACTGTAATATATCTGAGAATTTATAGACCATGGCGAAATAAATTTTTCATTCTGATTACAAACAATTTCCGTTACCACGACTTTTTGAACATATTGCCCCTAGTGTCCATGCTGACAGTAATAGGAAGCCAGAAAGCCTTTTCCAATCATAGAAAACACCAGCCCCGCTTCAACTTTCACAGTACTATGTTTCAAGTGAAGCTGTGACCTTGCACTTAATCACAGCCATGTGTCACAAACAACTCACTGTTTCACAGTGCATTTGAGACTTTTCTACAGTCCAAAGGAATAAATAGAAGATGTGAGTTTTTCCACCATTTAGTTTTACAAAAAAGATGAGTGTCTCCTTAAAGGGGAATTATCACCCCCTATGTAAGTTTAGCTAAAAAGTACGTTTATAGAGTAACTAACTTGGAATACTAATGTCATTTTTTATCTCCCCCCCCCCCCCCCCTCGAAATTAAACATTTAACGATCATCCAGTGCCTTCCTTCCAGACAGACTGCGGGTACAGCTCTCGAGTGCAGTGTCACTCTTCCTTTGCTCCTCTCCCTCGATCCAGCCTCCTACGATGACGGAGGATTTCTCCTTGTAAGCTGGAGCGCTCTCTGGCCAATGAGGAAGAGGCTGGATCAAGGGAGCGGAGCAGAGGAAGAGTGACACTGCAGTCTAGAGCTGTACCCGCAGTCTGTCCAGAAGGAAGGCACAGGATCTTCTTTAAACGTTTCATTTCGGCCAAGCAACAAATAAAAAAAAAAAAATAGTAATTCAGCTAGTTGCTCCATAAACTTACTTTTTAGCCAAACTTGTATAGGAGGGATAGTTCCCCTTTAATCAAATATGCAATGTAAAAGCACAAGTTGAAGACATTGGGGTTGATTCACTAAGTGGTGGTAAAGAGGAGATACAATGGAGATGACTTCTCCAGTTTATCACTTCTTCAGTTCCTATGTTATTATATAGAGCCTGTGCACAAAGATTTCTGCAACTTTGGAGATCTTAGTGAATAGGTTCTATAGAATAACATAGGAACTGGAGAGGTGATAAACTGGATAAGTCATCTCTACTTTATCACTGCTTAGTTTCCTTGTAATGGTGCCCCATTCAGCACTAACAGAGATCATTGTACATTTTGTTAACCCTTTCAGGGCCACGGAGTATCCAACACATTGAGGGGGCAGTTAATGTAATACTTATTATGGACATGTGTATGTATATAAGGCTTTTAATGCAGTGTAAAACAATGGTCATTTATTCATAGCGAAAGAGGAAAATAAAAAAGCGTAAGCACCTCCCATAGAGTTATAATTGACTACATATAAACAATACCTTAACCCTTTCAGCTCCAGAGGGGTTCACAACGTATTGTGGAGCAATGCGTTAAGTACCCCTCGGGCACTCAAAAACATTAGACAGGTTCTCCTTCAAGACTTCTTTACATAGTGGGAGCACACCCGGCACTTGGGAACTGGATTATAGCGGTAGACAGTTCAAACGCTGTTAAAAACTTCCTTTATTTAGCACTTAAAAACAAATAGACATGGATACATTGAAGCGGTCACTGGAAGGTCGGCTACATGTGAACCGTCTGACGCGTTTCGAACATACACTGTTCTTAATCATAGACTTCAAGACTTACCTTACCAGTTCATGTGCTAAAAATGTGCAACTTCATCAGAGGATTCATCTATTTTACAGTATTACAGCAAGAACGTGCACTTTTTTGTATAGTCAGAGTTTAACCCTTTGCTTTGTAATGCATTACGCACCCCTCTGCCACTCAAAGGGTTAATGTATGAGTTTTACTTTTGTGTTATGGCCTGGTAGGGCTGTGTCACTAGATCTTTATTATAGACCACTGCAGCAACAGCCCAACCAAAAACTCTAACTCAAACTCTCAAAAAGCAGTCTTGCTGTCTAATAGAATGGCACGTATCTTAGCACTTGGGAATGTCCTTGTTTTATTCTGCATAAAAAGTCCTTCAATATGTGTTTTTCAAAATAAGTGTTTACTGCAGATTAGTCCAAATAGTATTGACCTGTAAATGGCTTCTGAAACCCTACTAGTTTTAGTAAATCATTTTAAAGTGCATGGGCTACATTCCTAGAGCCTCCCATTGTCATATTCTCCTCTTTAGGGTACTGCTTATATTGGGACATATGTATAAAGTCAAAAGTGGAGCAAATCTGAAGCCTTTTATACATTGATGTGTAACTGTTAATTGATCTTATAGGAAAATATTTTCCCTAGAAACATACAGAAGCACTTGGCCTAACCTGTAGTCGTATGTGGGAAAGACACAGGTTGTCCAGCCATTGTCTGTTACCTCAGTCTAGACTTGTAGTGGTATTGGGGTCATTTTATTTCTGTTTTTAGCCTCCCAGAATACAGAGTGGAAGGGATTTCCATTTTTTTACTGAAATTCCATTTAAATGTAGTTTGAATAGCACTTGATTCATATTATGAGACATTTACATCTGTATTATTCCATTCCTTTAACCCTTTGCATGCATTGCTTCTCAGTACATTGGGTATCCTTCTGGCACTCTGAGGGTTAATACAATTTGAGCCCTTCATTGTTGACCGATACACCAAAGCTTAAACATTTGCGTGCCAGAGGGGTAGCCAACGCATTGCTTTGGTTAAAGGAGCAGTATACCTTTTATGACATGTAGTTTTGCATTTTCACTACTGGGAGCATTTTCATTAACCCTTTGCGTGCCAGAGGGGTACACAACGCATTGCTTTACAATGCGTTGTGTACCCCTCTGGCACGCAAAGGGTTAAGGTATTGGCACTGCTCAAACCTATATTTGAAAAACAATTGTTATTAATAGTACCAAGTAGTGTCCTAAATGCATTTTTCTGTAATGGACTTTATAGAATAACTTGAGTCATAGACTAGCTTTCCAGTAATTGACAGGAACATTATCACCTCAGACTGCAATAACAATTCCCATTTAATGGTTAAAAAAGTGTTTGGGGTGTAATAATGTTTGAATGACAAATGTCTCAGCAGGAATGGCAGTGTCAGGACAGTGTCTAGTGCATTGCTCCAAATTGCAGATAGCACCTGTAGCACTCAAAGGATTAACCCTTTGAGTGCCAGAGTGTGCACCCCTCTGGCACACACAGGGTTAAAGACCATAGCAACATAGTATATATAGTAAGTTTTTTTTGTTGTTGTTGTTTTGGTTTTTTTTTTCTTAAATTTGATTTTAAAACAGTGGTTCATAGGCCTACAGACAAAAAGCCTTGTCATGAACCCTTTGAGTGCCAGGGCTCCATTGCGTACCCCTCTGGCACTCAAAGGGTTAAGAAAGACAGAGAACTATAATAAATATTTGGAATGCAAGTCTGGTGTTAAAGATGGTGATCTTTCATAGATTAGAACCTTGTTTTGATTCCTTTAATGTGAGTATCTCAGTCTAAGAAACCACTTTTTTTTTTTTTTCTTAATAAAACAGTGTGTGGGTTTTTAAAGTGATGTGTATTACACTGATTAATTCTGTGATTGCGTGTTTGTCCTCTAAATGCTTGAAGGACAAACAATGCACTGATGAGGTGGAGGTCCATTTGTGGGCCGGTAGGGTTAATACAAACAAGGGAAAACATCCTGTGCCTTATCTTGTGTTTATTTGTTTTATATCTGACTCTATGCAATGTTTTCTTCAATATGTCAACTTATCCAAGCACCAAGGATTGCATTTGCATTAGGGTTTTATGTACAATAGACTCAAAACAGTATTTAGATTTGCTTTGGTTAATGTAAAAGTGAACCTCGTATTTTTGTTTGTTTTCTAATGTTTATTAACAGCTTGCTTGCTGGAGACCTTAGAGACCTTCTCATTGTGCTGCAGGCCTCTCCAGCATCCAAGATATTAACCCTGTAAGTGCCACAGGGGGTATGCAAATCATTGTTCTGCAATTCTTTGCTCACCCCTCTGACACTCAAAGGGTTAAATCAGCCACCTAATTACAAAAAACTAAACCTTCGCTAAAATGACACTTATTGGAAGTCCTTACTCATCCTATATAATAATTCGCTAGGATGTTTGTCAGAAGCAGTCATGCGCAGTAGAGACTGCCCGAAAGCAAAGAATGCTGGGAGTTCTGTGCTGGGAGCATTCTGTGCTTTCGGACAGTCTCTACTGCGTATGTGGCAGGACGCAGAGCAGGACCGGATTTTACCATCACCCGGACCTTGGCCTTGTACACAGGCTTTTATACTAGTAAGGCATAAAGGATTTTCCAGTTGCATTGAAGTAGAATCTTTATAACCTTGTGTTTTTCAGTGCCATGCATCAGTTATTTTAAGTTGTTGCTCTATTGAAGACCTGTTACATTAAACATGCCTGAAAAGCAAAACTGTTCTTTTAGATCAGAGTGATCAGCGTGAGAGCCTTCAGCTATTGCTGGACTACAATTCCCATCATCCACCTGCATCAGTTGGCTGCCAGAGGATAAGGGGAATTGTAGTCCAGAGACAGCTGAAGGGTCTTACTTTGTCCACCCCAGTGTAGATCAAGTTTACCCTCACTTAAACAATGTGAAATGTCTAGATTTATACATAAATTACATGGGTGTTAAGACCTTTGAATTACCATAAAGTTTCTCAAGTAATTTTTGGGATTTGAATCCTTTTTTGTCCAGTTCATAAATATCAATGGCCCAGATTTGGAGTAAACCAACTGCACCATAGAGGGCAAATGCAAATTCTTAAATTTTCATGCTTTTGAATAGCGTTTTTGAACCCCTTGAATGCTCGAGAGGTCTCTAATGGATTGCAAATCAATCCATTGGAGACCTCTCTAGTATTCAAGGGGTTATTTAACAGGAATATTTATTTGTCCCCTATGACGCAGTTGGTGTACACCAGAATAACGCCAGTTTGCTCGTATTAACCCCTTCATGATCAGCGGTCCGGGGAAGTGACTGTCCCTTAAGGACCACTTTGATCATTGTTGGAGCTCCGGCAGACGTGACTGGTGACGTGTAGCAGCAAGCCAAGTGGAGGTCTGAGAGACACCGCTCCAGTCTAGGATCAGGCAATTTCAGACTCCGTTAGTGCTTACAGCTCTCCCACCGTTGTCCCACAAACAGCAAATGGGTCTTTTCTGTCCAGAGATACTCATTTGTACAAGCCAGAGATCTGAATCTGAACAAAAAGTAAATTCACAGTAAAGTCTGCTGCTTTCAGTTGAAGCATAACAGGTGTGTTGTTACATGTTATTATACCTGCTGAATTATATATATATATATATATCTATATATACTTTTTTTTTTGTTAAAGAATTAAATCGTAAACACAATTATTTGTGTTCCATGGAGCTTTTGTGACATCAGGACATATTTAAAACCATTGTAAGGTTCTATATCTTTACTTATTAAAGTCTTGTCACAAAAGTAAGATAAAAATAAAAAATGCTAAACAAAGATGCTTTGTTTTTTTATCTGAAAGGATTATTTCAATTGTAGTTGCACCAATGTTTAGTGTGAAATGTTAGTTTAAAAAAGTTTTTGTACATGTTAAAATGTTGTGTGTGCTGTGTAACTTATATATAATGAACAAAACAGCTTCATATGTAAGATGATTATAATTCTGAAAACGTTTTTTATGCTTGCCAGTCTATGGCAAACAAAAATATTTCAGATATAATTTGTGTTCTGTGTAATTGAAAATGAAGCAGAAAACAAAGAAAAATGTCACATTATATGTTTTCTTTTTTTTTTTTTATATATATATATATATTGTTTAATAAAAGGACAATCATATGGACTGGAATTAATTCACTTTGGAAAAACAATTCAGTGTCAAACGTAGCCTTTCATTAAGCATAAAATAAAGGCGTTCACACATATGTATATTGTTTATTCAGCACTACTTTACAGAAACTTTTCCATGTAATATAGAATTGTTGTGGCATTACATGAAGAAATAATGGAAAAATAAATTTTCATAAAATGAGTATTTTTGAAAACTCTACTATACTTGTTGATTTAATTTTTTTTTTTTTTGTTATACTTTGCTCATGATAATACTACATCATTGGAACATATAAGTTGTGTGTTAACACTATTTTAATGAAGGGTTCACTGGGTTATCGTTTGTGTTGTATCACATCTTCACAGTGTAAATATAGTCTTGATGATATGGTTGTACATTTGATAGACCAAATACACATTGTCCGTATCACTAAGTGCCAAGACTGCAGTACTATGTGCATACTGCTATAATGTAAAAAATGACACTTTGATATACTATGCTCTTAAGCAGCTGAGCCTACAATGACCCTTTTTTATGATTTTTTCTTGATGCACGTTTGAATAATATACTACATTTTAAAGTGCATTATCAATTTCTTTTTAACTTTTTTATAATTCTGTATGACACATAAATAATACAGCAGTATTACTATTTTATGGCTTTAGTCTTGTTTTGCTTTAAACCTTTTCTTTTTTTTTCCTCAAGTTTGCATTGTTTGCACAAATCATACCTTTCTTGTTTTGCTTTTTAAGGTATGTTCTGTACTTCTCGGCCTTCAGTTGAATCTGTAAGACGTAATATATGGTAATAAAATGATCACAGAATGTATCTGTCCATATTTTGTTTATTTCATGTTTGCATTGATTTAAAAGTAAAATATTTTGGTCACTAGCTTAATTTGTGAATACTGTGTAAAACAAATAGCCAGACTTTTATGTGGAATTTAATTCAAAATATTCGAGAAGCTATGCCTTTAGGAATATTAGCATATTAATTTAATAAAAACATCTACTTATACACACATTTTATAGATATTGTATGACTGTGTAAATGTGAATATTTTCACTGGTGTGTGTGTGTATATATATTTGTTTTGTTCAGTGTGGAACACAGGAACCATGTGGTAAACTCCCCTCTTTCAAGAGGGCCGGGCACTTAATCAAGAGCTCTGAGGCATAGAGTCCAGTCTTGGACTATCTTGCTTAAATAAGTTAAACCCAATTAATTGTTAGTAGCTTTTTAATCATGGAAATAGCGTAATAACGTTGCCCAAAGGGGGATTTGCTTTGTACCTTAAGGTACAGGCATAGAAGGACAGCGCAGGCACACAGATCATTCTTTGGCAAGATGTCCGCACTGCCCCACTGATGTAAGTTGCATACAGTGTTATAATTCCAACCATGCCGGCACATAAGCAACGTTATTATGCTATTTCCATGATTAAAAAGCTACTAACAATTAAATTGGGATAACTTGTTTAAAAGGGATAGTAATACTTTAGATGTAAAAAAATATATGTTGTAGAGTTTGTCCCTGAATAAAACAAGGTTACTCCCACCACTGAAAGATATTTTATTAAAAATGACAACAGCTCAAACTTGAATTTTTTTAGGTGCAATATCACAGTGGCTTGAACATTTATAGTGGCGCTGTTGCTACACCATCCTATGGAGATTTATGGTCTACAGACCAGAGCAGTCCAACAGTGCCACTGTAGATTTTCAGGCCACTCTGATATTGCGCCTAAAAATTTCAAGTTTGAGCTGTTATAATTTTTTAATAAAATATCACTCCGCAATAGGAGTACCCTTTTTTTACTTGGGGGGATAAACCTCATAACATATTTTTTATATTTTAAGCATTGCTATTCCTTTAAAGGGATAGTAATACTTCGTTTTAACTTTATTTTATTTTGTAGTCTTATCTCTCAGACCTTTATGGTTTAAGAGATATTCACAAGCAAAGTTTCCCCCTCCCGCCCCTTTTACCTAGTGTAAGCCATCTCTTCTCAGATGTGGAATGCAGTCCATAGACCAGACAGATAACAGAAGGGGACAATATTCTTACAGTGAGAACAATGAAAGCCCCCCCCCCCGACAAGCTTTTCAGCTTTTTCCCTTATCTTAATTGAAGATTGACCTTTCTGCAGTCTACCTGGTCACCTCCCTTTTGCTCTGGATGAGCAGTGTTACATCAGTAAAAGGGGAGGGAGGGGGATACTTTGTCAGTGAATTACTCTGGAACTATAACTCTGACAGTATTGAAATAACACTCTTCAAAGTCCAAATACTATGATGATTAATTAGAGCTGCTTTTATTATGAAACATTACTATCCCTTTAAGCATGATACTGCCACTTTAAAAGTGCCCTTACTCCAGCTGGATCCCAGCAGTGAAGGGATTCGCCATTCTTTATTTTCTTCTTTTAGGCATGGGGCTGTACAATCCCTTATTAGGTGGGGTCCTAACTTTAGCCGCCATTATTGGTTTGAATACCAAATCTAGGAGACAAGAAGCACTAAAGGGGCAACCTCTCCAAAGAAAACAAGTCCCATAAATGAGGCACTCACAGCAAGAGCACATATATTACAAAAATACATTTGATACAAAAAACTACATGGAAAAAAAAGATAACAGAACAGAGGAGGCTAAACCAGTTATAAGCCTGCAAAATTATAATGCATGATAACATACTGAATTACTGATTACACTAGTATTAACCACCATCTACATTTGGTGAATATTATAGCCGCAAGAATCATGCAAAAAAAAAATGTAAACAGCATATATATATAGATATATAGATATATAGATATATATATATATATATATATATATATATATATATATATATATATATATATATATATATGAGAGAGAGAGATAATATAAACTGGCCTGGAATCTTTCCCATGTGAGAGCACAAGATAATAAGTGCACTAGTGATAATATACTCTATACCAGTGGTTCTCAACTCCTGTCCGCAGGATCCACTAACAGACCAGGATTTGATGATTTCCTTGTTAGAGCACAGGTGAGTTAATCAATGTGAATGAGCTTCTGATCATCACAACTGTGCTCTAGCAGAGAAATCCCTAAGTCCTGGCCTGTTAGTGGGTCCTGAGGACAGGAGTGGAGAAACACTGCTCTATACTAAATACTACCTAAATAATTGATGGTTTGAACCAAAGCACAGACTTCAGGGACCTGGGTTTTGAGGAGGACAGCTTTTTTAGGCTGCCTTATCCTCATGTCCTTCTCTGAGCAGCCACTTTATTTGCTCATATAGGAGCCTGAAGAAAATGAAAGTGAGTGACATTCTCTGTGGAGTTGCATCCTGACTAGCACTCTTGCGTATGGTATGCTTAATCAGCACATACATTTGGGAAATGTTCTCATGTTCCGCACTCTTGCTTTCTGCTGCTTAATGACATTTAGTACTTGCGCTGCCTCTCTGGATTGCTAAATGGGTTTCTTGTCCTCTGTTTTAGGGACTTCTTATTAACTTTTTTTCACTTCCATTCACTTAAGTACGTTTCTATTCTTTTATATACTTATGGGTTTGCAGTGCCTTTGAAATGGGCATGTGCAGTAGTCATATTGGATGGAACATTGAACTCTTATTAGGGACTGTTAGTATTTTGGTGGCAGCTGGAGAGCCACTGCGCCATATTTGTTAATGGGCAAAGTGCAGTTCTCATAAGCCAGTTCTTCCCAGGTATTTTGCCTAAAGAATCGGTGGTCCAGTGCTGATCTTGCTTTTCAGATTGAACCTGCTATGCAGAGGCTTGTGTCTCCTTGCTTGACACATTAATCCCTTGCAGTCTGATAAGTAATTTTATACATATTTAAGCACTTTTTTCGACTTTCTCTCATACTTAAAGGGGTCTCTTGTCTAACTTAAACCTTCAAATTGTAAAGGCCTGCATATGCTTGTGGCACTATATAAATATTCATTCATCTTAAAGCACATGGGCAAGATTAATGTTTAGGGGGTCTCTTTAATCCATTGCTCCTCATGTCAGGTTGGCCTTCCTAGAGAATTTTCTGGTACCTTATGTCCCTCTTGTTCTGTGGCCCCCACTCAACCTCCGGGGCACTCATCTATTAAACAGGAGACTGCATTGGTTAAGACCTTAATTGCCTCCATGAGTTCTATCACTTCATCTATTCGGAGCATCCTAGACTCTTGTCCCATGTCTGTCCTGCCCCCCGACAAAAGCCACTGGAGTCATTTTATTAAGGGTGAATTCCTCAGCTGAGGAAGAGAAACTGAGGTGGGCAAACCGGATTTGTCCTTTTGTCTCAGGGATTCTTATGATGAAGACCCTGGTTCTTCTGCTGAGGGTCTTATTCAGGCTGTCCTGGAGGCTGTTAATGTTTGAGGCCTCAGATTCGGCCTCTTCTTCCCATGATATTTTCAAGAGACAGAAAAAGTAGGTTGCCATTTTTCTTCCTCACCATTCCTCAGACTAGATACTCATGGAGGACACCAGGCATGAGGTTATCCCTTCCAATGCACATCTCTCTCCTGTCCACCTTTTCTGTAGAGGCTTTAGCACAGGGATCTGTGGATTATTATCCACTTGCTTATGAATATAGCTTTGCCCCTAGCTGATGCTGCGACTCTTAAAGGGATAGTAATACTTAAAATGTAAAAAAAATGATAAATATTTGTCATACTTACTGTTATTTGTATTTCTTCTGTGTCCATACACGGCATGAAAATGGGTAATGTCTCCGCCCTCTAGCTGGGTAGGACTTCCTCTACTCTTTAAAAGTGTGGTTCCGGTAGAGGCTTCAGTTTCCTTTTGGCCAAGCTGTAGAAAAAAACAGAAAATAGTGAAAACAAGATGGGTAGGGTATGCCGTGTATGGACACAGAAGAAATACAAATAACAGTAAGTATGACAAATATTTATCATTTCTTCTGTGTCCCTCCCCGGCATGAAAATGGGTCTTAAAAAGCAGTACCCATAACCAGGGGAGGGAGACAAGGCATTCCAAAAATTTATTAAGGCCAAATATTTATGAATAATAAAAAGGACAGATCCTACCCGTTCAAGAAGGGATGA
Source organism: Rhinophrynus dorsalis (assembly GCA_037306005.1). Lineage (NCBI taxonomy): Eukaryota > Metazoa > Chordata > Amphibia > Anura > Rhinophrynidae > Rhinophrynus > Rhinophrynus dorsalis. The sequence goes on along the minus strand of CM074723.1, from coordinate 395,948,857 downwards.
CTGCCTCTAACACCTTTCTCCCGAACTTAGCATCCGCTGAGGACTGGACGTCTAGATGATAGTGTTTGACAAACATGGACAAGGATGCCCAAGTTGCTGCTTTACAGATCTCAGAAGGAGAAGCATCCGCCTTCTTGGCCCAGGAGGTGGATAGTGCTCTAGTAGAGTGTGCTTTCAAATTTTTGGGAGCCTGCTGGCCTGCTTCCTTGTAAGCCAGCTGAATGCAAGAGGTAATCCATCTGGATATTGAAGCCTTGGAAACTGACTTTCCTTTAAGCTTCCCTTGAAAGTAGACGAAAAGTGAATCTGAATGTCTAAATTCCTGAGTCCTCTTTAAATATATTGAAAGAGCCCTTACCAAATCCAAGTTATGAAATTGCTGCTCCTTTGGATTCTGAGGATTAGCACAAAAGGATGGTAAAACAATCTCCCAATTCAGATGGAAGTCTGAAATGATTTTACCCCTAAAGGATGGCTTGGGTTTCAAGACTACCTTATCTTGATGAAACACCATGTAAGGACTGCAGCAGGACAAGGACTGCAATTCAATCACTCTACGAGCAGACGTGATAGCTGTTAGAAAAAGTACTTTGAAGGTCAAATACTTCAGTGGAATATCTTCCAAAGGTTCAAAGATATGGGATCTAGATAACTGATCCAAGACTAAGTTCAAATCCCATGGAGGAAAAATATTACGAATAGTAGGCCTGATTCTTGATATTGCTCTCAGGTATCTTTTAATAAGGTCATGATCAGATAACTGAGTGGCCAGAATAGCTGACAGGGCAGAAACTTGGACCCTGATAGATGCTGGACGTAATCCTGACTGAAAGCCATCTTGCAGAAAATCCAGGATTCTAGGGACAGATATAAACTGATCCTGAGAAAACTTAGACTTAAGCCAAGACAAGAAGGTAGACCAGACTTTTGCATAAACTGCTGAAGTGGATTTCTTTCGGCCGGCAATGATGGTGCTGACAACAGGGTCTGACAACCCTTTACTCTTCAACGTGAGCCTCTCAGCCTCCAGGCCGTCAGACGTAACAAACTTATGTCTGGATGAACTATTGGACCTTGAGTCAGAAGGTTGGGAATCATAGGAAGTTGCCAAGGTGGTTGCACCGACATGGCAACCAGGAAGGAGTACCAAGGTCTCCGGGCCCAGTCTGGTGCGATCAGAATAACATTCGCCCGATCTCTCCTGATCTTCCTGACCACATCCATCATAACTGGAACCAGAGGGTAAACATATGCCAGACTGTAGGTCCATGGAACTCTCAAGGCATCTTGTCTTTCTGCTGTCTTCTCCCTCCATCTGGAGATATACCTCCGGCATTTCGCATTTGTCTTGGAGGCCATGAGGTCTATTTCTGGCTGACCCCATCTGAGACAAATCTGTTTGAAGACCAATGGATTCAAGGACCATTCTCCTGGATCTATGGTAGATCTGCTTAGATAATCTGCTATGAGGTTGTGTTTTCCTGTTACATGGGCTGCTGAAATGCTTCTCAGATTTTTCTCTGCCCAAAGAAGAAGTCTGCGTGCCTCCTTGTACAGGCTGAGGAGGCACCCTCCTTGATTCTTTAAGTAAATAACCGTGGGTAGATTGTCCGAGTAAACTAAGACATTTTTTCCTGTTAGACCATTCTTTAATTTTTGAAGATAATTCCAGACAGACTGCCTCTCATCTCTAGAACGTTTATATGGAGGTGTCTTTCCGAAGGCTTCCATTTCCCTTGAAGAAACCTTGACCTCCACTTCCCTCCCCAGCCCGAAAGGCTGGCATCCGTAAAGAGAATCTCTGTGTCTTGTTCCTCCAGAGACACTCCCTTCCTGAGGTTTTGTTTCTTTGACCACCAGTTCAGTTCCTTCCTTGTGGATGGAAGCAGGGTTATCCTTTGGGAGGGATTCCCAGAATCTTTGTCCCAACAGTTCAAGATATTCCACTGGATAGGGCGAATGTGTAGTTTTGCCCATGGAACCACCTGAGTGGTTGACGTAAGATTGCCCAGAAGCTCCATAAAATCCTGAACTGTGTGAGTCCAGTCCTTTTTGAAGAGAGATATCCTCCTGAAGATCCTGGATATCCTGTCTTCTGTCAAAGTGACCGTGTTGTTCCTGGAATTCAATTCCATACCCAAAAAGGTGATTGCTCTGGATGGGACTAGCTGACACTTTTCTTCCCTTATCAACCAGCCCAACTGGCGGAGATGCATCAAGGACTTCTGGGTGTTCTGAGTCGCTTGAAATTGAGATTCCGCCAGGATCAGAATGTTGTCCAAGTAAGAAATGACATGAATCCCTTGCTTCCTCAGGGGTTGAATAGCTGCTGCCAGAACTTTGGAGAACACCCTGGGGGCCGATGCTAGGCCAAAGGGAAGAGCTGTAAACTGATAGTGATTTCCCTTTACTGCGAATCTCATGAACTTCCTGTGTGATGACCTTATGGGAACATGATGGTAAGCGTTCTTGAGATCGATTGTAGACATGAACATCCCTGGAAGAATTGCCTTCATAATTAAAGCTGCTGATTCCATCTTGAAGTGGGACACCCTGATAGACTGGTTCAAATCCTTGAGATCTAAAATTGTCCGGAATCCCCCCGAAGCCTTGGGAACCAAAAACAGAACCGGATAGATGCCAAAACCCTGCTGATGCAAAGGTACTGGCTTTATCACATTGTTGTGTAGCAGGTCTCTAACAGCACTCATCAAGGCTCTGGCTTTCTCCGGACTGGAGGGAAGTCTTGATTGGATAAATCTGTGGTAAGATGGGGTCTTGATAAATTCTAGCGGGTACCCTAGCTGCAAAATCTGCCGAACCCAGCGATCTGGAGTTGCTAGTTGATCCCAGGCCTGCAGAAAAAAACCTCAGTCTGCCCCAAACTGAGTCTACAGCCAGGGCCCGCATCTCTTCATTGTAGCTCTTTCTTGGCTTGGGACTTCCTAGGGAAGTCTCTTCTGTAACCTCCTCGGAAATTCTGGCCGAAACCTTGCTCTTATGGTAATAAGCTCTTCCCTGGAATCTAGTTGACTCACGAAAGGAAGAACTCCGTCCTCTTGATCCAGAAGGTTTGGGAGAAGTGAATCTTTGACGTCTGTCTTGTGGCAGAAAAGAACTCTTACCTCCTGAGGCTTTTTTAATAATTTCATCAAGATGCTCACCAAATAGAGAGGAACCGGAGAAAGGTAGAGAAACTGGCTTAGTCTTGGATGATGTATCGGCATTCCAGGACCTCAACCATAAGGCCCTTCTGGCAGCAACTGACAGTGCAGAAGATCTAGCAGTAAGGCGAATAATATCTGAAGATGATTAACAGGAAAAATTGGTAGCTTCCTTCATGACTGCGACTTCTTTCAGGAGTTTGGATCTGGAAATGTTGGATTCAATCTTATCCTCAAGATTACTCAGCCAAGTCCTCATGGTACGGGTCAAACAGTCCAGTGCTGTAGCTGCCTTGAGGTTGTGTCCCAAGACTGAAAACTGACGCTTAAGTATTCCATCAAGCTTCCTTTCTAATGGGTCTTTGAGAGATGTCCCGTCTTCCAAAGGTAGCGTAGTGCGTTTGGCTAACTGTGCGATGGATGCATCAATTCTAGGAGGCAAAACCCAACGATTAGTATCTTCTTCCTTAAAAGGATACATCCTTGAAAACCTTTTAGGTACCGTGGATCTTCTGTCACCCAACTTCCATTCTTCCTTTACCAGGTCCCGTATAGACTGATGCAAGGGAAAAACAGGAACGTCTCTCCTTTTCCCCAAGAAGGCTGCGTCCATTATGTTCAGATACTGTGGCGTATCGGACAGACCCAATGACTTCCTGATAAGACGAATCAAGCCGTCAATTCTGTCAATATTAAATGAACCTTGGTCTTCGTTGACTTCTCCTTCTTCCTCCGAGGAGAATTCTGATTCAGGATCAAATAGACTGGATTCCCGAATCTCTTCTTCCCGCATAGCTGACGTACCTTCCCCAGGATCCAGCCGTTGACGCTTCCTGGAGGGTTCACCTTCTTGCATGGCTCTAAAAGTGTCCTGCATGGAAGACTTCATCCAGCTTAAAAAATTGGAAAACTGTGAAGACATATCTGAACCATCAGCATTCTTAATACATTCTTGGCACAACTTCCCTGTGTCAGCTGAGCTTAACTTTGCATTACAATTAAGGCAATACTTAAGCTTGGAAGCACTCTTATCCTCCTTGCTGGAGACCTCAGACTTCTCCTTCTCTTTATCCTTTTCCTTCTCCCTCTCCTTCTCCTTGTCTTTATCTTTCTCTTTGTCTTTGTCTCTATCCTTATCTTTCTCCCTCTGCCCCTTTATAGCAGACATTTTGAGATATACAGGCAAAAGATAAAAAGGTCTTACCTTATATACCCCCTACATGAGAGGGATCAAGGGATTCAAAAGCGCCTTAGCCGTTCCACTAGGTACCGCTAGGCTTCCTGTGGCGTGCATTCCACTCCTGGAACGCAAGATCTCAAAAGGGGAACTTCCGCTTCCTGCTTCTGCCGCCTGCAAAATGCTGCGCTGAAGGGCTGCAAAATGGCGACCGGATTGAGGGCGCATCCTGCTTGCCGTCCTCAAGGGCAAGGAAGGATAAATATGCTCAGGGAAAGACACGTTGGCGCCGAAGCAGATCACTTAGAGCCGCTGCGCCGCTTACCCAATGGGCAGACTTAGCGGCCCGGGAGAGGAGAAGGAGCGTCATAAGGTAAATCAACCGTCTTTCCAGCTGGGTAGGACAAAAGAAACTGAAGCCTCTACCGGAACCACACTTTTAAAGAGTAGAGGAAGTCCTACCCAGCTGGAGGGCGGAAACATTACCCATTTTCATGCCGGGGAGGGACACAGAAGAAAATATATGTTGTAGGGTTTATCCTCCCGAGTAAAACAAGGGTACTCCCACTGCTCAAACCGCTCAAACTTGAATTTTGTATGTGCAGTATCACAGTGGCCTGAAAACTTAGTGGCGCTGTTGCTACATCATCCAACGGACTGCACTGGTCTGTAGACCATAAATCTCCGCGGTAGGAGTACCCTTGTTTTATTCGGACACATAAACCCTAAAACATATTTTTTTACATCTTAACTATTACTGTCCCTTTAAAGGTGAATAAACACATGGATTACCTGTTGAAGGCAAAGTTTGTGGCCTCTGGTGCTGCTTTACTCCCCTATCTTTACCATTGTGTGGGTTACTAGGGGTGTGACCTTTTGAGGGAAATAGGGAGTAGACTTAGGATGCTTTCCATGCGGACACATATAAGGACGATCTTGTAATTATATCAAATATCCTTGAGTCTAATGCATATCTCACCAAAGCACCAACTGATGTCACTAGGTTAACTGGTTAAGCCTCAGTTCTTTATGTAGCCACTTGTTGCACTCTGTGTCTTCTGTAGTCTTTAAGGAGTCTTTGATATATCTTCCATTTGTGGACAAGCTGCTGTTTGGCCTGGAACTGTAAAAGGTTATCAGCCATTCCACTGGAGGCAAGAGTGTTTTGTTGTCTCAAGTTACTACTAAACATTAATTTTTCTTAGGAAGGACACATGGTTTTCGCAGTAAAACCCAAACTGGGTTAGTCAGACAAGAAGCCTGTGCAGAAGAGAAAAAATGACAAACCTCCCTCTGCATGAATCACAGGTTTCTGGTTAGTTCAGGGTGTAGGAGAGCATGGCCCACAGAGCATGGGCCTCTTCCCTGACAAGACCAGTGGGTTTAGAGGGTAATTTCAGAAGATTACCACATAGAGTTAAAAATCTAAAACACCTTTTCATGTCCAGTGGTATTCTGAAATGCAGGTTTTGCTCCTGTTCCCTGAGGGCTCAGTCCGAATGTATTCAACTTAATAGTTCTGAGCTCTTCCAGTGGTGGATCTAATGGAGCCTCTGCTAAACTGCAATGTCCCTCAGGTCTTTGCCAGATTCCAGAACCCTCTAGCCCTCGCTGTGGACGTGTGATGGTCAATCCTTGATATTTTCTTCTGGTGTACGTATTTCACTTGCTTCCCTTGATTCCCAGAGTGCTGAGAAAACCAGAATGGAGCATTGTTCTTATTGCCCAATATTGGCACCATTAGACCAGATTTTCATATCTTCTCAGTCTTTCCATGACAGAGCTATTTCAGCTTCCTTTGCATCCAGACCTTTTGTCTGAGGGTCTGCTGTGTCACCCATAGATTGGCCCTGATGGCAAGGCTCTTCAGGCAAGCATCCTGAGGAAGATGATGTTTTCTGACCATGTCATTGGTACCACATTGTTGGCTCGAATGCAGTTTGGCCTAAGCTATACTACAGGGTATGGTCCTTGTTCTGTAAGTGGCATGAAGATGGCGGTCTCTTCCAGCACCTTTTCGGCTTCTGGTTGTTTTGTCTTTTCTTCAGAATGGTCTTTACAAATGACTTGGCCTAAGCTCTAATAGATTTCAGCTCTTTCTGCTCTTTTACAGAGGCCCTCTTGCCTGACATGCAGAGCTTTGTCCAAGTGTTGGCTCATGCCTATCCAGTATTTCAGAGTCCCACACTCCCATGTGATTTAAACCTAGTTGTAGGGGTTAGAAGGCTCCTTTTGAGCCATTATCTTTGGTTTTGCTGTGCTTCTTGATGCTTAAGGCAGCTTTCATGCAGGTTTTATCTTCTAAGCCTTCCTTTCTGGTTTTCTGCCTTGGTAGGGTGGTTTTGTAGACCGCTGTAGAAATCCTCCATAAGATTGTTTGTGAGTTTCACATTAATCAGGAAATTGCTCTTTCCTCTCACTGTCTAACTCCATCTAATAGACAGTTGCTTGAGTTTTGAATTATGCCAGGTGCTTGATGTACTATATTCATTTTTAGTAAGTTTAAACAGCTTTTGTTATCCTTGAGAGCTCTTGAGCAGGACAAGCTGTGTCTAAGATAACAGTGGTGTGGTCATCCCTTCGTGCTTTTGTCAAACACTACTGTGTTAATGTGCTGGCTTCCACTTATGCAAGTTTTGGCTGGAAGGTCCTACAGGCTGTTCAGTCTGTGTAGGTGTGCTTCCTAAATTTATTTTAGCCAGAACCTGTTTGTTTACCATGTTGGTGTCTGTTGACAATTGAGGTTCATGTTGTACCAGCTTATTTTCATTAGAACTTGTCTGTTTGGAGGGTTTTTTTTGGGGGGGAGTCTCTTACACTCTCTGGAATCCTGGTGTATCCTTTAGTATATCCCCACGGTTCCTGTGTTCTATTTTGTAAGTAAGAGAAAAGAGGATTTTTGTTTAAATGCCAATAAATCCTTTTCTCTGTGGAGCACAACTTCCCTACTGGAGAGAAAACAAACAATTGTTTGAGCCCTGAGTAGGGGGTTCTCTGGTTCCATCATTTGTACTATACATTAAAACTGAACATGTGCAGGGTGGGGGTAAATTGGATAAAGGAGAGAGTCTCTGCCTCAGAGAGCTCTTTTGATCAAGTTCCCTGCCGTCCTAGAAAAGAGGACTTTACTCCATGATTTCTGTGTTCCATATGCCGTATGGACTAAAAGAAAATTGTGTGTGTGTGTGTGTGTATATATATATATATATATATATATATATGTGTGTGTGTATATATATATATATATATATATATATATATATATAATATAATATAAACTAGCAATGTGGGACAATGTTGCCCATCATATTATTTACACAGAGAGACATTGTGTGAAACAGAAATATGCAGTGTTACAGACACTCACTTAAAGAGACAGAGTGTCACACACTGTGAAACGCATACATACAGAGAGACACACACATACATGAACGTATGTCAGATACATAGACAGTGTGTGACAGATGCAGTGGTGATGTAGATATGCTGATAAGAGTTGTAAAAAATGTTTTAATTGCAGCTCTTCAGCTTGATGAATAAGGCCCTGTATCCTTTTGTACTTGGAAAGCTTACAGTTGAAGTGAGTGTGCTGTGTTACTTGATGAATAAGGCCCTGTATCCTTACAGTTGAAGCGAGTGTGCTATGTTACTTGATGAATAAGGCCCTGTATCCTTACAGTTGTAGTGAGTGTGCTATGTTACTTGATGAATAAGACCCTGTATCCTTACAGTTGAAGTCAGTGTGCTGTGTTACTTGATGAATAAGACCCTGTATTCTTATAGTTGAAGTGAGTGTGCTGTGCTACTTGATGAATAAGACCCTGTATTCTTATAGTTGAAGTGAGTGTGCTGTGCTACTTGATGAATAAGGCCCTGTATCCTTATAGTTGAAGTGAATGAGCTGTGTTACTTGATGAATAAGGCCCTGTATCCTTACAGTTGAAGTGAGTGTACTGTGTTACTTGATGAATAAGACCCTGTATCCTTACAGTTGAAGTGAGTATGCTGTGTTACTTGGTGAATAAGGCCCTGTATCCTTACAGTTGAAGTGAGTATGCTGTGTTACTTGGTGAATAAGGCCCTGTAGCCTTACAGCTGAAGTGAGTGCGCTGTGTTACTTGATGAATAAGGCCCTGTATCCTTACAGTTGAAGTGAGTGTGCTATGTACTTGGTGAAGGTCACAGTGAGAAGATGTTTGTGAGTAAAGGAATAAGTTAGGTTACAGCAATGGGTACTGCAGTACATTTAAAGAAATAGGTTGGCAGACAGAGGGTTAAGTGACAGATGCAGTGATAGATAATGTAATAGTGATGTGGGAGTAAAATGGCGAGATTGGGACTATGGATGAATGGCAAGGGGATAGGTGAGTGGGGGTGACAAGGGAGGAGGAGATGAAAGATTGAGAAGAGGGACAGTGAAGGGTTAAAGTAAAGTAATCGCATACCTCCCAAGTGTCCCTCTTTAGGAGGGACAGTCCCTCTTTTAGACCTAAATCCCCCGTCCCTCTTTCCCACCCTGATGTCCCTCTTTTTAGGAGATCAGATTGTGTGGTGTGTATATAAGTGTATAATATTGCTCTACAGCAATAAAACTCACATTATTTTTGTTTAAATGTCAGTATATGCGTTTATAAATGTCTGTGTAAATAAAATATTTTGGTCTTGTTATAAGTCATTTATTAGGTTACACAAGGAGGTGACAATAAGTCATGAGATAGCTTAAATATTCTTATTAATGCCCCAGCCACACCCCCAGAAACACCCCCTAAAACACAAGTGTCCCTCTTTGCCAATTTGAAATGTTGGGAGGTATGGTAATGGGTGAGGGGGAGAAATGACTATACATAGACAGCAAAGTAGACATGAAATACAGGGCTGAAGGGTTACTGCATTTATACAGACCTAGTGTAGCAGCTGGTTGGCGTGAAGCACTTTAACTCTGAGTGTGAGAGAGGTACACAACACATTGCTGTGTAATGAGTTGTATAGTCCTCTGGCAGTGAAAGGGTTAAGTGCCACATGTTGGGCGCTTATACACTATGTGGCACAGCGTTGGCTGTCATGTTATGACCGTTGGGTGCACGTGTGTGAAATGTAGACACACTGATAAACACAGACATATGCAACACACAGGCAGACACATACACACACACACAGTGAGCAGCAGAGACATGCAAAAGACATGCACACACACACCGGAGATGCACACAAATATGTAACAGAGATGTACACACACACAACATATATGCGCAGAAACACATGCGTGCATGAGATGTGCACCCCTCTGGCACTCAAATGGTTAAGGTATAGAGAGGCATGTCAGAGTTAAATAGCAGTGGGAACATTGACTTGTGGAGTCCCTGGAGGGGAGTCATGTGGTGCTGATGTGGAGAGACAAATGGGGCAATCTGGGTTAAAAGTGGGTGGGGCTTAATCGCAAGTAGGGGCAGGGCTTAACATAAATGTGGAAAAAGTATTAGTAATAGGCTGGGGAATGAGGAGAAGTGGGAGGGAAATGCAAGTTTACAGTGTGAGGGGTTTGAACACACTCCATGAGGGGTAAAACTTGATACACAACCCTGTGGCAGTCAGTGGGTTAAGTGTGTACCTGAAGGCTGTCTGTCCTGTGTCTTGCATGGCAAATGATGATAGTGAAGAAGTAATTCAGCAATGAGGGCCTACCTTAACCCTTTGAGTGCCATTTTGTTCCCCTGGTGCTGTAGCACCCTTCAGTAGCTGTACTACAGGCCCTGCTGAGGCCACTGGGAGTCAGGGTGAGGAGTGACTGTGTGTCAGCCATATTTCTTTCTGACATTGTGTGTGTGTTTGGTGCTGTGTGAGTGGGGCATGTATGTGTAATACCTGGGAACTTTTACTTGCAGAGTCCCTCATGTGGTGCTGATGTGGAGAGAGCAATGGGGCAATATGGGTTAAAAGTGGGTGGGGCTTAATTGTTAGGGGGCGGGGCTTAAGAGAAATGTGGGGAGAAGGCTGGGGAAGGAGGAGATGTGGGAGGGAAATGCAAGTTTACAGTGTGAGGGGTTTGAACACACTCCCTGAGGGGTAAAACTTGATACACAACCCTGTGGGTTAAGTGTGTACCTGATGGCTGTCCTCTGTGTTGTATGGCAAATGATGACAGTGAAGAAATAATTGAGCAATGAGGATCTACCTTAACCCTTTGAGTGCCATTTTGTCCCTCGGTGGCTGTAGTACAGGCCCTGCAGAGGCCAGTGGAAGTCAGGGTGAGTGACTGTGTCAGCCATATTTCTTTCTGGCTTTTGTGTGTGTGTGTGTGTGTGTGTGTGTGTGTGGTGCTGTGTGTGAGAGTGGGGCATGTGTGTGTGTGAGTGGGGTGTGTGTGTGGTGCTGTGTGTGTGAGTGGGGCGTGTGTGTTTGGTGCTGTATGAGTGGGGCATGTGTGTGTTTGTGTCTGGTGCTGTGTGAGTGGGGCATGTGTGTGTGTTTGGTGCTGTGAGTGGGGTATGTGTGTGTTTGTCTGTGGTGTAGGAGCAAGTGGCAGCCATTTTGTTTTTTTCTGACTTTGATAGTGGTGGACGGGCTGCATAGTGGGGGCAGGCCAACTCCCTGCATGATTTTCACACCAATAGCAGTGGCCTTCGGCCACTGCAATTGGTGTGGAAATCACTCCCCTATTGAATCACCCAATGGCAGCAGTAAACCCTCCTTATTGCTGCCCCTGGGTGTGTGTGTCTCCTGAGGAGACATACATTATGTTATGAGCCTTTCTCTTTTATAAATATAGATATTCATTAATGAAAGGAGAAGGGTGGCAGGGTGCTGTATTCTCAGTCTCCAGCCACGCACACCCCTGGCCATACAAACACACCCAGGGGTGGCAGTAAGGCGGAGATATTCATGTCTCCTCCACACTGCCTGTCTGGAAGATACACTGGAGTGTGATTTCCCTTCTCCTGTTATAATCTCTGCAAGGAGTTAGCCCCCCCTCAACACACGGTTGGAGGAAAAAAAAAAAAAAAATGTCTGACTCACACGCATACACACACAGCTACAAGGCATGTCTCCAAATAAGCAATGATCCATCTTCTCTTCACCCCCAATAAATAAAATATCCTAATGCATACCCTCCGTCTGTGCCTTAACCCTTTGATTGGCAGAGAGGTCCACAACGCATTGCTCTGGCACTCAAAGGTTTAACATGGCCTCTTCCTCTCAAAGTCCGCATCACACTAATCATTGTGATGTGCCCGACATTCTGATGTGAGAAAACATACTTCAACAAGATAGCTTAATGGAAGGAAATAAAGAGAAATATCTGACAATTATATGTAAAAATTTGAGGAGTCATATAGCTAAAAGCAGACCCAAAAAGACTGTAGAAAAGGATATTATTTTTTGCCACATGTGATAGGCAATTATAAGTGTGATATGGAAAAAAAAAAAAAGTCACTACTGTGCTAATATGGAACATAGAGCTAAGTTTTTTGAAGGAACAGCAGACATTAATAATAAATACATTCAGCAATTTGTAAATTGTGACACTAAATATGTTGTTGTGGCAAGAGATATGTAGGTCATATGAGTAGAACTTTGAGAATGAGGATAGGAGAACATAGGAGGAGTATAGAAAAGAGAGACCTTGAACATAGTGTGTCCAGGCATTTTAGTAAATGCCAACTAGGATCAAATCAAGGTTTTATGGTAAAAGGTATAGACTATACCCAGTATCAGTACCAAATCGATTCCAGGTGCTATGTCAGAGGGAGTCACTGTGGATCCATAGATTACAAACTGTGGTTCCAGAGGGACTCAAAGAAGTAACTGAAGAATGCAGTTTTATTTAATGTATATTATGTGAATTGTTTTCTGTTTTTTGGGGATAGTCAATATAGCAACTTTTGGTCACTCTTAATCTCAAGCATTGTGCTGATTAAAGCATTAAATGGGATGATCCCTAAATTTATAAATCATCTATTCCCACTCTCCACGTGTGCCCTTTCAAATATTGGATGGAAGATTATTTATCCTCTCTATTATTGATGTGGGCAGTTATTCTCACATCATTAGTCATCCGTTGGTATGGGTTCCAGATTTGTATGGGTAATTTTGTAGAGTTGTGAGACTAGGTGTATGTAGAGGAGGCAAATATAGTTGTTGATACAGATTTAGGATGCAAGCTTTCAAGATATCTCAGGTCTCTTCCTCAGGCATGATATCATGCTTGAGGAAGAGACCTGAGATGTCTTGAAAGCTTGCATCCTAAATCTGTTTAGTTATCCAATAAAGGTATCAACTACTATATTTGCCTCCTGTATTTCTACAGCTAACGTGGTACCAACTCTCATCTGTTATGTGTATGTAGGATCATGAGTTTTTTGGAGATCCTTCTTTAGTGGGTATGTATTTGCCCTTTAAAATGTGGAGTGGTTAGGTCAAGCATGCATATCCACAATATAAGAGTGGAGTACATATGAATTCTAAACGAGGGAATCTGTGTATTCCTTCATAAGGGAGGAGGAGAAAGTGACATAGTAGGGTACGCATGGTGTCAGGGATCAGGGAGATGGAACGCATGTGTGTTCCACAGATAGGAGGAAGCAGCTGCCCGTCCTACATACTGAGAGAGGAAATAATGTACATAGAGGAAGATCATATGGAATGCTTATGCATTTGAAGAAGGGGAGGAAAAACATACAGTGTCTTTTTTTGGTGCAAATTTGAAGAATTTACAGCAGAAAAGATAAGACCCCTGATGAAGTGATGTTAAACCACGTAACGCATAGGGCAAAGAGTAGGACTTTTTCATATACTTTTCATATATTTTTTATTTACTGATTTTTACAGTACTGTATGTTCTAGCTTTTTGAATAGTTTTTTTTATTCCTGTAGATGTATCTGTGATACAATAAATATGGGCAGACTAGATGGGCCGAATGGTTCTTATCTGCCGTCAGATTCTATGTTTCTATATTTTTCTAACATTGTATTTTTTTGACATTATAGATATCGCTCAATTTAGCATGGTGGTACATGCTTGTATATCTGTCTAAGTCATTCCCTAATTCTGTCCCCTGTAAGATATTTTGGTGCCAGGTACCACTTACTAGAGATATAGGGATCGATTTAAAGGCAGCAGTTAGCCAAAAAAAAAAGACTAACGGGTGTCTTTACATGCAGTAGGCCATTCAAAGGGCCATGTAATGAACTGCTAACGGCAGCTCATCCAGTGTACAGGCCGCTACACTAACGTGTGTTTTGGCCCACAGAAACAAAGAAAAATGCTCCACTTTGCCATTCAATAGACTGCGTTAGCTGAAAAAGATCCAAAGAGGGACTCATTACCGCCTAAAATTTAAGACCCAGTTTGTTTGGCCGTAGAGTCCCTCATCAGATCTTTTGCCAGCTAACGCAGCTAACTGGCAAAAAAAAAAAAAAAAAAAAAAAAAAAAAGTCCTCAGTGGATGTTTTGATATGGGGCCCCAAGCCCCACATCAGTACATCCAAAGTGCCTAAATTGTGTCAAAAGTTAGTAGAATTAACCCTATGAGTGCCAGCAGGGTATAATTAAGGTTAATCCGACTAAGTGAAAAACAACATCACATTACAAGTTACACTTACCATTAATCCTGATATCCAGCGGAGTCCTCGGCTTGCTGGTCCTTCTCTTCTGTCTTCTCATCCTGCTGTCTTCTTTCTTCAGTCTTCCGCCTTCTCCCTGTACAAAAAAAAAAAAAAAGAAATATATTAGCATTAAGCATGAACAAATACATTCCAGAAACCTTTGAGTGGCCGAGGGGTACGCAACGCATTGCAAAGCAATGCATTGCATACCTCACTGTCACTCAAAGGGTGTAATTTTAGTGTCCCATACATACAGCCACATATGCCTCCATGTAATGCCCAATAAAATACATGCCCATGAATAAACAGGTCCATAGATACAGCAATCAATGTAATTCACACATGCCAAATGTTACTTAGCTTATATATGTTGTCTCTGCCGCTTGGAGCAGCCGCAAGGGCGGCGGTGGTGGAGACAGAAATGTTCCACGACGATCCTCATTAGCTGTGTATGGACCGATGCCCGTAACACACTGAGGGCATTTGAAGTGAGCCTGCCTTTATATATGGGCAGGCTCACTTCTATTGTCCTCACTGCTATTGGCTGGGATGTTCTTCACATCCCAGCCAACCAGATTCAAGCGGCTGTTCTTGAATCTGGTTGCCTGGGATGTGAAGAACATCCCAGCCAATGGCAGTGAGGGCAATAGTAGTGAGCCTGCCCATATATAAAGGCAGGCTCACTTCAAATGCCCTCAGTGTGTTACGGGCATCGGACCGTACACAGCTAATGAGGATCATCGTGGGACATTTCTGTCGCGGCCGCTCCAAGTGGTGGAGACAACAAATATAAGCTAAGTAACATTGGGCATGTGTGAATTACATTGATTGCTGTATCTATGGACCTTTTTATTCAAGTGGATGTATTTTATGGGGCATTACTAGGAGGCATATGTGGCTATATGTATGGGACACTAAAATTACACCCTTTGAGTGACAGTGAGGTATGCAACGCATTGCTTTGCAATGCGTTGCGTACCCCACTGCCACTCAAAGGTTTCTGGAATGTATTTGCTCATGCTTAATGCTAATATATATTTTTTTTTCACGGGGAGAAGGCAGAAGACTGAAGAAAGAAGTCAGAAAGACAGTGGATGACAGGTAAGTGTAACATGGCTCTGTTAACGATCGGTGCTTGGCAGTATGTCAAGCACCGATAGTTAATTGTTTTTCACTGTTCAGTTCCCAGTATCGCTGCTTTTATCTGCGTTTTGGGAGCTAAACGCACCAAACGGACATTCAGCCACAACACTGTTTTTCTGCCTTAACCTCCTTTGGAGTTCAAGCTGGTAGGGCCTTTAAATACCGCGTTAAACATGTTAGTTTAACAGCCAGTATTCACTTTGGCCCTACCGGCTATGGTAACGGCTGGCTTTAAATGTAGCCCATAGAGCTTAGCTGAGACCCAAGCAAGGTGTAGATACTGTACCGGAGGGTCCTTTCAGTACACTCTGTGTAAGTTGTGGAGCTGGAGACACAAGTCTGAAGGGAAGAAGAACCAGGATGGGGAGAGACCAACACAGATATCTGCACTGGGGGTAATTCAATGAATGCTGTTATACTGTGAGGCTAGTTCATGCCTCAGGAACACGTGAGTGATATCTTTGTGCACTAAGAAGGTGACAGTCATTGGTGGTAGTATACGTATTCAAAAACAGTCTTCACTTAGAGCGTGTGCGCCTTTCTGCTTTTGTTTTTTCTACATGTACATGGGAGATCGTTGTGTGAGCAATTTTACTGAAAGGCAGCACAGTTAAGAAAAGATGAGGAGGTACGGCTTTAGAGTCTCTTTGGTTTCCTTTAGGATTGCAACAACCATTATGTCTGTGGTACTGAGCTCTTGTTCAGGGTGGTTGTTGTTTACATTATATAAATGGACTCCTTGTGAGAGGAGTTCTGACCTCTGGGGTGATCTACAACGATGGACCGGGAAACTGGAGGCGGAGCTCATCACACACACTGCTCTACACACAGCACCGGACACACTGCGGACTACAGCCGGGGAGGCTTCGGATGGCCTCGCAGAAGCACGGCGGTTCCAGTGGAGTGGGAGGTGGCAGCTCAGGGCCCAGATCCGACAGCTTTGGGTTCTCTTCAGGTGCCAAATCTAGTGGTGGCTACAAAATGGAGCACATCTAGATGGACCACAAGCTTTTCCTGCAAGCCTTTGAGAGTTCGTAAATCTAATATAAAGAATAAGAAAGAAAAAAGAGAAGGCAAAAGAAAGAAGAAGAAAAATAGCTAGGTACTTAATTAAGCACTCTGACCAGTACTTTTGTACTTCACAAGTCGTACAAAAATATCAAATTTTAATGAAAAATATAAAAAATAATAATTTAAATCACAGTGACCACCTCACACGTTACCTTAATTCCCCAAAAACCACAAACCATGCCCAATTAAAAAATCCGTTGCATAAAACAACTGTTGCCAAGACTTAACTGAGACCAAATCATGGCACTGTCTCTAGTGCAGTCATCTCAGATAATACGCTGACCATCACCAAAAAACGGTGACACGTTCATCTCCACATCACACCAGTGTCTCTGAACGGATATCATAACCAACTCAACTGCTAAATACATAGTACCATGATCTAAGCCTGCATAAGTGCACACGTGGTGATGAATTCAATCGGATTACTGCAGTTGTATCTGTAACGCTCAGAAATCCGAGTGAACATATCCAGTATAAATTAACTAAGTAAATTCATTCACATAATGTCATTGATATATCCGTTATGAGTGGAAATATAGATTGTATGGTGTCGTGTAAAAAGTAGCAATATATATGTAGAAAGTAACATAAATTTACGGTTGGGTTTTCAACAGCTGGCATCCTCCATGCCTCGATGAGCACCTTTCACCCCATTCAACGCTTCAATAGCAACTGTGACGTTGTTCCTTCAGATTTTCATAAAGGCACCGCTACGCCACTTACAAACTGTAGTCCGTCCTCCCAACATTTCACCATTCAAGATATTTTCATGCTATTGATTGCTCATAAACACTTCACCATAGATAAAATCCTACTATGGTCTCCTTCACAAACACATGGGCATGGATTGTGTTTTTTGGGAAATTGAGATAACGTGTGAGGTGGTCACTGTAATTTAGATTATTATTATTTTTTTATATTTTAGATTAAAATTTGATATTTTTGTATGCCTTGTGAAGTAATTTATTTTACTGGTCGGAGTGCTTAATTAAATACCTAGCTATTTTTCTTTTGCCTTCTCTTTTTTTTTCTTTCTTATTCTTTTTGTGTGGAGTTTATTTATAGGTATATAGCACCACTATATATGGTTATGACCAATATTGTAATTTAATTATATGTGCTCCCTCTAAGATTATATATTTTTTGGTAAATCTAATATGCTTACTATTGTCCTTATATATATATCATCATTATTATATGTACCTATTATTATTATCACCACATCATCCAGATTTTCCATCCATATTTTACAACTCTGTGTAACAGACTAAACCTATCTTAGTCTTAACAGGTCCCCTTAATCCTTTAAGTGCCAGAGGGGTATGGAACTCCTTGCAAAGCAAGAAGCTTGATACTCCTCTGGCACTCAAAGGATTAAAGTGCCACACACATCTCAGTACTTATGTGTTACTATGTATTAATATCTCTTACGTGTAAAATGACTTCAAATTCCATGTGCTGTAACACCAGGACAGCGAGATATGAAAACTCTATATAATTGCAATGCATCACAGACTTTGCCAGGGCCTTGGGGGTAAACCCTTTGAATACCACAATGTTGTGCAGGGTACTGATGGCATTCAAAGGGTTGAGCCCTCACGTAAAGGACACAGGATCCGTGGAATGACAAATGCAATAGAAGTACTGAATGTGTCAGTATTAATATGAGAACTTTTTGGTGTTACTGCACTTTAGGCATATTTTTGACCACACACAGACAGATCTCAGCTTAATAGAATACTTGGATCCACTGGAACAGTTGCATTTCAGTTGGCACTAACATTGTCTTTGCACAACATAAAATATTAAAAAGTAATAATAACCTGGCACTGGCAGCACCAAGCTCTCGGTATAGCAAATGCAGGGAGAGGGGACCGCAAGGAAAAATCTCAATTCACATATATACACACTAACAAAAAGGCCATGGCGTTACCCATGCTTATTAAATCTGTTGAGTGCTTCAGGGGTATTTAAAGGTATAGTACTGTATACCTTGTATATCTTGTAGCTGTTGAAAAGTTAAACATAACTACCTAAGTCCCATCTCTCAAGCCTTTATGGTTTGAGAGAGATTCGCAGGTATAAAATGAAATAATTCGAACGGTCTACAAAGTGTGCTTGGTATGCAAGCATGCTTTGTAGACCGATCCAGTGAAGTAGTTCATTTATATCTCGGCTCTGCTAAAGAGCCTCTGCCAGTCCTGGGACTGGATTCTCCTGCAGTCAGCTAGAGCGCTGATGTCCAGAAAAAGGGAGGGAAGGGGAACTTTACCTGCGAATATCTCTCAAACTCAGGACTGGAGTCGTTTAGTTTAATTTTTCAATAGCTACAAGGTTAATTTTTTTTTTTTTTTTTTTTAAATGAGACAATACTATCCTTTTAATGCATTGCTTGAGAATGGTTTCTGTACGTTTGCTCCACTGAAAGGGTTTACTGTTTACGAGGCAAAGAGGTATCCATGCAGTGGAATGTGTTGGATACCTCTTTGCCACTGAAGAGGTTTAAAGCAAGCAAAGAAAATGGGGAATGTGTTGGGTTTCTTCAGTGCCAAAGAAGTATCCAACACATTCCACCGCATGGATACCTCTTTGGCTGTGAAACACAACCCTTTCAGTGCCGTAAATGTAGGCAAACCATTGTCAATTAATGTGTTGACTACCCCCGAAGCACACAAAGAGCTTAATCCCCACGGGCAACGCCATGCCCCTTTTGCTATTACATATATAATATTATAAAGAGAAAGAGAGAACATAAAATACAAGACATGAAACTATGGCATCTAAGAACTGTAACCTAGGAATTTGTTTGAATAATTTTCAGAATGACACATCAGCATACCTGGGAACTTTCAGCTGAGGGCTACCCGGAGGGTAGTCCTCTGTTCAGCAGGGGGTAACAAAAATGACGCTAATTGCGTCAAAAAGGGGCGGGGCTTAACTCGAGTGTTGGGGGGGGTTTAGCCCTTTGAGTGCCAGAGTAGTACGGAATGCATTGCAAAGCAATGCATTCCATACCACTCTGGCACTCAGAGGGTTAAATGTGTCACACAGAAGGCTGGGGATGGAGGCACAACGGGAGAAAAAGCAGATGTGGCAGAGTTTCAATAGAAACTCCCCACATCTGGAGGAATCTGCCTCTGCCCCGGAGACCCGGTAAAGCTCTGTCAGAACCGGAGTCTCCAGGGCAAATCCGGAGAGTTCCCAGGTATGCACATCAGCCAGTCTCACAGTTATATAGGCAGGCCTAGTACCTTATTGCGTCCGCAAGGGTTTCTGTATTAAACATTAAAATTAATATTAGGAATCTGAATAATTTTCAGTGTGACACAGCCAGTCTCACAGTTGTGGTGTGGCCAGGTTTGTAAATTTTAATCTCTTATTTTTCACACATTAACACTACACTTTTATCATGTTATGTTTTTTATTTTTTGAATTACATTTCTCCATATTCATCAATACAAAAAATCGGAACAAGATTGTAACTACCAAATGAACGATACATTGTTAATGTTATTTGTTGATTGGCTAAACCGGCAATAAATGAGGGACAGTTCCATCAGCCAACCAGACACTGCTTTGAGAAAGGTGCATAGAAAAGCACTGAAACACGTTAGCCCAGTCTCGTGGTCAGAGGACGCTGGTACTGGATGAACTGGGAGACACTAGGAGGAAAGTGAAAAAGGAGCGGAGGCGGACAGATAAGGATTCACGAATTAGAGACAACCCTACACGCTAAGATCCATCATAGAACTAAAGTAAGGGGCCATCCTAATAGATTGAGCACCAGGAGCCGAGCTCTACTTTGTAGTATTGTAGCGGACTCCGGGGGTGTGCTCTCTAGCAAGGGGCCATTATACTTATATTAATTTCCATACACACAGGTTGTTTCTCCTTACAACAATATGTTGAATAAATACTGCTTCTAAGAAAATTTGCTCCATTATCCCCAATACTCCACTTATATTGACTACACAGTGTCCCCTATTATACCCGGACATAAGTGCATATACAAACAGCCAAATAAACGCAAGCTGTACAAAGCATACTGGATCAATCAGATCCATCTTATATAGAAGTCCATATATACTTTAAGCAGGGCTTATAATGTGAAGTCCGTTGCTACTAGCCAGACCTGAAAAGTTACTCACCACTGCAAGCCAAAACATACCAACCAGGGCTGAATTTCTACTCGCCAGGGCTGAATTTTCACTCGCCATTGGCTAGTGGTGAGTGGAAATTTTGAGCCCTGCTCTAAGAATATGTATTATTGTAGCATTTTATGTGTTCTCCCTTTTTTATAACCTCGAGTGATGTTTTAATCTTTTAAAGTGCGAATACATGTTTTTATTGATAATTTGAAGATGTACTGGTGTCATATATACATAATTATTGTCCTTTTTCTGTCAATGAGTAACTGAAGTTGCTGTAACTAAGTATAATATTAAACACTAGACTTAGATCTACTTGCTCTGTCTCGTCCCCATTCCTATATTGTTTTGCATTTGAGACCTCCATGGAGTCCGGTTTGCTACACTCTTTGAGACAAGCAGCACAGAACGTATTAGTGAGGACTGATCTAGGGACAGTTCATCATTGTTGCCACTACATATAAAAAAACTATTGTTGCAACTTACCTATAGACATTATATAGATTCAATACATCTAAGATAGTTAAGGTTTTTTTAATAGTCCTCAGATCTCCAGATATTCCCCTGTCCTAATAGGAATTAGGGATTCACTTTTTCATTAACATCACAGAGACTCTGCTTATACGTTATATTAATCACTTTGTAGAGTATTAAGATTTATGTCTGGTGCTGTGTCACTTCCTCTTTTCTCCTTATGATCCCGAAGAGGCCAGAACTGTTGGTGGCTAGCTGGAGCAGAAATAATAATACCACCACCATCACTGGCAGGAACAAAGATCAGTTGCCTCTGCCTGCTGCTACTGCTGTCAGTCTGCCTTCTTCATATCACCATCAAATTGCAAGTGTGAAATTAGAGGACCCTCTGTCACTTTACTTGTCACCTCCTCCAACCAGCAGTGAGATGTCTGTAACAGAGCAGCAGCAGCACATAGGGACTAGTGGTGGTGGTGATGATGATGATGATGCTGGGGTGGAAGAGACATTTATGTCCTTTTTAGCAGAAACTGAGAATGAATGGGAGACAGGGATAAGGATGGGCATCACCACCACCAGCAGTGAGCTTTTGGAATTTGCAGCTGCTCTAATTCCTGCTGCTGCTGAGTTGCAGGGGCAGCAGGATGCTGAGGAGCAAGCTAGTGTGGCACAGAACACTGTGGACTCAGTGGGAATGGGGTCAACAAATGGTACGGGACTAGGATATGTTTCACTTGCCAGCAGCAGCAATACTCCTGATCCTAGTTGCAGTGCTGATTCTGAGGCATTAGCAGCAACAGCAGCAACATTATCCGCTGCCACAGAAAGTGAAGGGGAATGTGGAGGACCAGAAGAAAGAGGCCATTCTTCTCCACCCGTTCCCTACCCCAATTCCCTGAACTCATGGGTGTGGAACTTTGCAGGTCCTTGTGGTTCTGGATAAGATCATCCGTGATGGACTCCAACTCCGTTGGGTTGTATCTCTGATTAAGTGAAAGCTTAATATCTTCTCTTAGGTTATCTTGAATTTCAAGTAAGAGAATCCTAATACTTGATATTGTCACTGGTGAGTCTGTGTCCAACTCTCTCCGTTCTCTGAGATGAGGGTCTCAGCTTTTCCAGCTCATAGCCACTCTGCATGGGGCCACCATGTTGTTCAGGATGCTTTTCTGTTGGCATACCCTCTTGATTTGCGAGAAAGCAGGATAAAGAACCCATGTTTTGTTGCTCATTTGTCTTTTGGTGACAGAACTCTGCAATGTAGCCACAGAATCAAAGCTAAGACTAGACTTTCCGGGGAAGAGACGCTTAAAGGCCACTTGGAACCAGGCTTCCTCAACACATGTCCATTAAAATGAGGTGAAAACCATGCCCCCCAAATTGTTATTGTTTTATTGTTGAAAACAGCCAAATGTTGTGCGGACAGTTTGCAACATTTCTAGCATTCTAGGGGTTAAAAAGCCACATTTAATCAATGGAAATGTTTATTAGTCCCATATGGTGCAATTGGTTTGCCCCAAATTTAGTCCAATTTTCTTTTGAACATAGGACTCTTGGAATATTAAACAAAACTATCCAAATACATTAGATGAGGGGAGTTCAGTAAATATTTAACGATTTATGGGATACAATTAAGGAAACTGCATATCTTTCATAACACTGCCCAGCAACACAGTTTATAACTTGGAACTAATTTGACCATGCTGTGGTCCAAATTCTTTTTGCTTCTTGGATTTCGGCATGGCTAAATATGTGAAAATTATTTGAATGATCTACAGACAATCAGACCAATTTGCTTGTCAGCAGAATCTCTATGATTAATTAAATCTGCTGTGCGCGTTCACAGAAAATGGCACCATGTTAGACAGTTGTACAGATGCATAAAAGCTTTGTAGTTTAACCTTCTGAGTTCCATAGGGATATCTAGTACATAGCTTTGCAATGTGTTGGATACCCCTATGCTACTCAAAGTGTTAAAGAAAAGGCGTTGTAAAAGTGATGTTTAAGGACCACAGTTACGTAGAAAATGTGTAAACGTTCTGGGCAAACTGAATTTAGCTTGTTGCCTAATCCCTATGGAGAGGGTTGTTGCTGGAAAGTTGGCTTTGGCAAAGGTTGATTTTCAGATGCCTCATCACCTCATTAGGGTCAAAGGAACCATGAAGAATGACCTAGAGGTTTGGGTCAGTTTTTTGGAAATGGGTGTTCTCCTTGTCAGTCTTGATGAGTATCTGAATTAAAGGGGGTGGTTTGTCGAACATTTGCTTGAGTCATGTAAAGAATTGGAAATAGTCAGATTTTTTAAACTTTTCACCATAGTGGTGGCAATGTATTTGTGGAAGAGCTTTTGTAGAATAGTAGAACCTGTTTTTTTCTCCAACTATTTGGGTATGGTTCAGGAAATTAAAAACATTTCTGAATCATTGCCTTCAGTGGCAGTTTTGATCAAGCAGCTGGTTCTCTGATGTGTATGGCTGAATGTATGGTGCCAGGCACGGCATATTTAGGTTACTCAAACTCAAAAGATGACTCCATTTATCATTTTCAATTTGACTGATTCAGATGAGTGGTATCAGAGATGGAAGCAGAGTGGGGGGAGACTTGTGTGCATGGATATCATCAGATACAATCTCTGATTCAGCAGTCTGTGGCCCTGGGTACATGGCTGGGTTACCTTATAGTATGGGGTGAGTGGCAGAACTTAGCTGGCCAACCTGACTGATGGGATATATTCAGAATGAGATTGTTTGGCAGTGTTGCTTTTGCCATCTGGCTCTTATGAATGAGGAAGAAGGTGTCTGCTTTTGTCTTTATGTTTAAATTGTTGAGGTGACTGGATTATACTAATGAGTTCTTTGTTCAGCAGTTGCTAAAGGGCTTGTGTCGGGGTGTCAAGTCTAGTGATACAAGGAGGTCTGTTTCCAGGGTGTTTGAGGGAATTTATGGAAGATTCTGGAGAATGTCTGTTATTCATCATTTGAGAATTGTTTGTTTGCTTCAGCTTTTTTCCTTGGATTTTTGGGGGGTTTCTGGATAGGTGAATTGGTTAGCAGCAGCAAGTTGGTTTTGGGGTGTTTTGTATTTCATTAAATGGTTTTGGGCAAGGACAACATTTTCATTAAATTGTAGCAGTTGAAGACTGATCAAGTAGGGCATAGTATTTTCTTTAATTGCAAAGTGCCTCATAGAATGCCCAGTTGTCCGTGTTAGGTCTTTCCTGGAAATACATCTGATGGAAGGGCAGTTATAATTGGTACACAGGAATGGTTTCCTATAAAAAAGGTTTCAGTTTATTAGGGCTTTTAGGAAGGGCTTTGGACAGCTTGGTCAGTGTGGGGAAGACTTTGGGTCTCATTCTTTTTGCATAGGAGTGGCCTCTGAAGCAGCAAAGTGAGGTGATTGAGATGACTGGTAGATGAGAATCAGACAGATTCCTTTCTTATGAGAGTCCAGAGTTGGTGGTCTGATTTGCTGTTATCTAGATTCATGAAGGTTCACTGGCTGGCTGATTGACCATTTGTTTATATACTGGACCCAAAATAAGGCCACAATTTGGATATCTGGAACACAGCTGAGTTTTCCTGGGGGCCAGTTATATGCTCATTTGTTAGGGCTTAAGGGTATTGTTTGGGAACCAGTTTTGGCTTATGTAGTAAAACTGTTCAGGGTGAGCTCTCCTCCAGATATCTTGTTGGTAAATGTTAGTTGAACCATTCTAGCCCAGATTTGGCAGAGGAAAGTTAATTGTTCTGCTTTGGTCTTACTCAACCCATCCTTTTGTTTTCTGGCAGTATTGTGGGGGAATGAGGTTTTGTTCTTGGCAGAGTACTACTGAGTTGATCTAAATCTACCATACTAGAAATATAAATAAAATATAATATTAATAATAATAATGTCTCCAACATATTTTAATGTGTTAGAGACCGCACTAGCATTTCCTGTGTTAAAGCCCCCTTTTATGATAAATGAGAATTGTATTTGAACTCTATGGTGCAGCTGGCTTGCCTCAGAATTTCTCTACTTCTTCTTAACATATTCATCCTGTCTGCCTGTATCTCACAGTCTGACTTTCTCTCTCTGAGTCTGCCTGTATCCCTCTCTCTCTCTATCGCTCTCTCTCTCTCTCGCTCAGAATATCTCTCACTCCCTCCCTTAGTCTACCCATGTTCCTCTCCCTCTCTCTCTCTCTCTCTCTCTCTCTCATTCTCCTAGTCTGCCTCTCTGAATTTCCCCCTCTCTGTGTCTGCCTCTCTGTCCCCCTTTCTCCTTGGGAGACATACAATGTTAGACTATTGTTGCATTCACATACCTTCTTGTTTGACCTCATCAGTTCAGCAAGCGGCATCTTTATTGAATTCATACAGGAACACAGTAAGGTGAAACATGGAAGGTCTGCACATGAGTGATGTTGTCAGTTGTGATGCTTATTGCAACCACCAATGAATTACCATCCCTGTGGGTGCCAGACAATAATATATGGCTGGCATTTACAGGGGCTGTCCAACAGACACACCGATTCTACATCCAGATTATAAGTGGAATGCAGAGGAAAAGTGAGTTTGTTTAAGGGGTAAGAGAACTATAGCAGGGGAATGCCAGAGTTGTATCACCTGGGTGAAAGAGCCCTTATAAAGGAGAGAGACTTTCTGACTAGCATTATTGTATCTTAAAGACAATGAGCATTGCACCTTGGGATGGAAAGGGTCATTGATCCATTAGAAACTAGTCAATCTTTGAAATATACAGTTTTAGTCCAGGTTTTGGTAAATACACTCAAGAGAACAAAATATATTTAAATTGCTGAAGTGCAAACAACTCTGACCAAAATATCTAAAGGGAAAAAAGTAGGATTTTGGTGCAGATCCATATATAAGTCTATTTACTGCAGCATATTGCCAGCATTTATTAAAACTGAGGTTTTAGTCATATAATACAAC
Source organism: Rhinophrynus dorsalis (assembly GCA_037306005.1). Taxonomy (NCBI): domain Eukaryota; kingdom Metazoa; phylum Chordata; class Amphibia; order Anura; family Rhinophrynidae; genus Rhinophrynus; species Rhinophrynus dorsalis. Next base: position 395,923,137 of record CM074723.1, on the reverse strand, counting down.
ATAGAATGCTGAGTTTGTCATGGTACCAAGGTATACAATTAGTACTGAATAAATATAGTGCTTTTTCTTCCAGAGTAAAGCAAGGATACTCATACTGTTCAAACATTCTTTACTGAAATTATATTACAGCTCCCATTGTGAGTGATAGGAGCTCCACCACTTTCTGCCCACAATAGCAAACTCTCGTTTAATATAAAACAAACACAAAAAGTTTGAGCTGTGAAAACGTCTGATTGAAAATCTCCCAAAAGTAAATGTACCCATATTTTACTCAATATTAAAAGCCATGCAACATTGTTTTTCATAAAGAAATACAGTTTACAGCTCATTTAAACCTGTCAGTGCCAGAGTGGTATGCAATGTATTACTTTGCAATGTGTTTCGTACCCCTCTGGCATTCAAAGGGTTTAGGAAAACCTGTCTATGTATTTGAGCAAAGTGAAATTTACCTGCTATTATTGTCAATGAACAGAACCACCTTCACTGACACAAACAGGCTAGAATATTAGCTAGGCCAGAATTTGCAATGCTTTGTGATCATCACACATAGATATTAAAGTTGATCTATCACCTTAATTCAAGTTTGCATATTTGAAAACTGCATTAAAAACTGTCTATATATCATGTTAGCCAAAAGACCAGCAAACATCCAGTTCAGGAGTTATTCACATTTCTTTCATATGCTAATGTATGCTATTTGCGGCACAGTGCGGCATGGGTGATGTTTTCATATGCTACGTAAGCAAATCACTTATGTTGCATATGCTAATGAAGCCTTTTCGGTGATGTGTCATATGCTAATAGAGGTTTCAATGATGCTTCATATGCTAATACAGCTTTGTGCAGTACCAGGAAATGCTTAGTTTAACTTTGGCCAGAAATTAAAGTGTGAATATCTCCTAAACTATACATCTGCTGTACACTTGGTTAACATGACATATAGGCATTTTTTAATGCAGTTTTCAAATATGCAACTTGAATTAAGGTGATAGATCCACTTTAAACTGAACAATCTCCCACCCCTTTTCCTGTATTCTACAGGCATAGTGTCTGAAACAAATGTACCAGATTATCAGTATTTAACCCTTTAAAGGCCAAAGTGGAGTGCAGATCATTGCTTCACATTAACCTTTGTACCACTGAGGTCCTTTAAAGGTTAATATGTATTCTCTTGGCACAGATATAGCATTTCATACTGTTTAAATAAGATACTTAAATCTTAGCCAAGAGTCCGCTTATAGATATTTCTTCAATGGCAAAGGAATGTGATGAAATCAACATGATTCTATTTGCTAGCACAATAAAAAGCATGTGTTTTTTTTCAAAGGGGGGAATAAGTAAGATCCAAGATGAAGTGAAATGTATGCAATGCTTATAGATTAATAATATTCAAATGTCAGTTCCTGCACTTGGCTTTGGAGAACTGGTTTCAGTTTGGGAGTTTGTGGTAAATGAATCATTTTTTTATGATCTGATCATACCTTAGCCATAATTCCACAATTCCCTATATGAAAGTTTTCATGAAATATAAAATAAACTTTGTCATATCATTGAAAGTGCAATCCATCTAGAGAATGTATGGCTATATTAAATAGCCTAAAGAGGAGCAATTCTAGCAACTATTTCCAATATTCCCACTGATTTAAATTGGGTTGTAAAAGCAATACTTTTGAAGCATAGTAACATAGTTGATGAGGCTGAAAATAAGATGTGCATCCAAGAAGTCCAGTCCATGCCATATCACCCCTGTTGGTCGAGAGGAATGCAAACAAGCCATTGAAGCCATTTTCGGTTAAGCTCCAAGTGGGTAAAAAATTCATTCCTGACTCCAGTGGCAGTTCTTCTAGTTCTCCTAATCAACAACCTATCTTCTTTGAAGCCAGCTGTCATAATTCTCAGCATCGTTCCATGCTACATGGGTATCCATTACTTTTTTGAAAACAGTTACAGTGTCTGCATGCAGAGCATGTACAGATCCAAGTAGTGGGTCTGCTTGGGAGAAAAAGACTCTGTGTGAACATGATAGAGTTGTAGGCAGGAGAAGTGATGTAGGAAGGGAAACAGAGTGAATAGAGTTGGGTAGGCTGTAAGTCTGGCCTTCCTCATAATTGGTATGGGGGGTACTTTATGGGCTTCCCTGAAGAGGGGAGTTTTCAGGGAGTGTCTGAAAATCTGACAGCTGGGGGAAGAGTCTGAAGGGATGGGGGAGGGAACGCCACAGCTCAGCTGTAGGACAGATGATATCCTGTAAGTGCAAATGGGAGGATGTAATAAGAGCTGCAGAGAGAAGAAGATCCTGTGCAAAGCAAAGATGATGATCGGGCTTGTATTTGGCTATAAGAGATGATGTGTAGGTGGATACAATTTCTGTAAGTTAGCATCAATTCTTTGAATTTAATTCTGAAAGTTAATGGCAGCAGTGTAGGATCTGGCAGAGAGGAGCTGTATTAGAGGAGCAATTGTGAGGCAGATTATTCTGGTGCACTTATCCTTATGGACTGTACTGGGGCTGGTCAGGTGAAAGGAATGCGAATTAGGGGTTAGTGCAGTAGTTGAGATGAGGCTTGATGAGTGTTTGGTATCGGAATTTTGGTAGTCTCTTGGGTGATGAAGGTTGAATTCTAGAGACATTACATGGGTGGAGGCTGCATGAGTTGGAGATTGACAGAATGTAGGGAATGAAGGATAGGGCAGAGTCATAAGTGACTCCCAGGCAGCGTGCTTTGGAGGTTGGTGTGATGCTGATGGTGTTAACAGTGAGGGGAATATCCAGCAAAAGGCTGATTGGAGAGGGAAGGAATATTATAAGTTCAGTTTTAATTAAGTTGAATTTTAGATGATGAAAAGACACCCAGGAAGATACAGCAGAGAGTGGATTAGATACAAGATACAGGAGAGAAGGGGAAGGGTCCAGGGTGGAATGAAAGATTTGAGTGTCATCAACATAGAGATGATGGTAAAACCCAAAGGAGTTTATTAGCTTCCCAAATGAAGAGGATTAGATTGAAAAGAACAAGGGACCCAGGACAAAGCCTTGTGGTAATTTAACAGACAGTGGTAGGGGTGAAAAAGTGGAGTCACGATAGAAAACAATGAAGGAGCATTTGGAGAGGTAGGGTGATAACCAAGAGAGTACGGTCTCACAGAGGCCTAGGGAGTGGAGGGCTTGGAGGAGGAGCAGGTTTTCAAAGGCAGGGTAGGAGTGGGAGTATTGAAATTTCATGTCTGATAGATCTTGGATAGGGTATATGGCAATATATATTAAAACATATTTCAGTGTAAATAGTAAAGCAATCATGTGTATATTTTGACCAGTCTGCAATTACCAGCTTCATATGTGAGGGTTTTTTCATAAATAAGTAGGGGGATTGTCTGTATTCTAGAAAAAGCTATTCTGTTTTTAATTTAGGGAAGTTCACCCAAATAAATAAATACAGCTACACCTCGGACCTCACCCTGGACAGTGACCGGTGCCTGGGACCAAACAATTGTTATCTGAATTTGCTGGGAACTCCAAACAGACAGTATGGACTCCCCTCGGCTACAATATATTGAATCAAGATATTGAACGCTCCAGTTCTTCTTCCTTCTTTGTATATGTACAACAGCTGTAATCATTAATCAAAGCAAATATTTTCTTTTTTAATCTTTGGCTAAGTGGCTAAAGTCTACCTCTGGGTTAGAGTATAAATGTGTTGTGTTGGAAGACTACCAAGCCTGATCTCCATACCTGGGAACTTTTGAGGCAGGGTTAACTGGAGGGTAACCCTGTCAGTGCCCACCGGGGAGGAAAATGACGTGATTTGCGTCATAAAAGGGGCAGGGCTTATTCTCTGGGGCGGGGCCAAAAAAAAAAAAGGAAACCCTGCAAAATGGAGGTAAGAGGGCGGGGAGTGGGAGGAACTGGGCGGGATGGAGCACAAGTGGGCAGAGTTTCTACTTAAACTCTGCCCACCCGGTGATTTACACATTGCCCCGGAGACCCGGTAATTCAGTTTGAAATCCGGAGTCTCCGGGGCAAAACCGGAGAGTTCCCAGGTATGCTGATCTCCCACATCATTACAATTCGATTTTTTTGGTGGGCATAGAAGAAGTTTAAAGGTTGAGAAGAGGCGTTTGGAGATAGATAACAGATTAGAAATTAGCTAGAAAAAATATGACTCTTTAGCCATGGAAAAGGCAGAACTGTAGAAACAGAGAATTAATTTGTATGGTACAAATTCTGCTGAGGATCTAGATTTCCTGCAGTGCCGTTCCATAGTGAGCGAGCACCTTTGGAGGTATAGTGTTTTTGTGCTTTGCCAAGGTTTAATGAGGCAATGCAGGGGTGGAAAAGCGTTGCGGGTACAGTCTTGACAAGGGCTCTTGGGAGAATGCTGTTGTAGAGAGTAGTGGCTTGTTCAGCATAAGTAAGTGTAGAGATGGAATTAAGGAGAGGTTGCAAAGAATTGTAAAAGAGTATGCAGATTTCTCCTCAAGCTTTTGATCATGGACATGGAGATGGATTATACAGGGCATAAGCCAATTAGGAGGGGTTATCAGACAGAGGAAAAGGATCACTGGAGTAGTTAAAGACAGAGCAGAGAGATTAGATCAAGTGAGAGACAGTCAATGTGTGTGTGAATTGTCCATTGTGGTAGATCAAAAGGAGGTTGTTAAAGAAGAGGCTAAGGGCAGATTGGGTGTTGGGGTTATAGATAGGGAAGATGAAGTCCCCCAGGATGAGAGTGTGGATGTCAGAGCACACACAATGAGGGAGTAAGGGAGACAAGTGGCTAAGGAACTGGGTAGTAGGACTCGGTGGCCTTTATATGACAGCAACATGCAAGGGGAGGGATGAAAAGAAATAGTGTGTGAGCTTCAAAGGTAGGAAAAGAGAGAGGGAACTGAGGTAATTAGCTGAAATGTGTAGTTGTACAACAACGGGATGCTGGTGAATTGTAGCATCCATATAAAATTGAAGCAGTGGCAGCAGTGTCTGATGAGGTAAGCCAGTTTTCGGTGATGGCAAGGAGGTTTCAAGAGTATGAGATGAACAGATTGTGAACAGCTGTTTGTTTATTGCACAAAAAATGGGCATTTCAGAGACCAGACCAGAACAGAAGGGAGGGGGGAGGGGAAGTTAAGAGGCAGGGTACAGGTGTGAAATCATAGATGTTCTGTGTGTGATAGAATGTTGCAAGAGGGACCTGGGTTACATGAGATGTCACCAGCATCAAGCAGCAAGAAATAGGTGAGAGACAGAAAGTGGGAGTGAGACTTAAAGCAGCGGGAGACTAGTAGAGTAAAAATTATACTTTTATTGGCTAACATGGTACTATGCTTTACCCTTAAAGCAGCGGGACATATTTGCAGGGTAGAAGGAGATGCTGGAGATAGGGAATGAAGGGATGAAGAAAGTTCATGGGTGCAGAGATGTGGTGAGGGAAAAAGAAGTGAGGGTGCAATGTTATGGTGTTGTAGTTATGTTGGTTCAGGAAGAGTAGAGAGAAACGTAGGCAAGTATGGTTATGAAAAAACAAAGAGTCAAACTGGACATGGAGAGTCTGATGCAGGTTGAGCACTGATGAGTCAGATAATCAAGGTTCATTCCAAATCAGTTGCAGGGATGCAAAGTGCAGGTGCCAGAGAGGGTGAAGAGAGACAGTTGCAGAACTGTCAGTTGTCTGGTGAAGGCAAGAATCTGATGCAGGCTGAGGAAGATGTGATGATGCAGGGTTAAATTATATAATCCTTGGGTGATGTTAAGCAGAGTGTGCAGGTTGATAGTTAATGGGGACTGCAGCAGAAAGCTGATTTAGGATGTTAGTTCAAATAACAGTTAAAGGAAATTAGTTGACAAGTCCATAAGCTTAGTTCCAGTGCTCCTGATTTCTTCCATCAGGACTCCATCATAGTAACATAGCAATATAGTAAATTAGGTTAAATAAAGACACAAGTCCATCAAGTTCAACCTTTGCCTCATGCCCAATGGCTGAGAATTATTTAGCTTTCCTGCTACCAAATAAGTTAGTCTTTATCAGACCTTCCAGTTTTGCCTATTAATATACTATATAACAATGTATGTTCCCTTTTGAAAGAAATGTATCTAATCTTCTCTTAAATGTATCCATTGTTTCTGCCATAACCACCTCCTTGGGCAAGGAATTCCACAGTTTAACTGACCTTACTGTAAAAAAAGCCTTTCCTCTGCTGAAGTCTAAACCTCCTTTCATCTAATCTCAAGGGGTGTCCCCTGGTCACCTGATCAGGCCTTGGATTGAATAGCTTGGATTAAAGCCATACCTGTCACTGTATGGTGATGAAAGCAATCCTTTGTTCTGTATTCCTTAGGTATTCAGATTTATTGATAGCAAATAAAAATAGGACTACATTTGGTCTCAAACTTGTTTGTACATTAGCTACTATACTTACAGGAAATATATTTCTTTTCCCTTACTGAATCTACTGCTTTACAATGGTGAAATAATGTACAACCTACTGGGGTTTCTATCAGTGCCTGAGCTTTAATGAGAGGCTATGGCCTTGATTCAATTACCCCTGACACCAAAAAAGAAAAACAGCCAATGGTAAGCTATTCCATTTCCAGTGCTATGAAAGCATACTGGGCCAGATTTAAAGGTTTATGATAAAGCAGTCGGTAGGGCCAAAGTGAGTACCAATCAACATAATAAAATGTCTAAGTCTGTGTTTGAAGGCCCTACCAGCTAAAAGTACAACAGACGTTTGGCCACAGAAATGGTCTTGTAGCTAAATGTCCGTTTTGTGCGTTAAGTTCCCAAAATGCAGCTAAATAGCAGTGATCGTTAACTTATATGTGTTATACTTACCTGTCATCCACTGCCTGTCTCCTTCTGTCTTCTTTCTGAATTCTCAACCTTTTCTTCTTTCATGTACCTTCTTGTCTGTATTCTTTCTTCTAGCTGTAAAAGAAAATATAAAAATATAAGGTTTTTTAGAAATATAGCAGACAATAATACATCGTTTAACCACTTGAGTGCCAGAGGGGTTTGCAGTGCGTTGTGGACCTCTCTGGAGCTCAAAGGGATAAACGCTGTATTAGTTCCATAAAAATATGCCACCATTATTTTAGTTCTAAATAATCCAACTGAAATATAAGCCATTGCAGTAGACAAAGTTGCTCAGTATAACATGTCTGAAAATGAATTCTTAAAAAACGTAGCTTAATAAATTATCACTGCTGCTGTGTGCTGCCGCAGAGGCAACAACAGTGGAGACAGTGCTGTGTGCCACAGGCCCCCCTGTCCAGTCCCACATGGGCCGATACCTGTTACACACTGAGGGAATTTGAACAGAGACTGCCTTTATATATGGGCAGTCTATGTTCAAATTCGCTCACAGCCATTGGCTGAGATGTGTTTACGCACATCCCAACCAATCAGATTCGAGCGGCTGTGCTTTAAACTGATTGTCTGAGATGTGCTTATGTGTGTGCTCTTTCTTTCTTTGCTTGCAGTGACTGTGACCTTAAAGGAGCAGGACCAGTCTGGGCATCTTTCCAGGAATCATCATTTGTCACATTTGGGACTATGTATATATTTTTATATTGGTATTTTTGGACTTTTTCTTCTCCACTATAATTATGATTAGTAGCATTATTTGTTTAATTGAACACTTAGGTTTGAACACATTTTTATTTTTTCTTGTTTTCTTTGTAACAGTGAGAACTGTGCTATTTTTAATGAGACACAAGCCAAAGTTAGTTATATAATTGTGATTAGTAATTTCTGCACCTGTATTCAGAAAGACTGCTGTCTTAGACCAGCCCATTTATAGACAATCCTAGACAATCACTTCAAATACCTTTCATGATTGCTATAGTAATGGGAGTCATAGAAATAGCATAAATGGCTGCTCCCACAGAGCAAATGCAAGACTAAATTTTAACCCTTTGAGTGCCAGAGGGGTATTTTCTGAGACTTAACCCTTTGAGTACCAGAGGCGTACGCAAAGCATTGCAAAGTCATAGAAATAGCATGAATGGCTGCTCCCACAGGGCATATGCATGACTAGATTTTAACCCTTTGAGTGCTAGAGGGGTATTTTCTGAGACTTAACCCTTTGAGTACCAGAGGCATATGCAAAGCAATGCTTTGCGTACGCCTCTGGTACTCAAAGGGTTAAGTCTCAGAAAATACATAGACCTTTTTTTTTTTATAGATGCTGCATGAAATATAGGCTATTTAAAAGTATATAACCCTAGTTCATTTTTAGATCTTATTGTTCCTTGAAGATAAATTAGATTTCATTTGCTGTATTTCAGCAGGATGTGAAAGTAATTTCCCTTGCAGGCATGCTGTCGTCACTAGACATTGGCCTATTACTGACAGACTTAGAGGGAGGCCGGCATTTGAATGTTTATTGACACTGGTGATTTCAGTAACTGCAGCTGAAAAGTATACATTCTTTCCAGGTTCAGAGTGCAAAAATTGAATTTTATGTTAAAATATTTGGCCTACATTACCTCTTCTTTCTGGTTTTTGATTATTATAAGAGTTGGTGTATCATGAGTATAAATTGACTGTATGTGTGTGGCATATTCTCACTGTTACAGAAAATGTTTTACTTTAGCTTGTAATTTCAGTACAAGGCACATTATTTTAATGATGATTTGAGGCCACCCAGTCCCATACTGCCATTTTCTTTTCAAACTCCATTTCCTCATTTTCTTTTTCTCTGCTTCACAATATTCTTGAGAACTCTCTAGTATTCAAGAGTTAATTTAAAATAAACCTCACTTACCTTACAGATCTATGATATCCTAATGACCCTTATGAAATGTGCCCTTGGTTCAAGAGTGAACGGGGACGGGGCTACTCCATGTTAACTCAGAAACTGGAATCAGTTTTCAGTCTCTACACTGGCCTAGCCTCAGTTTACTAGCTATGTGTGCCAACATTCCATTTACTAACGCTGCTTGCACTAAAGGGAGGACAATGGAGCAAGCTGTGAGTGTTTTGGGTTGTTCCTTTGCTCTCAGCCTTGTTTGATCCTTTGAGTGCCAGAGGGGTGTGTAAAGCATTGCAAAGCAATGTGTTGTATACCTCTCTGGCGCTCAAAGGGTTAAGACAATGTACCAAACAGGGCATTATTTAGTACCAATTCTCTGTGCATGCTATAAACTGATGGCAATGTATGTGAGCCTGTTCAAACCTGTAACCCTTTGAGTGCTAGAGAGGTACCTAATGCATTGCAGCGCAACACATTGGATACCTTTCTGACACTCACAGGTTTAAGGACCAGAGAGGTATGCAATGCATTTCACACTCCTCTGGTAATTAAAGGGTCAAGGTAACCAAATGCAGTGAGTAAAGTTTGAGGGCCTGTGGTCCTGTTAGCTACTGATATGCCAGCCTCCATGGACATTACATCCAGGACTGATTGAAAATGCTACCTCTTAAGCAACCACACACTGGGGAAACTCATAGGCCATAGAAAGGTAAGTGGGGTTATTAGTAGGAGGAGTTAGGTCTCCTTTAAATAAGTGAGAATTTATGAAATGTTTATTTGTCCACTCTGGTACAGCTGGTTTGCTCAACTGATGAATGCCATGCATTTAATTTGCATTGGATAATTCTGGTGTTGGTGGTTTCTAAGTGGATACGTGGCAGTATACATGCCATTGTCATTCTACTGGCTTGCAGGCTGCCTGTCACAGTCTCGCCATGCTAGTTTCTGCACTTGAAACAGTGACCCTGTGGCTGTAAGATCTGTGCTTTACAGTATTGGATCCGTTACAGTACTGGATCAGCTCTGCCAAATTGTTTCCACTGTGGTTAAGTAGCACTGCTTGGGCCGGGTATAGGAGGCAACAATTCTGAAAGTTCCCTCGATTTTCCCCCGGCAGCAGGCAGTGAGCCACAGGTTTTGGCTTAAGCTGCAGCTACCAGGCCTCAGGTGCCTTCATCAGATATTGGGGGGAGGGTTCTTCCCAGGATCCCTTTAAATAAATTAATCCCCTAATACAAGCGGTGACCTCTTTATTTACCAGTTTAGCATGTGTCAGTGTGTTTATTTGGTCTGTGTCATGTCATTAATGTGAGGGTAAGGGGAGTGGGTGGGGGATTTTAAGGGAACAAGGGGAGAGAGGCATTGCGTGCCTAATAAAAGACTTCCGAACAGTGTGTGGTGTCATTCAGCTGCTGCAAGAGCCAATAGGTTCATTATTGAATCTGAAAGTTTGAGGGAGGAAGATGTACTGACTGGCTGCTGCAAGGGATTTTCTTCCTGTCTGGTGGGCAGCCCAAATAAAGGGTGACCCTGAATACAACGCAAAGTTACTTTTTCAGGCTAAAATACCTAAAAAAAGAGTAAACGTGGTATTTTTTTATTTTTTTTATTTTCGTATTGCACCAATGATTTTTGTCAGTATATTTTACACATTAATAGGCTTTACTATTTTAGCATCATATTCTTTAGCTGCAAATTTTTCTTTTAAAATCTGACACTCTCATACTCTTTCTCAAAAGTGCAATTTCTGTGCATGTGTTGTAGTTGTCTAGAAGCAATCCTGTTAATCCAGGATTTTAAGTGGCAACTTTTACTTTGTAAGTAACCATTAGCATCCACATTTTCCTATCATTAAAAAAAAAAGCTAATAGAACCATCTATTTGTAAATTTGAAATGTTCAGCATGATTCCGAATGGGATTTGAGACCTACTGATTTTGGTTAGAATAACTTTAAAAATCCTTAAAAGAATGAGAACTTCCCTTCCGGATACACATTAGCTCATCATACCTGGGAACCTTTAGTAATAGGTCACTCGGAGGTTCCAAAAAAAAAAAAAAAAAAAAGTACCACGTTTAACTGTTTGAGTGCCAGAGGGGTATGCAACATTCTGGCACTCAAAGGGTTAAAGCAGCATTTAACTTCACCCCCACCTATCACACCACCGTGACAGAATGAAGTAAAAAGTATTTACTAACAACACTGGTGATCAGGCCAGTACAGGTTCTCCGCTCCCACTTCTTGCTCTCCTCTTGCCCTGTCACCAGGCATACAGCGTCATGATCATGTGACACAGGTCGCAAGTTGTCCAAGGACCGTGATTCCAGAGCAGGGCTCTGATGAAATTGATGCAAATTATGAAATGTGCTCAGGCAGGAGCAGCAAATGCGCACATACCGTATATGCCCGGAGAATTTGAGGTTTCACCCGGAGTCCCGGAGACAATGCTCTAAATCTGGAGTCTCCTGGTGAAATCCGGCAGGTTCCCAGCTATGTAGATCATCCTATATAATAATTCTCTAAAACGTGTGTAACCATGCAGTCATGAGCAGTAGAGACTGCTGTGTGTGCTGCAGTCATGCGCAGTAGAGACTGCCCGCGCCGCGCTCCTTTGGAGCGTCCAGCTCTGTATCACCTGCAGCGCGGGCAGTCTCTACTGTGCATGACTGTCCCGCGACCGGCTGGCAGTGGCACTGTGGCCCATGTAACGGGCTGTTCAACTAGTCTATAAAATATTTGTTCAACATTTATATTAGATGCAAAGGGTATATCTGGCCCCAGAAGCCCTTTTTCAAAGTAATCCATATACAGGTTAGAAAAAGAAGGATCAAAAGAAAAACACATAGCCACTCCAACTGTTTGAATAAAACAATGGGATTGAAATGTAAATATTTGTTAGAATATAAAATGTATTGCTTTACAAAAAAAATATATTTGGTTATCAGGTAAAACATTTTGTTCTATTAAAATAATTTACTGCTTCAGTACCCCTGCCCTGAGAAATGTTTGCATAAATAGGACACTTCACAAACCCCATATATATATATTTATTTTATATATATATTATCTTGTTACTACTCCAACTGAAGTCTTTTAGCAGATTTTAAAAATGGATATTACAAAATATACATATTTTGATAGGAATATGTTAAGGGATTATTGCTTACCTGATGATATTATTGGTCTACCTGGGGTTTCTGCTAAACACTGATTTTTTTTAGTAAGTTGTACCTAACTGGTATAGTGGTATTTTCATTAAAAAATAAAATACAATTCTTCTTTAGTGATGATTTTGTTTGTTAGTTAAAGCAGGAGTTATTAAGTGGTTTAGTTAATTTATAAAAATAAAAGATGGATACATTTCTAACTTATAATAAGTTTTTCTGTCACTGTTTACCTCTTTTACATACAGTTGTACACAAGGGTTTGGACACCCTTGGCCAAAATATGTTTTGTTGATTTTCTGTGTGAAACAAAGTTAAGACACCTCTGCAGCGAACACACTTAAACTTAACATATTTCTGCAAATTGTAATGTACAGTTACTATTCATTTGCTGAATTTAACAGAATGAGAATTGGAACTTGGAACAGTTTGGCCACCCTTCCACTTGATCTACTTGTGTTATTGTTTGTAATGTCTCCGTATTCAGTTGATTTATTACGCCTCAATCTAAATTAGGTGATGACTACTTCAGAACGTAATACATTCCATGACTCCTTGAAAGTCTCACTGTGTTGTACTTACACTCAACAAGCTCCTCTAAACAGATAACTAAGGAAGAGAAAATAAACAGTATATCTCTTTATAGTGTATCACTACACCTCTTCCTTTTTTAGCCTATTTTTTTTAAAATATTTTTTCATATAAATTAGTCAACTTTGTTGTTTTTTAATAGTTAAATTATTACGATAACTTTGGATTTTTTACCCTTTTCAAGTTTTTTAACACTAAGGAGCCACGCACACTCAACAAATGAGAGTCACATACTTCTTGGTTGCCTTCCAACCAACTGAATCAGTTTTCTAATTAACCCATATGGCTGACAGGAGATGTTTTGTGGCTACACAGTGCAGACTATGGCTTTTTATTAAGTTTGCTCCCATAGGTGTAGACTTAATAATATGCCCTGTTTGCCCTTTAAAATGTTATTTGTTTTCTGTGCCGGGTATTAGTGGATGGGACTACGTTGTGGGATCATGTGTGGAGCATGGGTACAAGTAGACACGCATGTGATGATTTGCTCATTATGCCTGAAATATAAATCAGGGCCTGCTTGTGGATTCTATTAATATAATGATTATAGCCTTTTCCAATGACCTACTATTGATCTTTGTTTCTTATTTGTTGATTTGTATTCTGTGTTGCAGGCTCACTGCTCAAGACTACAATGATGGCCCCAAAGGGCAGAGCACAGATATATATTTGTCCAGTAGACATGGGATCCTGATCCTGGTCAGCAATTGTAGAGTTACTAGTGTGTTTTGTATGGATGGGGAGCTGGCTTGGACATTGCTGGAAGAAATACCTGATTAACAACACATATTAAATCCATGCAGCTTAAAGATAGCTAATGTGAGTGCAAGATACTGTTAATAATATAATATGCATGCAAGGACTCTAGGCAGACTAAGGCTTATGAGCATAGATGACCAAATGGTCAGAATAGCAATACCAAGGGAGACCACAAGGTAGCAGAGGGGATGCTATAGATCAAACACAGCAACACTGTATGACAGAACCAGGTACAAGGACAGCTGACTGAAACTAGAAAATGGGGATGGCAAGGCCAGAAAAATTCTAGAGAGTGGGGATACAGCTGTTAGAAATTACAACAATCAAAGACCTTAGAGGAGATGTGTTTTTCCTTACATTGAGAAAAGACAATTAACTGACAGCCAGACATTGACAAATAACAATAAAGTTTAACATTTTTGTAGACACAAAATAAGACCTTAAATGGGCACTTGTATGCAAATAATAGCTAAACTACAAAGCTAACTTACATTTTTCTGCATACATTTACATATTCACCATTAAATGTTTGCTTAGAAGTTGCATGATGGGCCAGACTGACCATGAACCATGACCACGAACTAGGTCTGCAAATGTCCCCAGGGCCTTAGTTGTACCTGATGTAAGCATTTTCAGATCATGGACTGGCATTGTCCAGCTTTAGACTAAACGTGAACTCCAATGTTAATATACAGGTTTACAAATATACATTTTATATATAGGACACCTACCTAGACAAGCCTGTGTTGCTGGTGTACTATGAAGACTAATATAATTTTTTAGCAATCTAGGGGACAAAGAAAATCTCCGTTGATATATCAGGGGCTTTTAAACCCTCCTTGAATACTAAAGATGCCTGCAATACATTGTGAAACATTCAAAGGTTTAAGAGACCCACTTCAATCAATGGACTTTGGGAACTTGTTTTATATGGTCCATTTTGTTTTCTCCTCAATTACTCCAATTCTTAGTACAATAGACTAATGGTGGGTTATGCACTAAGCTGTGATAAAGTGGAGATGACTTCTACAGTGATATCACTTCTCCAATTCCTATGTTAAACTTTGAAGATCTTGGTGGAGTACCTCAGGGTTCAGTGCTTGGCCCACTGCTTTTTTAACATGTTTATAAATTACCTGTAAATAGATATAGAAAGCAAAATATCAATCTTTGCAGCTGGCACTAAATTATGTAGGGTAATAAATTCAGAACAGGATGTTTGTTCTCTACAGAGGGATTTACATAAAATAGCAGATTGGGCAAACAAATGGAATATGAAGTCTGATGTGGGAAAGTGTAAAGTCATACATTTGGAAAAAATCCCAATGCTACTTAGGAACTTAATGGAATCATTTTAGGGGACATGTTGCTAGAGAAAGACCTGGGAGTCCTAGTATACTACAAACTTGGAAGTAGTGACCAGTGTCAAATAGCAGTGGCAAAAGCAGAGTTCTGTCTTGCATAAAAAGAGGTATTGAAGCAAGAGTGGATAACATCATTTTGCCATTGTAGAAATCATTAGTAAGATCTCACCTTGAGTATGTAGTGGAGTTTTGGGCACCAGTTCTGAAAAAGGATATTCTAGAACTGGAGATAGTACAGCGAAGAGCAACAAAATTAATTAAGTGGATGGAGGGCTTGGCTTATGAGGAACGACTAGACAAATGTGGTTTGTTTACTCTAGAGAAAAGACGACTAAGTGGAGATCTTATCACAATGTACAAGTAAATGAGAGGTCAACACAAGGATCTCTCTGGTGAAATTTTCATTTCAAGGCCTGATCAAATAACCAGGGGCCTACCCTTTAGATTAGTTTTCAACTTCAGCAGAGAAAGTGGTTTCTCCAGTAAGGTCTGTTAAATTATGGAATTCCATGCCCAAGGATGTGGTTATGGCAGATACAATGTATACATTTAAGAGAAGATAAGATACATTTCTTTCAAAAGGGATCATACAGGGTTATATAGTGTATTAATAGGCAAAACTGGAAGGTCTGATAAAGACTAACTTATTTGGCAGGAGGAAAGCTATATAATCCTCATGGCTCTGGGTTATGAGGCAAAGGTTGAACTTGTTGGATGTGTCTTTTTTCAACCTAATGTACTGTTATTTTGTTACTATGTAGTGCATAAGCTCTAGAGAATAACATAGGAATTGGAGTAGTGATATCACTAGAGAAGTCATGTCCACTTTATCACCTCTTTATCATACCTTAGCGCACAAACCCACTGTGTTAAACAAAATAAGAGCTGCTTCAGGCAAAGTTTCCCATAAAAGAACATTAACACCTAAAATAAAATTGGATTATATAATGTTAAATATCATGTATGTATTTATATTAGATCTGAAAAATCAGATTCTAAACCAGCATTTGAATGCGTTTGTGAATGGTCTTATAACAGCACCATCAGTTTAATTTTATTTGTGCTACTTGTAATGATAGACAAGTTAATGCAGTTAAAATACTGTGATTACTACTCACCAATCTCATATTCAGAAAGACTGTTACCATATCTCAGGCCACTTACAGACAATCATGCCCCTTCATTTGTCAGATATTTATGACGATTGCTATAGTCAGGGAGCCCTGAAAAATAAAGGAATGCCTGCTCCAACAGAATATATGTAAGACTAAATTTTAGGCATCAGAAAACAGAACATTTTAAATACGCTAGATCATTTCTATATTTTATTTTTCCTATAAACCTTTGAATGCCAATGTATTGCTTTGCAAAGCGTTGGATACCCCTCTGGCACTCAAGGGGTTAATGTAACACTATATAGCTACATTGATACATACATACCATCTCTGATCTGTGGAATTTTCGAAGTAATTTGGTGAAAAATTGAGTTATTTTTAGCATAAATCACTCTCATAATTATCAGAAATGCATATACAGCTGTGTCAACACAGCAAATGTCATGCATTAAATCCAGATGTGAATCCAGCATTGCCTATTGCTCTGCTGGTGAAGTATTCTATTGTTTAGGGGACTACATCTACACTATTTAGGTCTTTCATTTAACATGTTTTTGATGCTAACTTGTGCATTTTACATTGATGATTACTAGAAAATATTTCACTGTCAAGTCCGACTTCAACAACACTATTGTATGATTATGCTGTATAGTGTATACCTGGTATAGACCTAATGTAACTTAATCAGCTGGTGCATCTATTAATCAATTTTCTGTTTTTAGTAAAATTTGATCCATTTTCCTGTGACATGATTCATATTTGTTTACTCAATTTCTCTTCAAAGACGGTCATATGCTTTTTATTAGAGCTTTGATGTCATAGCACTCTATCAATTACAATGAAGTCATAGATGTAATTTTCAATTTTTAACCGCAGGATGCTAAAGAGATCACCAACACATTGTGGAGCAATTTTTGGTGAATGATGACCTCTCTAGCATCCGCCAGAAGAGAGTTTAAGACATTGCTTTGTAATGCTATGTGCAGGCCTCTGCTCCTCAAGACGATAAACATTCTCTTCTACTGAAGCCTGGTAAAAAGAGCTTGGGAACCTAATTATCTCAGCATATAACAGGTGAGGTACCTGGTAACATACCTACCATGTGACTAAGGCCCACAATACAAGACTTCAGTACATGTAAAAGCAACCTATACTGTGTGTGCAAGGACAATTTCTCTCTTCTGTCCTAAGCACAATGAATGATGTTGTGACAATGTTTTTACTTTAGGGAATGTCATATGATCATGAATGTTGAAGGGGCCCAGGGAAGTACACAGTTTTCATTTTTGTGTAGTTAATGCTCAGTCAATGCCATTCAAGTATAATTAATGAAAAAAAAATATAAATGTATATAAAGAGATGGAGATGGATACACTCATCAAAACAAAATGATTTACAGGTTACCCATTCAAATATAGAGGTGAATGAACAATACCCAGTCAGTGAAAATATAGCAAATATTGAAGTAGTCAGTGTTTGGTGATCACTGTAACCTAAAGGGTGTGGACACCACTCTCATCTCACTAATCGCTATCAGTGATGTCACAGGAATAATTAAAACACATAAATACACCTGAACAATAACATGTGAATAAACAAATGTCATTAGATACTAGGAAGGCCCATATATATATATATATATATATATATATATATATATATATATATATATATATATATATAAGCAGCAGCCATTGTCAGTCCACTGCAGGATGAAGGCCTCCTCAGCAAGCTGGGGGTATGGACTATAATCTGCCATGCTTGTTCAGTGCAGGTTGGCAGATATTTGATCCTGCTGGGGACTAGAGCCTGCTTTGCAGAGCTCGAATCTGAAAAACAAGGAGCAAAAAAGCAAAGTTTAATGGAACACCTCCCACGCAAAATATAGAAACACACTTACAATGTACATGTTTTTATGCGTACATATCTCCTTCTGGTCTCCCACAGCACTCACAGTGTCCCTGCCATTTTCCTCCATAGGATCGGTGCAATCCTAAACATGTTCTTTCTGTTGGCACATATGTCCATCCAATATGGAATAGGAGGATAAATCCTCTAGTTGCATCCCAATAACAGCCCCAAGAAGCAGCTAGATGTAAAACAAAAATTATGCTAATGTCCATTCTGAAGTGAAGTATTGATGTACATTTATATACCAGTACAATTGGCTTCTCCAGAGGACACAGGGATTGTTTTTGAGACCTGACCAGGATGTCACTGATACTTGCTGGGTGACTATGACGAGACCGTCTTTTGACGGGATCTCTCCTGGTTAGACCTCAGCAACAATCCCCACTTACTCTGGAGAAGCCAGTTGTACATGTATATTGGCGTACTTCAGTACTGGAAGTTGGCATAAGTTTTGGTTTACATCTAGCTGCTTCTCATAGAAATGCAAATATAGAGGATTTTATCCTCCTGTTCCATATTGGACAGACACAAGTAGCAACAGAAAGAACATGTTTGGGATTAAACTGATCCTATAGAGGAAGATGGTGGGGACTCTGTGAGTGCTGTGAGAGACTGGAGAGATGTGTATCCATAAAGATGTGTTCATTGTAAGTGTTTTTATTTTGCATGGGAGGCGTACCAATAAACTTTGCTTTTATTCTTTTTTTGTGCCTTATTTTTGCAGATTAAATTTTTTGTATGTGGAAGAAGAAAATATTGAGATCCATTAAGCCATTATATCATCCTCCGCTGTTATGTTTCATCTCATTTTATCTGTTCATTGAGTTATATGGCCTTACAGAGTTTGGACTTTATACAAGGGGGTGCTGATAAGTATTGAGCCTTACCCAGAAAAAATTGAGCTAGGAAGCTGTAAATTGCAGGGTGTACTGGCCAATTTGTCGAAATTCAATGGTGCAAAAACTACCTATGATTTTAACTTATCTTTACTTTTAAGGTCCAAAGTGAACATGGCAGAACCTCCAGAAAAGTTCAGTGTGGAAGAGCATAGGACCATAATCATGTTCCTGTTTCTCCAAGAGAAAGGTGCGAAGCAGATCCATGAAGAAATGTCACAAACTGTGGGTGACAGTGGTCCTTCATATGCAACAGTTAAACATTGAGTTGTCAATTTCAAAACTGGCCATTTCTGTGTTGAAAGTGAGAAACCCAGTGGAAGGCCTGTTTCTGTCTCTGCCTGCAAATGTGAAAGCCATCCATGACATGAGCATGGAGGACTTCCAAATATCAGCCAAACATATTGCTACAAATCTGAGAATATCACGTGAGAGAGTTGGTGCCGTTATCCACAACAACTTGGAAATGAGAAAGCTTGCAGCAAAGTGGATCCCAAAACTTTTGACAACTGAACAAAAAAGGGGACGTGTGGAGACATCGGTGGCTGTTTTGGAATATTTTGCAAGAAATTAGTCAGATTTCCTGGAAAAACTGGTAACTGGTGATGAGACATGGATCTACTCTTATGATCCTGAGACAAAGGAACAGTTTAAGGAATGGAGGCACAGTGGTTCCCCCAGGCCAAAGAAGTTCCGTGTGCAAAGGTCAGTGCAGAAGCAAATGGCAACAGTTTTTGGGATAAGAAGGAAGTTCTGCTGGTGGACTACCTCCAAAAGGGTTCAAGCATCAATGTAACATATTACTGTGCTTTACTGACAAAGTTGAGGCAAAACATCAAGGAAAAAACGTAGAGGAAAGCACTCCAAAGGTGTCATCCTGTTGCATCACACACTGCAGGTGACACAGTGGCAAAACTGACCTCCTTAGGCTTTCAAGTGATGTCCCATCCACCCTATTCACCTGACCTGGCTCCTTCTGACTATCATCTGTTCCCCAATCTCAAAAAACACCTAAAGGGACAACGATTTGGGAGTGTTCCGGAGGCAACTAATGCTGCAAATGAGTGGTTGCACCAGCAGTCTGAAGAATTTTATTTGCAGGGACTTCAGAAGCTGCAAGACTGATGGCGCAAGTGCATTGACTTCCTGGGGGAATATGTAGAATAGTGTGGCAGTTACAGCTTCCTAGCTCAATTTTTTCTGGGTGAGGCTTAATACTTATCAGCACCTCCTAGTATTGGGACAGAACTATTGGAATAGTGAGAGACTTATTTTTGGATTAAGAAAATATATATTTTTTTGTTTTCATTCATATTTGAAGTGCATTGCTTACTTATTAGCCTTACACATAGTTTGGCACTTAATCCTGTCCTTATTTATTTATATTATATTTTGAGTCTCGTCAATCACTCAATACACAGAGCTGCGTTTTTTTAGCTGAACTTCATTATATTTTAGTTTGTCTGCTTTGTAACGCGTTGGAGATCTCTCCAACATCCAAGAAGGTAAATAATAGCATGCAAAGGGTTGAGATTGCTCTGGCCACACCCACAATTTAGATTGTCTGGCACAGCTGAGGCGCCCCTCAAAATTAGGTGCTCTGTCCTGCACAGAGAGACTTTCACTTTTTCCAGAAATAAAAGTTTGAATATCTCCTAAACTAC
This sequence comes from Rhinophrynus dorsalis, assembly GCA_037306005.1. Taxonomy (NCBI): domain Eukaryota; kingdom Metazoa; phylum Chordata; class Amphibia; order Anura; family Rhinophrynidae; genus Rhinophrynus; species Rhinophrynus dorsalis. The sequence goes on along the minus strand of CM074723.1, from coordinate 395,902,923 downwards.
GCATCTGCCAGACTTATGGGTAACATGATACATATGCAGTTTTCAAATATGTAAAGAAATTCAAGGTGATAAGTCCATTTTAATATAGAAACAATATACATCACCCCAGTGTATATATCTCTATGCTTACAGTAGTGGCTTATCACTAACATGTATGGTAAAATGTAGGAACACGTTACTGTCATTGTCAGTACCTGTTGAGCTGCAATCACTCTCAACTCAAAACTGGTTTTTCCAAGTTTCTGGGCTTACATTGATGCACCAACTGCACATGTGTGCTCAAGATACATAATGAACAGCCCATGAACTGCACTTTTTGTAGAGAGAGATATTATAGCAAAATATGATCCGCAAAAAATGTGGTTGGAACCCATACATTTTGAAAGTATGGCCAAATATACACTGTTTTTGGAACATAATGATACCGGATTATCCCTTGACATGTGGATTACAAATTTTGCTTTACTTTTGAGTCTATTGCTGCTAATGCCCAGTAGAGTACAACACTGATTTACTCTTTGTGCATGTGCCCTATATGTGTGGAACAGCCAGTGAAAGCAAGATAGAAGTCTCCTCTAAAGTCTGTGAGACCACATGGCAACTTTGTTTCAGGATCATGGTTTGGTACAATATTACTCTTTCAAATGTACACTCTGCGGGCTGTTCATTATGTCTCTTGGACACACATATGCAGTCTGAACATCATTGAAACTCCAGTAGCCTGGAGAACCAGCTCTGAATTGAGGGTGATTGCAGCTCAGCAGGTAGTAACAATTCCAGTTAGGTATTTTCCTTCATTTGACTATATACAGTATGTTGATGCTAAACTTCTACCAAACATAGACAATTACACAGATGTGACATGCAAGTTTTGTTTTTATTATGAAACTTTTGAGACTTTACTATTGACTAGAGACATACATAGGAGATATTTCTCTTCTGAGACTCCATTTAGCACAGTAGTAGATAACATCATTCAGGGATGAATACTTGACTGTGTGCACTTGTGCACATAAATACATATAAATATATATTGGACTGCTATGTGATTCACTGCCCCTCAGAATTAACCCTTTGAGTGCCAGAGGGGTATGGAATGCATTGCTTTGCAATGCATTGCGTATCCCTATGGCACTCAAAGGGTGAATTTGATCTGGTCTGTCGTGGTAGGACTAATACCAGTTCTCTGTGGAGGTTTATTTCCTCTGTTTCCAGTAGCTATGACAACAGTTGGACCAGTTTCTGATATATTGTCTACTAACACAATATGTCTATTTAATGAATATCAAACGTCTCTACACGCTTATTGGAGTTACATGTTTCGTTGAATTAAAGGCTGAAATCAAGACAAATCACGTCAGGCCTTTTTTCCGCCTTTATTAAGATCATGCAACCAGCAATATTTCAGTGAAAAATAAATGGGCTATTTCTCGTAAAAATAACTAAACTTAAAAAAATAAACTGTTTGCTTTTTTGCATTAGTGTTTATACCCTTAATACTTTATGGTAGCACCTTTTGCTGTAAATACAGAAGTAAGTCTGCTTGGATAGGTCTCCATCAATCTAGCACACCTGGATTTTACAGTTCTATCCCATTCTACTTTACAGAAGAGTCAAAGCTCAGTCACATTGCTTGGGGATCTCCTGTGCACGAAGCTCTCTAGGTCAGTCCACGGATTTTCTGTTCAGCCTCATTTCAGTACATTGATTTTTCTTCTTGTAAACTATTGCTTTGTTGATTTGGTAGTGTTTGTAGTATCATTATCATATTGAAAGGTGAATTTCTCTTTTAACTTCAGTTTTCTGGCAGAGGACAGCAGATTTTGCACTAAAAATCTTGATCATTTTGGGCTATTCATATTCCCCACTATCATGACCAGAGGCCCTGACCCTACTGAAGAAAAGCAACACCATAGTATGATATTGGAACTACCATACTTGAGAGCAGATAGTGTGTATTTTTGGGTGATGATGACCTTTGTTGGCATTGTGCCAAACACATAAAGGCAAAAAAGTACTACCTCAGTCTCATCATCAGACGTAAGACATTTTCTCACATTGTTTTGGGAGACTGAATGTGTCTTACAAAATTTATACAGGCTTAAATGTTCTTTTTTTTTGTAAGAAACGATTTCCATTGTGGCACCCTACAACACAGCTCAGCCATGTGGAGAATACTCAGAATGGTTGTAATGTGCAGGCAGTGGCCAGTTACTGCCATAAAATCCTGCAGTTCCTTTATGGTTGCCATTTTCCTCTTGGTAGCCTCGCTAATAATATATTTTCTTGGCCAGTCATCAATTTTGGAGGGACGTCCTGATCATTGCAATGGTACTACATTTTCTTCACTTCTTCACAGTGTTTTATGATATATGTAATGCGTTCAACAATTCTTTTATATCCCTCTCCTGATCCATACCTTTCAACAACAAGATCCATGAAGTATGCAACCAAAAAACCTTCAAGATAACCCTACAGGAAGAGCTTATTTTATTTAGGGCTAATCAGAATCGGTTCAGTTGATGTCAGGTGAAGGCAAATTGCCTTTGTACCTGATATGGAATGTGATTGGTTATATCCGAACAATTACAATCTCCATTGTAATGGTCATGCACACTTATGTAACCAAGGCATTGCCAGTTTTTTATTTGTAATTATTTTTACAAGAAGTGATCCATTTGTTTTTCACTGAAATCTTATTGATAACAAGATCTTATTAAAGTTGATAAAAGATCTGCTATGATTTGTCTTAAAGGGATAGAAAAATTTAAAATGTTTATCCCCATAGTAAAAGAAGAGTGCTCCCACTGCTGAAAGGTGTTTTATTTAAACATTATTACAGCTCAAACTTGACTTTTTTTTAGGTGCAGTATAACAGTGACCTGAAATTGTACAGTGGTGCTGTTGCTACACTATCCTATGGTAATTGAGCTGTCCATAGCATGGTGTAGCAACAGCGCCACTGCACAATTTCAGGCCATTGTGATTACTGCACCTAAAAAAACAAGTTTGAGCTGTAATAACTTTTGAATTAAACACCTTTTAGCAATGGGAGTACCTTTGTTTTACTCAGGAGAATAAACACTACAATATACAGCTGAAACCAGAAGATTACATACACTATATAAAAAGACTAGTGTTGAGCGAGCATGCTCGGCCGATGCTCGGATCGGCTCGAGCATCGCTCTGCTCGGCACATGGCGGTACTCGTACGAGTACCGCATGTGCTCGCCCGCCATGTTCGGGTCTCCTCCCCGCACGTTTTGCGGCTGCTGCGCAGCCAATAAACGTGCAGGGAGGCTCTGACATCGGTGTAATGCCAGCAGCCATGTTGGCTGCTGGCATTACACTGATTGGCTGGCCAGAACCCGTGGTCGGGTGCTGTATAGCACCTGACCATCGAGTTCGGCTCAGTCTGAGCCAGGGAGAGCTGAGGATAGGAAGGGAAAGGCAGTGTAGGGAGGAAAAAAAAAAATTGTGAAAAAAAAGAACCAAAAGTCCTTTTTAGGACTACTGTGTGTGGGGGCAGCAGGTTATTTTGTGTGGGGGGAAAAAAAAAAAAAAAAAAAAATATTCTGTTTAGTGTGAAAAGTTGCAGATTAGAGCACATTCTGTTTAGTGTGCACAGTTGCAGATTAGAGCACATTCTGTTTAGTGTGCAAAGTTGCAGATTAGAGCACATTCTGTTTAGTGTGCAAAGTTGCAGATTAGAGCACATTCTGTTTAGTGTGCAAAGTTGCAGATTAGAGCACATTCTGTTAAGTCTTCAAACTAAAATATCAAAGTCACATATTCCATTCAGTGTGCGTCGCCGCAGTTTAGCAGCACATTCTGTGTACTGTGCAGAGTTGCAGAATAGGAAGAAATACTGTTAAGTCTTCAAACTAAAATATCAAAGTCACATATTCCATTCAGTGTGCTTCGCCGCAGTTTAGCAGCCTATTCTGTGTACTGTGCAGAGTTGCAGAATAGGAAGAAATACTGTTAAGTCTTCAAACTAAAATATCAAAGTCACATATTCCATTCAGTGTGTTTCACCGCCGTTTAGCAGCCTATTCTGTGTACTGTGCAGAGTTGCAGAATAATAAGAAATACTGTTAAGTTTTCAAACTCAAATATTAAAGTCACATATTCCATTCAGTGTGTTTCGCCGCAGTTTAGCAGCCTATTCTGTGTACTGTGCAGAGTTGCAGAATAGGAAGAAATACTGTTAAGTCTTCAAACTAAAATATCAAAGTCACATATTCCATTCAGTGTGTTTCACCGCCGTTTAGCAGCCTATTCTGTGTACTGTGCAGAGTTGCAGAATAATAAGAAATACTGTTAAGTTTTCAAACTCAAATATTAAAGTCACATATTCCATTCAGTGTGTTTCACCGCCGTTTAGCAGCCTATTCTGTGTACTCTGTACAGTTGCAGAATAATAAGAAATACTGTTAAGTTTTCAAACTCAAATATTAAAGTCACATATTCCATTCAGTGTGTTTCACCGCCGTTTAGCAGCCTATTCTGTGTACTCTGTACAGTTGCAGAATAATAAGAAATACTGTTAAGTTTTCAAACTCAAATATTAAAGTCACATATTCCATTCAGTGTGTTTCACCGCCGTTTAGCAGCCTATTCTGTGTACTGTGCAGAGTTGCAGAATAATAAGAAATACTGTTAAGTTTTCAAACTCAAATATTAAAGTCACATATTCCATTCAGTGTGTTTCACCGCCGTTTAGCAGCCTATTCTGTGTACTCTGTACAGTTGCAGAATAATAAGAAATACTGTTAAGTTTTCAAACTCAAATATTAAAGTCACATATTCCATTCAGTGTGTTTCACCGCCGTTTAGCAGCCTATTCTGTGTACTCTGTACAGTTGCAGAATAATAAGAAATACTGTTAAGTTTTCAAACTCAAATATTAAAGTCACATATTCCATTCAGTGTGTTTCACCGCCGTTTAGCAGCCTATTCTGTGTACTCTGTACAGTTGCAGAATAATAAGAAATACTGTTAAGTTTTCAAACTCAAATATTAAAGTCACATATTCCATTCAGTGTGTTTCACCGCCGTTTAGCAGCCTATTCTGTGTACTGTGCAGAGTTGCAGAATAATAAGAAATACTGTTAAGTTTTCAAACTCAAATATTAAAGTCACATATTCCATTCAGTGTGTTTCACCGCCATTTAGCAGCCTATTCTGTGTACTGTGCAGAGTTGCAGAATAATAAGAAATACTGTTAAGTTTTCAAACTCAAATATTAAAGTCACATATTCCATTCAGTGTGTTTCGCCGCAGTTTAGCAGCCTATTCTGTGTACTGTGCAGAGTTGCAGAATAATAAGAAATACTGTTAAGTTTTCAAACTCAAATATTAAAGTCACATATTCCATTCAGTGTGTTTCACCGCCGTTTAGCAGCCTATTCTGTGTACTGTGCAGAGTTGCAGAATAATAAGAAATACTGTTAAGTTTTCAAACTCAAATATTAAAGTCACATATTCCATTCAGTGTGTTTCACCGCCGTTTAGCAGCCTATTCTGTGTACTGTGCAGAGTTGCAGAATAATAAGAAATACTGTTAAGTTTTCAAACTCAAATATTAAAGTCACATATTCCATTCAGTGTGTTTCGCCGCAGTTTAGCAGCCTATTCTGTGTACTGTGCAGAGTTGCAGAATAATAAGAAATACTGTTAAGTTTTCAAACTCAAATATTAAAGTCACATATTCCATTCAGTGTGTTTCACCGCCGTTTAGCAGCCTATTCTGTGTACTGTGCAGAGTTGCAGAATAATAAGAAATACTGTTAAGTTTTCAAACTCAAATATTAAAGTCACATATTCCATTCAGTGTGTTTCACCGCCGTTTAGCAGCCTATTCTGTGTACTCTGCAGAGTTGCAGAATAATAAGAAATACTGTTAAGTTTTCAAACTCAAATATTAAAGTCACATATTCTGTGTAAGATGAAGAAGGCGGGTAAAAAGGGACGGGGAAGTGGACGTGATCCTGAAAGTTCAGGGCGCGGGTCAGGACGCGGAGAAACTGTGCCTGGTGCCAGAGCACAAGAAAGAAAGACATCCACCATACCTAGCTTCATGTGTAATTTTACAGGGCGTCGCAGGACATCACTCTCGAGGTCCGACCACTGCGAACAGGTGGTCGGTTGGATGACAGCTGATACTGCTTCCAGTCGGTTAAGCACCACCCTGTCTTCCACCAAGTCCACTCTCAGTAGCCAAGAGTCTGGTCAACATAATCCTCACTCTGATCATCCTTCCTCCCACCATACACGGTCTGGTCAAAGAAGTGATCCCACTCTGGGATATAGTGAGGAGCTCGTCTCATCACCAATCCTTCATTTGACCCTCTCTCCAAGCACGCTTGCAGAGGAACATGACATCTTGTGCCCTGATTCACAACCTCTAGAGGCTACCCAATCACAAGAAGATGACAGATGTGAACGGCATTTAAGGTCAAAAGAAGTAGTGGATGATGATGATGATGATGAGACACAGTTGCCATTAAATCAACCACTATTTCCGTCTCAAGACCTTGTTGAGGAGAATGTTATACAGTTGTCAATGACTGAGTATGTGGTGGGAGCAAGACTTGAGGAGGATGATCAGAGTGAGGAAGTGGAGGAGGACTTGGTGGACGATGAGGTGACTGACCCCACCTGGGAAGGTGTAGAGCCGAGCGATGACAGCAGTCCTGAGGGTGAGCCATCTGCAGCACCGCAACAGGCTGGAAGAGGCAGTGGTGTGGCTACAGAAAGAAGGCGGACCGCACCAAACCGGCCCGCAAATGTTCCACGGAGCACCCCCTTGCGTAAATCTACCTTGCCAAGGGGTAGGTGTTCCGCGGTATGGCGTTTTTTTAAGGAAAGTGCGGACGACAAAAGAATTGTAGTTTGCAACCTGTGCCACACCAGAATGAGCCGAGGCATGAACACTAGAAACCTCACCACCACCAGCATGATCTGACACATGGCATCCAAGCACCGTAGTAAGTGGGAGGAACGCCTGGATCGCCCATCTGTGTCTGCAGGCCACACCACTGCCTCCTCTTCCCCTGTTTTCGGTGCCGGCCAATCGCCTGTCGAAGGCGCAGGCCCGCATACCTCCCGCCCTGCACCTGTACCATCTGAAGCACCATCAGCGACCACATCCACTTCCCTGTCCCAGCACAGCGTCCAAATGTCGTTACCCCAGGCATTTGAGCGCAAGAGAAAGTACCCAGCCACCCACCCACAGGCCATAGCACTAACCTCACACCTTTCCAAATTACTGGCCATCGAAATGCTGCCATTTAGGCTTGTGGACACTGAGTCCTTCCGCAGCCTGATGGCAGCAGCTGTCCCTCGGTACGCGGTCCCCAGCCGCCACTACTTTTCCCGGTGTGCCATCCCCGCATTACACCACCATGTGTCCCGTAACATCACCCGTGCCCTGACCAACGCAGTTACTGGGAAGGTCCACTTAACGACTGACACATGGACAAGTGCTTGTGGCCAGGGACGCTACATTTCCCTGACGGCACACTGGGTGAATGTCGTGGAGGCTGGGAGCGACTCGGACCCTGGGATGGCACGGGTGCTACCCACGCCGAGGATTGCGGGCCCTACCTCCATCAGGGTTTCCACCAGCACCTACGTTATTGGCTCCTCCTCCTCCGTTTCCACCTCCGAATTCTCTACACACAGCGCCACTCCCCCATCAGCCAGTAGCTGGAAGCAGTGTAGCACTGCAGTGGGGAAGCGTCAACAGGCCGTGCTGAAGCTGATCTGCCTTGGGGACAAACAGCACACGGCCTCAGAGCTGTTGCAGGGGATTAGTCACCAGACCGAGCAGTGGCTCTCGCCACTCAACCTGCAAGCAGGCATGGTTGTGTGTGATAATGGGCGTAACTTGGTGGCGGCTTTGGAGCTCGGCAAGCTCACACACGTACCATGCCTAGCGCATGTATTTAATTTAGTGGTGCAGCGATTTCTAAAAACCTACCCCAATGTGCATGATCTCTTGACCAAGGTGCGCCGCGTGTGTGCACATTTCCGTAAGTCATCAACAGCTTCAGCCGGCCTGTTGAAGCTGCAGCAGCGCTTACAATTGCCAGCTCACCGGCTGCTGTGTGACGTGAGCACGCGCTGGAACTCCACCTTCCACATGTTGGCCCGGCTTTGTGAGCAGCAGAGGGCAGTAGTGGAGTACCAGCTGTTACACGGTCGTCGCCTCTCCGTTCAACTTCCTGTAATCAGAAGTGAGGAGTGGGAATGGATGTCAGACCTCTGCGAGGTTTTACGCAATTTTGAGGAATTGACACAGATGGTGAGCGGCGATAACGCTATTATCAGTGTAACCATCCCACTTCTGTGTCTACTGAAACGCTCGCTGCTCACAATTAAAACCGACGCTTTGCATGTGGAAGAGGTGGAAATGGGGGAGGAAGAGCTTACACAAGGTGATAGCCAGAGCACCCTCACTTCGTCGTCTCAGCGACAATTGGAGGAGGCGGAGGAGGAGGAGGAGGAGGAGGAGGAGGAAGACACGGTTGCCTCCGCTACAGAGGGTAGCCATGGAACTTTAGTTCCATCTCTTCAGCGTGGGTGGGCAGAAGAGGAGGAAGAGGATGAGGATATTGAGAGTCATCCTCCTGGTGAGGACAGCGAAATCTTGACTGTTGGTACTCTGGCACACATGGCTGACTTTATGTTAGGCTGCCTTTCCCGTGACCCACGCGTTGTACGCATTTTAGACAACACGGATTACTGGGTGTTCACCCTTCTGGACCCCCGCTACAAAGAGAATTTCTCATCTCTCATTCCTCCGGTGGAGAGGACAAGCAAAATGTTGCAATACCAGAAGGTTCTTGTCGAAAAATTGCTCCAAAATTTTCCATCTGACAACGCTGGCGGCAGAGTACGTGCTACCTTGGCCAACCGAGAAGGGGAGAAAAGGGGAGCACACAGCAGTTCCGAGAAAGGCAGGGCAACACTCTCCAAGGCGTGGGACACCTTCATGACACCCCGCCAGCACCCTCACCCTGATGCGCAGCCTAGTGTCACAAGGAGGGAAAAGTTTTGGAAGATGGTGAAGGAGTACGTAGCAGACCGTGTCAGCGTCCTCAATGATCCCTCTGTGCCTTACAACTACTGGGTGTCCAAGCTGGACACGTGGTATGAACTGGCACTCTACGCCTTGGAGGTGCTGGCCTGCCCTGCCGCCAGCGTTCTGTCTGAGCGGGTATTTAGTGCTGCTGGTGGCATCATAACAGATAAGCGTATCCGCCTTTCCACCGACAATGCTGATAGGTTGACACTTATAAAAATGAACAAGGCCTGGATTTCCCCTGACTTCTCCACTCCACTGGAGGAAAGCCCCGGGGGAACATAAACTCACTTTATATATGTTATTTACAATGATGGGAATACTCTGTATTCCCATTCACCCCTTCCACCCAAAAAACGGGTATATGGTTGACTCTTAATCTTCTCATCCTCCTCCTCCTCTTCCATATGCCCTGTGCTATAATTTTTATATAGGGCCAGCTCACCAGCGGGCCCTGTGATATAATTTTTATATAGGGCCAGCTCACCAGCGGGCCCTGTTTGCCAATTTTTATATAGGTCAGCTCACCAGCGGGCCTTCTCATATAATGTTTTATTGGGTCAGCTCTCTAGCGGGCCCTCTCATATAATGTTTTATAGCGTCAGCTCACTAGCGGGCCTTCGCATATAATGTTTAGGTTGGTCAGCTCTGCAGCAGACCCTCACCCATAATGTTTTAGATGGTCAGCTCAGCGCACGTTTCCCTCTTAATCATGGCCTCAGTTCAATAAAATCAAGGAAATTTTTGGGAGAATTTGCCTCTGTGCACGTTTCCCTCTTAATCATGGCCTCAGTTCTGAAAATCAAGGAAATTTTTGGGAGAATTTGCCTCTGCGCACGTTTCCCTCTTAATCATGGCCTCAGTTCCGAAAATCAAGGAAATTTTTGGGATAATTTGCAGATGATATACAAGTAAATATACAGCAAATATTGTTTGGTAACAATTTTTCGCCTAAAGTCGTTTTTATTTTCCTTTTTGTGTGTTTTATGGTCAGTCTGTAAAAATGGCGTACTACGGGCGAAAGATCGTTCCCAGCAGCGATGTTGGAGTCCAAGATGCACCCAGACATCCTCCCTATGCTGTCCCTGAACCATTTCTGTGGTGTTTCCATAATTTTCTGCCCTTTTCCTATGGACCAGGCACCCTCCCCTCATCAGAGCAGGGGGTGCCTGGTGTAATGCTCGAGTCCTCCCATTGACTTCAATGGGGCTCGGGTGTTCGGCCGAGCACTCGAGCCTCAGGGGGTGCTCGGTCAGAGCACCCGAACACCCGAGCATTGGGGTGCTCGCTCATCACTAAAAAAGACACATATGCATGTTTTTCTCACTATCTGACATGAAATCAGAATAAACCTTACCCATTTTAGGTCAATTAGGATTACCAAAATTATCTATATTTGCCAAATGCCAGAATAATGAGAGAGAGAGAATTTTTTAAGGCATTTTTATTACTTTTTGCAAAGTCAAAATTTACATACATTTCATTAGTATTTGGTAGCTTTGCTCTTAAACTGTATGACTTGGGTCAAACGTTTTGGATATCCTTCCACAAGCTTCTCACAACATTTGGTAGGAATTTTGGCCCATTCCTCCTGACAGAACTGGTGTAACTGAGCCATGTTTGTAGGTCGCCTTGCTCGCACCTGCCTTTTCAGCTTTGCACATAAATTTTCAATAGGATTGAGATCAGGGCTTTGTGATGGCCACTCTAAAACATTGATTTTGTTATCCTTAAGCCACTTTGTAACCAGTTTGGCAGTATGTTTCGGGTCATTGTCCATTTGGAAGACCCATTTCCGCCCAGGCTTTAACTTCCTGGCTAATGTCTTGAGATGTTGCTTCAGTATTGCAACATAATCTTCTTTTCTCATGATGCTATCTATTTTGTGAAGTGCACCAGTCCCTCCTGCAGCAAAACAACCCCACAACATGATGCTGCCACCCCCGTACTTCACAGTTGGGATGGTGTTCTTAGGCTTTCAAGCTTCTCCCTTTTTCCTCCAAATGTAACGATGGTCATTATGGCCAAACAGTTCAATTTTAGTTTCGTCAGACCACAGGACATGTCTCCAAAAATGTGGGTGTTTGTTCCTGTGTGCATCTGCAAACATTAATATGGCTTTTATATGTTTCTTTTGGAGTAATGGCTTCTTCCTGGCAGAGTGGCCTTTCAGCCCATGTTGATACAGTACTCGTTTCACTGTGGATAATGACACAATCTTACCAGCTTCCGCCAGCATCTTCACAAGGTCTTTTGCTTTTATTCTTGGGTTGATATGCACGTGTCGGACCAAAGCACGTTCATCTCTGAGACACAGAACCCATCTCCTTCCTGAGCGATATGATGGCTGGACATTCCCATCTTGTTTGAACATGCGTATAATTGTTTGTACAGATGAACGAGGCACCTGCAGGTATCTGGAAATTGCACCCAAGGATGATCCAGACTTGTGCAAGTCCACAATTATCTTCCTGATATCTTGGCTGATTTCTTTAGACTTTCCCATGATGCTACACACAGAAGCCGTGTGTTTCTGTGTGCATTAAAATACATCCATAGGTGTGTCTCTAATTAACTCAGATGTTGCCAATAAACCTATCAGAAGCTTCCAAAGACATGACATCATCATATGGGCTGTCCCAAATTGTTTAAAAGCATAATAATCCTAGTGTATGTAAACTTTTGACTTTGCAGAAAGTAATAAAAATGCCATAAAAAATTCTCTCTCTCTCATTATTCTGGCATTTGACAAATATAAATAATTTTGGTAATCCTAATTGACCTAAAACGGGTAAGGTTTATTCTGATTTCATGTCAGATAGTGAGAAAAACATGCATATGTGTCTTTTTGTATAGTGTATGTAAACTTCTGGTTTCAACTGTATATATTTTTTACATATTAAGTATTGCTATCCCTTTAATTTCAGCCTTTACATGAACTAAATTTACAATTTTAATAGTTAGGGTCTATTGCAATTTTTCTATTCACATTTACTTCTCATGTGTATTCGTGTATGTTGATTAGTCCTGTAATGTCACTGAAAATCATTAGCAGGGGAGGACTAGCAACATTTGGCCTGAGGGGCAAGTACAATCAGTCGGCCCATTTCCACTATAGCTTCATCCCAATATGCCAGATCACCCCCTTTTGTTAATGTTTTAGCTGGCATTAATGTTATAAAGTAAGGCAAGTGAAATTACAGAGCTTAAAATTGAACTATTGGTACGTTAGTGATATCACAGTGATTACGACTGAAATGGAGCTATACTACTAGTTTAGCTCCTTAAACTCTGTTTACTCCATATACAGCAGCAAGAGAGAAATCGAATGTCAGTGACCCACTGGCCCAGACTTATGACTGGCCTGGGGGACAATTGCCCCCTGCTTTCCAGGCCAGCCCTCCCCTGACCATTAGTGCATTTTGTGTCTTTATTAGTTGCAGTGTGGTGAAGCGACCCTGACTGTCATTGCTGGGTTTCTCTGCTCTTCAGCAACAAATAGCTAGCATTGTCCTGTAGTGCTTTAGCTCTTTTGGGAGAATCAAGGTGGGATGCACAGCTAAAACCTTCACGCTTCAGAATAACCCACCAGACAGGGTTTCAGAAAGGGACAGCAGAGGCATTTTATAGGTTTTTGCTACAGTAATCTCAAAACATTTTTTTAAACTGTTTTTATTTTTATTTTTTACAAGTCATAACATAACAAAGTTAAGAACAGAAGACATTAAAGCGGAACGTTCACCTAAGCACAAGTTTGCTTTAATCCATTTATTATACTGATTGTAACTGTACTGGGTTTTGTTTTTTTAAAAAAATGCGATAGAAATTAAGTTTGAGGGTTAACTTTTTCCCTCTTCTCCTCATTCTGATCGGCACCATCTTGCGGATGAGAATACAGGAGATCCCCCTCCCCGCTGGTCTGTCAGTAAGCTGGAGTACTCTCATTGGATAGATATAGATTTCTGCCAATGAGAGTTCTCCAGCTTACTGACAGACCAGCAGGGTGGAGGAGGATCTCTCCTGTATTCTCATCGGCACAAATTGTTCCGATCAGAATGAGAAGACATCAAGAGGGAAAAGGTAAACCCTCAAACTACATTTCTATCGCGTTTGTTTTTTTTAAAGCAAAACCCAGCACAGTTATAATTGGTATAATAAATGGATTAAAGCAAACTTGTGCTTAGGTGAAAGTTCCGGTCGAGTAATGTTAAGCCTTTGAGTGCCAGAGGGGTGTGAAATGCATTGCTTTTAAATGTGTTGCGTACCCCTCTGGCACTCAAAGGGTTAAGAGGCCGCTACCTCACTGCTCCATGCGATTCAGTCTTGCGTCACCTCACTCATGCGATGCAATCCTGCGCAGTAGAGACTGCCCGAATGCGGGCAGTCTCTACTGCGCATGACTGCATTATGACAAACAACCTAGCAAATTATTATATAGGAGAGGAAAATAATAAAGTGAAAATATATAAAAATAAAAATACATAAATCATAATATATATATATATATATATATATATATATATATACACATATATATATATATATAAGCACAGGACATAGTGACCAATGGGAAGAGGCACACAGAGAACAAGGTAGCCATGCCCAAATAAGGTCTGCAATTTTACATGGACCTGCAGGGGTTACATTTTTGTATTATCATCTTTTTGCCTTCCATTGCATGGGTCTCAAGAACTCCACACTGCCTGGTCCATGCAATTCCCTAGACCCTTTACCACTTTTGTGCATTCACCATTGTTATCTGTGTGATGAGATTAGCCTAGTGCCATGAGGGCAAATATTCCTTTCAGCTAGGATATTGTTCAGTTCCATGTACCTAGGGGTGACCAGAGACTGTGAGGGCAGTATAGGCAATTGGTTGCGTTGCATCTCCATTACAGAATGCAAGGCATAAGGAAGGGGGGCATTCCCAGGTGATGATTCCTGGGTGCATTTCTATCAAACTATCAATCTAGATTATCTGTCTGTCCGTATGTCTGTCTGTCCTTTGTTCTTTTAATCTGTGTTATACTGTGCACGTCATGTGACCCCATGCCTTACTAATAATTACCTTGCTCATTAGAGGAAGAGAGAGGAAGAGAGAGGAAGATAAAGAGAGGGAAAGGGAGGAAGAGCTGTGAATGAGAAATGAGAAAAGAGGTTTCCATGTCTAGCAAACCAGGCCGATATATGGTCTCTCTTTTAAGTGAACAATCTTGTATACTTCATTTAATATAATAGGCACCTGTTATCAAGAATAGAGAACAAGGAGAGTAATACATCTTTTCAGAAATGTTTTGACTGATTATGATAACTTTGGCACAAGAAAGAAATCAATAATAATGTCTGCCGAATGGATCAATGTCCTAATTCACCCTTTAATGACTTGAGTCATCTGTTAATAGAATCAGCAAAAAAAAAAAAAAAAAGATAATTTGGTCAGATTTCATGTTTTTTTCTTTTGCTGATTATTTCAGACTAGTTTTTTTGTATGATATAAAGTACATATGCAGACATATTACTTAATGGAAAACATATGGAATTGTTTCCATTACATTGGGTCCAATTATGGTAAAATAAACCATATGTTCACTGAAAAATGTATGTTTTCTGTTTACCGCTTTACCATTTTTAATGAAATATTGTACAGTGTTCTGCATTATAGAGATATCTGTACTCTTAATATATGGGCCATACATAAAACTAGTGCCAGATTTAACACATGTACCCCTTTCTACACAATGCATATTTCTACATATAAATTTAAGAAGCAGCAGACATTTTATGAAAAAAATGCATGTAATAGGAATTTTCCTATGCAAGGAAAACGATTTCTCATTTAAAAGTAATTGTAGCTCAATCTTTTTTTACATTAAGCTCTAGTTCCCTATTGTGGTCACCAGGTGGTGCTGTTCCTACAACTTACTGAGGAGAACTGTAGTCTGGGACTAAACCTCCGTTACAGAGTACATTACAAATAAAAATTGCCTTTTGGAGAGTAGTTGATGCTGCTGCTAGCAATTTGAGCTGTAATGATGTCTGAGTAAATTTAAAGGTGTAATTTCAATGGGTGGGGGGAGCAGATTGGTTATTTAGGCAATTAACAAAATTTAGAGGTTGATAAACTAAGAAAAAGAGTAATTATTGCGTAAATCAACTGCACCATAGGGGGCAAATAAAAATTATTCTAATTCTCATTGATTTAAATGTATATCAGCAATGTGCTGCAGACCTTCATAGCTTTCAATGAGTTAAAAGCCCCATTTAAATCAATGGGTATTTTGATTTGTGCACTATTTGCAGAATTTTCCAACAATTACAGGCACTATGTTGAAAGTCTTTGCAAATGTACTTTTTTACTGTGATGCTGTAAATTTACAATGGTGCAGATGGTTTGCTCTCAAATTGCTTCTCTTTTTTATCTTTCTGAGTATGGCCTAATATATTGGAGTTTATCCAAAAAAAAAAGATACATTCAGCAGCTTGAACTTAGCACATAACTATATAATGGGAACTCAGGGTTTATATAACCATACTTTAGGTGGAGGCGCTTCAGCAACCAATTCAGATCAAGCAATGATGTGGTTAAAGGGATAGTAATACTTCAAAATTACTATCTCTTATATTGAAGCCCTTTAAAAACTGAATTAAATGCCACCAGCTGCATCTCTCAAACCTTTATGGTTTGTGAGATAGCAGCTTTTAAACTTCGCTCTCCCCTGCCTCTCCCCTGCCTCTCCCCTGATGTCATCGTTCTTGCTGCAGCAGGGAAAGCCGGTCCCGGGACCGGCAGAGGCTCTTTAGCAGTGCCGAGATCTCGTTATGGAAGACAAGATCCTTCACTAAGATGGTCTTCTATGTGTTCTTGGATACCAAGCACACGTAGAAGACCATTTTAGTGAAGGATCATTTCTTCTATAACGAGATCTGGCCCTGCTGAAGAGCCTCCTCTTGATTCAATGAATGGATTCCCATGTTGCAGCAAGAACGCTGACGTCAGGGGAGAGGCAGGGGGGAGCGAAGTTTAAAAGCGGCTGTCTCTCAAACCATAAAGGTTTGAGACATGCCGATGGTGGCATTTAATTCAGTTTTTTAAGGGCTTCAATATAAGGGATAGTAATTTTGAAGTATTACTATCCCTTTAAGTATCTTAATATAAATGGAGTGCAATGGTCCTGCATCCTTGACTCCTACAGGGATCAGTCAATAATCCACACACAAAATCTTGTATAATGCAGTCGGCGCTGACTCTCGTACCCCTCCAAAAAGACCCTTAAATACAAAGAAATGTATATGCAAATATATTGTTCTAAAACATAGCATAAAAAAAAACAAAAATTATACCAAACTTATAAATAAGTAGAATAAAATAGTTTACTGAATATATAGAAACAAATATACGGGTAAGTGTAACTTAATACAATCATATTGAAACATACATTAAAGCTTAAAAGGTAATACTTGTTAAAAAAGAAACACACTTACATGGGTCAATAGTTTCTCCAAGTGCACAATGTAACCCCCGGCAGGGAGAGTTGTACACACTGCAACGCATTTCACACTCTGATCGTGCTTTATCAAGCAGAAAAAAATATACAGTGTGCGCACTAAAGGTTACAGCATTTTAAACCATAAGGATTTCTATTCAACTGGCTAATTAGCAAGACAAAGTAAAGGTGTCCCGATTGACTCAAAACTCAATATGGAGGAAAACTATCAAGCCATTTTCTTGGAGTCTCCTTGCAAAATAACTGTCTTAAAGGTATGCAGGTTGGGTTGTATGTATACCTTTAAGACATTATTGACCCTTACAAGTGTGTTTCTTTTTAACAAGTATTAAATTTTAAACATTATTGTGTATTTCAATATGTTTTTGTATCTCAATACAATTTTATTAAACTGATTGTAAAGGTTGCTACAAAACTTCTGCAGAAACATCTGCTTGTATTCATAGGGTATTTTGTGTGCATCTCCATTGCATGCATGATTGAGTGTTGTGAGATGTGTCGCTCTGGCCTCTAGAGAGTTCAGAAAATTGAATACAGCATTGTTTGGTATTAGCTTTATACAGAGTAACATAGTAACATAGTAATTTAGGTTGAAAAAAAGACTTGCGTCCATCTAGTTCAACCCTTTTCCTATTCCTGTTTGCCATTTTTGATCCAAAAGAAGGCAAAAAAACACCCTCAATATAGCAATTTCAAATTCTGCCTTGAATGTGGGGGGGGGGGATTCCCTCTTGATTCCAAATGGCAATCAGATTTCTCCCTGGATCAACAAGCCCTAAGTAAATATTAATCCCAATACTAACATACGTAGCCCTCTATGTTATGTTCTTTTAAATAAGTATCCAGGCCATTTTTAAAGGCGTCTAATGTATTCGATAGCACCACCTCCTCAGGCAGTGAATTCTATACCTTTATTGTCTTTACAGTAAAGAAACCCTTCCGCTGTTGTAGATTAAATCTCCTTTCCTCAAGTCTAAGCGGGTGGCCCCTTGTCCTATGTACTGTTATGTTAATGAACAGGTCTTTGGAGAGCCCTTTGTATGGGCCCTGAACATATTTATATAGTGTTATCATATCCCCTTTAAGACGCCGTTTCTCTAGTGTATACAAGTTTAACTTTTCTAGCCTTTCTTCATAACTAAAACTTTCAATTCCCCTTACTAGTTTTCTAGCCCTCCTCTGCACTTTCTCTAGTTCCATAATGTCCTTTTTCAGAAAGGGCGCCCAGAATTGAACAGCATATTCTAGGTGGGGTCTTACCATGGACCTGTAAAGAGGCATAATAATATCTTCCTCCCTTGAGTCAATACCCCTTTTAATACATGCCAATATCTTATTGGCCTTTGCAGCTGCCAGCTGGCACTGCATGCTACTGCTAAGTCTATTGTCTACCATTACTCCCAAATCCTTTTCATTTGTAGATTTCCCCAGAGAAACACCATTTAAACTATATGTTGCATTTTTATTATTATACCCAAAATGCATAACTTTACACTTGTCTATATTGAATCTCATTTGCAATTTGCCTGTCCAGTTACTCAATTTGTCCAAATCCTCTTGTAATGAAGACACATCCAGTTCAGACTTAATTACCTTACTTAATTTTGTGTCATCGGCAAACACTTATACATGGCTCCCTATGCCCTCTGGGAGGTAATTAATAAACAAATTAAAAAGAAGAGGACCCAGGACAGATCCCTGAGGTACTCCACTTATCACGTTTATCCAACTGGAGAACTTGCCATTTGCTACCACTCTTTGCATTCTACCTTTCAGCCAGTTTTCAATCCACACACAAACATTTTCCCCTAGGCGTATTTCATTCAATTTGTACAGTAACCTCTAGTGTGGAACCGTATCAAATGCCTTGGCAAAGTCTAAATAGATCACATCAACCGCCGCTCCCACATCTATATTATTACTCACTTTTTCATAAAATGCGATCAAGTTAGTTTGACAAGACCTGTCTTTCACAAAGCCATGTTGACTCCTGCTAATAATATTCCTGTTCCAGCAGCATTCTTGAATATATTCCCTTAGCAACCCTTCAAACAGCTTCCCTACCACAGATGTCAAGCTTACAGGTCTGTAATTTCCTGGCTGTGACTTTGATCCCTTTTTAAATATGGGCACCACATCTGCTTTACGCCAATCCATGGGCACCATACCTGAAATAAAAGAATCTCTGAAAATCAAATATAACGGTCTGGCCAGGGCCTGGCTTAGCTCTTTAAGTACCCGTGGGTGTATACCATCTGGCCCCGGAGCTTTGTCTACCTTACTATCCCTTTAAAGACTTCCCTGCTTGAAGGCATGTAGGTAAGTAAAAATGAATGAGCCAGTGATTAACTCACCTGTGCTCAATTACATATATCCTTACATCTTGGTCTATTGATAGCACATTAGGATTAAAATGGACATCCCTGTATTGCAGTTATTGTCAGCTCCAGCGCTCAGAACACAAAACATGTCTGGTTTTAAGGATATTCCTGATTAAACACAGGAATATCAATCAAAACGAATGAGTCACTGGTTATGATTTCTTCAAATGACAGTAGCTGGAAAGTAATGTTAAATCTACAGCAGACTGTAGTTTAAATGTAAAGGCACATGGAAAGTCTTGCCTTTTATCAAACTTGCAGGTTGTAAAACTAGAAATTACTGTATGCTAATTACAGGAAGACCAAGGAAGTTCTCTGAAACATATGATAAGCCTTTAATTCCTTGCAGAGGATATTGAAACAGCTTTCAAAACTGTCTATATCGATGCTCTCCATTTTAATTTAATACAATAGCAGACAAGATATGCAGCTTCTGTCATTTTTTGCAAATTAGACAGTACTGGCATGTATACCAGCCAGGTACTAACATGCCACACTGCTCTCCATCACAAATGTCACTCACTCTTTTCAGCCAGTACTAGCTTATTTGCTCAAAGAGGTAGTAATGTCTACATTAAACTTTATCCTCAAGTCTTCAGTAAGGTTTTTATAACATATTTCACTATGTTTAATTATTTACATGTTTGTATTTCATAAGATATTAAAGTCGATGTGTCACCTATGGACAACATCACTTAAATAGTTATGCTATATATCAAATAATATGAAAACGTTATTAATTTTATATTTACAGTTTTGATTTTGTCTAAATGTAACTTACAAAGCCTGTCCCCCAGCTACTTTCGCATGCACTGCAGTTCACTGCGGTTACCTGCCCTATAACAGCAGCCCGACCCTCTGCCTCTGCTCTCCTCCCTCCTTCAATGATGGAGACTTCTGTCTGGAAAGTTGGAGCGATCTCATTGGCTAGATATCGATCTCTGCCAATGAGACCGCTCCTGCTTACAGACAGAAGCCTCTATCATCGGAGGAGGGAGGAGAGCAGAGGCAGAGCATCGGGCTGCAGAGTCTATGCGGAAGTAGCTGGAGGACATACTTTTAAGTTAAATTTAGATAAAACCAAAACTGTAAATAAAACATTAATAACATTTTCGTTTCATTTGATATATAGCATAACTATTTAAGTGATGTTGTCCATAGGTGACACATCCACTTTAAAGATGAAAAGATCCCCCTCCCACACCTTCTGGGTGGGTCATGCTGCCTCTTTGTCTGGTCCAGAAGGATGCAATGAGGGACAATCTTCAGAAAGCAAAAGGAAAATCCTACTCTCCTTCGTCATGGAGGGCAGGGTTTTCCTTATACTTGCTTATAGAAGTTTGTCCCTCACTGCATCCGTCCAGTCCTACAACCGGATTGCAACTCTAATTGGAGGCAGCCATAAGGGGAGGGGAGGGGGATCCTTTCAGATTTAATATCATATGAAATATAAACATGTAAATAATTAAACATAGCAAAATATGCTATAAAAACCTTAGTAAAGACTTGGAGATAAAGTTTAATGATTACTATCCCTTTAAAATTGCAAATAAATAAAATGAAATACATCATACCTATTGTCTGAAATAAAAAAAATGTCTAATACAACATATTGGTGATTTTGAAAACTTTTGAAAAACTATTAAAAACAATAGATGCCAAACAAATCTGTTGAGCGTCTATGAAGAAGTAACTCACAACCTAGATAATGTTAAAGAAGTAGTTATCAAATAATAATTTGATACAGTGCCACATAGCAGGCTGCCCCATAAAAAAAAAGAAAATAGGGACTAGGTACTTTGTAATGGGATAGAAAATAGAGTGAAGGACAGGAAACTGCTCTTGTACATGGAGAGTGGAGTACCAGAGGTTCAGTACTTAATGCACTGATTTTTAACATGTTTATAAATTATCTGGAAATAGGTATAGAAAGAAAAATTTCAATGTTTTCGGTTCACAGCAAGTCATTGGAAAGATATCACATTGGCTACGCAGTGCAGTGTTGGGCACCAGCTCTGAAAAAGGATATCCTAGAACTGATGACAGTACAGAGAAGAGCAACACAGTTAATTAAGTGAATGGACTAACTGAAGTATGAAGAACATCTAGCCAAACAAGGTTTATTTACTCTAGAGACTAAGGGGTATATTTAAAGGCAGCCGTTAAGCTACAAAAAAACACCAACGGGTGTTTTAACGTGTAGAAAGCCATACAAAGGGCCATGTAAAGAACAGCTAACGGCAGTTCATCAAGTATTATGGCCGCTACACTAACGTGTGTTTTGGCCCATGTTAAAAAAAAAAATAAATAAACCGCTCCATTTTGCCATCTAAAGCACTGCGTTAGCTGAAAAAATCAGATAAGGGACTCACTTACCGCACAAAACTTAAGACCCAGTTTTGTTAGCCGTAAAGTCCCTTATTGGATCTTTTGCCAGCTAAAGCAGCTGTTAACTGGCAAAATAACCCAATGTCCACAGTGGATGTATTGATATGGGGCCCTACGCCCCACATCAATACATCCAAAGTGCCTTAAACCTGTCCAAAGTTAGTAGGAATAACCCTATGAGTGCCAGTGGGGTATAATTACCCAGCTGACATTCATAGGGTTAACCCAAGTAAAGCTACATTGCATTAACACTTATCATTAATCCTGATGTCCAGCAGAGTCCATAGCTTGCTGGTCCTTCTCATCTGTCTTCTTTCTTCTATCTTTCGCCTTCTCACTGTAAAATAAAATAAAAGTATAAAAATCAAGCATGAACAAATACATTCCAGAACCCTTTTAGTGGCAGAGGAGTACACAAAGCATTGCAAAGCAATGTGTTGCGTACCTCACTGTCACTCAAAGGGTTAAATATAAGTGCTCCATAAATATACCCATATATGTCTCCATGTAATAGCCCGAAGGATAAATGCCAATGAATTAAAAAGCTCCACATATACATAAATCAATGTAATTCATTAATGCCCAAAAGTTAACTTAGCTTTAACTGTCTCTGCCGATTGGAAGGGCCGTGAGGGCAGCGGCGGCGGCGACACAAATGTTCCACATCGCTCCTTTTCAGCTGTGTATGGGCCAATGCCCGTAACACACTGGGGGCATTTGAAGTCAGCATGCCTTTATATGTGGGCAGGCTCACTTCATTGCCCTCACTGCCATTTGCTGGGATGTTCTTCACATCCTAGCCAATCAGATTCGAGCAGCTGTTCTTGAAAATGATTGGCTGGGATGTGAAGAACATCCCAGCCAATGGCAGTGAGGGCAATGAAGTGAGTCTGCCCATATATAAAGGCAGACTCACTTCAAATGCCCTCAGTGTGTTATGGGCATTGACCTGTACACAGCTAAAGAGGAGCTTCATGGGACATTTGTGTCTCCGCCTCCGCTGCCCTCGTGGCCTATCCAAGCTGTGGAGACAGTTAAAGCGAAGTTAACTTTTGGGCATTAATGAATAGCATTGATCTATGTATAAGTGGAGCTTTTTAATTCATTGGCATTTATCCTTCGGGCCATTACATGGAGGCATATATGGGTATATTTATGGAGCACTAATATTTAATCCTTTGAGTGACAGTGAGGTACGCAACGCATTGCTTTGCAATGCGTTGTGTACCCCTCTGCCACTCAAAGGGTTCTGGAATGCATTCGTTCATGCTTGATTTTAATACATTTATTTTATTTTACAGAGAGAAGACAGAAGACTGAAGAGATAGGAGATAGGAGAAAGAAGAGAAGATGTCCGCTCTCCTGCGCTGTCAGTCCCAGCCGGAGCCAAATGGCTCCTAGCAACGCCTCCTAGACCCGGCTGGGACTGACAGCGCAGGAGCGCGGACATCACAACAGCAAGATGTACACGCTCCGTCCTGTTTGTCAGCCGGGGAAGAGAGCAGAAATCTATTAAATAAGGTAATTATTCTGGCGACTACCGCTACTGAGCAGCTAGTCGCCAGATGGGGACTTAGTGAAGCTAAAGATTGTGTCGGGTGGTAGTTCTGTTTTAAGTTGTATATTTCTTTGCCCATGGATGTGGTAATGGCAGATAAAACCGATACATTTAAGATAATATTAGATTCATTTCAAGCAGAAATGAACATACAGGGTCATATTATGTATTATCTTGGAGTCAAGAAGGAATATGTAATTATCATTTTTTAGGTAATACTGTGTAAAAGATTAAACTTGAGAGACCTGTATCTTTTTCAACCCAATTTACTATATAATTATGCAACAAAGTGACAGTTTCACACCTAGGATTTTAAACATTTAGATATCTTTAGCAACAAAGGGGTTAAACTAATAAATTGTCTCAATACCTGCTATTTGCTCTGGGACATGCAATAGAAATGTGATAATGTACATATGATATGGATCTATAATTTTGGAATTATGCAATTGTAATGATAAAATTTGTATTAAATATGAACATTTTCAAATAAGCTAAATATAATTATGTGGTAAAACTGTACATTGCTAAGCGATTTCTATATCCAACAGATTAACCCTTGCAATGCGTTGTGTACCCCTCTGACACTGAAAGGGTTAAATAAACTTCAGTATTATGAAACAAACATCAATAAAATGTTACAGCTGCCTTATTCCTAATCTGTATTTGTGGAGAAATAGCTTTGTATAAAATATAAAGACAATCATTAGGACATGGCTGTCTTATGATTATGTAGTTTATGTATGAAAATATGCCCTGCATTTTATAATATGTTAACTCATTGTGGACCAGAGGCTTGGGCAAAGCATTGATTCTTGATACGTTGCCCAACCCTCTGATCCTCAAAGGGTTAGTCACACAAATATAATAGTTGGTATAATGTAATACCCTTATCTACTTAAATGGTGAGGGTGCAGTTTATAACATTGGTGCATTGGCCCCAAGACCAAAGAAGGTCTAGTTATTCTGCTAGAATTTTTTTTTGTTGGGGGACTCATCCTATATAATAATTCACTAGGATGTTTGTCAGAAGCTGTCATATGCAGTAGAGACTGCCCAAATGCACAGAATGCTGGGAGTTCTGTGCTGGGAGCATTCTGTGCTTTCAGGCAGTGTCTACAATGCATGACTGTGTCGGCGGCAGGACGCAGAGCAGGGCCAGCCTCTTAACATCACTCGAACCTTGGCCTGTGTACCCAGGCTTTTACACTAGTATAAAATATTTGCACCAGGGCCTTTCAATATCTAGTTATGTCACTAACCTCTCATATCATTTTTTAACTGGATGTTTTTCTTTTTTTACTAATATAATAAGTCAGGGCTTATAATTTTAAGTCCATTGCTACTAGCCAGACCTGAAAAGTTACTCGCCACTGCAAGCCAAAACATACCCACCAGGGCTGAATTTCTACTTGCCATTGGCTAGTGGAGAGTGGAAATTTTGAGCCCTGTAGTAAGTTACAGGAAACAGAAGAAAAAAGTAGATATCAGTGCTCAGATACTAACCCTTTAACAGCCAGTGGGTTGTGTAATACTTTTGAAAGCACAACACTGCGTACTTTCTGGTGCTCCAAAAGTAAAAGAAGTACAGCACTGGTATAAAACAGTGTTTTGTCAAGAGGAATAACCATTTGTATACCAGAGCAATGCACGTAACCTCTGGCACTCAAATGGTTAACCCTTGGATTATTCCCAATGAGTTGGATATATTTCTAGTGTTTAAGCAAGAGGTTCCATTCTGGCCAATTCATACCCAAAGTTCCAGTCATTCATCTATTCAATAGCATGGTAACAAGCCTTGAAAACATTCTATTATCGTTCATAAATATTTCTACTTAAGAGAAGACAAACTGATATTATTTGAGTATTGCAGAATAAAATGCAGATGTGATCTTTTACTGGGTTCTGGAAAAACCATTTAGAAGTTTCATATAATAAAAAAAAAAAGATAATTGGCAGCAAACCTGACATTTTTTCCAAAACATTGGACCAATTTTACTTACAAGAACAAATTTTGAATAAGTGAAGGATGGTTCATTGCTCAAGAAGACTTCTAGATCTCATGGAAGGGTGTTGCCTAATATGATGAATGCATGTAACCTTTTGTTTAAGGGCCATATGTTCTAAAGAAAAGTGGAGGCCTTCTGGGGAAAACCATTAGCAATATAGGGGGAACTAAAAATTCACAAATTCCCATTGATTTAAATGGGGATTTTAACCCCTTGAATGCTGGACTACCAGACCAGGTATACGTGGGATATGGAATTGCTCAGTTTTTGACAGGTTCAGTGTCAATATGAGCCATCCAGTCTGAGATAGCAGAGAGCCAATTTGTGACTTTAGATAAGTAAAGCTGGGTGTCATCTACAGATAGGTGAGATTTGAGTCAGAATGAGTTAATAAGTTCACTCAGTGTTTTTGTGCATAGAGAGAACAAAAGTGGTCGTAAAACCGGACCTTGGGAACAGCAACTGGGAGGTGGATGGGAAAGGACAAAGAAATGGCATGCAAGGAAAATGGTGTAAAGTGACAGTATTCCCTCTAAGCCTTTTTAGTATATGGCACTAAACAAGGCATAGAGGAAAAACACCCTGAAATGCTTATAGACTGCCAACTGACACCCTGTAGAAGCAGGAGAAGTTTTGGTGCAATAAGCTTAATTAATTGGCCCTAGATTGCAGTTCCTGTTTTTTCATGAAATCATATTGTTAGATTTCTTCTGACTGAAGTGTTTTCCTAAGCAGCAGAGGGAATATGCACAAAAAGAGTGGAACAATTCCGGGACAAACCAATTACAGGAAAAAAATCCTTTACAATTCATTTAAATGTGGATGTTTACACCTTGAATGGTAGACAAGTTTTCAATGCATTGAAAAGCAATGTGTTGGCGACATGTCTAGTATTCATAGGGTTAAAGGCCCCAATTAAAGCGATAGTAATGTTTCACAAAAAAAGCAGCTCCAATTAATCTTTATAGTATTTGTGCCAGAGAAAGTGTTATTTCAATACGGTCAGAATTGTAGTTCAAGAGTAACTGAATGATAAAGTATCCCCCTCCAGCCCCTTTTACCTAGTGTAACCCGCCTCCCCTCAGATGTGAAATCTGGTTCCTTGACCGGACAGGTCACAGCAAGGGACCCTCTTCTGTGAGCATAAGGAAAACCCTGGCCCCCTTTAACAGGTTTTTCAAGTTTTTCTTTATGTTCACTGAAGATTGGCCCTCTCTGCAATCGATCCGGTCAGTTTTGCATCTCTGAGGTGAGCAGTGTTACATCAGTAAAAGGGGCGGGAGGGGGATTCTTATCATTCAATTACTCTTGAATTACAGCTCTGACAGTATTGAAATAACACTCTCCATGGCTCAAATACTATGAAGATTAATTGGAGCTGCTTTTATTGTGAAATACTACTATCCTTTTAAAACAATTTGCCTTTTTATTTGTCTCCTATGGTGCAGTTGGTTTGACAAAGAATTGCACCTGTTTGGTTTTGTGCATATGACATAGGTAGTTGATAGAACAGGCTGTTTGTTATGTTAAGACTTGACATGGGCAGGAGATTACACAGAGCACTTTCGAGTTTCACAACTTTGTACTTTTATTTTTAAGATTAAAGGGATTATGGGTGGAGACATACAGATGAGCATACTGTGCATGTTTTTCTTTACCTTAAATTAGATAGTATAAAGCAAAGGTCTCTCAAACCTTTACTCAGGCCCCCCAACAGTGCAGTTTTCAAGGACGTTCTCACAGGAACACAGGCAAGTCAATCAGTCGTTCAATTGTACTGAATGATCTGCCTGAGTCAATGATAGTCACTTGTGTTTAATTAAAGTGATAGTAATACTTAATATGTAAAAAAATATGTTGTAGGGTACTCCCACTGCTGAAAGGTGTTTTTAGGAGGGAGAGAATGCAGCAGCTGAAATCTTCAAGATACTAGCTACAGGCTAAGAGGGGAAGAAGCAAAAGGGGTGCATTTTTGTTTTTAAATGTGCTACAGACAGTTAATTAAAAAAAAGTAATATATATGGTACTATAGGTTCATAAAAATAGTTGACTGATAGGTGACAGAAACGGAACCTGTTGTAAGCTGTGATGTAAGCAGACAGATGCTAGAAGATACTACTTAGTAAAGGGCAAGACCTCGCACACAATCTGTTGTGTACATCACTGTGAAAATACACACTAGTTGAATAAAGTCCAGCAAACATACTAGGAGCCAGGGGTAGGGGGAAAGAAATTGAAGTAGAGCAGGGGTGAGTTAGAAAAAGTGGTAGTCCAAAAGCTGACTGCAGCCATGATTGCTGCAGCATGAGCAATAAATGAAGATAATGATCCTTCTCCTCCTGTGAGTCTGTTTTTCAAAGTCCACCACCAGTAATATTAATAAACCACATAAGAATACTGAGGATGACAGTGATCCACATTCTAGTGTTGATGGCATAATGGAGGAGGTTGTAGCAGTTCAAACAACTGACAGTTAGACAAACAAGTACAGCACTTCTTCTAAAAGTAGAGGTGTATATTCTGAAATAACCTTTAAGGGTAAAAGTAAAAAAAAATTGTTTGAGATTTCAAAAAGTCTCGAGGAATATAAAAGTAGTGGGGAAGAAGAGGTGGGTGATGATAAGGATGAACTCATTACTGATTATGATGTAGATCTAGAATAAATCCCTCCGGCATCCTCCTCTCCTTCAGATACAGATAAAGATGAGAGTGAGAGAGATGATGACATGGCCAAAATTAACTTAAAGGAAAAGGTTCAATCTTTCACCACTGAAAATAAGCATTGTGTCTGCTTATAAATCCCTGATGAAATATTTTAAAAGTACGAAACGCGTAGGAGGCTAGCGTTCTATTTTTATTTTTAGTTTATATCTCACTTTTACACAATTATATTTGGAGATGGGAGGTGGCTGTTTTCCTTATTTGAGTTACACCGTCACATACTCTGCCTGCAGCTGAAGGTAACAGATGGAAGAGTTCAGACGTTACACACCACAGACCACCTGGAGAAAGTTTGGAAGTCCAAGAGGAAACAAAGATCTCTCCACCTGGGTGTATATACTCTGCCTACAATTAGCATCGGAGTCAGGAGAGTAAAAGGCTGGATGCCAGTTGGGGAAGGACACCCCTCAAGTGCTGGTCTGTAGTGGACAATTGACCTATTGGACAGAGCCACCAGAGAAATATTGTTTTATCTGCTTGCAACATACACTGAAGTTGGGAGAACAAAAGATTTGGCATCAGTGCCCGCTGATGAACATTACACCGTGAGCTATTCCATTTAACCCTATATTTCATTTTTTATTGTGATCACAAAAAACAACCAAGAACAAGAACAACCAATGGCAATCCAAGGAGAGTGCTGGCCCTCTATGTAGTATAAAATATGTATATATTTATTATAACATTAGACACAATGCAAGATATATAAATGCAAAATCCCCCTTGTATCACAAATATATAGCGCTATATAAGAATAATATATTCTGTGAATTCACAAAAGTCTAAAAACCTAGAAAAGTTCTGGATCAGTTGGATATCACCTGAGATGGAACTGTGGTGTTGGACTGCTGTAACCATGTAGCAGCAGGTGGGATAAGACAAAAACAGCGATACTGGTGGTGTCTCTCCCGTCTTTGATCAATTCAAGGAAACTGTGTTTCAGAGTAGATCTTAGTAATAATCTTGCCACTCCAGCAGCGGGCATTTCAATGAGCAAATATAGATGGACACAATGTGTTCGTTGTTGAGCGTCTCTCCCATCTATAATCAAATATGAAACACAGTGTTTCTGTCAGCGTACCTTAATACCAGCGCCGCCGCTTTAGGTGATGCTGGGAACTTGGGGCCTGGAATGATACTTCAGCGTCATTTCGTATGTTGCTCCGGGCATCCAGTCTGGGCACGCTGGGTACCTCTAGCGACTGTCCGTGTCCTTTCCCTAGATGGCGAGACTGCTCAATCTGACGCAGGCTTGAGGGCTGTAGTGGACGCATCTCTTCTCAGATGTCTCACTTTCGGGTGCGAGTCGGCGTATTTGACGCAGGCCTCAGTCTAATGCTGTGGGTCATGTAAGTCTCCACCTACCTACTTCCTGCTGTGTTTAAAAGGGACCTGGATCCTGTCTCAGTTACCCTTACATTGTTGTCCAGTGCAGTCTAGTTGTTGTTCCTGTTCTCCTGTGTATGACCCCGGCCTGTCTGACCATACACCATACACATTGACTTATTAGCAAAATCAGACCTATACATGTGGACCAACTTCCTTAAAAATTGGAATGACCATACCATGTTTCTTCCCTTCCCTTCACCCCCTCCCCACATGTATTTTCCAGATTTCTCCCCATCCCATGACTTCACAGTCATCTGATGAAACACAATACATTCCCCTATCCTCAGGAACTTCCCATCTGTTCAAAATCTACCTTATTGTTGCTGCTGCCAGTCTATGGGGTCCCTCATGGTGACACTTCCCCATTGCTTTCAATATCAACAATCAAACCACCATGCAGATCTTTTCCAAAGGTAACATAGTAACATAGTAACATAGTAAATTAGGTTGAAAAAAGACACAAGTCCATCAAGTTCAACCTTCGCCTCATACCTCAGTAACTGAATTTTATAGCTTTCCTGCTACCAATTAAATTAGTCTTTATCAGACCTTCCTGATCAGCCTACTGATAAACAGTATAACTCTGTATGTTCCCTTGTGAAAGAAATGTATCTAATCTTCTCTTAAATGTATCCATTGTATCTTCCATAACTACCTCCCTGGGCAATGAATTCCACAATTTGACAGACCTTACCGTAAAAAAACCCTTCCTCTGCTGAAGTTTAAACCTCCTTTCCTCTAATCTCAAGGGGTGTCCCCTGGTCACCTGATCAGGCCTTGGAATAAATAGCTCACCACAGAGATCCTTGTATTGACCTCTCATATACTTGTACAATGTGATAAGGTCTCCTCTTAGTCGTCTTTTCTCTAGAGTAAATAAACCACGTTTGTTTAGTCGTTCCTCATATGTCAAGTCCTCCATTCCCTTAATTAATTTTGTTGCTCTCCGCTGTACTCTCTCTAGTTCTAGTATATCCTTTTTCAGAACCGGTGCCCAAAATTGCACTGCATACTCAAGGTGAGGTCTTACCAATGATTTGTATAATGGCAAAATAATGTTATCCACTCTTGCCTCAATACCTCTTTTTATGCAAGACAGGACTTTGTTTGCCTTTGCTACTGCTGTTTGACACTGGTCCCTGTTTCCAAGTTTGTAGTTGACAAGGATACCCAGGTCTTTTTCTAGCAACGAGTCACCTAAAATTATTCCAAAATGAGGTAGATCTGCCTCACACTAATCTAGGATGTTTATGAGAAAACTGACCAGGGTATCTTGCTACTATAAATCCTTTATTTATTTACATTCATCCCTGTTCACCAAAACACAGCCATTGAAGCACTGTTTTGCTTTAATTTTCATGAGTTCTTCAATATCCTCCCCTTTGCCAACCCTCTTCTCTCAAGCCCGCCCTCCTTTGACATCCTGATCCTACTCTATCTCATCACCTCCATAACACTTATGAGATCATGCAGAAAGCTCTGGCCCCCAACACCAGGAGAAACTAGGACCAAGCATGAAAAATTTTTACTAACTTTATCAATCAACACAATCCCATTCTCCCCCACTCTATAACCACTATATTAGCCTTCTGCTTGTATTGTCATGATTCCCTTTAACTCTCTCTGGTCACCAGCAAATTATATCTCATAGGCATTCAGCACTATCTCTTACTTTCACCTTGTCCTTCACCATCCATTCTCTGTTCCCCTCAAATTAAACTGTCTATCAAAGGCCTCCATAAATCCTCTCATATTGCAGCCCATACCTGTCTTCCTATAGACAGTAAGCTACTCAAAAAACTATCCAACCTGCTCCAAGACAACCCCTTTGACCATCATACTTACCAATATCATCCTTCTAGCCGCAGTTACATAGCCTTTTTTGGATTCTTGAGACCTGTGAATTTTCAGTATCTAACAAACATAGTCCATTCCTCAGGAAGTGAGATCTTACCAGACATCAGTATCACTTCTTGTAACGGAAGCGGAGAAGGGACCGCGTCGCCTTCCGCCATCATTCCTGGGTCTCTCCTTCTTGATGCAAGATAAGCGCCGTCAGATGCACCGGTTGAAGTATGGACGGTCACTGGAAACAGTCACAGGATCACTGGAAGCAGGGAAGCAGGGAAGAGTCCACGTCGCCGCCTGACAGTCCACGAAGTTAAGTCGCAGGAAACTGGCAGCAGGCGGTTGACGATTCAGGATACTTGGCGCAGATGGGTATCAGAGTGGATACTTTAGACCATAAGCAATACAAGACTCCAGGACTCCTTGTTCACTCCAAACATAACTCACTTTATTGACACAAACTACAGATATTTATACATGAATCTTTACATTGCAAATGATGGGTGGAACCAGATACAAAAGGGTGTGATCCAATCATAATACATCAGACAAATGCAAGCAACAGATAGTTTTAACAGATACAATAACTCAGACATGATTACATTTCAGATACAAAAGGGTTTGATTGAACAAAGACTTGAGGGGCGGGAATGGATTAACACACAGCAGGGGGTCTCAGGACAGTTCTCATTACATCTTACAATACACAATACAATGGCTTGATTAACACCCAGCAGGAGGTCTTGCTACAGTACACATAGTCAAATGGCTGGAGTGGCTACAATACACATCCTAGGGACAAGGGCCCAAGATTGGAGCCTTTGTTTGACTATGTTGAATGACCTGCTTCAACCTTGACCAATCACTGATCTGCCTAACCTGGTAGTTGGTGATTGCACAAACCTTTGAATTGGACAAGTACAATTAAACACATACAATATTTGACAATACATAAAACCAAACTTAATACCTTGTACATGAATGTAATCCAGGACAGCACTATGTATCAAGCTGCCCATTCACCCAGTGTCTATTTTAGTGTATGCCTCTGATTTGAAGAGTCATACAATCAGTCTCAGAACAGGGTCCCAATAGGGCAAAATGTCCTTAGTTTGTAGGATTGTTTGGGTACCCAGTCTCTAGTCTCTTTAGCGTATGAATATGGTTCGAATAGTCGTACGCATAATTCCATAAGGCTGTCCAGCCAGGAAAAATGTCTATTCCTTGTCCATAACCCCTGAGCCCAGGGTGAATATGTTCCATGCCCTGACAAGAGCTCCCAGTAACGGGTAGGATCCGTTACACTTCTCCCTGCATTTAGCCCAGTAAAAAATGGATCAACTCCATACTGGAGTCGATAATCCCTTCTACCCCACTTTTAACCCCTGGTGCCGAGTCAGAATTTTACTCCAACAGTTGCAACTTAACCCCAAACTTTATTCAGGACATTCATTCAAGATAAGAGCAGCCTCTTCAGCAACAGAAAATGCAGTCCCAAAAAAATGCAGCTTCACAAAATTGATTCATAGACCCATAACATGAAATACATTTATCACACTCTTTCCTCATGCATTAGACTGTATTCACTATTCATCCTTCCTTTTTGATCTTTTGGCCTCTAAACAGACCCACCATCACTTGCTCAAGCCTGGGTTATCTCACCCAGGTGTCTGCCACTCCTCTTTACCCTTGTTCTGTACTCTCACTACCTTTCTCTTCCCAGCTGAAAGCCCTGACCACAAGTGTAGACAGTTCTATTCAGTCACTTTTTGTTTAAAGTAGTTTGTGCTACATGTAAAGATATACAAAATCTGAAGAAGTTAATTTGTAGAGATGAGTACCCGCTGGTCTTGTTTTTAGAAAGGCAGTTACCTTATATCAGGCCATTTATGGATAATCCTCCTCTATCATCTCTTTGACAGCTTTTAAGACTGCAATTAATAGAGGTCATGGAATCCTGCAAAAGGAAAGAATGGGTGCCCACTCAAAACACATGTAAGGCTAGATTTTAGTTCATAGTGAATTTTTACAGATGATAGCATGAACTATGGGGTATTTAAATATATATAACTCTATTTCATTTTAAATATGAGCAGTGTTATATATGCTGGATTAGAAAATGACCAAATGGATACATAAATATACAAACTGTTAATTTAACCACCATAAAGCAGAAAAGGTTATTTGGTGCAATGGAGTTGTGATTGTGGTGACCATGCTTATATCATGGTGCAGTGTTGGGACTAGCTGAGGTGCCTGTAGAAAATTAGTCTCCGTAGGCATTTGCTACTCTCCCTAATGGGAAATGCAGCTCTGTGCATGGAATAAAATAATAAATAGTTTGACATATGCAAATGTAGCCATATGATTCAGTAGAGAGTTGATTTATGAGTGTGGGGGTCCCATTAGATGTGTACAGCTTTTCTTAATGCCGCTGCTGCATGATTTGGCTTAATCTACTGCAGATTGTGGGTAGTTGGTGAAAGAGATGTGCACAGCAGAGAGTCTCTTCTCTCTCCCTCTATTTGTAGCCATTACCTATGTTATAGTTCATAAAGTCATTTATATTGTAATCATCGCAGAGAATACAAGTAGAGTTTGCATTTGAAAGAGCACTTAAAATGTGATGAATAGTTTTGAAAATAAACATATTTCAACAGCTATACAGAATCTTTATCAAGACAATTAACAGCATAGCCTTTGAAGTCTTCTAAATGCACAAGCACTGTACAGCACAGCATTTGGGCATTGGCTAAGAGCCAAAACATAAATAAGGAATATTTTTTTCTCTTTTTTCTAAGGAAAGAAAAAAAATCACTGCATTCCAAGCATACTAAATGAGGCCACTAGCTTAGGGGGTCACAGAGACTGTGAAACCGACTGTCATTCTAATATACAAAAATACTAAGGGCCTTATGCATAAAGCAAAAGATAAGCAATTTTGGGGCTAACCAGCTGCTCCATAGAGAAACAGTTGTGAGTTAAAATGCCCATTGATTTAAAATCAGCTGTTAATTGACAAAGCAATGAATTGGAGAGCAGTTTAGCATTCAAGGAGTTAAAAGCACCATACCAATGGGACTTTTGGGAATTTATATTCTCTCAATCCCCCCTCCCCCTCATGGTACAGTCACCTTGATCCATAATGGATTATCATTCTCTTTCTGCACAAGATCTTAAAAGTACTCCAGAGCTAGATGCATAAGAAGCACATACAACAGTCAAGCACTTAACAATTTGAGTGCCAGTGAGGTATCCAATGCATTGTAATGCAACTGCTGAATACCTTTCTGGCACTCAGAGCTTAAATTGGCAGAAAATATAAGTGCAGAAAAAGAAAGAAACACCTATCCAAGTGAAGTAGCTATGTATTCCCATATTGCCCATCTTGGGCAGAAGACATATATGGGGTTCCTTCCCTTAAAAGTCATTAGAACTGTGCCCACAAAGAGTATTCCTGGATGTGTCTGTGATCAACATGGTAGTGGTAGTTCTCCAGGTGCTGACATCAAGAGTGGTCCACTTGATGTAAAAATGGTGTAGAAGCTGGTGCAAAAGATGGCTTCACTTTGCACTTGTGTTTCCAGAGTCCGTGTACTGAACAGGTAAGTTGTGAGTTCCAACAGGGTGTGGGATGTACCGTAAACTAAAGTGAGTGCTATACGGTAGGTAGCCCATTCAGTAGTCAGTCAATAGTCCAACAAGTATCGTAGACTCGTAGAGTATCACTTAATTGATTATCATTCTCTTTCTGCATAATTCCTTAAAAGTACTCTAGAGCTACATGCATAAAAAACACATACAACAGTCAAGCACTTAACCATCTGAGTGCCAGGGAGGTATCCACTGCATTGCAATGCAATGTGCTGGATAGCTCTCTGGCAATCAAAGGCTAAAATGGATCTGCCACACTGAGATGTTCAGTTAATTGTAAAGAGAATTAAAAAATGACTGAGATGCACTAGCCATTTGTATTTGTTTTAATACACAACACTCTGAATCAGTTCATAAATGTTATTCCTCTGCTGACTTATGGTATTTGCCCAAGTCCCTTTAAGATGTACTGCTGGGAAACACTTCTAATACTACTTAATATGTAGGTGGTAACAAGGCTGGCAATCTCAGCCAAACTAACCTGTGACATGCAAAACAAGTCATACATTCATCACATCTCTTACTCTAATCTTAACAATTAAATGCTACCACTCAAATTCTTAATAAATTTAGTTTTTACTTCAATAAAATCTTTAGCCTAAACAACCATTCTCCTCCTCTACCTCATGAAGCCATCAATACCTACATGGAGGAAGCTAATCTTCCTGATTAACTAGGGAAGAGGTGGCTGATTTAGACCAGCTTATTACATCTGATAAAATAACAAGTATCATTAAAAGAACCCCTTGAGAAGTGCCTTGATCTCGTTACTTACAAGGAATCCCTTCATTGGAATGGTCTAAAACGTGTGCTTGAACACCAGGCACACTTTTTAGACCATTCCAATGAAGGGATTCCTTGTAAGTAACGAGATCTCGGCACTTCTCAAGCGCCTCCGTGTCGAGCGACACAAATCTCCTGCTGACAGCTTTACAGCTGTCAGTAGGAAACAGCGAACTTTAAACGCTTGTATCTCTTAAACCATAGCGATTTGAGAGATACATTTTTTTGCATTTAGCTCAGCTTTTTAAGCTCTTCTATACGCAAAAAACATTTTGTTGGACATTACTAACACTTTAAATGAAATAAAGCTTTTCTGTCTTGGCTTGGCTATATAAACCTATTCAAGATGAACATTCTCCATGGATTATTGTATCTGTTCCAACTCATCCAACTCCAAGTTCCCAGACTCAAACTATTCACTTGGCAAAAACTATTTAATGACTTTATTTGGCATTATAAATCCTATAGAATTAAATACAATAATATAACCTGAGACAAAATGCTCCAATGGCCTTAGCACTCCATGTATCCTCTCTTATTATAATACTTCTGCCCTTATTAAACTTAATGACTGGTTTAAGAACTCTTTCTCCAGACAATGGATTTTATTTAACAGGCTCAAATTGTATATATCCATTTAGCATCAGTTCCCTTTTCCCCTAAAGTATATCAATATGAGAAAAAAATGACATCATCCAACCATCTCTTAGACACTTCAGTTCTGTAACACTTATGTTATTTAAGCAATTGCCCACTCCATTCTCACCTTTTACCTCCATAATGCCACCCCCCCATGATTTTGATCTAGGACAAAGGTAATATGCCCTATGTTAATGGAGAAAGATGAAAAATAACTTATTAACAATGGGACACTTATCCCCTTACCAGATCTCCAAAATTCTGTATCCTTTAATAAATCTGATTATTGACGAATACTTCATTATATCCAATCTCACCCCCATGTAGATACTTTTTTTTTTTCTTTTTCTTTTTTTTACAAATCTTTATTTGATGGTTTCATAGTGTGGCAATGTATGTTAGTAAATTGGTCTCCTGGGCCAATATTTCAACAGACTGTATTTTATGCAAAACAAACTGGAGTAATTTTAGAGCAAACCAACTGCAACGTAATCAGTATATAGAAATCTTAAAAACTCACATCAGTTTAAATGGGGACTTTAACAACTTGAATGCTAGAGAGTGGAAATGTAAATCCTGGCAGAAGGGCATCTCCCTGGGTTCTTAGTTGGTCTGGAGAAAAGTCTCCAGATTAGACTGAATTTCTAAAAGCCAAGTCCATTTATTGTGACAACACACAGGATTGGGACAACTGAGCATCATCCTAGTCTATGCTCGTCCTGCAACACAAACTAAACACTAACTGTGATGGAAGGACGGTGGGTGCTTTATCCCTTCTACAAGTGTAATCCTCAAAAACTGTCTCAAGCTTGATGAGAGAAGGTGGTAGGTGGTTTGGTGCAAATCCCTGCAGCAAGTGAATTCAGGAAGTGAGAAGAAGCTTGTTTGCTGCTGCATGGTAGCTTTCTGGGTCCTTTAGTTGGAATGAATAGTCAGGTAAACAGAAGTAGAAGTGATTATAGATCTTCATTGATGCTAGGAAAATTGTCGGTAGCCCCTTCCCTGAAGCAACAGCAATTGTTCCAGATAAGGTACTACCTATTATTTATACAGGAAGGTATAGAAGAATTACATATATATGATCACATTAGCATAGATAGGTATCCAAAATAGGAAGGCTTGAGTGTATATCCAATCATGAAAGTGTTTGAAACGTCCAGCTAAACAGAGCATGCTGTTTGTCTAGTCCTGTGGCAAGGGTGTGTCATTACCCCTCTGAAATACTAGTAGGGAAGCCCATTCATTAAATCTCTGGTGGTTGTATGTCAGGAGTTAATTAGGAAGAGCACCGACTTTGTCCACTTAACTCTATAAGGATGTTCTATCAACCTCCTCAGAGCCTACTTTCTCTCCATGTTATTTATTTGTACAAGGAAAAAAACACATTTATAACTTAGAATTGAAGCTGCCTAGAAACCTGTCAGAAACCAGATTTTGTTTTTACCATTGCCCTGTATTGACTTCAATGGGGTTGTTATAGCATGTTGATATCATCATGTCATTTTGAACCAGTGAAGGTTGGGGCGGGACACTGGTAAAGATGGTAAAAAGCTGGTTTGGATGTGGGTGACTTTGTCAAGCTTCAATTCTAAGATGCATTTTAAGTAAATAACACAGGGGCCACATCAGTCTGGTCAATGGGCTGGATTCAGCCCACCTCTGATTTAAGGCCTAGTTCACTTGGGCTAATAACTTGGTGGAACAATTGATTTCACAGAATGTATTTGTTTTCCATGGAGAAATTCACATGAGTGAGTTTTACACCCATAGTAATTTTCAGTGGCAAGCTGGTGTGTTGCTGCAACATCTTGAACATGATTTCTGCATCAAAATTACCTATGTGAAATAGGCATTACATACATGTCAGTTAGCAGTGCACTCTATAATAGGGGCTGTGTACACAGCACGACAAGACTGTATTATGAGACTTCAAAGAGCATGTTTTCTCTTTTATAGCCCCAGTGCCGCTCCCCTGATGGTCAGGTGAGGCTCACAATGTTGCCCTGGGTTTATCTGCAAGTCTGTTTCAGGGGTATAGCTCTGTCAGTAGGGCATTCTTCAGATGATAGTTGTCCTTAAGGCTTAAGAGAGCTGTCAGTATGGTTACGATAATATTGTGGTTACAGCACAGGCAATTAAGTAAATATACTCTTTTGTATTGCATTCTGAAATTTTAATGTGGAAATGTTAATCAGTTTGAGCATGCATATATTACCAAACATGCAAAGCTAAAAACATCATTATATTTTAAGACTTTCTGGAAAACAAACGAGTGCATTGTACTGAAAATGAATTAATTCAGCACAAAATAAATGCCGGCTGCAAATTACACATAAACAAAATAGTCTCTAAAGTACTTAAACCAGTGGTAGGCAGCCATTGTCCCTGCAGCTTTTGGGTACTACAACTCTCGTCATACACAACCAGCCATTGGCTGTGCCAAGTTGCTATACACAGCAACTGTCACTGGAACAGTACTCCATAGGAAGATCTGCTGACCTCTGAGCAGGCCTGTCATGAAGCCAGGGCTGCTTTGTGAGCCATGAGGATCAGCTGGGGTGCACAAAAGTGTATGAAAGGAGACCTCTAATGCAAACAGAACATCAGCACCTTTAATCAATTATCTATTTAATTAACTGTTTATCTAGTTACTGTTGTGTGCAAAAGTGATTAAATGGCTATATGAACATAAAAAAGCATGAGAAATTCTTGAGGGAAGCCAAACAGCACCAGCACATAGCACAACAGAGAACATATAACATCCATTGTGGAACATAGGAACCATGGGGTTAATTAGCTACCTCTAGAATGCAGGGCAAATGATCTCTGCCTAGCAGTACAAGCTTTCAGTTTTAAATATCCTGCCTCACAGGAGAGCAACAGGACTGATTCTTGTCTTCAAGAATTTCTTGTATTCTATGTTTCTCCTGGCTCCTTATTCTTGTCCATTCCTCTTGCATGTGGAGCCAAACTGGATGAAGACTAGTCACCTGGATCTGTAGTCTATAGTGTCTGGAAAGTTGGTCACCAAACCCTTGAGAAACCAGTCTTCCCCAGTTTCAGAGGAGCCAAAAGATTAGTTGTTTGTGAGTATGCCCTGCCACTTGTGGTACATGGCATATTCACTTCATTTCTGTTTATTTTCAATTTATTTTATATTTGTTTTACATTTCTTTTATTACACTCTATTTTCTACCACTTTGTTACTTGTCCTTCTATGCTTGAGTAATGCATTTTTGGGATGTGGGCACCTTCAAAATGATTGGGCTGTGTAATCTTTATGTCCTTAACGGCAGATGTTGTGTCAGAACTGTTGCACAGTTCCATCCTTTGAGGATGGATGATTGTCCTGGAACGTAATGGGTTAATGATCCCAGCACTCTTCAGAGCCAGCATTGATCTTGGTAGGGAGGCTGCAACTGACTGTTTGAGGACTGGAGCATTCAGTTCCAGCCATTTGTGGTGGTTCTGCACATGAGATCAATGAAAATGGAGCCACCTGACAGACAATGTTCATACACTTTGCCTTTATCACTGTTCTCTGCCTTTCTCCTCCTCACTGTGATCGTGAGGCAGAGAACCAGAATGACAGATATTCAAATGGCCATAGAGGGGGCACTTTTGTTTTAGGTAGTGGTGCTAAGGGCACGACTGGTGGGTACAACATTAAAATATATCTTAGTTTACTTCATGAGTTAGTGACACTTCTTTGTGTAGTTGAATAAATGATTTAGAGCAAGATCAACGTTTTTATTTTACCCAGATTATTTGAAAAATATACTGAAATTTAAAGTGAAACTACCACCTCTAAAATACTTGATTTCTAATAATTCCCCATCTGGCGACTAGTTAAACAGAATTCTCCATTCTTCCCGGGCTAACAGGCAGGACGAAGTGCAGACATCTTTCCACAGTGACGTCTGCACACCTGCACTGTCAGTCCCAGCTGGCTATAAGAGGTGTTGCTAGGAGCCGTTTGGCTCAAAAAGGGACTGACAGCGCAGGCGTGCAAACGTCACTATGGAAAGATGTCTGCGCTCCATCCTGCCTGTCTGCCCGGGAAGAATGGAGAATTCTGTTTAACAAGGTAATAATTCTGTTGACTAGCACTACTGAGCAGCTAGTCACCAGATGGGGAATTATTAAAGATAAAGTATTTTAGCAGTGGTAGTTCCGCTTTAAACAAACATCAACATTAGTTTTATTGCTGTGGAGTAATGTGATACACTTATATACATGTAGTCTGATCTCCTAAAAAAGAGGGACTTGAGGTTTTGTGTCTCTGAGATACAATACCCCCCTAAATAGGACACTTGAAATTCAGTGTCTGTAAAAAAATTCACTATTTGAGTACAAATCATCATAGAAAAAAATAGAATGCTGTTTTCTTTCATTTTTATATCATTATGGAACTAAATCATGTATTATACATATAAATATGGCATAAAATGAAGACTGCTTATCCTTAAAAACAGCATATAATTTGTGTGGGTGTACTAAATGAATTAGAGTGAAAATATGGTTGAACAAAAACATATTAAAAATGCCAAAAACGCTCTTGTCCTGACTGTGGAAAAAAATAAAGAGGTTAATGCTCTGCACTCATCGCCTCAATCTTTGTTATGCAGCTCTGGATGCTCATATCTTAGTCCCCGTGGCTAGCACCATGAATGCAGATTGGGGTCCACCTCTGCAATGGCAGCATGAGTTGTGGGTGACTGGAAAGCCACCACACGTTATATTTTTAGACAATACAGCATAGTATCCAAGACTTTGGCTACAGGAATGGTGGTGGTGGTGGTGGGGGGGGTTTCTTCTCCCTTCATCCCTTCCATTCCCTTGGGCTGCTCACCCAGGCAGGGGAGGGCTGGCCACTTGTGGCCCAGGGGGCCAAATTCAGTCAAGTGGCCCTTTTCTATAAATCGGGCAAGCCCACTGTCCCAGCCCACCCCATTTTGTTAATTTTAAAATTGGCATTAATGTTGTGACATAAGGCAAGTGATACCACAGAGCTTACAGTTGAAATGGGTCTACACTAGTGCGCTACTAAAAAGGTACAATTTCAGTTAAGCTACAGTAGTTATATTATAGAGTTTACAAGGGAAATGGGTAATGTACTAGTGTAGCTCCATTTGGATTGTAGCTCTGTGGTATCTTTTGTGTTGCTTCATTTCTATTGTAAGCTCTATGGTATCATATTTACAGCAGCAATCAGTAGATTTAGTGAGGCGCAGTGGCCCACCAGCCCAGACATATGACCGGCCCATGGGGCAATTGCCCCCCTGCTCCCCAGGCCAGCCCTCCCCTTCACCCAGGAGGCACCTCTTACAGCAGGTTCTTTCCTCTGGTGGCCTGACTAACTCCTGGTGGCTACTGCCCCCACACCCAGTGATACAGGTATGTTTCTCTCTTTTTTTTTTGCCATGTCAGAGTCAAAATCGGACATTGGGAAGCTTAAGCTCTCCAGAAAAACTTCAGTTGCATCTGCAGTGGTCAATTGCCTTTCCTGTCAGACCAGTCCCCCTACAGGTCAGCCAGGTAATCTATGCCCCTCTTGTGCTGTGACCCAAAACATTTCAATCATTTTGTTTTTTTTTCTGAGATTCAAGATAGAATCTCTGCCTTCCACGTTCATAACCTCTATGTGTACACAGGAGTTTTGGGGATTTCTGGACATAAAGGACTCGTACCTTATGCAGCATCAGTGATTCCTTCACTTTCTTTTCAGGATTGCCTTTCAATTTAAAGGAATAGTAATACTTCTTTTTATCTTTATTTTATTTTGTAGGCATTAAAAAAACATGAAGAACGATATAAGTCTCATCTCTCAAACCTTTATGGTTTAAGAGATATTCACAAGCAAAGTATTCCCCCCCCGTTCAACCAGATCAGAAGGGAGGTGCCCAGGTAGACTGAAGAGAGGGACAATCTTCAATTAAGATAAGGGAAAAAGTTGAAAAACTTGTCAAGGGGAGAAGGGCTTTCATTCTTTTCATACAAAGAAGATTGTCCCCTGCTGTTATCTGTCTGGTCTTACAACCAGATTCACATCTGAGAAGAGATGGCTTACACTAGGAAAAAGGGGCGGGAGGGGGAAACTTTGCTTGTGAATATCTCTTAAACCATAAAGGTTTGAGAGATAAGACTTATATCATTCTTCATGTTTTTTAATGCCTACAAAATAAAGTTAAAACGAAGTATTACTATCCCTTTAAGGTCCTTTCCTTTGGTCTTGCCTCCACTCCATGCAATTTCACAAAAATGATGATGGCCTTATTCAGGGATCTACCTTATGTCTTATCTGGATATAGGAAAAGGATTAATGGTCGAGAACAAAAAAAAATACCTTTTCTAAAGTTCCCATTGATTTAAATAAGTTTTTAGCTCCTTGAATGCATTGTAAAGCAATTCATTTTCTTCATGTCACCAAGAAATGGCAAGTGTGACATTAGGGAACTCTCTGTCACATTGTTTTTCACCTCCTCCAACCAGCAGTGAGATATCTGTAATAGGCCAGTATCAGCACGTAGGGAGTCTGACTAGTGGTGGTGGTGGTGATGATGATGGTGGAGAAGCTGGGGTGTAAGAGACATTGATGGCCTTTTTAGCAGAAACTGGGAGACTGAGATGAGGATGGGTATCACCACCACCAGCAGTGAGCTTTTTGAATTTGCAACTGCTCTAATTCCTGCTGCTGCTGAGTTGCAAGGGCAGCATGATGCTGAAGAGCAGGCTAGTGTGCCACATACCACCGTAGACACAGTGGGAATGGGATCAACAAGTGATATGTGACTAGGACAGGTTACATTTGCCAAAAGCAGCAATACTCCTGGTCCTAGTTGCAGTGTTGATTCTGAGGCAGTTGCAGCATCAGCAGCAACATCATCATCTGCCCCAGACAGTGAAGGGGAATGTGGTGGACAAGATGAAAGAGGCCATTCTTTTCCACCTGTTCCCTATTCCTGTGCCCTGAAGTCATCGGTGTGAGACTATTTTTCTCTTGGGGCAGGCACAGTGCAGACATCACCAGTGGCAAGTCAGTGTGAAGAGGAAAGGAGGGAACACACCTTGGCACAACCGCCCTGATAACACACATGAAACACAACACCATGACATTTATGTCAAACATTTTAGAGACAAACACACACCACAGAAATCAAGCACCACTGTTTCTGTACTCCATGACTCTCCAGAAAGGTAACAAGTGGCAAGGCAAAGATCAAAGAGGAGGAAAATTAGAGAAACCGAGGCAGAGACTGGAGGTTCCACGATGAGCAAAACAACTAGCTAGTCATCACCTTCTTCCTCTAGGGTAACTACATCTTCTATCAATCCACCTCATTCATCATTACCCCCCCTCACCAAATGATAGCCACTCTGTAGGTGTTAGGATGTGGCAGTTCGTGTCCACACATTGAACACTGTGTGGTGCACTGACCACACATGGCAGTGGTGGAGGAGAGTCACAAGCAGGGCATTAAGATGCATCTTAGGAAATTCCATCCTGCAGAATGTGCTAAGATGGAGGCAGAGAGGGTTCATCATTACTATTAAACTGTCAGCAAGTTGTCATGTGTCCTTAGCAGGGTGTGGACAAGGGGTACATATATATATATATATATATATATATATATATATATATATATATGTATGTCATGGTGTTTGGATACAGTTGTAACCCCAGATGTTATTTACCTCGCACACTGTGCACATTGCAGTTGCTGATGAGAGGCACAGTTCCTGCTCTCAAATTAAATTTTTTTATTCAACTCCCCCATGATTTTGGAGGAGGGGCAGGTGGAGAAGAATTACTGGCTAATTTCTTCTTTTTTCCACATATACTGGGGGCTACTTATTGTGCTGCTACTGCCTCAGGCGCATCACTGGAGCTAGTCATGGCAAGTAGAACCTTCATCACCCATGTTACTGCTGTTGTTGATCCCATTCTCTTTTCTGCTGCTTAAACAACTCAGCAGCAGAAAGAACAGCAATCGCAAATTCCGCATATACATCAGGGCATTTGAAAAAGGCCAGTGGCCGCTGGCAAACAGGACTGGCACTAGGCCAGTAGGGTTGTTTTTTTTAACTCAGGGCTTGTGCTTTAAAAAAATTAAAAAATTACAAAAAAACATAGTCCTGTGGGAGTTTGTTTATAACAAGTCTATGTCCTACAAATAAATGTTTCCTTAGTGCTTGTAACACTAATAAGTCTAAGTCCTACAAATCAATGTTTCCTCAGGGCTTGGATCTCTAACAACAAATCTAACAAATCATCCTCTACAAAATACTCTATCATGTCAAGTATCAGTCTACCCCAGTGGCAACTTATGTCAAGGGGTTCCTGTCTCTATCACTTTACATAGAAATTTCTTATTTTATTTTATTTATATATTTTTTATTAACTGTCCTCCCAATACCAGTCAAGAAGCCTCCTCAAAACAAATTCCCTGTTCAACTGATTCATTCTCCAAACTCCACCAACACAGACACCCTCCTCAAA
Organism: Rhinophrynus dorsalis; assembly: GCA_037306005.1. Lineage (NCBI taxonomy): Eukaryota > Metazoa > Chordata > Amphibia > Anura > Rhinophrynidae > Rhinophrynus > Rhinophrynus dorsalis. The sequence continues at coordinate 395,858,457 of CM074723.1, read as the reverse complement.
CCCCTTTTATACCATGTCTTATGGGTTTTTTTAATTGTATTTAGGATTTATGTTACATTAACTGCCCCCCCAATCCAAGTAAACAAACCCCCCAAAAAATTCCTTGTTCAACTGTTTCTTTCTCCACACCCCACCAACACAGGCACCCTCATGCCCCTTTTATACTATGCCTTTGGGAAATAAAATAATATTTGTTATGTGTTGTGTGTAAATTCATTGTTCCTATTGATTTCAATGGAATGAGCTAAGCGAAAAAAGCAGAAAAACTGCACTTTTCACCAGGAATTATTCTCCAAGTGAGAAGTGCCATTATTCAGTTTGAGGAGAAAATTTTCACCCATCCCTACTCAATAAAATTCATGGAGTTAAATGTTTTATTTAAATCAATGGAAATATTACTTGTCCCCACCGTGCATCTGGTTTACCCCAGAACTGTTCCACCTTTTTCGTGTATATGGCTCACAGTGTATTTGCCTATAAGAGTAATTAATCTGTAAGAGCCTTATGCAGAGGGCAAAAGTTGAATAATTATTAAATAAATCAATTAAACCACAGAGAACAAATTAAAATTCCCATTGAATTAAATTGAGTTTTTGACCCCTTGAATGCAGCAAAAGGTTTCCAGTGTATTTAAGGCATTAAAAGCTCAATTTAACTCTATGGTAATTTTGGAAATTGCACAAGAATAAATTTGTGCAGTTACTGTAGCAGAGTAACCCCACTGCAGTGTATATACTTGATTGGCCATGCTGGGGAGACATCACATGACATTATTAGTGCCCTTTGAACGTAGGCAATAAAGTGTGCAATCAAGTAAACTGTATTACAGGTTGCTGGGCTTGCACCCATGCTTCCCACATATGATATATTCAGACTGATTTAGGTAAGGAGTAGAATACTGTACAGGACAATGGGCCTTTCTAGTTTAATTATGGGCTGCATTAAACCAACTGCTCACATCTTGAATACATAAAAATGCCCCAAATTAAAAATCATTAAAAAATCCCATTTAAATTAATGGAAGTGTGTCCCCTGTGGTGTTATTGGTTAGCTCCAGAACTGCTACTCTACTTACCAAGTGGACATCAATCTAATATTATTGACTGACAGCCACATGTGTCAGCCATTTATTGGAGGTTGCAGTGAGTCTCACAACCTCCAGTGTCGTTTGTGCGAATGATCTGTACAACAGTCCATAGGCTACTATGGAGACCAAGCATGTTACAACTTGCATCCAAGCTGCAGTGTGCACTGGCTATATGTTTAATTTGTAATGATTAGAAGAGTGTGTGAATGTTTGAGTGACTACTGTTAATAGTTAATTTGAAGCTTTTTAACAAATGTTTTTTATTTTAAATAACGTTAGTTGGCAGCTTGTTTCTGATCATACAAATGATGAGACTGAGCATCATTCCTTTTAACATGGCATTTCTATTGATTTAACACAGTGGTTCATATTTCACAACTTCGAAGGAACTGCCATTTACAGTAAAAATATTTTCCAGCAGCTTAATTGAAATAAGCTATTGCAAGGAATTATGATATCATTTCTAAAGACCCGTGAAGACATTTTCTGTGTCTGAGGTTTCTCAATTTGCCTTCAGAATATTTTCCATGTGTGATAATCTTGGTGAAATTAATGCTTAAGCTAATGTATCAAGTAGTCCCAGCATTGCTTGTAAATTCTATTTTCAAACTGCTGACACTATATAGAAATGCAAAAATTAAGTGAGAGACCTTTTTCAGGAGATCTGTTAATGTTTGTCACACCCTCCAAAAAATGTGAAGAAAAAAACAAAGTAATACTAAAATAACATCTGTGTTTGTTGATAGAAGTCTGTGGATTTTGATAGACTGTTGAAAATTTAACATACATTGCTTCTACAGGACTAATCTTTACAGTTTCAAAAGAGCACAACACGAGGGGGTGTGCTAATATGAATCTGCCCTATAACATATTCTGGAAGCAAATTCTTTGTCCTTTGCCTGCCTAAGCCTCTCACCAATTAATAAGCCACTTACCCAGAAAATTCCCCTTTTAACACAGCTTGTGCAAAGGGGAGGTTAGTGGGAAAGTTTAGGGCATTGCTTTCCTCTGCACCTGGTTTAATATCATGTGTTAAACAAAGAACTCTCCCGTGCATTCTAGAAGAGAGGCATTCAGGGCTTGCAAGTTGTAGGCATTAAAGTCTTTACCAAAGGTGCAGTGTGTGCATTTGAATGCATTAAAACCATCCCATTCTCCAGTGCTTATCCCAGAATGCAGGAGTTAGAAGCTAATGCTAGTGGAGTTGCACTGGTGGATTTGTATTTTCTAACACCCCCACACCATAGTAACAAAGTAGTAACATAGTAAATTAGGTTAAAAAAAGACATAAGTCCATCAAGTTCAACCCTTGCCTCTTAAACCAGAGACATGAAAATTATATACGTTTCCTCAGATCTTCCTGTTTTCCTACTAATATACAGTATAACCCTGTATGTTCCCTTTTGAAATAAATATATCTAATCTTCTCTTAAATATATACATTGTATCTGCCATAATCCCATCTTTGGGCAAGGAATTCCATAATTTAACAGTCCTCACTGTAAAAAACCCTTTCCTCTGCTGAAGTTGAAACCATGGTTTCTAAAACCTTATAAATAAGAAAAAAGTCTACTAGAAATATATTTTCTAAAAGCCTAATTTAAATAATTTATCATGAAATTGCACCCTTGAAGCAAATGGTTTGCACATTTACACGGGACCTATGTATCAAGGGCAAAAGGAGGGATTCCGTTAGTAAACCAAATGTACAGAGGTGTATGTATAAACTAAAATAAAAAATAAATCAACATGTATAATGTATTTGCCATTTTTTGTTGTTCTTGCTTTAACCAAAATTGATTAATGTTGTTGTAAGTTTGCAATAATTATTCACAGTTTGTTACATTTCTATAGGTTGTTTTGTGTCTTTGTTAACTAAGTATGAAGTTCATACTATTTTATTATCACACACACATACACAACCACATACATGCATACACACTGCCCTGTACAAGAAAACTAAAATAGAAGCCTGAATAACAATTCCTAATAATAACCCCCACTTTCTTTACTATTGCTAGAAAATCCTAATGAACCCAGTGAATTTTGCCCTTGGGCCTTTGCTCAAGCATACGTCTTCAATCAGCCCCATGGAGGTGGACCTGACAGTTGCTAGCAAGACAACAGGACACAAAATCTGCCCACCGCACATGGAAATTTTAATCCTTTAAAACCAAAGGGAGATACAACTCATTGCACTGAAGAGCAGTAGAGATAGCAGACACAGTTACCATTGGGGCAAAAGAAAGAATGGGAATTGTCAGCAGCTATCTGGCCAAGCTGAAGCTCACAGACACAACTCTGGCATCAGGTTGGCTGCTCCACCTACTGTGCCCAGGGGGGAAACACTGCCATGCTATGGTCGAACAAGAGTTCCACAACTGTGGACATAAGAATGAGGTCCATTTCATGGCCAGTATGTCGCTTGTAATGGGTAGTGCTGTCGGGTGGTTCCAAGCATAAGATGCACTCTGACATCCTATGCCCAGTTCTGTTGATGTAAAATCTCATTAGACCATATATCAATCTGATCCTCATTCTTCCAAAGGAAAATCTTGGAACTCACAACTGGGTCCCCAGTTCAGTATAGGACCTTACCATCATAGGAGGGTTATTATTAGGTGTTACTCCCTGTCAGAGACATTACCATGATGGGAAGGAAATGGTTAAGTTTTCTTTTAAACCAAATTCTCTAAAAATCTGTGTTTGAAATGTGTTTAAATTAGCTCTTTCTTCTGGACAAAAGAGGCCTCTATTTACTTAGATGGGAATGAAAAATATCTAGGTGACTTTTATGATTATTGATATCCAGTTGGAGACAAAAAGTCCAAGACAAAGATATTCTCCCATGTGGGAAAGTCTGCTAGGGTGACAGATTGATATCCAATGGAATAACCTTTGACATTTTTTATCTAATGACAGTAACAATAGCACCTTATTGTCTATTGATAGGAATTATTATCAAGGTGAATTTTAGAGTACATAGCATTATTACCAGTGTTTTAAAGAATTTCCCAAAATTATGATAATAATACGCATGATGTTACTGCATAATGAGATGGCTTTTTAACCAATCAGAGCAGATTTTGATAAGGGTAATTTCACATTATAAATATGCAAGTTTAGAGAGAAAAGGGCTTTTCCTCTTGGGTCTTGGCTGACTTTTTCCTCTTGGTTCCTGGCTCTCCAATTCCTCCTATATACCTGGCTGCCTGCTAAAGGAATCCTAAGAAATCCACACTTATTGGACTGGTAACTATATATCTTTCCTTATTTAAATCGTACAAAATTCAGAATCAAATATATATTTCTGCTATATTTGAAGAAACTTAATTTTGTTTTTCTGGAAAGGTTATATAGCTAATATTTGATCTGGGAAATTCTTTGAATTCATTTATTAACCCTTTAACTGCTATTTGTCTATTTATTTTGAGGTGTTTCCTTGGATTTCTTGGTGTTGGTTTTGGATCTAAACTTTTACACAGTGAAAAGTTTTTAAACATCTCACTAAACAAAAGAAGTAGCCATCTTGGGTGTGGAATCCTATATTTTACTAGTGATTTAACCCTTGGAGTACACTATAGGTTTTACATAGGGCTGCTATAGTCATATTTGCGATATATGTTGCACGAAGTTTAATATACTGTCTAGACATATATTATTGGATTGTTTCTAAGTATTTTCTTGGTATTATCTCTGATTGACTATATTAATTGCAATTAATTGCAATTTATATGTTTTATTCAGAAGGTATACAATATTTGAAATCGGTAGATAATTAAATTATAATATAAATCTGGGATTTTATTCCAGTCAGGCTCTAAATTTGGTTATTATATATGGTATAAGGAAATTGTCAGAGAACCTGGCTTAATATTAAAGTTTGCTCACCTGACAACCTACCTTAAACCTCAATTAGCATAGTTTATACAGTTTCTGGGCAGAGGTATTCACATATGCTGCTGCCAACTGTATTTTAATTAATAAGGATCAATTATCCTTTTCTATGCTGCTGAGTTCAATTATTGTTATTTAATATCTCTGAATATACCTATGTGTGGTTAACCCTTTAATTGCTGGTAGTGCTTATTGTAATAATTATGGTTTGAGTTACTATATATCTATTGTAACTGCTGATCACGCATTGATATCATTGTTGTTTACACTTGATATATATAGTATATTGTACTTAAATTATTTATATTTTTGCACAAATATGCGGGATTGATTATTTTAATCAGTTCTTTACTGTGAAGTAGCGTGTCAATACCTAATATAAGATGTCTCTTCTCTATTGTAAATAAACCCAAGTTTGGCTAGTCTCTTTTTAAAACTCAGATACTCCAATCTGTACACTGAACTTTTTCTAGTGCAATAATGTATTTTTTTAATAACTGGTGCCCAAAACTGTGCTCCATATTCTATATGAGGCCTTTCCAAGGATTTGTTTTCCAATTCTAGGCATCTATACACATTTTTATGTGTTGGAGACCTCTCTGGCACTGAAAGGTTAAGTACTAACCCAACTTTCAAAAATACCAAAATTTGTGTTTTATGCATGGGTAGTCTTATAAAAATTACCAACTGCAAAACAAAAAAGTAACATTTTGTTTTTCCCCTCATTCAGCACAATTCTCCATTTCAATCACAAAATGAAATCTAAACTGACAGTTTGCGTTTGTTTCCCAGTGCTGGTTTGTTATTAACTCTGCAGAAGATGACCCTATATTTCTCACTTTTAGATCTACTGAAATCACTGAAAACCATGGAATTAATTTTAAGTTAGGCAGCTGCAAGCTTACCAAGTAAAGCAGCACCCACATTGGTATGATTTGATATTCTGTATTGGATGCCAAGACCACAAAACTGCATGGACCACAATTGTCATATTTTATTTATTTGTTTATTTTTAATTACATAACTGCACTTAAATGTTTGAAACAACTACAAACAAGAAGAAAAAGAAGACAAATGCTGGGTCACCTTAGCCATTTGGACACAAATGTTTCCAATATATGTCACTAAATAAAATTAATATTTATTTTATTCCTTCAAATGTACTGAAATATTTGAAACTATGGAATGTCCTACTTTATTCATTAGCAACTCCTCTCTAGAGAAAAATGTCACCTCACTGGTAAGCGCTAACATACCACAGGGTTTGCGAGAAGCATAAATCTACCCTCCACAAAATATGTATTTTTTTATCCTATTCTGCAGATATGACCTGCCTTCCCTAAAATGACTGTAACAACTTCAGATATAAAGAAAATGCAGACAAAGCATACACAATTTTGGATAAAGGGCAACCAAGTGCATCAAATGAAGGTTAACTTGCTGTCACTCTGTCTCCCTGTGCTCTGCCCCTCACACTCATGATTGGGAGTTAGCCTTTTGAATCCAACTAACTTCATTGCGTTCAAGGTGAAACTCTGTCTGTTTGTTCCTGTATTGACCTCGGCCTGTTCCTGACCTCCGTTTCTGTTTGACCCAATTGAGCTTGATTCAGCATAATGTCTCCTCTTAATTCTCGATTCCGATCCTTCTGCTCTACTCTGGCTTGACAATGGCATCTGCTTACTACTGTGCTGCTCATTCACCAAGAGCCTTCTTCTGTTTTCTGGCTGATATCTGACTCTACCATCTTCCTGTGAGTTGGATTGATTCGGTATCTGCAACAGGCAGGTAGATCTTCCGTAGGGCCAATCATCCTTTGTTGTCTTGAGGGATTTATCCAGCCTCCTTTCAGCAGGTTGATCTCCGACTGGGCCTTATCTCGCCCCAACGGCCAGTCGGATCGATCCCAGCCTCTGCTACTTGCTGTTTGCTCGACTATCTTTGCATTTCATAGACTTCACTGTTTGGCGCATCTACCGACAGTGAGGATCTGACTCCATGTCCCTTCTGGTTAGTCATTAACACTTTGACTACTGATTAACTCCAGATCGTACCTTGAGAAGTTGTTGATTTCTGACCAATACAGGTTGTCCCCCAGTTGGATCATGAAGAGCCACTACCCTTTGACTATTTCTTGACTCTTAGTCAGTACCCGGGAAGTCGTAGCTCACTGACTACTCATCCACTTCCAGTATACCCATAGAAGCAGCACTCTGACTAGACTCTGACCTCCAGTTTGGACATTGACCCTTTCTGTTATCTGCCTCACAACAGACCATCTTTGACTGTCTATCTCCCGTTAGTGTTGGGACTGTTGCTGAACTTTTCTAGTCTAGCAGCCTCTTGGGTCTATGACCTCATTGATCTTGCAAGAGTCCTCATTCAACTTCCTAGACTTTGTTACACTTGCCTTTCCATTCTTAGGCTGTTGTGTTCAAATATAAGGCTTTTTATGTTTCCCCCACTTCAAAGATACTAAAATCTTAGCAATACATAACATTTCATATTGTATTATGTATCTATTTATAGCCCAAGAAAAATGGTACCCCCATTGTTATGAGTTAAAGATATAGTAAAGTTTCATAATAAAAGCAGCTCCAATTAATCTTCATAGTATTTGAGCCATGTAAAGTGTTATTTCAATACTGTCAGAGCTGTAGTTCAAGAGTACTTGAATGATAAAGTATCCCCCTCCCACCCCATTTACTGATGTAACACTGCTGAGCTCAGAGCAGCAGGGTGGTGTCCAAGAGGATTGCAGAGAGGGACAATATTCAATTAACATAAGGAAAAAACCTGTCAATGGGGGCAGGGCTTTCATTGTTCTCACAGTAAGAAGATTGTCCCTTGCTCTGAGATGTCCAGTCTGTGGACCAGATTCCACATCTGAGGGGAGGAGGCTTACACTAGGTAAAAGGGTGGGAAGGGGAAACTTTATCATTCAATTGCTCTTGAACTACAACTCTGACACTATTGAAATAACACTCTCTATGGCTCAAATATGAAGATTAATTGGAGCTGCTGTTTTTGTGAAACATTACTATCCCTTTAAGTTAAAGTAGTAGGTGACAGGAGCAGTAAACCTTGCCTACTACTTTTTTTTCATTACATGCCTACAATTGGTGTGGTTGATCCAATCCCAACTAGCTAGATAAATAAATAGAGATTGGCTTAACACTTCCATTGGCTTAAAGTTGATGTAATTTGGTAAGACTCAGTTTGGGTGTTTTGTGACTCCATATTTAAGAGATACAGGAGATAACTTGAAAGGGCAAAGGTGTTTGTCCATGTAGGGTGAGGATCGGTATGCCATAAACTGCTGAATTTTCTAAATTAATCCAAAATCCAGATATCTCTCCAAATCCTTGCAGGGTTTTGATGATGAGTGGAAGAGCTGGCTGAGGGTTACTTATAAATAATAGCATATCATCAGAGAAGGCTGAAGTTGTGATCTCTATGTTGTGTAAAATATGGCCATTAAATGGGGCTTTTAAACCCCTGAATGCTAGCGGGACTCCAGGGCTAGATTCTATTGCAGGAGATAAATGTTAAAGGGACAGTAATGTCCCAAAAAATATATCCAGTTTTGTAGACTTTAAAAAAAAAATGAATATGCTCCAAACCCTATCTCTCAAACCGGGAGCGCTGTAAGAAAAAATGAAACCGAAAATTGACCGTTCCAGGACAGGAGCAATCTCTTTCAGGCCCCAAAGCGTCACGCCAGTACATGCAACAGGTCACGTGCACCGGTGCGTTGGCAATGATCAAAGCGGTCCTCATGGGATGGAAACGTCCCAGGACTGCGGGTCCTTAAGGGGTTAAAGAGAGACACTTGGGAGGTATGAAGCAGTATTGTCTCCTAAAGAGGTCCAGAATTGCAGTATTTTTCCCGTGTGTATTTGAGTTGTGCAAATGGAAATCAGAAAATAAAAGGAGTGTTATAGCAGCATGTTAACCCTTTGAATGCCAGAGTATGTTGCAATGCGTTGTGCACACTCAAAGGGTTAAGGTATAGAGTGGCATGTCAAAGTTAAATAGCAGTGGGAAGTGTATTCATACCTGGGATCTTTGATTTGTGGAGTCCCAGTAGGGGACTCATGTGGTACTGATGTGAAGAGAACAATGGGGAGATTTGGGGTAAAAGTAGGCGGGGTTTAATCATGACTAGGGGATGGGGCTTAATATAAATGTGGGAAAGTGTTAGTAATAGGCTGGGGAAGGAGGAAGAGTGTTATACCAGCATGTCAACCCTTTGAATGCCAGAGGGCTTTCCAATGTGTTGTGCACCCATCTGGCACTCAAAAGGTTAGGGTATAGAGAGGCATGTCACAGTTAAATAGCAGTAGGAAGTGTTTTCATACCTGGGAACTTTGATTTGTGGAGTGCCTGGAGGGGACTCATGTGGTGCTGATATGAAGAGACCAATGGTGCAGTTTGGGGTAAAAGTGGGCAGGGCTTAATCGCGAGTAGGGGGTAGGGCTTAAAATAAATTTGGGAAAGTGTTAGTAATAGGCTGGGGAAGGAGAAGAAGTGGGAGGGAAATGCAAGTTTACAGTGTGAGGGGTTTAAACACACTCCCTGAAGGGTAAAAGTTAATAGACAACCCTGTGGCAGTCAGTGGGTTAAGTGTGTACCTGATGGCTGCATGTCCTCTTTGTTCTATGGCAAATGATGACAGTCAAGAAATAATTGAGCAATGAGGACCTACCTTAACCATTTGAGTGCCATTTTGATCCCCTGGTGGTGCAGCTTCCCTTCAGTGACTGTACTACAGGTCCTGCTGAGGCCACTGGGAGTCAGAGTGAGTGATTGTGTGTGTGTCAAAGTATATATATGTGTGGTGAGTGTGTGTGTGTGTTTTGTGCTTTTTCTTTCCTGAGTTGGATAGTGTATGTGTGTTTGTCTGTGGTGTAGGATCAAGTGGCAGCCATTTTGTTTTCTTGGTAAGTTGTATAGTTGTGTGCGGGCTGGATAGGGGGGGCAGGCCAACTCCCTGCATGATGAATCACCCAATGGGAGCAACAACTCCTCCTTACTGCCACCCCTGGATGTGTGTGTCTCCTAAGGAGACATAAATTATGTAATGAGCTATTCTTGCATGTCTTCTGATGAGACATAAATGATGTTCTGTGTCCTGAGGAAACATAAATTATGCAATGAGGCTTTCTCTTTTATATATGTAGATATATATACATATATATATATATATATATATATATATATATATATATATATATATATATATAAAATGTGTTTTACCAGGAAGAATACACTGAGATTTATCTTATTTTCCACTGTGTTCTGAACTCCACATCTTCTTACCACATCACCCTCAGCGATTCTCTGCATAGACAGGAGGCATGAAACATGAGTTGAAATGTAAGTAATCTATTTGAATTATTTTTATTTTGTAGATTTTTTTAATAATGATTGCTGAAAGCTTTTAAATGGATAGTTATACTTAAAATGTAAAAAAAATATATGTTGTAGGTTTTATCCTCCTGAGTAAAACAAGGGTACTCTCACTGCTGAAAGGTGTTTTATTCAAAAGTTATTACAGCTCAAAGTTGAATTTTTTAGGTGCAATATCACAGTGGCTTGAAATAGTACAGTGGTGCTGTTGTGGCACCATCTTATGGAGATTTATGGTCCTGGGACCAGAGCTGTCCATAGGATGGTGTAGCACCACAGCCACTGTGCAATTTCAGGCCACTGTGATATCGCACCTAAAAAATTCGACTTTGAGCTGTAATAAGTTTTGAATAAAATTCCTTTCATCAGTAAGAGTACCCTTGTTTTACTTGGGGGATAAACCCTACAACATAATTTTTTTACATTTTAAGTATTTCTATCCGTTTAATGACCACTTGGGTGCTCAAGACATCTCAAATACACTGCAGTCCAGACTCTAGCACCCATTACTAAGCAATGCATTAGAGATGTCTTTAGAATCCAAGGGGTTAAAACTACAAATATGAAGCTATTCACCCTTTGAGTGTCTGAGGGATGTTCAGTGCATGCTCTGGTATTCAAAGGGTCAAAAGTAAAACATCTATAAACTGTACACAATAAAATGTTGATTCATTACTTGCATTCTTCTTTTATAATTGTGGCAGATAAATTGTGGGATTTCATGTTGCATATCCACAACTTGTTAAATCAAATCAATTTGTAGTGCAAATCCAGATGGTATAAATAATGGTTTCTTCTTGACTTCATATTTCATGACATAAGAGCATGTAATGAACCCCAACAAAAGTCTATTGTCCTTTTCTTGTTTTCTCAGCAAAACAGAACACTGTTCTCTTGTGTTTAAATCCTCAGCCTCTGTGGTTATTTGAGCTGTTTGCATTTGTTGCGTCTTGGGCTTGCCATTTATTTGTTTCAATAGGTCCATTTACTGCCAAGTTTTATGGAAAAAACCTTAAACTCCAAAAGATCATGTTGCTTCACCGCTGGGAGCCAGATGTCACAGTGCTGGCTCCACACTGGCCTAGAATACTAAAGTACAGTTACATATTGTATAGAGTGAGAAATGAGTCAGAGGCACTTAACTGGAAATGCTCCAACTGTAGCAAAATAAGTGGCTTCTTTTAAGTTTCCTTCACAATATCAAATGCCATTTTGCACGGGAAAGCCAATCAGTGCCGATGTTAGTCTTTGTTTTCATTTTTTAATTTTTTTTTAAACTGCCAGCAGAAGATGGAGACATTCCAGACAAATGGATAAAGTACAGTACAGTGTTAGCCATAGAAAAAGCAAGAGACGAGAAGAGTAAAAATGATACCTTTATTGGCTAACTGAGAGGCTCTAGGAGGCAAGCTTGAAAAATTGCATCCATTCCAAACAAAAACATACCTAAACATATAATGCTGTATTCAGGAAGCAACAGAGGTGCTGGAGTACCCCAACTTCACTATAGGGTCAAATGAAAAACCCCCATTCAACGGAGCAGGTGCAAAAAACAAAGCCTCAGGAGGAGGATAATCATCAGTATTTATTAAACAAGATTCAGCAGCCATAGTCACACTTGTTTTAGTACAACTGATATAGACATGTCCATGCCTTCCTCCTCATTGTCCTTTCCCTTTACCCCTGACACATATGGTGGACATGATTTTTACTGTAAAGTACATGACAAAGCTGTTAGTTTCAACACATCTGAAGTATGCAATTAATTGCACAGGACAACAGCACAACAGCAGCACCAATATATGCTTGTCTTTTTCTTGTCAGAGTATGGAGTGATGTCTTGTCTCTTGCCGTATGATGTTTGCCTTTGCCTCTAGTATTTCCCAAGACCGTCCTGGGTTCTTAAAGGGTTAAATCAAGCAACTCCTGCTCTCCTCTCTTCGTCGTTTTGTCTCTACACTAGCTAATTTCAACATTTCAGCTGCTTTCTCTCTCTCTCTCTCTCTCTCTCCCAAACACAGACTGACAACATGAAGTAAACTGTCACCCGCTTACACACTGCAAGTTAACATAGCAGGAATAGATGGGAGAAAAACCTTAATGTGGGGGAAAATTAGATTATCATTTATTTCAATGTAATAAATAAAGTTTAAAATGGTACTGTGAAAGGCAGAAGTTTGTTTTTTCTCATATTTCTAATATTTGTCGAAAGCTTTTGGCCATCCCTAGCTACTTCTGCTTAACCCCTCAGTGACCGGCCGCGCGCACACGCGGCCATCAGTTAACGCCTGGCTAAGAATTTTGTATTTTTTAAAAAATTATTCCTGAGTCCCCGAACGGAGTGCAGCCGCACGGGGCCCCGGACTTCCGGGACATACATGTACGTCCTCTGTCACTAAGTGACAGTTTTTGCAGGACGTACTTGTACGTCCATTGTCGGGAAGAGGTTAAAGGAGCAGTAAACTTTTTTTTATGAAAACCTATATGTTATAGAGCTTTTCCTGTAGAATAAAACACGGTCACTCCCACCGCTGTCAGTTATTTTATTCAAACATAATAGCAGTTCAAAAACCCAGAAGTGAATTTACTGTGTTTATTTCCTGATAGTTCTAACTGACAGGAAGTGACAGGCAGTTTCTCTCACATTCCTTGGAGAACTGTATGTCTCTGACTTTCTAATCCATTACAATGTAACAGAACAACTAATTGGAATTTGACTACTAGAGGGCACTGCTAATGTAAAAAAAACCCCACAGGTTTAAACAGTTATAACCCTGTAAATATGCATCTATCAGCAGTCGGAGTATAATTATTTTACTCAACAGGAAACGTCCTACAATATATATTTTTTCATAAAAAAATGTACTGCTCCTTTAAACAGAATTGAGGCTGTATGCCTGGATTTGGGGACAGTTGCAGGCAGAGGGAAAGAAAGAAAGAAAGAAAGAGAAAGAAAGAAAGAAAGAAAGAAAGAAAGAAAGAAAGAAAGAAAGAAAGAAAGAAAGAAAGAAAGAAAGAAAGAAATATTCCATTGTAGTGTGGCATATGGAATAACTAGCAAATTTACAAACAAATAGACTGTGGAGTTTATGGCAACAGAGAAGAAATAAGTTGAAAAAAAGCTGTTGTGATGACTGTGTCCTATAGTTCTCAGCAGGTGCATGGAAGGAAGAAGCTTTAGGAGAAGAGGATGAGGAAGTGAAAATAAACAGGTTCAGTTAGAAGATAACAGGCCATTGTTTGATGGTATGTGTCCACAAAATTAGAATTCTCTAAATATGAGGAAGAGAAAGTGGTCATGTTCATAATCAGTTTTCCTTCTGTGGTAGAAATTGTATGTATGAAAGAAAAGCTTATTGCTATAAAATGAGGGAATGGTAGTATATAGACACATTAGATTAGCTTTTACTTGTAAAGTGCCAATTTATTTTGCAGCGCTGGAGATTTTTCATTGTACATTTTTCTACAAACTCAAAAATGTGCAGTGTGCAAACATTAGGCTTTATTCAATAACCCTTTGAGTGCCAGAGGGGTACGCTTTGCAATGTGTTGCGTACCCTTCTGTCACTCAAAGGGTTAAGCTAAAGAGGAGCCATACTGGAGTAAATCAGCTGTGCAGCAGGGGGAAATTAAAATTCTCATTGACTTAAATGGGGCCTTTAACTCCTTAAATTCTAGAAAGGCCTCCAATGTATTGTGAAGCAAACAAATTGCATCAGATGGGACAATTAAAGATTTCCCAAATTCCCATTGCTTTAAATGGGATTTTTAAACTCTTGAATGCTAGAATGGTCTGCAGTTTATTGGAAAGATTACCTTTTGCCTGTTAGCCCAGCAAGGTTGATATAATTAATCTTTGGTTCAATATAGCACCACCATCCTCACCTCTGGTAATCGAGTATTGACCCATTAAAAGTTCCTGAAAAACGTCTAAATTTTAATTCAGTACACATTAAAACCATACATAGGTATAAATATATTATGGTGCCTGCTCTTACATATTATTTAACCCTTTAAGGACCCATGACAGTCCTGGTTCGTCATTGGTTGGACGTGCAATAAGGACCCATGACGTGCCGTCATGGATTTCAGGGCTCCCCAGGTGGAAGCACACCGTTTGGGGAGCCCTGATTCGTATAGTAAAAAAACATGCTCTGTAGTCCTTAAGAGCCATCAGTGATCATGCGCGGAAGGTCCTTAAGGGGTTTACATAATAACATACTTGGTGAAGTTGAAAAAAAAAAAATGCATCCAATAAGCTCAGCCCATTCCACATTGCCCTTGTTGATCCAAAGGAAGGAGAAAGACCCTGCTGAAGCCTTTTGTAATTAAACCCCAAGTGGGAAAAAAAAACTTCCTGTCTTCCAAAGACAATAAGGTATTTCCTTGGATCAACATCCTATCTGCTTTGAAACCAAGTCACAATACACATTATTGCTCTGAGCTAGAAAAGTATCAAAATATATATATATTTTTAAGCAACTATGGTATCTGCAAACAGCATCCTGAGGAAAATAATTCCACAACTTTACTGCCCTTACTGTAAAAACCCTGCCTTTGTTTTAGTCAAAAGTGCCTTTCCTTAAGTCTTATTGGATGACCTCTTGTTCTTAGCTCAGCTCTTTGAGTAAATAGTTCCTTGGAGATTTCTTTGTATTGACCTCAAATCTATTTATAAATGTAATAATATCACACTTTAGACATCACTTCTCTAAACAAACACAGTTTGCCTAGTCTCTCTTTTTAACAATCCCTTTATCAGTTTTGTAGCATGTCAGTTCACTTCTTCCATTTCAATAATTTATATTTTAAGAACTGCTGCCCAAAACTGTGTTCCAAATTCTAGGTGAGATTTTAACAAGGATTTATATAGAGGAAGAATTATTTTCCCATCCCATGTATCTATGCTCATTTTTATACATTATAGTGCTTTATTGGCTCCTGCAGTAGTTGAGTGACATTGCTCATTGTTGTGAAATCTATTCATAGATCTTTCTCTAATGAGGATTCATCAAATTGTTCCCAATTTAGTGCAAAGGTAGTGTTTGTTTTTGCAGCTCACGTACACAACCTTACAAGTACCTATATTAAACCACATCTGTCTGCCATTTTTCCACCCAATAACTCAGTTTAACCAAATCTTTCTGCAGAGAAAAAATATCCTGTACTGTATGTATTCCCTCACACTTCTTAGTGTCATTAGCAAAGCTTGAGACATTACTTTCAATATATAGTTCTAGATCATTAATAAAGTTAAAAACCATTGGACCCAGGACTGAGCCCTGCGGCACTTCACTAACAACTGTAGATGGACTTGCAAAGGTTCCTTATACAAACACTCTCTGAAAACCATAATTTAAAGGGATAGTACCCCCCCAAAAAATGTGAAGTCAAATGCTATGAATCAGTACAACATACTTAACTCTCATATTCCCATCTCTCAAACCGTTATGGTTTGAGAGATGTAAGAGAAGAAAGACCTCCGCTCCCTCCCCTTTCTGCCTGACGAGCTGTAAAGCTGCCAGAGGCAGAATCCGGTCGACGGACTTACGGCAGCTCTTCAGGAGCGCTGTCATCTAGATATCTCGGTATAAGTACTTCATCGGAATGGTCTACAACATGTGCTTGCAAGCCAGGCACACGTTTCAGACGATTCCAATGATGTAATTATTCCAAGATATCTAGATGACAGCGCTTCTGAAGAGCCACCATCTGGTCCTGGAAGCAGGATCTCATGACGTCCGCTATACAGCAACAGCCTGTCCCCAGTCAGGTTCATTCACAGGCATTCCCTTTAAATGTGAATTCTATGATTGCAGAGCAGATGGGTCACAACAAATTCCTTTTATATAATTTTACTACTGTAACCAATTCACTAGTTGCAACAAGTAAGAGGGGAAGCCAGTCTGTCTCCGACAGCTTAGCTTCCATCATTTTCTCATAAGATCCCACCCGTGGGAGTGTATTATCAACAATGGTAGTGTGCCCAGTTTGCTTCCTCATTGTGATCGAACTGATCTCAATTAAAACCACTATTTCCACTTCAAGATTACATGCTTCAATAGACATCAGGTTTTATTTATATGCTTTTCAAAATACAGAAACAGTTTTCCGTAAGGAAAAAAATAAAGGAGTATATACTACATCCCTGTAGTTGCACAATACATTTCCTTACAGGGGACTTAGGATTTGTTTCTAAACAGTTAGGACTAGACTTTATTAGGGTGTTTAAATGGATATTGTGTAGTTTAAGTTATTGATGCTTACATTAACTTCCACTGTGACCATCTTGTCATTGTTTAAGAACAGTTTGGTTTTAGTGATCCATCTTTCAACCTTAGAGAAATCTTCCTGTAGTAAAGACTAAAGTTGTGATACGTTTGGATTTTTATTGTAGATAATGGTGTCGTCTGCATATGTGTGCACATTTGCAAACCATGAGAAGATTATTTATAAATGGTGAAAATAAAAGGGTAATTCCAGTGTAGGAGCACTCAGATGCTTAAAACCAGCTTTATTGGGGAATATTAAAAATACACAGTAATGAGGCAAAAAATATAAGCACTATATTTATAGCCTCCATTGATAACATACTGCAACAGGTGTTTTGCACCCTACTGGGTGTTTTCTCATAAATAGAATGTTACAGAGGCATCCTTGGAGTACAAGCCTAAAACAATCATTAAAGGGATAGTAATGTTTCATAATAAAAGCAGCTCTGATTAATCTTCATAGTATTTGGGCCATGGAGAGTGTTATTTCAATACTGTCAGAGTTGTAGTTCAAGAGTAATTGAATGATGAAGTATCACCCTCTCGCCCCTTTTACTGATGTAACTGCTCAGCTCAGAGCAGTAGGGTGGTGTCCAGGTGGATTGCAGAGAGGAGCAATCTTCAATTAAGATAAGGGAAAACATGAAAAACCTGACAATGAGGGCAGGGGATTTCATTGTTCTCACAGTAAGAAGATTGTTCCTTGCTGTGATCTGTCTGATCAAGTGACCAGATTCCACATCTGAGGGAAGGTGGCTTACACTAGGTAAAAGGGGCGGGAGGGGGAAACTTTATCATTCAATTGCTCTTGAACTACAACTCTGACAGTATTGAAATAGCACTCTCTATGGGTCAAATACTATGAAGATTAATTGGAGCTGCTGTTTTTGTGAAACATTACTATCCTTTTAACGTCCTGCCTCCTCCAAGGATAGGTCACTTCAATCAATCCACCATTAAAAATATCACCACACACCAGTCTATAGGAGCTGAGAAATGTCAAACAATTTTCCTTGCCCCAAAGGACCTGTTCTGAATTAAACCTGGGCATTCTATATAAAGTGGTGTAATTCAATAGTATCATAAAAACCAAAGTTTCCTGCAGATTGTAATCTATAAGTCAAATGACTTTTAGCCCATAACAAATGCCTATTTATTTAGGAAAAAATGTTTTACCAGGAAGAATACATTGAGATTTCTCTTACTTTATTGTCCTGGATTTCAAGTATATCCCTATCCCAAAGGGCATATCTCCTATGCCATAAACAAAATAGTTTGGTCACTAGTACTGAAAATTAGAACTAGAGAGAGTACAGAGAAGAGCAAAAAAATTAATTAAGGGAATGGAGGATCTTAAGTATGAAGATGTGTAGCCAGACTCCAATTATTAAATAAATACTACTAACCAGGTTCCTTAGCCTTGCCGACTCAGATTCAAACCCTACAACCCCAGCTTAGACTTCATCATATGAATTGACCCCGGAAGGGAATGCTCAACAGACCCACTATAACATAGTGCCAGCCAGAGGTATTTTTCAATTAAAATCCAATGTTTTAGTTAAAAGATTATATTAAAAAACAACAAACAAACATATATAAGCCAATTGATAGAGAAAACCACGATCTGCCTTACGCGTTTTGTGAAAATTTTAACTCATAGGTTTAGATCATACTGATACGGCTAGAAAGCAAGACAAGGAGTCAGACGGTATAGTTAAAATCACCTTTATTTTGAATGATAATAGAAATGATATCAACGATAATATAGAGCAGAGGGTGACTAGATAGGTTGGAGACTCTATCAGGAATAGGAGCCACCACAATGTCAACCACAACTACTGGAGACTAGGCCGGAGCCAACTGGTAGTCTCAACGGTAACTAGTAGAACCCAGGATAGAACCTGAAGTCTCCTGCAGGTAGCTACAAGGGAGAACACTGACTCACGCCTGCAGTCAGTTAGGAAGAGCTTGAATCCAATAAGGGTCGCAACGATGGATACTACTAACTCACGCCTGCAGTCAGTTAGGCCGGAGCCTGCCAGAGCTCCAGGTCCGCACCAAGATGAATGTCTGTGGGAAACTGGCAATACAGCGGAGTGAACAGGAAGAGCCACCAGTTAGGATAGTTAGACAAGCCATGGTCATACATGGAGTGGGTATTCAGCCAGAACCACAGGTCTGCACCAGATAGGATGTCCAATAAGAGTAGGCAACAATGTGAGGATATTAGGACAGAGCCCCAGGTCAGCACCAGGTTGGATAGTCAGACAAACCAGGGTCATACACGGAGCAGGTAGTCAGCCAGAGCCACAGATCTGTACCAGATTGGATGTCTACAGACAAAAGGAGCGCACAGAAGAATGGACAGACAGAGCCACAGGTCAGCACCAGAATGGATGGTCAGACAAGCTGGGTCATACACATGATACAGGAACAACTGGAAGTAGAACTGCACTGAACAACAACGTAAGGGTAATGATACACAGGCCCAGATAGGTTTATAAAGGAGTGGGAGAAGGTGGAACCAATTAGGTTCCCCAGGCTGGGCCTATAACAGGCATCCAGGCAAGTGCCTCATTCATGATGCCAGTAACAAGGAACCATACATGACCAGGCCACAGGCAAAGAGGGACGCAGCTAGTGATGCCGGAGCGTCAGTCCAGAACCCTGCTTATGGCCGAATGGCGCAGGCAGAGGTAAGGCACTGTGACACATACACACAATGAGGACCCTTATATAGAGTGCCCCATATAATCAAGTACAATTAATCCAGATTCACATTTTAAAATTCATCATTCATACTGTCAGCACTCACCAACTGTATTACCAAAGCCTATGATTAAGTGAAACTCTTCATGAAATGCTTAAGGAGGATTTTGGTTTTCTCCATCAATTGCTTTCTTTATGTTTGCTTATTGTTTTTAGTTTGATGTATTAAATAAACATTAACAATTGACATTAATGTTAATTGTTAATGTGTATTTAATACATCAAACTAACATTAACATGTATGTTTCCAAGAACCAACAGCTCTCTTTTGTTGTTTTAAGTAGCAATCTCAGTGAAGAGGTGGGTTTAGTTTGAGAAGGACTGTGACATGGTACTAGGTGGCCGATAGATGCAAGCATTTATGATTGGTTTTGAGAAAGGAAGTTTAGTTTTACCAACTATGTATTCATTTGTGCTAGAAGAAATGTAATAGATAAAAGTTTATGGTCTCTTCTGTGTATATGATTATACATCCTCCTCTCTTTGATAAAATTAAATTGAAAGATAATGGGATTCACTTCCAGTTAGTCTGAATATGTAAGCCCACAAAAAATATAACCAAGTCTATGGCAGAGGTGAGCAAAATAGTGACCATGGGCCAGATCCAACCCACTGACCAACTTAATCTGGACTGTGGATTTTGTAAATAAAATACAAATGTGTATCTTAATATACAAACAGTGACTTTGTGCACCCTTGACAAATGAAATATGTGATATTCAGTGATCATACCAAAACAACATATATAAACTTGTATAGTGTGCAGCACATATACAACGCACTCAACGCAGAATTAAATATACTAAATGGCACAATACTTATACTCTTGTGAAATTCTCCATTAATGATCATGGTGATGTAGGGAAAGATAAAATAAACTTTCATAGTGGAAAATGTATACTTATATATATAGGGCTCTTCGATATTACCAAATAGCTACTCACATACAGTACATCTTGTTTTATAGCCTTCTCAAACAGCTCTCCTTGTGTAACATCCTCAAAAGCAATAAACAAATACATGGGGCTGTATCAGTTTTAAAATAATGAAAACGTTAAAGATTACACTCCCAAAAAGCATGTATAGCAGGCTTTCTCTCCGTGCCTTCTTGTGGACATCCAGGTACCACACATTGAGCTGAGAAACTTTTTAAACCACTTTATTTATAGTATACAATGAAAGTAAAGGGAGAAGTTGTAGACTGTCTGAGAGGTTCCAGCTGTCTGGAATACCACAAATTAAATGGGTGGACTATGACTGTTTTTGGAGAGTATAGGGAGAGGGATAATTATTCATATGCTTATTGAGATGTGCATATCGCCTTATTTTTGTGAGTGTAGTCTTTGAAATTTTCATTGTGTTTTCAAAGTGATACTGTTTTAAGTATGTCTTTTATTCCTTTTTGAGGAGGTTACATGAGGAAAGTTAGCCAAGAAGGCTATAACACAAGATATACAACATGGGAATGGC
Source organism: Rhinophrynus dorsalis (assembly GCA_037306005.1). NCBI lineage: Eukaryota > Metazoa > Chordata > Amphibia > Anura > Rhinophrynidae > Rhinophrynus > Rhinophrynus dorsalis. The sequence continues at coordinate 395,837,550 of CM074723.1, read as the reverse complement.
CCTTTGGAGAAAAGAAAGTCATACTTATTCATTTTTACATTCTTTTACTATGATCATTTATTTTAGCTTTTTTTTACGTGTTCATAATCATTTACAGAGACATTCCTGAGAGTATAAATATTGTACCATATCATTGTGTTATTTACATTTATATCTTAGAATGGAATCATACAGGGTTCTCTGCATCAGGCAAACTCTGCTCTCTTACCCAGTGCCCTGTTGTGATCATGACAAGGTCTGAATGATGTATTGATTTCATCACATCACTACAACCCCACTGAGGTCAGGAATGTGGTCGTGGAAAAAAAAGAAGCTGCATAGGACTCCAGAAGCTTCAAAAATAAAATAAAGAAATATGTTTATCCCCCCTCACCAATCCACTACACAGATTAATATTATTGTATTTAACAGGCCCCACCAGTAATTTAAACCTGCTGATTTCCAGTGGGGTGAGCAATGCATTGAGTTGTGTTGATTTGCTATCTTTTATGGCACTTTAAAAGATTAATGGGCTATGAGGCATTGTCACTTCCCTGTGTTCTCTTCTAACCCTGTGTTCCTCACCTTGAGGTCAAAGTTAAAGCACTGAAGAGAAGTCAATACATGGTCTAAGAACCATGCAGGGATCTGAGTGCAGATTGGGGATGCTGGCAGGGCTGCTCCTCAGTGGTGAAATAGAGTAGTTATCTAACTTTGTGTATATATATATATATATATATTAGTCATCAGTTGTAAAATAAGCAGCGACTACAAATGGAATCCACCCAAGGTGAGAGGGAGCACAGGGACAGCAGAAAACTGGGACAGCAGAACAAGGATGGGCTGTCAGACAGTATACGTGTGGTTCTGTCTACTAGTGTACAATATCTGTGAGCAAGTGGCTGTGTGTGCGTATGTGGAATAGTGTGTGAGAGAGAGTTTGTGTGTGTCTGCACATGCAAGATGACCTCCATGGCACCTTGCAAAATTCTAACTCTAAATGTGACATTGAAATGAAAATATTTGCCCACCTCTATGCTATGGGAAAACCTTTGTAAAAGGAAGACGGATAGGGAACAGTGTTGCTGTAAAGTCAGTTTTGTCATATACAGTTAGAGTAGAGGGGAGTAAGGAAATATGGGCTCAGTAAGTGGGCCAATGCAACTTGGAAATAGGTATAGAAAGCAAGATTTCAGGATTTGCAAAATACACCAAATTATGTAAGGCAATAAACATGCAGCAATATTTTTTTCTATACAGAAGGATTTACATAAAAGTGAGCAGTGCTAAACAGTAATGGCAAACATCAAGTATTATCATGGATAAAAATGAGTATTGATGGAAGTGTGGACATTGGACAGCATTATTCTGCCACTATACAAATTGTTGGTAAGGCCTCACCTAGAATATGCAGTGCATGAATGGTCTCCAGTTCTTAGAAACAATTTTGTAGAAGTGCAGAGAGTGCAGATAAGAGCAATGAAACTAAGACAGGAATTTGTGAAATTGAAATATGAATAACAACTGGCTAAACATTATTTATAATTGTGATATCTAGCTTAATGTATCATATACTGTATCATACACTTAAAATGTTCAATATATTCTATTCATTTCCCTGTACATATGTGCCAGATAAATAAAACATTTTAGCTACATATGTCACATCTTAAAATAAGATAAGAAACACTAAGATAGGTACATGAAATCAAGTCTCTGAAATGAAAAAAAAATCAGACAAACTAAATTAAGGCTTGTAGTATTACAATAATGAATGTGGTCTAATTAAACAATTAGGGTCTTTTCATCAAACAGTGGTAAGATCAGCCGATCAAATACGCCGTTCTTCTCAGAGATCAATGACAGAAAAATGTGAGCATTTATCAGTGATCTATCCACTTGCAATGCCTTGTGTATGGGAGGAAGGTAGAACTGATGAAAACATGGTGGAAATGTATCTATTCCAGTGATACGTATAAATATCCATACAGTGCATGTGCAGCGTTTGTCCACTCCAGAGCTTTGTATGGAATCTGCCAGCCTGAACTTCACAAATAGGAAAGGCAAATCTATCTAGTACTTGCTCATTGATGAATGAGCTAGTGTTGGAAATGATCCAGCCATTGATGAACTGGAGTTAGTAATTAAGGAAACCAGAGAAGCCCCTGGAGTTTAACCCTTTGAGTGCCAGAGGGGTACGCAACACATTGCAAAGCAATGAGTTGCATACCCCTCTGCCACTCAAAGGGTTAACAAAGTAACTGAAAAAATAGTGTGTTCTTGGTTATTTATCACTTTATGTACAGGGCAATCTGCCTGACTCACTTCTACTAACACCTATAAAACTGTTCCTAAGTACAGCATTATTAGGCTTTATAGTTTATTATCTTTGCTTTTTATCAAGTAATTTGACTTTTGTGGGCTGCTAAATAATACTGAGGCTGACATACTACTAAGAAGTGAAGTGATTCAGTTTAATCCAATTGCACTGTGGGGAACAAAACAGGTTAATCTTGCGAAGCAACCAACTGGAAACATCTCTGACACCGGAGGGTTAAAATTCCCTTTTAAATCTATGGGAATTCTGGTGTTTAAATGTGTAATTTACTAATCACATTATAGAACTTTAAAGGGATACTAATGTCCCATAAAAATGTTTTTTTGTTTTGTAGATTAAAAAAAAATTATGTGCAGCAAATCCCATCTCTCAGACCTCTACTGTTTGAGAGATATTCGGACCTAAAGTTCCCCCCCTTCCTCCCCTTCTCCTGACGTCAGCTGTAAGCTAACAGCAAGAGTTCCCATTCTGGGGACCGACAGGCGGCTCTTCAGCAGATTCAGCGCGATTTTAAAAGAAATACTTCACTGGAAATGTCTACAAAGTGCGCTTGGTTTGCAAGCACACGTTTTAGACCATTCCAAAAAGGAGTTCTTTTTAAACCGCACTATTGCAGCTCTGCTGAAGAGCATCCATGTGTCAGCCGACATGGATTTCCTGTTGCCAGATTACAGCTGACATCAGGAGAAGAGGAACTTTAGTGGCGAATATCTCTCAAACCGTAAAGGTTTCAGAGATAGGATTTGTTGCACATAATTTATTTTTCTTTAATCTACAAAACCAAAAAAAAAACATTTTTGTGGGACAATACTGTCCCTTTAAGGGTCATATGTTCAAAAGAAAAGTAATTATGGGGCAAAGCAGCTGCATTATAGGGGTAAACTCATAATTCTGATTAATTTAAATAAGGATTTTAACCTCTTGAATGCCAAAGATGTTTCCAAATCAGCGCTTTACGATGTGTTGTAGACCGGTTTAGCTTTCATGGGATTCAAACTCCCATTTAAATCAAAGGGAATTTGGGGGATTTTTATTTGACCCCCCCATGGTACATTTGGTTTGCCCCAGAATTATTCCACTTTTCTTTTGAACTTACCACCATAAAAAGCCCTCTTAACCCTTTGAGTGCCAAAGGGGTACACAACGCATTCCACTCTGGCACTCAAATGGTTAAAGAAGAAGTCTCTAGGGTTTCAAAAGCTCTCTCCTATATGAATGACTAACAGGTTGGTTCACTGAAAGGTTTCGCCCACCACAAATAACTTGTATACAATGAAGTAAACTCAGTAGGTAGGACACATGTATAAAGTAAAGTGAAGCATGTGTGGAGAAAGACAGCTGTACACTATTTGTATAGTTAACCATTTTAATGCTAAAGAGGTCTCCAGTGCATTGTTTCTCAATGCTTTAGAGCCCTCTCCAGAGGCTAAACTACCATTAGTGCAGGAGGAACAAACTAGCAGGACCCAGGTATATTCAGGGGTCCATTTTATAGCTGACAACCAAAAATGTTTAGGATTTTTGGTAGTTTGCAGTGAATTGAGGGCCCAAAAATTGTTTAGCACCAGGGCCCTCAATCACAAAGTCTGCCACTGGACTTCTCCAGCATCCAAGGAGTTTTAACCCCTTAAGGATCGGCGTGCGCATGCGTGTCCGGAGCTCGATGACCATGAGGCTTTTTATTTTTTTATTTTTTTTTTAATGTACTTCCGGTTCAGCTCTCCCGGAGCAGTATGCAGCTGTGCTGGGAGCCCTGAATTCCATGACGTGCCAGGACCGTCACTGGTCCTTAAGTGCCGTACCGCCATGACGGTCCTGGCACATCAGTGGTCGCGAAGGGGTTAAAGTCTCATTTAAATTACAGATGAGAGTTGGTACCGTGTTAGACCTAGAAATAAAGGAGGCAAATATAGTCAAGTTGATACCTTTATTGGCTAACTGATCAGATTTAGGGTGCAATCTTTCAAGTCCATTTAGGTTTCTTCCTCAGGCATGTTATACAGATAAATATGAAAACATCTCTCTTATATACAAGTACACATTGCATTGTTTAGAATAGAAATCAGATAAGTAAGCTCAGTCCAGACCAGTAAAGGATAGTAAAGAACATCTTTCAAGCGTTTGAGTTGGGTGACCTGCCAAACTAACCAATGATAGACAACGTAGGTGGGATGCTTCCTCTAAAGGTGCCATATTCTCATATAGGTGGGATGCTTCCTTTAAAGTGACATATTCTCATTATGATCATCTTAGAGCTAAATGGAGTGCACCTCCCATCAGCCAATCCAGTGCCAGACAGCAGTCAGTATGATCATGGCTCCTCCCCAGCAATGCCGCACGATAGCACACCATCTGCTTAAGTCAACAGCCAGCAGTCCTTTCTGTGGTTTCTAAGAAATGCTTGGCCAGTTGCCTGATGTAATAAACAGGAACTATGTGCACTGGGGGATGAACTTACATACATGATTACCACAGCCCTCATTGTGACCTAGGCAGGTCCATCTTAGCCAGGCCCAAACCTCTCCCCTCTGCTCCCCTTTATGACAGCCGTGATTATAGTGTCATAGCCCTATCATTTTTTTGGGGTTTTCCTACCAAAGATTTTTTTCTTATTATTTTACCATCTTTTTTCACCAAGTTTTAGTAAACATCTCTGTTATAAATGATGATGACAGTATAAACATAGTGTCATAAAATCTAATTTAAATATGCACAAGCTTTTTCTGCCCAAATTAGCCTGCAATCAATCCATATCCCTTGAGTAAATGGAAAATAAATACTCAACATATACTGGAAAGTTGTATTATTCAGGCTTTGTGTACGTAATGTTATTGGATGGGACAGACCTCTACAGGTATGGATTGTGTTACAAGAAGGTGAACATATGTGTGTATATGTGTGCATATGTCTATGAATTGTAAGGTAAATTATATTTATAGCATGCCAAATGGCGGTTCACAGCTAAAAGAGGCTTCAGAACTCAAATGCAACACACACAGACATGCACATAGGCACACACACATATATATATATACAGGGCTTAAAAGTTGAAGTCCTTTGCTACTAGCCAAACCTGAAAAGTTACTCGCTACTGCAAGCCATAGCATAACCACCAGGAATGAATTTCTACTCGCCAGGGCTAAATTTTCACTCTCCATTGGCTAGTGGTGAGTGGAAATTTTGAGCCCTTCAAATACAGATCTCACGCCCAAGAAGATGGACATGACAGTTACTTACAGGGCCTCAAACTCTGATCACTGCACATGGTAATTTTAACCCTTTAAGAGGTAACTGAGTGTGCAATGTATAACTTTGTAATTTTCTTGAACAAAACTTTGATCTTTAAAGGGTTAAGTAGGCTCACTTTGAAAAAAAACTGCTTACAAGTGGCATATCTCCCTCCATGGGCATGACATCCAACACAGATTGAAGGTGTTATCTACTGAACAAAAGAACATGGCAACATTCACAGAGGCCATTAGGATGTGCTAACCAAAGTAAGATAAGTGGGGGATTATTATTAGGAGGTGTTAGTTCTCCTTTAAGGATTGTTTTCAATTCAGTAACAAGAGGAAAGCCAGCACTTAAAATGCACATTAGTTTGGATGTGTTCCAGTTTAACAATGTAAAGAGCTTCAGACTGATGTCAGTATTTTATTGGAGGAGGGAGGAGAGAATTCTGGGTCAAATTCCTCCTGTCCTCTTCCACTTTCCTCACTGCCAAATGAAACAAAACTATTTTATCACATTTCTTTAACCCTTTAAGTTGCAGAGAGGGTATCCAAAGCATTGCAACCTCTCTGGCACTCAAATGGTTACACATGCAAATCCCATCTGCATCTTCAGTTTTCTGTATCTGATTCTCTCTTCAAATCTCCAGCTCCTAATTTCTCCTTCTCCTTTTATTCAGAACAGAACAGATCTGATCATATTAAAGCCAAAGGGGAAGCTGTTAACTAAGTCTTTGTTTTTGTACATTTATACCTCTTGTTAACTTTCATTCTTTCATTCCTGTTACAGAGAAGAAGAATCAGTTATTATACTTATTCCTACCCAGTTCCCACTTGACCCCATCCTGTCAGACATCTTGTCCCATTGCCATCTGTGCTATTATTTTAGCTCCCCTACTATTCATTCATTAGACAAAATACAGCAGACCAGAGCCGGGTCATCCATTATGGCAACATTAGGTGCTCTGGCTGCAAGTGCTGGATCACAGACCAGGGCCCTGCTGGTGCTGCTGCTAACATCTTGTGTCAGTTGCCCTTTTTTTGAAAGTGTGCAGCATCATCCAGTAGCTCCCACCTAATTTAGAGCAAAAGTGCCAATACCTGCTAGCAGGACTCTGTCCATGGTAAGACCCCACCTAGAATATGCTGTTCAATTCTGGGCACCCTTTCTGAAAAAGGACATTATGGAACTAGAGAGAGTGCAGAGGAGGGCTACAAAAAGAGTAAGGGGAATGGAAAGTTTTAGTTATGAAGAAAGGCTAGAAAAATTAAACTTGTACACACTAGAGAAACAGTGTCTTGGAGGGAATATGATAACACTATATAAATATGTTCAGGGCCCATACAAATGGCTCTCCAAAGACCTGTTCATTAACAGAACAGTACACAGGACAAGAGGCCACCCGCTTAGACTTGAGGAAAGGAGATTTAATCTACAAAGGCGGAAGGGTTTCTTTACAGTAAGGACAACAAAGGTATGGAATTCACTGCCTGAGGAGGTGGCGCTATCGAATACATTATGCCTTTAAAGGGGCCTGGATACTTATTTAAAAGAGCAGAACATAGAGGGCTATGTACGTTAGTATTGGGATTAATATTTAGTTAGTGCTTGTGGATCCAAGGAGAAATCTGATTGCCATTTGGAATCAAGAAGGAATTTTTCCCCTCATTCAAGGCAGAATTTGAAATTGCGGTAGTGAGGGTTTTTTTTTGCCTTCCTTTGGATCAACGATGGTAAACAGGAAAAGGAAAAGGGTTGAACTAGATGGACGCAAGTCTTTTTTCAACCTTAATTACTATGTTACTATGTATGTAGAAGCATTGGATGAAGACATGTGGGGCCCCAAACTGGTACCTTGATGAGGGCCCAAAGAAACCTTAATCCAGCAGACAATATTGCACATTCTTTCTTTTAACCTTGGCACATTTCACTCTACAATATTGTTATCTTTTAAATCTCGGGTGCAATATGATAGAAGAGTACAATCTGCCATTGACAGGGTTAAAAGCCCCAATTAAATCAGTGGGAGTCTGAGAAATTTAAATTTGTATCCTGTGTTGCTTTGTTCACAAATCTCTCCAGTTTTCCTTAATATACCTGCATATGTGTGTGTGGCCGATTGTACTCTTCTGAGAAGAACTGGAGAGATCTGTGAACAAAACAACACAGGATAAAAATTTCTCAGACTCCCACTGATTGAATTGGGGCTTTTAACCCTTTGAATGGCAGATAGGACTCAAACACGTTGTGAAGCAATGTAAGGGGGACTGCTCTAGAACTCAAGCACTGTTTAAATCAACGTGTATATTTATTTTTTCTAGGTGTTTCATTTGATTTACTCCAAAATAACTCCAATTTTTTCTTAGTGCATCAGCCTCATTGTGTGATTGTTTAGGCACATGCAGGGGAGTTGCCATGTTTCCAATAGACCTGGGGCTTAAGTCAACCTAATGCCTTGTTAGAGCACTGTACTGCCCAACTGAATGCTTACAAGTAGTTAGATTATTTGTCCTATCCTGGAAACAAATCTTGAGGCTTTAACCCTTTGAGTGCTAGAGGGGCTTCGCAATGCATTGCGCACCCCCATGACACCCAAAGGGTTAACCTTCTGGTGTCAAGTGTTGTTTTTATATATGTTGTCCTTTGAAGATTTGTGCTCAGTTAGAGCATTTTTAATGGGGATTGGATAAAAAGTATGAACATTTGCTCATCCCTCCTAAGTGTCCCTTTTTAGGGGATACTGTACCTCTGAGATACAAATCCTTATGGCCCTCTTTCCTATCCTGTTGTCCCTCTTTTTAGGAGATCAGACTGTGTGGTGTGTATATAAGTGTATCACATTGCTACACAGTAATACAACTCAAATTAATGTTTGTATAAACTTCAGTATGTGTTTATAAATTAGTCCTTTGAGATAAAATACTTTGGTTTTGTACTAAATAGTTCATTCACCTCCCTAAAGAGGTGTCAGTAGGTCATGAAGGAACCTGAAAATTATATTAAAATGCTCTCTCCACCAGTCCTGCTCCCAGCACCACCATTTAAAAATAAAAGTGCCCTCCTCTTTGGCCATTTGACGTATTGGTAGTTCTGTTCTCTGTCTCTCTTAGCCTTAGTCACAATTACAGGAGAAGGCAGAGAACATTGACAAAGGCAATGTTTATTTACATTGCCTTTGTCATGTGGCTCCATTTCCACATTTGATCTCTGTAGCAGTAATCACATGTGTGGAGTTATGGCAGAATAACTGCTCTGGTCCTGGAGTAGTCATCATAGCCTCTCTGCCATGATCACAGCATGCCCTGAGGAATGCTGTGATCATTAACCCATGACCTGCCAGGACCATCATCCTGCCTCAAAGGACAGATTTCTGTGACAGTCCTGGCATGGGCACATGTTTATACCATTTGCTGCTTTTGTGGTCTAATCAGATTTTGTATTATACATATGATAGGAATACAATAAATGTACACGAACATTACACCTGTATATTGTCAATAATTTTTCCTAGCAATAGGAAACAGAAAACTACCAAACAAAGGGAAACTTGCACGAAATAAAAAAGGGGAGCAATTCTAGAGAAATGCATTAAAGATCTCGCTAGCACTTTAGGAGTTAAAATCACAATTTGGATTTTTCATTTATTACCTGTGAAGTAGTTGATTTGCCCCAGAATTACCCCCGTCTATAAAGGAGAAGTGCAGCAGTTCTGGGAAAAACTAACTCTATCATAGGGGATAAGTGCCAGAGGGGGTACACAACGAATTGCTGGAGCAAAACATTGTATACCCCCATGAAACTTTAAATTCTTGAGTGCTAGAGACTTCTCCAGTACAATGTCAGGGTGATTGTATAGCTATCTGTGCCATATGTACAAGTATAACAAACATTGCAATAGAGCAATTCAAAACATATATGGACATAAAGTAGCAAAAGCAATGACATACTGACTGTATAGATTTCATAGTATTATTACCCTGAACTTAAACTGACCTCAAATTTTAGGATATCTATATGTAATTGAGAACACATCCAGTAAAGTTTTGAAGGAAAAAATATGGATTAATTTAAGTATAAATCATATTATTGTTTTATAAAGCTTATTAAATTGTATTGTAAAATCACATTTATTTTTTAATGTTTCAGATGATTGTATTGCTAGAAGCAAAACATATTTGTCTGTCTATCATTTTTTATTTAATTAGCAACAACATTGTACATGAAATTACATGCTTTATTAAATTATTGTTAAACAGTATCTTCAGAATATGCTTTACAGATCAATCTACCTTTAAACAAGCAGGCTACCACTGGAGCAGAATCAACAGAACCATCTTTACAATAAATATCTAGATTTAAAATGAAATATATTTTGTTATCATTACTGATTTATAACAGAGTCAATTAAATCAATCAACTCTTAAATATAAACTAGTGACTCCTCCCTGCTCTGCAAAAGAACAAAATGTCATCAATGTACTTCTACCCATAATCTATAACATAGACACATTTATGATACTTATCACTTCTCAAACTCATACAAAAAGTGGCAAAACCAAATGTCACAGAACCATTTTCTGTTGCTTGAAAATAAATTAAGCAAAAGAAATGGGTAATAACTATTTAATGTTTAAATTACACAAAAATTGTTTAAATGACAAGTAAACTATCTTATGAAAACACCTATGTTATAGGGATTTTTGCAGCTGAGAAAAATAAGGGTACATCCACTGTTAGTAGTTGATTCATCCACATTTACAACCATTTAAACTATCTTGAACTGTTACTATCACATTATATGGAGGACCACGGTTTGATCAAGGCTGCATCTTATTAACTAAGAGGTTAAGGGCAACGGGCAGTCATTCCTGCAGGATTCCTAGTCTGTGTTAGATTAAAGATTCAAAAGGGCAGGGTACTGTTCTAAATCCGGTCTTACCACACTGCTATATATCGTGTTCTTTGCAATAGCAGTAAGCTCTACAAGACACTGAGACACACCAGGACCAAATCTCTTCAACGCGTTTTGTTTCTGCCAGACACTTTCAGGAAGTAGCCTACTCCTATCCACATGTCACATAATTATCCCTTCCCATCCAGAAAACAGCCAATGTCCCACTGATATCAGATGGACTTCAGATGGATTCCCAAAAGGGAGCAATACCCATGGAGTGTTACAATATTAACTTCATGTAAATCAGCGTCTCAATTAGATTCCTATCCATATTATTACATATTCAGCTATTCCATACTAACGTAAAAACACATGTAAATACACAAATATGTTGTTATGAATGATCGGCCTTAACCCCTAGAGTGCCTTCTTAAATTATAAATCTACAAACCTAATGGTTTGAATATCTACTTAACAGGTAAACACCTACCAGGTGCCACCGTATCCCGTATTCTCGGAGTCCAAACCGATCATAGCATAAGCAAGAAAGGGTCATGCATCTCTCCTGATGCCCTTCTATGCCCCCCCCTGCACCATTACTGGCAGACTATACCATAGAAGCCACATATTGAAATCCATAAGCCCCCAAAGTGGTGCACTGCTATCTGCAACCTAAGTCCAAGGGGAGTATGGGCATAACTTGACATGCACATAACCTATGCACCCCAAATCCACCTGACAGCCAGAAATAAAGAAATTCTGGTACTCCAACGCGGATATATCCCCAGCCCTCTTATATCTGTTAATTCATGGGGGTAATAAAAATCTCCACATTAATGTAACCTAAACCATCTGCTTGGAGTCCCAGTGGATGCCCGATCACACACACAAACTGACAAACAAGCCCTCATCGTGGTAACTGTTGCAAGCCTCAAATATGCCCCCCACAACCACTATGAGGCACCCCCACCTTGTCACAGACCACACTCCGTCTACACCATGGACCCACAGGACAGGGACCCCAATATATGGTCATCGGGACATAACCTGCATGACCCTAGACATCCACAACATACTAAATAAAATGTTTAAAATTACTATTGTTTATGCTGAATACAATAATAATTAATACTCAAAAACTTGAGTATGAGGTACAGACACTCTTATCTATTCTTTTTTATTTTTCTCACTAGAAGAATGCCAATTATCCACACGGTTCTTTTGTGGTTACTCAGATTCCATATTCTAGGATTGGTTGTCTATCCTTTGTTACGCTATAGGCGAGATGTTCAGAAAGTGGTGGTAAGTGAAAATGTCTGTAATCAGAATAAAAATGTTCTTACGCCATGGTCCGTCAGTTCTCCAATTTGTTTCCATTATTTTTTGCATCCAAGTCCATCATTTCCGTCAAAGGGAAAAAGCTGTCTTGAAAGTGGGTGTGGTTTAATTTACTATCATATTGTAAGGTATTTTCAGAAAAAATATTTGTTTCCACATCAATTATTCCCAACAAAATAAAAATGGTCTAAAGTTGGAGAAGACATATTAAAGTACTGTTAGCAGGAGTGAAATGCGAAGCAATTTGTTGTTTCGAAGACAAAAATGTCTTTGTCTCTTTGCAAATTTTCATTTCAAAGACAAAATCAAAGACATTTTTAACATCTGAATTTTTAAGGGCAATGTTCATCAAGATCTTGGTACTGTCAGTTTTAATTCTTTAGACACATTTTCAAGTGACAGATTTACTTCTGAAAATATTGTCCTTCTTTTACCACCAACTGATAATCTGACAATTTTTTCATTATGACAACTTGAACATCTAGCCCTATAAGTTGGGTATATTCATGCACATGTGCCACAAAGCTGATCTACTAAGTGGTGCAATTCTGAAGAAAACCAAGTACACCATAAGTGACAAAAAACAATTCTCAATTGATTTGAATGGGGTCATTTAATCCCCTGAATGCTACAGAGGTCTCCAGAGCATCACTAACATTCAGGTTCAAATTGCGGATGAAGGAATAGACTGTTGTTAGCAGGAAGTAACAAATGTATAATTGAGACAAACTGGACTATGAGTTCAATAAGGTATATGTCTAGGATTCTGGTAATGCAAGTAAAATATTTTCTTCTACCTGAAAAAGGGACCAATGGCAGGATGCAAGAAATATGTTCATGCGCTAAAGGCATTTTCCTGCGCAGATAGATATTTCGCATGTTCTAATCCAGGAAGCTGTATACCAAATGCTTCTTGAATTACACATATCAAATTATCTTTTATGACATACTACACAGACATATAAAATCTTTTGCAACAGCACTTCCTGCATTAGGCACATTCACTATTCCACTCAAACAAATTCATTAATCCTGACCACACCCACAAAAAATTATGTGCAGCTGTTCGCTAATCTTGATTTTTTCATGTGCAATTAAACAAAATCATGTGCAAACTTATTCGTTAGAGGTTTTCACACTGGAAATAGCAATTGTGTGTGTTACCTGCATCCCACCATTTAACAAATGTAATGATTTCAACACTAATTCAGATTTTTCTGATTCCAATTATGTTTCTTTTCTGGCTGGAGGAAATTATCAGAAGGAGGAGAAAAATTTTGACAACAGATTTCTGTACAAGGAAAATACCTGCTAAAAGACATACAGAAGAAATAGAGAAGCAAGTACAGAAGAAGATCTGGCAAAAGGATCTGTTTCAGAGAACAGACGTGTGTATATTACAGAAGATAAGCTGTTGTAGGAATATTGAATTCATTATTTCACTGATGGCTGTCTGCAGTGGATTCACCGACACACAGGATACATTGGAGGTTTGGCAATAAAGCGTGATAAAGAGATCATAAAGCCGGGATGACTTCTCCAGTGATATCACTTCTCCAGTTCCTATGTTATTCTATGTAGATTATGTACTAAGATCTCCAAGGTTTGATAAATCTTAGTGCATTGGCTTCATAGAATAACATAGAACTTGGAGAAGTGATATCACTGGAAAAGTCATCTCAGCTTTATCACCTCTTTATCACCTCTTTATCACCTTAGTGCATCGCCCCCCATTGAGTGTTATTAATATATTGATTTTATCCAAAGAACATATTAAGTCCTTAATTAAAGGCCTTTCAAATGCTCCCACTAATCACTTTTCTTTGTGACACTGAGGTGGATCAAAATAAGTTTGCACATAAAATTACAATTTTCAAATATTTTTCTGATTCACAAAGAAAAGGTGACATTGTTTTTTTAGACTTGAAATGTGATGGGGTTTTTCTAATCCTTATTTTGCTTTACTGGATTTGAGTCTTTATTTCACAGAATCTTTTGTATTTTCTTTCAGTCTTCTCTTGTAATCATGGCATTATTTCAGTCTGTCTTGTTTCCTTATCTTCATTGGACTTCCAAATTGCATGCAATTTAATTAAAAAAGACATGAGACTTTGATCAGTCCGATAGGAAGGCTAATAGTATCTGGTATTGGATCCCTGAGCTAAGTTTTGTCTGAATATGCAGATCATATGTTTGTGGGTTACTATGTGTGTTGAAGCTCTTTTCTCCTGTATTAAACATCAAGATGGCTTACAGGAAGGTTACTTTTGGTTGGTGATTTATAGACTATGTCCTGCAGCACCAGAAGTATGCTACCTCAAATTTGTTCCTATGTATGACAACTGTTATTTAGGTTGGTGGGATAAGTGCCCATTTTTGGGGGGTACAAGTAGCCTCATTGGATATGTGAAACTTATTTTTGGTTTGTCGATGATCACAGTTGTATGGGGAGGTACAACATCACAGCTGTAACAATACTCTATATACTCTATATATATATTAAGCTTAGTATAAATTATAGGTCTGAAACAGCTGAATTGTTTTTATCTTGTTTTGACAGTTTCAGCTGAATAAAAGGTTATAACACTATTTTGTGTAAAACCAGATTCAGGTAATAGTATACTTAGGAATACAAATGGATATATCAGCAACTCAGCTTGTAGTACAAACACTGAACTTTATTGCCAGAATTTAAAGCTTGAGAGAAGCAAAGGGATACAAAACAGCATGATATTCTACAACACCTTATTCATTTTGGACCAGCTGGTCCTTAATCTTAGGTATGCATACCTATGGTTAAGGACCGGCTGGTCCAAAAAGCATTGCTTGTTGCAATAGTGTACTTAGAGTAATTGTAACAGTATACTTAGAGCAGATTCATGTTATCCAGATAAATTTATTGTATAGGCAATACCATAGATTCAAGTATATTTGTTCTATTAATATGATTTCAAATCCAAAAGAGAACAGTTCACTACAAAATTAATATCTAAAGGTTATGACACAAGTGAATTAAATTGTGCATTCTAAATGGCAGATAAAAACAACAGACATCATTTATTGTTTAGCCAAGGAAATGTTAGTATCTACTATAAATACATAAAGTATCAAGGAAAGTACATCGTATTCAGAGAATAAAATAATAAATATTGGCATGTATTATTTTATGATTTTTACAGTTCAGCACTTTATTAATTAATATACATTCTAGTATAACTTATAGGAGAGGTAAAGATATTGGAAACATGGTTTTACCAAGTCTTTTTGCAAGTAGGAAATAAGGTTTGTTTACATGGCTGTATAGAAGAGGCATGTTAACATTTGTATCTGTTGTGAGAGGCTTAAGCAAGGTGATTATTATCAATATTATTATTATTATTATTATTATTATTATTACAAAGTGGATTATTCAAGTGATTGAAAGCACCAATTCAATAAATAAGAATATGTATTTGTTCCCTATGTCACAGTTGGTTTGTTCTAGAATTGCTCCTTTTCCCCTTCGTTCTTTAGCCTCAGTATGTATATTCTTTTATCTCCCATGTAAAGTAGCAGTTTAATGCCATAATTTTTTATCCGCTTTCCATACTTATATATGAAAGTCCTAGAAATACATCAGGTCTTTAACAAAAACTCATCAGGTGGTACCAGTGTATCTTTCATGGGTGTCACGGATGGAACTTCTGTACACAGGCCTGGGTGACCTCATCAAAGAAAATAACACAAGTCCATGGCAAACATACAGTTAACCAAGATGAAAGTCACTTACAAGGCTTATCTATATTTCATCAGCATTTATTGGAAAAAAAAGTCAATGTCTGAGCCTTTATCAAGACAAGAGACAGAGAGATCCCCAACAGGTCTATATTCATAATTCAAATGTGAAAATGTCTGCCAAACAAACGTCAACATGGAAGTGCATGATGTCATTAATGTAAACTAATGCAATCACTTAACTAGCAATGTTTCCATTCATTCCAAAAATGCAGTCTGAACTTGGTCATGAAGTGTACTTGGAAAATGAATGAAAGAGCATATGTTATACCTCTCTATACACTAATACATATGAAGTCCCAATCTGAAACATTGCTAAATGAAAGCAGCCCTCATGAGACAGCTCTTGAATAATTTCATGCTATATCAAACACCTGAACATACAGTCAGCCTTCTTCCAACCTGATAATAAGCGGTTTACTTCACCTTACGCTTCTTTGATGCTCCTTGTGTATATACAGTTGAATACAGAACAAGTGGTTTTATCTCTCTTGTTATCGAAGTGTAATAGTGTATTCTGATCTGTTGACTTTCTATATACAGTCATCATCAATTTGTCATTGCCAGTACTAGTGTCCACATCAAAATAGAAAATGTGTTGCTGACTATAGTTGAGTCATTTAGAAGTGAGGATGTGTCATATTCAAATCATTTATGTTGTCTTTCTCTAAGGCAGTGGTTCTCAACCTGTTTTTGTTCAGGGCACCCTTAATATGTAATCTATATTCTTTGGGGCACCCCTGACATTTTATGTGCCATTTGTCAAGGGTGTTAGAAAGGATACAAACAAGTAATATATAGTTATACTAGTATCTCATAATCAGAATTAGACACAAACATATTATGCATAAACATTTCCATAAATATACATTTAAAAATCAACATTCACATTTTGTCAAAGTCTTTATAGAAAACAAGGGGTATGCTAAGTGGATCTCTGAGGCACCCCAAAGTGCCACAGCACCTTGGTTGAGAATCACTGCTCTAAGGTTTCAATTTCATCCATCTGCAGACCATTTATGTACCTAGTATAGTAGAATGCATGTGAACTGTTTAACTGAGTCTGCTCATAGACACACACATATACACACATTTAGATGTTTTCATAGGCAGATGCCATACAAACACCTGTAGATGATCCTGAGACTTACAAGTAGAATATATTCTCAAATTTGAAATAGTATTAGTGTAAACATAGCTTAGTAAGAAAACCAGAAATTCAGCAGGTGGAATTGTATAAACTCAATCATTAGTCAGAAGAATCTCAATGGTCTTTAACCCTTCAGTGTGAGGAATGATGTGTCTAAAGTGTCTAAAGAGGAAATGTCTATTTTAGCAAGTAACAGTTTATTTTGTGTAGGTGTCTATTCTTCAGGTCTGAGAAGTAAGTCATTTGTGTCTTTGAGATAACATTCCAATGCTTGTACATATTGTTGAATCAATCTATCTATCTATCTATCTATCTATCTATCTATCTATCTATCTATCAACTGGATGCAATAAAAAATTGACAACTGTAGTGAATGGGCACCCAGGAATCATGTATAGTATGCAGGGCCACCATTGAGGTGGGAAAGGGGGGATTGTCCACAGGCTGGCTAAAAAGATGAGCCACCTTGGTCATAACAAAGCCTGTACTAATCATGCATGTAGGCTCATCCCTCAGTGCACAGAGTTCCTGTTTATTACATCAGGAACCCTACCAATCATTTCCTTGCTACTTCTTAAGCAATTGGCTGCTGACTTTTCAATACTGCTGTGGAGGAGCCAGGATCATACTGTTTGTACGCTCTGAATTGGCTGATAGGAGGTATGTTCCATTTAGTAGCCAGAGACCAGACTGACAGTATGCCACATTAGAGGAAGTTGCCCACCTATTGTGGGTTGCTTTGGCAGGCCTCTGTGCTAAAATATTTGAAAGATGTACAGAAGTCCATTACAGTGGTGCATTGATAATGGGCCCGGTGCCAATGGATCCCTTTGCCTTGGCCCCTTTTTTTTGATGCATTCTTCTACCAGCCTTCGTGCCTGTCATGCTAGCCAGTACAATTAAGTGAGCAAAATTCCCCCCCACTGTCAGCAGTCTGCAAATTGCAATTTATTAAGGTGAATTTTAGCTAGGCCCAGGAAAAACATAGAGCTGATAAGGAAAGAGGGCCATAACATAAGAAATATTTTTTTAGCTGCTGCCAGATAGTGCCATAAACACTGACTTCAAAATCCTCATTATAATGTATAGCATATTGAGGACAAAGAAGTTAATAACTAGGGATGGGTGAAAGTTTATGCCACAAAATTGAAACAGGAGAAAGATGACACTTTTCACAGAGCCACACCTTTTTTGCGAAAAATGCAGTTTTCCCTCTTTTTTCATGAAAATCAATGGGAAAACTAACAGGATTTGTCAAGCTTCTGATTGGACTCATGCCCAACTGAATAGGAGGGACTGGGTCTATTGGTACATGGACACCATATCCTATATAATAAAATGCTAGAATGTTTGTATGATGCAGTTATGCTCAGTAGAGACTGCCCAAATGCACAGAATGCTCTGGTCAGTCTCTACAGCTCCTGACTGTATCTTGTGTGCTGACAGTGTGGCGGCGGAGGCAGTACGCAGAGCTGGACCGGCCTCTTAACCCTTTAAGTGCCAGAGGGTTGTGCAACGCATTGAAAAGCAATGCTTTGCGTACCCCTCTGGCACGCAAAGGGTTAACATCACTCAGATCTTGTTATTAAATATTAAATATTAAATATTATTGGATTCATACATATTGATCCCATACGTTTTACAGTATAAGTTTAACGGAATATTAATTTGTGGGAATCACTTATAGTATATATTGCCAAGAGTGTTCCTCAAATATAATTTTTGATTCACTCCTCTATATTCTATGTTCTATTCTTGACTTTATTTTTAATATTCAATATATAGTCCAGCGAGTCCTATTTATCAGCTACCTATATGTGAGCGCTAGTGCCTTTTATCTTTTATTTTGATGTGCTTTGAAGCAGTGTGTTAGACACATCTCTAGCAACCATATGGGTAGTAGCAACTTCAATATTTTATTATGGTGACACTTATATGGGTCAATCATTTTAAGGACCAAAGTGTATTGACCATTTGGATATTAGAGATATGTCAAAACATAGAAATGTTTATAACATTCAAGAGTTAATGATAATGACTTGGTTTAAATGTAAATGTGCTGAATTTTGATTTAGTTTGATAACATGGCATAAGAGTGTAGAATGTAGAGTCACTGAGTGGGTGAAAAATCACACTGAAATGGATACCCTGCCGGTTGCACTTGTTTCAGTGCCCATTATTTCTAATGGTGGCCTGCACAGTATGGTTCTGATGAGATGTTCCTGAGTAAGGAATGTTTAGGCCATTTTATATTTCTATGCCGCAGATAAACCCATCTCAAACATGCTGTCAAATTTCTTGTGAATGCGTCATTAGGATCATTATTTAGGGGTCGACGGGTATTAAAATTAGAGAGTAATTTTTGACTGTGATCAAAGCCTCACATTCTTTCTTGGTTAAGTTATTGTACACTCTAGTTTTCTTGCAGCAAAGGACCCCAGAATCTACTATCCTGAAAAATGTTAAAATGGAAACATTATTGGTCTAAGTGTTAGTGAAGGAACAAGAGAAGACTGTGGCTTCTGAAAATGATCTAAGATTTCTATTAAACATATACATTTGTATGCTCCAGTCAGATTTAGAAAAATGTCTTGTGGGTACAAAAGAAAACCCCAAATATAAAAGTCTGTTCGCCCCTAAATTCAGGTTATGTAACGATAGTTCATGTTTTGAAAGGGGTGGTTTTCCTGATTCCTTTGTTTAGTCCCCCATCCTCATGAATGTGCACTTGAACCTTTGGCCTTGGTATCTTGAGCCCATATGGTTACCCCTAAAATCCCATTGTACCTGTGTAGTCATAGTCAGCAGAAGCGGAAGAAATAGAATTGTCTGTGTCTGAATATATTGCTATACAAGGTTGCTCTGACACATCTGCGTGTTTTAGTAGCCTCCATCATACATTTATAGATCCCATGTTCCTTAAAATCATCTGTCATTTAATCAATATTTTCCCATTTATATTTACATGCATTATCTTTCTAAGTATATATTTATTTCTGTAGTTTC
Source organism: Rhinophrynus dorsalis (assembly GCA_037306005.1). Lineage (NCBI taxonomy): Eukaryota > Metazoa > Chordata > Amphibia > Anura > Rhinophrynidae > Rhinophrynus > Rhinophrynus dorsalis. Next base: position 395,817,840 of record CM074723.1, on the reverse strand, counting down.
CTACCCAGTCAGTCAATATTTCTGTTTTAAGTGTTTGCAGATTCTTGGTCTCATAGTCTAAGATCTCTTTCTAATTGATGGTAACTCTTTGACAACCACTTTAACAAGCACCATTAATTCCAATGAGCATTTTTAAACATACCCCACTACAGCTAAATTCTGTGTTGTGCCCAGTTGTTATGATGTTATTAATCTAAACCCATATGCAAAGTGCTTGTCTCATACAATATATGTTGAGTTTATATGACACTATGTAAATATATTTTGTGCTTGCATAGTCTCAGAAACTTGTAGTTTATGCTTGTCAATGTATTGGATACCTGTCTGATCTGGCATTCAAATTATTAAATAAGGTCCCAAATCTCCATACTTGATAGGTTTTATACTATCATTTTACTACTTGATAAATCAAGGCCTATAAAAACATAAAACCCTCAAAGGAAGACATTGACCCTCTGTGTGCCAGAGAGGTAGCCAACACATTGCAATGCAATATGTTGGATAGCTCTCTGGCACTCAAAGAGTTCATTCTTTGAGTGTCAAATGCTAAGCAACACGTCACACACACCTCTGGCACCCAGAGTGACATCCTATACATTAACATGGTAGTTTGTGTTAACTTTATAATACACAATATACTGCATAAAATTATATATATACAGTATTTTATTATTTAAAGTAATGAGGTACATATGTTTCCTGTTTTAATTTTCTTTTATCTATCCCACATTATTGCATGGTTTATTAGGATGTACAATGCACTAAATAAATATTTAATTTTGGAAGCAATAAAGTGAATGCACAGTCTAATCAAAATCTTTAAACACATAAATGATGTGGAAAACACATTGGTAGGTACAGTAAACATGGAATCAGGAACCTTCTGGGCAACATTCTATACGATTAGAAAAGTAAATATGACACTTCCCATATGCTAAAGTGGACTTATAACCCTAAGACGAGTTTAGTTTGTTTTATGTCGTACTAGACATTTTTCTGTAAAATAAATAGCTTTTGAAAAAGTAACCTTTAATGGCACCGTGTGATACTTTACAGTAATTCCCTGCAAAAGTATACTAAATTGTCTTTTTTAAGGACAAACGTATCACTTGCTGTGTTGTTAGAAAGTAAAAGCACCACCACAGTGTGTGGGCTCTGTCTGGAGCACAGTGTGTGTGGTAATATTAGTCCAGCACACAAAGAAATTAGCATGAAGTTCCACATGTACAGCCAACAAATAAAACTTAATTTCCCAAAAACAATGGCTAGCATAATATATAGGCTGGTTTTAATTATGTTTAAAATTGACTAAAGATCTCTAAAGGTGACATGGCATAGGCAACTCTACATGGTATAACTGCACATTACCAGTGCCTGGACTCTTTCATGGTGCTGAGTATATTTCTACTACATCACCACTGGGTTTATGTGACAATTTATGATATTATTACATTTCTATAGAGTTTATGATTACAGTTTTTTTATGATACCATCTGGTTTTGTGCTTTTAGAGACCCAGTTCTCCTTAGAAAGGGGGTCTTCCTTGACCCTGATCTATGCAATTTCCCCAGTGTTCATCATATTATTGTTGTGTTTTGCCCTATAAATGCCATTAGTGTTGCATATATTTTTCTAAAACTTTGGAGTGTGCCTCATTTGAGAAAGTTGTTTACCCTTCTCTTTTATCCCCTACTTAGTGATGTGTACAAGGCTGGCTTAGTTCACTGAAATGAATGGTGTGTGAGTTTATATACATATACAGTGATGTGCAAAACCTTTAGGCAGGTGTCAAAAAAATGCTGTAATGTAAGAATGCTTTAAAAAATAGACATGTTAATAGTTTATATTCATAAGTTAACAAAATGCATAGTGACTGAACAGAAGAAAAATCTAAATCAAATCAATGAATATTTTGCTGTAGCAGAAGACTGGAGAGTGGTACAAGAATGAGTGTCTGCAGGCCACATTGAAGCATGGTGGAGGTTCCTTGCACGTTTGGAGCTGCATTTCTACAAAATGAGTTGGGGATTTGGTCAAAATGAATGGTCTCCTCAATGCTGAGAAGTACAGGCAATTACTTACACATCATGCAATGCCATAAAGGAGGCATCTGATTGACCCCAAATGTATTCTGAAGCATGATAACGACCCCAAACATACAGACAAAGTCATTAAGAATATCTTCAGTGTAAAGAAGAACAAGGAGTCCTGTAAGTAATGGTATGGCCCCCACAAGGCCTGATCTCAACACCATAGAGTCTGACTGGGATTGAATGAAAAGAGAGAAGCAACTGAGGCTGCCTAAATCCACAGAAGAACTGTGGTTAGTTCTCCAATATGTTTGGAACAACCTACCTGCCAAGCGCCTTAAAAAACTGTGTGCAAGTGTACCTAGAAGAACTGATGCTGTATTGAAGGCAAAGGATGGTCACACAAATATTGATTTGATTTAAATTATTCTTCTGTTCACTCACTATACATTTTGTTAATTGATAAACATAAACTATTTTACAGCATTTTACAGCATTTTTTCACCTTCATCCGCCTACTTTTGCACATTAATATATATATATAAAAAAACAAAAACAAAATGGTGGGCACTCCAAAACTCTCTTGTAGTAACTGCGTGCTCTTGCTAGATATAGATGACTATACGAAGTGGTATCAAAGGTGAATTTGATATTGAATGAAGGTACTCTCAGGAATTTTATAAAAGCAAAAAATACTTTATTAGTGTCAATGTTTCGACCCTACTACGGGCCTTCCTCAAGACATAGACATATCTTCAAAGCACTTTTGAATTTCTATCTGTTAACTCTGTTACTTGCCCCAAAGATAATTTCAAATCAGATGTATACAAATATTCAATGACTCCTTCTGTATATTACTAATGACATTGAGACCCAACTCATTATGATTCATATACAGAATAGATATTAGCTACATATGGAGAAAAGTCAATCCCATTGTGGTACCAGCAGTTTGTCTAGTACTGTCACTCAAATAGTTATGTGTTAGGATATCATCATTGATGCATGGAAGGGTAAATTTTTCTTGTTTAGTAGGTAATACATACAATTTGTATATATATATATATATATATATATATATATATATATATATATATATATAGAAAGAGAGAGAGAGAGAGTTAAGATTGTAGCCGTAGTAGTCCAGTGATGTTGATGTAAAATAACAAACAAAATTAATATCTTGTAATACCTTTTTTATTGGACTAACAGGATTATGGATTGATAAGCTTTCGGGATAAACTTATTTTCTCAAGTCTAAAGCATTTCTGAGCACAAGGACATAGAATTCACAGTTAATATAATTAATACATTGAATTCAAAGCTGTGCTGTTTGCTGGGGTTAACACAGAGGGACTGTTGATAAGACAGGGACCAAGAGAAAATCCACACTCTTTTTGCAGAGGGTCGTAACTACCCTGTGCAAGGCAAGTGTGTGGGGGGGGGGGAAGGAGAAGAAAAATACAGGAGATGGTATGGGAGGGAACAGAGTTAAAAACATTGCACATATTAATGCCAACAATCCAGTATGAGCATGCAGGCCTATATACAACTTGTACCCATATGTAGATATATACATACACATACATACACACATACACATAAAAAAAAAAAGATATATATATATATATATATATATATATATATATATACATATGCACTTACAAGCGAATACACATACATGCATACACCCACACACATACATACATACATACATACACACACACACACACACACATACATATACACACACATATACATGCATATACACATATACACACACACATGCACATACCCATACAATATATCTATATATACACACACACACACAAATATACATGTATATAGCATATACACATATACATATAAACACATACATATAGGCACATACATATACACAAATGCATATACCTAAATACATACACACAATTTGTAGGAATGCATACTAAGACATATATCTATACACAAGTACCTATATATATATATATATATATATATATATATATATATATACTAGGACATATACGTATACATACATAAACACATACATGCATGCATAGTTACATGTACATATATGCACGTAAACCCATGTATACATATAGCATAGTCCACCCACATATATATATACACCTGCATGTATAAGAGTATGGGAAAGGATATGTCAGTACGTATGCTTAATATGTTAATAATAATATGAAACCTGTCATTAGAATGTATGTTAACATGCGGATATATATGAAGAGTAAGATAATGATAGAGTGGTCATGGGAAACTTTGATAGTGGGATAGGAAACTCAAATCAACATTTAGTCCTCTATTCTTACTGTTAAAAAATATAATCATTCTGGCTTCAAAAGTTTTTCTTTCTTGGCTATTTCTAAAGTTCCCTTTGAGCACTTTGATTTTTAGGTCCTTAATTGAGTGTTCAGGCTGGGTAAAATGGTGTCCCATAGGGGTGCAGTAGGATCCTTCTTTGTGATGTTTGATAGTGTCTGTGCATGTTCATTCTACCATTTAATTGCTGGGTGGTTTCCCCAATGTAGCACCCTAGGTGGCATTTGGTGCAATTTATAATATATACCACATTGCTAGATGTGCAAGAGTATGATCCTTTAATGCTGTAGGTTTTGTTGTTGTGGGTGGCTTTATTGTCTGGGCATATATACTGGCATAGTTTGCAGTAAGGTTTCTTGCATTGTCTGGTACCTTTTTCTGTATTCTTCTCATCAGTGTGTAGTTTCATGCAGATTAGTTTTTGTTGAAGATTTGGTGGTTGTCTAAAGGCCAAAATGGGGGTTTCAGAGAAGATATTTTTCAGAGTATCATCTTCTGATAGCTTTGGTTGTAGATCTTTAATAATTTTCTGTATTTCTTCAAGAGCTTGGTTGTAGGTGACTACAAGTGGTGCCCGTGTAGAGATTTTTTTCTTCCTGTACTGCAGCTGGTGCGTGCGTGGTGTTTTTTGAGCAGAGTGGATTTGTTTGGTAATAATCCTAGATTTGTAGACTTTTTGTCTCATAGACTGGGAGAGTACATTTAGGTGTAAGTTACGGTCATTAGGGTCAGAGCAAATTCGATGGTACCTAGTTGCTTGGCTGTAGATGATGCCCTGTTTAGTATGGGAGGGGTGTAAGCTGGAGCTGCGAAGGTAGCTGCATCTGTCTGTGGGCTTTTTGTAGAGCAAGGTGTGGATTGTGCCATTGGTACATGCCACTTTTGTGTCCAGAAAGTTTACAGATTTTGTAGAGTATTCCATTTTTACTTTGATTGAAGGGAATCAGTTAAAAGAATCATGGAATTCCTTACTCTCGGTCCAGACGATGAAAATATCATCGATGTATCGATAATACTTGTATGGTATGGTATGTTGTATGTCTAGGAATCTCTGTTCTAGGTCTGCCATAAATAGATTAGCATATTGGGGTACCATCTTAGTACCCATAGTAGTACCCATGGTTTGTAGGTAGACCTCATTGTTGAAACTGAAATTATTATGTGCAAGGATGAAAAGTATCAGTTCTGTGATAATTTGGGGGCTGTATTTTTGGTCGTCAGGGTAGGAGAGATAATTGAAGCAAGAGTTGATACCATCTTTATGTGGAATGTTGCTGTGCAGAGATTCCTCATCCATGGTTGCTAGGATGGTGTTGGCAGGTAGGTTGGTGATTTGGCTAAGTTTGTTGAGGAAATCAGTGGTGTCTTTTATGAAGCTGTTGGTGTTGGTGACAAGAGATTTTAGGATATTTTCTACAAGTCCTGAGATTTGTTCTGTAAGAGTTCCCATTCCAGTAATTATAGGCTTGCCAGGATTATTTACCTTGTGGATGTTGGGATGCATATAGAAGTTGCCCATGCAGGCACTGGTTGGTATGAGTAATTCCAGTTCTGGTTGTAGCTTCTTAGGGAAGTATTTGATGAGCCCCCTGAGTTGCAATGTATACTCCTTGGTGGGGTCTTCATTTATTTTTTGTAGTATTTACCATCTGACAATTGCCTGTATATTATAATTATTTTCTTCCTTCTTAATAATATGTTTTTAGTTCCCTTTTAAATGGCTGAGTTTGCTTATGATTGAGTATAGTGTAGGCATTCTTGTCTTCCAATAATCTGCATGTCTCTCCTATGTAATCAAGTAGTTTTCATTATAAATATCCCCCATCCTTATTAGCACACCTTTATTGACAATGCCAGGGCTCTCCTTGAAAGATATTAATATGGATTTTGCATTTGTCTATTATTTTTTTTTAGTATGTTTATTTTCCTTTTGTATTTCACACATCGGCTTCATGTCCTGCGGCATCATTTGACCAAAAACTTTACTGTGTTCACACAGGGAATGTGTGGGGAAAAAATTAGATTCAGTTTTTTGTGTGCAATAATCAGATTGGATACCATAAATTCATATATATAATAATATGAACTACAGCCCAACAGTGGGGCTCTATTTCCATTTTGATCACAGTATGTTACTTTTCCCATCACAATAATAATGGCCTCATTTCTTATATTATAATAACAATTGTATTTCCATATATGTGGATGGTAAGGAATCCAACTAACTTGTCTTCTACGAAGAAGGACACAACTAGGAAAGGAAGGGACCCCTGAGAGGCATTCTACCCATTTTTTTTTTTTTTAAGTCAAATTGGTATTTTAATTCTTCTTCTTCTGAATACATATGCTGCACTTATATGGTCTTCCTCCTGTTTTCCCTTTTTTGCGCTCTTGTTTTCTCGGAGTTCTCTGTTGTGTGGTAGCAAGACCAGATTGAAAGTAGCATCAGAGGCCGGGAGTCACATTATCACCATTATTCCCTATTTCATCCAGTGATATCTTCTAAGAGGACATCAGACTAATAGAGCTGAATTACCATATACTGTATACCTTTCCATTCCATCTCAGTTCATCTGCATCATTATCCTTATAGTTTGGAAACAGCAAGTAGGGCAACACATTACATTCCTCATTTGACCTTTGATTTTTAATATTTTTATTACTGCCTGATTCTAATGAGATCCTTATTATTTATGAATTTCTATTAACTCAATTAATTCCATTCATAGTGACCTGGTACTGATTGAAACATTATTTCTTGATGTTTAGTCTATATACTGCTGTCAGCATTAGATTTTACAGGTATTTATTTTTATTTATATTATTTTAAGCCTTTACTGTAACCAGTAGGTTACAAATGACACAGTGCCCAACATTGATTCTTTGGCACTGTCGCCAATGTTGACTAATCAGTCTACATTGAAAATGTATGGCTTTGTGGCAAAGGAAGGGCAGTGTGGACTTTATGGGCATTTTGGAGTACTCCATTCCCCATCACCTATAACAAGACACAAAGGAAATTGCAGTAAATTTAGTCAATTTTCCTGTGCATGCTATAGGGGTGGTGTTTAGACCTTGCTAACATTAAATGGATAGAAATGTTTCAAAATTAAAGCAGTTCCAATTAATCTTCATAGTGTTTGGGCCATGGAGAGTGTTATTTCACTACTGTCAGAGCTGTAGTTCAAGAGTAATTTAGTTATAAAGTATCCCCCTCCCGCCCCTTTTGCCTAGTGTAAGTCACCTCCCCTCACATGTGGAATCTGGTCTTGAGACCAAACCGCTCACAGCAAGGGACAATCCACTTACTGTGAGTATAAGGAAAACCTGCCCCCCTTGACAGGTTTTCCCTTATGCTAATTGAATATTGTCCCTCTCAGCAAGCCATCTGGACAAAACCTTGCTGCTCTGAGGTGAACAGTAAAAGTCGTGGGAGGGGGATACTTTATCATTCAAATACTCTTGAACTACAACTCTGACAGTATTGAAATAACACTCTCCATGGCCCAAATACTATGAAGATTAATTGGAGCTGCTTTTATTTTTAAACATTACTATCACTTTAAAAATGTTATCAATGGCAGAGTGTGTGCATTGGTATACACTAAAGTGACCATATTCACTCACACACTCTCTGAAATGCAAGAGAACAATTTACAGGCTAATGTATAAGCAAAGAAAAGGACCTGTGCTATTGGATTCCTAAATTCCGCATACCCGAATGACTCTTCAAAGAGCCCACACACTGGGCATTTCTAATAGTACAGTAAGTGATTAGTTTAGCCTCCTACAGAACAATAAGCCTACTGTGCATGGAATTGGCATTAAGTGCTGCACTGTGCCACCATAAGACAGAGGCTAATTTTTTAAAAAATATTTAGGTTACAAAAAATAGTATAAAATCTACATTTTAATTATATGCAAAATAAACTTGTTTTAAGTTGACAGGTCCACTTTAAGAATAACTTGATTTTTGTTCATGTTTATATCTGTTAGCTCAGGAACTGGCCTCTTTACAATATTTCAAAGAGCTGCACACTTAAAAGAAAAAGCACTCATGGATTCTTATATGTTTTATCAAATTTGTTTAAAAACAGCTTTGAATTTTGTTTGAAAAAGTTACATGATGAATACATTGTGACTTATCTGATTTTAGATTTGTTTTCAATTGCTGATTACCATGCTAATTATAAATACAAAGGAATCTTTTTAAGGTTTGTGTTATATTTGCCTCAACCAGTAAAATTTTGATTTCAGCTATACATTATATACATGCCCAAAATCTCTTTTCTAATTTTAGATTCTTGTACAATAATTAACAAAGAAAAGTCTGCGTCACAGTCTGTTCCAGTGAAATGAAGCAATCCATCATACTGTTGTTTTCATGCAGTCTGTTTATTTTGTTTGACTTGCCACATGCACAAAAAAGTAGAGTCATTCTTAGGCAAACTAAAAGTACTAGGGACAAATACAAATTCCCATTGACTTAAAGTGATAGTAATACTTGTAATTCAAACCATTTAATTCTGTAGATATTTACAAAATAAACTAATTGCGCCGTTTCCGATCTCCCAAACCTTTACGGTTTGGGAGATATAAGTCTGCAAAGTCCCCCCTTACCTCCCCTTGTGGTGACGTCAACTTTAAAACTTACAGACGGAGATCGCAGTCCATAGACCGTCCTGCGGCTCTTCAGCAGAGCTGTGATCACGGTAGTTACAAAGAAATTCTTCATTTGAATGGTCTACAACATGTGCGTGCAAACCAGTACGGTCTATGGACTGCGATCTCCGTCTGTAAGTTTTAAAGTTGATGTCACCACAAGGGGGGGGAGGGGGAATTTTGCAGACTTATATCTCCCAAACCTTAAGATTTGGGAGATCGGAAACAGCGCAATTAGTTTATTTTGTAAATATCTACAGAATTAAATGGTTTGAATTTCAAGTATTACTATCACTTTACATGGGATTGTGAGTGCCCTTAATGCTAGAGAGTGCTGCAATAAATTGCTTTACTCCAACTATTGCAAACAGGACTGATGCAGGCCTGGAGCACTCTCAGATAGCCATTACATTTTGTTAATTAATTAAGCACTATGCATTTCAAAAAAATGCATATTATTTACCACTTTCTACTCCTGCCACATGTAAATCTGTTATTGGTGTGAGAAATATGGTCATGCATCTGATTATCATATGGGTTAAGGCACTGTGTTGGCAGAGAGCAAAGCAAACATTATGCAGGCATTCAATAGGGTTGTCCACCACATTACAAGTGGAGAATAATGTGGTCAGTGTTCAATGAAAGTGTATTGTGCTGTTATTGTAAATATCTTTGCAAGGGGACATCTGGCTGCACAACTTCTGAAGAGCTGGCAAAACAGCAAATGGGAGATGATTGGGGGACAGGACAGGAGACACTGAAATTCCTCTCCAAAGATCGCATCTGAAGCTTGAGGAAGGCAGTCGTATATATACTAACCTATAACTGTCATGTTCCATAAGCAGTATTGTTTAAGGGTGCAGTGTCTTTATGCATCATTGTCAAAAAATGTATAGCTGCTTTTGTAAATGTAAAGGTATGCAGTAGAATTGCTTAAAAGAGTTCATGTTGATGTCATCGGATACAGATGTCCATACTTACAGCTGTTCAGTCAATTCCTGTAGCATTGGAAGTGAAGCCAACTCAGTAAAAAAGGTAAAGGGCATTGTAGGCCATTGTACACACTTTTCTATGTATGTTTGTATTTCATTTTTTCATAGCACTACAATATTCTATTCTGGGACTGCATTTTATTTGTTGTTTTTAATTTTAATCGCTTGTTTTTTTTTTTACACGTCATTTTCAATTTTGATTTTTATTTATTGTTCTTATGCAAAAATCCTTTAGCGCTTCTATGAGAAATTTTAATCTCTTGTATTAATACAAGTTCTTGTTGTGATGATTTGTTTCTGAGTGCTTAAAATATATTTCAAAGTATAAAATAGTAGGGTGTTGAGACACCATTTTCATAGAAAATTTCCATTGAGCTATCAGTTGTTTTTTAACTCCTTTTAGGGTATAAAGGTCTACAAAATAGGTCATGGTTCACCAAATTGCCAGTGGCTCAATGCATGCGCCTGTTCTTCCACAGTCAGATCATATCTGGCCCTTGTGTATTCAATAGTGAGCAAGGGTTCAAAAGATTTACAAATTTCATTAAACTTTTTGGGGTTAGATACAATCATACAGATTTGCTGTAAGTGTATTGCTGGAATGGCTGCAGTTTGAGTAGACTTTCATCGTACTGATCATTGATGAACATCTATTAATAATCACAACAAAGAATAGGCCAAGAGCAATGTATCTGATATTAGTTGGAGACCTCTTTACTGTTCAAAGGAATTAGATTAAGGAGCATTAGTTTATCTTTGTATTTAACATAATTATTTTATCTTTCCTGAAGCATATATATTTGAAATTTGATAGTCTTATGTTTTTACAAACCAGGAGGCACCACATCTTCCATAGGCTCAAATACTAATGAAAAACAAGGAAAGATTAGATTAGGAAGGCACTGTATATATCCTGTGCTGTTACTATACACGCTAGAAGTATATCAGATAACCATGGTCTATAGATTGGAAGTATAAATACACCACCACCAGACCTATGAAACAGCAATCTAATGTATACCCAGAAGATAATCTCTACAGGGAAACCAGAAATATACAAAACAAATATATATTGAATGGTAACAACTGTAATGAAAAATGATAGAAATTAGATATATTAAAAAATGTAATTAAATTAAATGAAAAACATCACTTTCTTCAATAAAATGATGAAAATGAAATATGATGAATCATGGCTTGGTCAAGGAAAATGGAAAGAAGCTTTTAAAGTGGATCTATCACATATAGATATCTAATGCTCATTACTTAGAGCATTTAGAGAAAAAGTTTAATATATTAGTCATTTTTTTTAAAAAAAACTGTTATCTGCAGAAAAATTCAAGTTTAAAATGTGCCCAGCAGCCTACTTCCTGCTTGCAGCACTGCCTTTGCTCCCGTCCCACTACCCAATATCCTCCAATGACGGAGGCTTTCTTTCTCTAAGCTGGAGCGATCTCATTGGCAGAGATCGATATCTAGCCAATGAGATCGCTCCAGCTTAGAGATAGACATCCTCCGTCATCGGAGGATACTGGGTAGTGGGATGGGAGCAACCTCTGTGCGGCAAGCACCTTGCCTCAGCGGCAAGTGAAAGTAGGCTGCTGGGCACCATTTAAACTTGAATTTTTGCGTAGATAACGTTTTTTTTTTTCAAAAATGACTAATATATTAAACTGTTTTGCTAAATGCTCTATCTAATGAGCATTAGATATCTATATGTGATAGATCCACTTTAATAATATCCAGATTGCCACTGCATACCTTTTAGTTATCTCACACCATAGAGTTCAACACAATCTAAATATAGGGAAGAAAATGAACAGCTAAAAGTTTAATCTTTATTCAGATTCCCTTCTCATAAAACAGTTGCATGTACAAAATTCCCAAGTAACATCATCTCATATGACTCCAAGGCTTTGCAACAACTCATACCTCATGCCCTAAACATCTGTGAAATTATGTGGTCCTAACTCTCCTTCGATAACAAAATAGTAATAATAAATAAAAATAGTAATAACAGTAAACTCCTTTTCTAAGATTTTCTTCTTCGAATGCTGCACGGCTGTCCTTGCACTAGACTGCCTCACACAGAAGAACAGGAGACCGCATTCGCCAGATAGAACAAGAATGTGAGTTCAACAAAGGTAGGATGCAAGAAACATGCTCAATTGCTATTTCCAGTGTGAAAATCACTAGTGAATAAGTTTGTGCATTGTGTTGTAGAATTGCACAAAACAAAATCAAAATTAGCTGTGCATATTTTTCGGGTGGGTGTGGTCGTGCGGGCGTGGTAGGATTAAATAATCTGTCTGAGTGGAATAGCGAATGCACCTAATGTTATAAGTCTCTGTGGATTGTTGTAGTAAAAGCTAATATTTATGTGCAATTAAAGAAGTGTTCGTTATACAGCATTAGAACATGCGCAACATCTATTTGCATAGGAAAAATGCCTTTATCACATGTGTACATCTCTTGCATTCTGCCCTAAGTAGCGGGTGCAGGTAACCTCTCAGGAGGCGTGGCTTTGGAGAGAGTCTCTGCTGCTAGGGAACCTATCAAACCCTCTGCATGTCGTGACGCACACTCCACTTAATCAGAGGTTATGGTGGATCATTTTCTCTTCCTTAAAGACTCTCCTCTTTATAACTAAAGCCTACCATACAATAACAAAATACAATAAAATAAATTGAATTTAAGAAAAATACTATAAGTGGGTTATCCCTTCTAACGTCCGTATTCCAAAATGTACAACTCATTGTATAAAAGTACTATAAAGCACCAAAGTTCCAGTAGAGCTCATAACAGTAAATCAAATCTCCGCTCATTCTCCCATAATTTAACATATTATAAAACATGATAAAACATAATAAAAGGCTTCAAAATAAAAAAGAATAACAAAAATACAGCTGTAAAATCTATAAAAAGTATACCAATAATAATAACAATAATGGAAAACTGATAATGAAGATAATGACAGTGGCTAGTTGTTTCTATGTAGGGAATAATAGCCCTCCATGCTTGGTGAATCCACAATAAGAAAACTGAAAACTGCTGTAGTAATAAAATCAAATTCATTAAAATGACACAAAAACCTGAAAGCTTTGGCTTGTTTAAAGGATAAAAACCTCTAAAGAAGTGACCGGCAAAACCTATTGTGGCTTTACCAAGCATGGTGGGTTATTATACCTGCATGCTATACCAGCTTAGAATTGTACATCAGTATCAGTTTTTCATCATTACTGATATATTTATCATAAGAAAGATCGTCTGCGCCTCTTTCTGTGTATACTTTTTCTGTTTTCAAAGGTCCTGGGAGCCTTTCAGTGTTTTTTGGAGTGCAGCGTCCAATCCTATCTGAGCACTCAATGAGGGTAGTGAGATTTCCCCATAAGCTTACCTGACCATTGTCTAGTGGTGCTAGAATTGTGAGTACTGTGGTGTTATTGTGCAGGTCCCCAAAATGTCTATGTTAATACACTAGGAGCACCCTTCCTTTGTTTTTTTTCATCTGTGAAATCTAAACATGATAACAGTCATGGCATGAATCATCCCCAGAGCCTATAATGTATAACTCCATTTTAATTAATGGTCTGGGTACTACAAGGGAAGAGGTACACAAATCACAGCAATTATTGTTGTTATTATAATGGGGCACTTGTGACCAGACCCACACTCACAACCTTAAATTCCATTGTGTGAATGCCCACACGTGCCTCCTCCCCTGGAATTATGCAATAACTGTCTCTATATCTATATTGAGATCTCTAGGACTGAGAGTACCAATTCTTTGATCCAACTTGTCCTCTCCTCTTTTATCGCAGGGGACATGGTCATTAGATACAAACCATGAGACACCTTAAAGTGCACTGATACACTGTGCTTCTCCAGCACATTTCTGATGTTCTTATCATGTTGTTCTACTTGTACCTTGGATTTTCTAGATGTTCTGCAATATGCAGACCCCTCACCCAAATAAATACACAGCATATGAAGAGTGGCAGCTCTTTAATCTTCTTTGTCACATTGGGTTTAAAACTCGTATTCCCTTTTGAAATCAAACTACAAGATACACAATTGCTTTGTCACAGTTGTAGATTCCTGTTATATATATTCAGAACAGAGCTGTAACGGTTTGTTTGACACACAGACACAGTGGTTTAGGATAAAACACCTTCACAGGTCCTGTAGTATAACAGCAGAATAGTACAGACACACAACAGGTTATAGATACATAGGCCTTCACAGGTCCAGCATAAACAATAAGTCCACAATAGTCTATACTGACACAGGTCAGGCAGAATGATGGATTCCCAGGAGCAAGGTCTTGCATGGGTTAAAGATCTTCAGAGTGTAAACAGTTCCATGTGTAGAGAGGTCAGTGATGGGACTCCCTGCAAATAAACAGCTGTGGAATTCGTAATGCCAAAAGCCAGATAAGCAGAACTAGCCTGAGCTGTTTAGGCAATACTGGGAACCGAGACACGTGAGGTACTGCCGTAGCAGTAACGGACACAACACTTGCACACTGCTGAAGTCTAACGGAGGCAACCGGTGGCTCAAGAGCCTGAGTGGTAACGGAGGCAGACACTTGCTCTGAGCAGAGGCAATAACGGAGACTAGGCCCAAGGTAAACTGCCGGAGCAGTAACGGAGACAACACTTGCACTCTGCACAAGTATAACTGGAGGCAACCGGTGGCTTAACAGCCGGAGTGGTAACAGAGGCAGACATTTGCTCTGAGCAGAGGCAATAACGGAGACTAGGCCCGAGGTAAACTGCAGGAGCAGTAACGGAGACAACACTTGCACTCTGTACAAGTATAACCGGAGGCAACCGGTGGCTCAACAGCCGGAGTGGTAAAGGAGGCACTTGCTCTGAGCAGAGGCAATAACGAAGAATAGGCCCAAGGTAAACTGCTGGAGCAGTAACGGAGACAACACTTGTACTCTGCACAAGTATAACCGGAGGCAACCGGTGGCTCCACAGCCGGTGGCTCAACAGCCGGATTTTCCTCTTAAAGTTTCTCTCTAAATGTATTTATAATGACCTTTGCCGCTAACTCATAATCTTATTTTGTGCAGTTGTGTTTGACTCTCTGCAGTTGTTCCATTTGTATATTCTACTTCCATTGGTATAATGCCCACATTGGAAGTGAAGCTATCCATTGGCATCAACCACTTGAAGTCATGGGAATGGTACAGAAACAACGTAAGCTTGGATTCTTTGTTGAAGATAGGTTTTCTGCTCTGTTTTAGACATGTCAATGCACACACAGGTGTATTATATAGTTACTGTACATTGTACTGTAGAGGGATTTTGCTCACTATGACCTATGCTGATGGTTTGAACTGTTTTTTTTATGGTTGTCTGCTATCATCTATCATATGTGGAAAAAGAAAATCTGGTCTTCACAGTATCACCAATTAGTTTTTAAATACAAGACAGAGATAGACATTTTCCTTTTTGTCATTTAAAGAAGTTTTGTGTAAAACTGTATTAATCTTTTGATAAGAGTCTGTGCAGATTTCTACATAGTAACATAGTAACATAGTAGATAAGGCTGAAAAAAGATATGCGTCCATCAAGTCCAGCCCATGTCAAAAACACTCCTGTTGATCCAGAGGAAGGCAAAAAAGCCCTCTGGAGCCATTTCCAATCTAGTCACAAATGTGTAGGGCGGAATTATTCCTTCCTGACTCCAATTGGTAGTCAAATAGTTCCCCGGATCAATATCCTATTTGCTTTGAAGCCATCTGTCATAATTGTCAATATTGTTCTGTGCTAGATAGGCATCCATTGCTTTTTTGAATGCAGTTGCATTATCTGCAAGCACAACATCCCGAGGCAAAGAATTCCATAGCCTCACCACCCTTACTGTAAAGAATCCCTGCTTTTGTTTTAGTCGAAATGAATGAAGATTGAAGATTGAAATGAATGAAGATTGAAGAATGAAGGTTGCTATGTGAGAGGATGTTGTTGAGTTGAGAAATGATGTGATTTTTTTTTCTAGAGAGCTTGTAATACATTTTCTCCACAAAAGAAATCAAAGGTTCGGTAGAGCTAGGAGCTGATGAACCAACAAAATCATAATTTTGAGCTAATGTTATTTGAAAGGAGTGAGAAAAGGAGCAGAATGGAGTAAATGATCTAAGCCAATCAGATTCCCATTATAAAAGAAATCATATTAAAGACTTAGAGATCCCAGGTTATATTTTGTACCAATGTGTCTGACTTCCTAACCTTTCAAAGACTCCACTCACTTAAAACTAGTCTGCACTACATCTACATTCTTATTCTCAAGCTGAAGCTATATTTTTCATCAAGCTGAACTTGTATACGCAAAGTGGTTTCTAATATCTTATATTTATAAAATTGTGTTTTTATCTTATTAACCCTTGCCTTTTGTTACTCATATACCTAAGACCTAATCCACACAGAGGACAGTGGCATGGGGTTGGGGGTTATGTGGGGGCATGTGGAGGTTATGGGTAGAAGAGCTTGCACTTGGAAGAGAGTACATATTCTTAGCCATTTTATCCACTGTTGGGACCCCAGTTATTGTTCTTCACCTACATCAAGCTCCCATTGGGATCCAGTGAAGCACTACATCAAAGCCTGACTTATCCTGATCGAAACTGGTTTATTTTGTCCAAAGCAGGCTTATGAACACATGTGAAATGCTCTCTTACCTTCCATCTAAGTAGTTCAGACAGACCCCATGGAGAAACCCATACTTCACAATCAGAATTGCTCTACACTGCTTACCCATCTATGATGGGCTTATTTTCTGGTTTTTATCTTCTATCTTGCTGGATTTACAATTTCACTTTTGTATATATATTTGTGATGTGGTGCAACAATGTTATCAGTTGTGAGATTATATATATGATATGTCCTCTTTGGCTAATGTCCTTGGGTATTAGTGCTCGTTAGTTAGTAAATTTATAGTTTATGTAAATTTAGTTCACAAACCATTTCATTAGGTTTGATTCTAAATATTAGAACTCTACCTTCGTTGTAATTTTTTTTTTAATTTTCCAGAACTATGTTTCCTACTAGGTAGAGTAGAAACTGAATAGAGCTTCAACTTTTAAAGAGTGCCTCGGCTGTGCTGGCCACAATCACTTTCTGAGCTGTGGGTGTTACCAGTCCAATCCCAGTGCCCTTCCACCAGACACTTACTCCTGGTTTTAGTAGGTGGATTATTTACTGGTTTAAATAATCTTATTCCATCTAGTATTTAACCATTTGGATTCTAGAGGGATCTCAGTGCATTGGAGAACTCTCTAGCAGAAATGGGTTTAACATTTTTTTGTGCTTGTGTGTACAGATTGCATTTTCTGTCCCAGTCATATGTGAATGGGGCAAAGGGTGGAGCCAAGTGAGGAGTGGGTGTGGCCATGGCTGAAGCTAAGGGCGACTTGAGTTCCTGGCTTTGAGGCACCTGAAAGAAGAATACAGCCCTTTTCTATTCCAAATAAACATGTATTATATTGTGTGAAAAGTGCATCAAAATATATGTATGAGTTTGTCATTCATTGGAAAACAGGATAATGCCACATTATTAAAGCAGCAAGAATATTATTTACAACATGCTTTTATGTCAATTTCTCAAAGAATGTATTAAAACTAACACAAAATGTGTAGACCTTTCCATAACTCGATAGAACTTATTATCTATGAAATCAGATGTGCTGTTTTTCGGCAGGCTGCTGTAGCCAATTGCCCCAGCACTCTGGACTTTGCCAAAATTTACTCTGACTTGTTGAAACGTCGTACATGGCCCCCAAAGCTATGGAGATTACAAAGAGCAAAGTATTAGCCAATCAGAGTGCATGAATCTCTTTTATTTTGGGGTCAAGTCTGAGCATGAAGAGAGGAGTTCAGGAAGATCACTCCTCTAAACCCTTTAACCCTTTCAGTGCCAGTGGCTCTCAAAGGTTTAAAAAACAGTTTAGGCAACATATATATAGTTAATTTTCTGTCATATGGGTATTTACATAAGACATTCCTGGTATGACTTGTTAATTCCTTTTTGATGACTCTTGCCAACTTCATAATACTCTCATTTGGGAATTGTGAAAACAAATTGCTTACTCGTCTCAGCTTTGGTAAATTTACCCGAAAGAATGTTAGAACTTTGTGGGCCGTATTTAAGACAAATTTGGTAGCAACCTAATTGTAGTATAAGGAACAGACAAAAATTCCCCAAATTTCCATTGAGTAAAACGGGGCTTTTAAACCATTCAGTGCTAGACAGGTCTTCAAAGCTTTGCTTTGCAGTGTGCTTGAGACCTCTCTAGCATTCAAGGGTTTTAAAGCCTTTGTTTAAATCATTGGCACCTTCATTTCTCTCTATGGTGCAGTTCATTTGCACCAAAATTACTCGTCTTCAGCTACCTGAATATGGCCCTATGTGTAATGTATGTACTCAGGGGAGGGCTGGGGGAAAGGGGGTAATTACAACCTGGGCTGTTCATATATCTGGCCTGGTGGGCCACTGCCTCACTAAGTCTCCTGTTTCTGTCTGTAAATAGAGCTACACTAGTGATACTACAGAGCTTACAATAGAAATGGAGCTACGCAAGTTATACCAGAGAGCTACAATCCAAATTGCGCTATATAAGTAGCATAATCAATTTCCCATTTATGTGCTATGGTACCACAAATGCAGCTTTATTTAAACTGTAAACCTTTCGTTATCACTAATGTAGACCATTTTCAACTGTAACCTCTGCAGTATCACTAATGTAGTGCCTTTTCAACTGTAAGATATGTAGTATCACTAGTGTAGTGCAATTTCAACTGTAAGATCTGTAGTATCCCTAGTGTAGTTCAATTTCAACTGTAACCTCTGTTGTATCACTAGTGTAGTGCCTTTTCAACTGTAAGATCTGTAGTATCACTAGTGTAGTGCAATTTCAACTGTAACCTCTGTTGTATCACTAGTGTAGTGCCTTTTCAACTGTAAGATCTGTAGTATCACTAGTGTAGTGCAATTTCAACTGTAACCTCTGTTGTATCACTAGTGTAGTGCCATTTCAACTGCAAGCTCTGTAGTGTCCCTAGTGTAGTGCCATTTCAACCGTAAGTTACGTGGTCTTACTTTCCTTACTTCACAACATTAATGCCAATCTTAAAATTAACAAAAGGGGGTGGGCTGGGATAGTGAGCTAGAACGACAGTAGTAATGGGATACTTGATTGTACTTGCCCTCCAGGGCACAAGTTGCCAGCCTTCCTCTGTGGAGATGCCTGGACAGTGGGAGATGGACATGGACAGTGTGGGGGCCATTGTAGGAGATGGACATGGACAGTGTGGGTGCCATTGTGGGAGATGGACATGGACAGTGTGGGGGCCATTGTGGGAGATGGACATGGGCAGTGCGGTGGCCATTGTGGGAGATGGACATTGGCAGTGTGGGGACCATTTCGGGAGACGGACAAGGGCAATGTGGGGCCCATTGTGGGAGATGGACAGTGTGGGGGCCTATTGTGGTAGATGGACAGTGTGGGGGCCCATTGTGGGAGGTGGACAGTGTGGGGGCCCATTGTGGGAGGTGGACAGTGTGGAGATGGACAGTGTGGGGGCCTATTGTGGTAGATGGACAGTGTGGGGGCCCATTGTGGGAGGTGGACAGTGTGGGGGCCCATTGTGGGAGGTGGACAGTGTGGAGATGGACAGTGTGGGGGCTTTTGTGGGAGATGGACAGTGTGGAGATGGACAGTGTGGAGATGGACAGAGTGGGGGTCCATTTAAGGAGGTGGGCAGTGTGGGGGCCCATTGTGGGAGATGGGCGGTGTGGGGGCCCATTGTGGGAGGTGGACAGCATGAGGGCCCATTGTGGGAGGTGGACAGTGTGGGGGGACCCATTGTGGGAATGGAAATGGACAGTGTGGGGGCTGTTGTGGGAGGTGGACAGTGTGGGGGTCCATTGTGGGAGGTGGACAGTGTGGGGGCCCATTGTGGGAGGTGGACAGTGTGGGGGGGACCCATTGTGGGAATGGAAATGGACAGTGTGGGGGCTGTTGTGGGAGGTGGACAGTGTGGGGGTCTATTGTGGGAGGTGGACAGTGTGGGGGCCCATTGTGGGAGGTAGACAGTGTGGGGGCCAGAATGGAGATGGACAGTGTGGGGGCCCATTGTGGGAGGTGGACAGTGTGGGGGCCAGAATGGAGATGGACAGTGTGGGGGCCCATTGGGGGAGATGGACAGTGTATGTGTGGAAGAGGATAGGATGGACAGTGTGTGTGTGTGTAGAGGAGGAGGATAGGTTGGACAGTGTGTGTGTGTGGAGGAGGATACGCTGGGCACGAATGAGGAGGAGGAGGAGAATAGTGTGGGCATGAGTGAGATGGACAGGGTATGGACATTGTCTAGACTCTAATATTAATAATTTAAGCCTCATGGTGTAAATCAGAAAAAAATCATCAGAAAGGTGACAACCTATGTTTCAAATAGAGCCAAATGTGCTCACTGAGCTTAGAATTTCATAATTTTTGAATTTCTATGTTTACTGAGCACATATTGTTATATTTGAAATAGAAGTTGATATTAACCCTTAATGTTGTCAATCAATAACAAAAACATGTTTTATGTATTTTAGTTAATCTGACAAATCTGTAATTATCTGAGTGAAGACATTCATAAAACTTGTTTATCTCATTGACATTAAGGGTTAATTAATATTTATTTATGTTTAAAATATGTGCTCAGTGTGGATAAATTAATTTAAAAATTCATAAAACATGATCTTGTCATTGATATAAGGGTTAATATTAACTTCAGTTTAAAACAGAACCAGGTGCTCATTGAATAAATTCAAAAGTAATCGTGCTCTTGTCATTGCACTTCAAGGTTTGAGTGCTGGAGACGTACGCAACTCACTACTCTGCAATATGTTACATACCCCTCTTGCACTCAAAGGGTTAATGATATAGAGTATATCATATATTAACCAGTGAATACAATGGTAAGAGCATGTTCTATGATTTTCTTCACTGAGAAAATGTGGTTCTATTTTAAACAGAAGTTAAAGTGATAGTAATGTTTCACAAAAACAGCAGCCCCAATTAATCTTCATAGTATTTGAGCCACAGAGTGTTATTTCATTAATGTGAGCATTGTAGTTCAAGAGTAATTGAATGATAAAGTTTCCCCCTCCCGCCCCTTTTACCTAGTGTAAGCCCCTACTCCTCAGATGTGGAATCCAGTCCATAGACCAGACAACTCGCATCAAGGGTCAATATTCTTACTGTGAGAACAATGAAAACCCTGCCTCACTTGACAGGTTGTTCAGCTTTTTCCCTTATCTTAATTGAAGATTGTCCCTCTCTGCAATCTACCTGGACACTCCCTGCTGCTCTAAACTGAGCAGTGTTACATCAGTAGAAGGGACGGGAGGGGGATTTATCATTCAATTACTCTTGAACTACAACTCTGACAGAATTGAAATAACACTCTCCATGGCCCAAATACTATGAACATTAATTAGATCTGCTTTTATTATGAAACATTACTATCCCTTTAACTTGAAAAATACAGTTTTGAATTTGTTTTAAAAAGTAGCATACCTGTTTTCTGTCTGTAAAATGTAGTTTGAAACAGTGGCATTACAATGAATGTGCAGCAGCTAACTCCCCCCCCCCTTCATTCTAACTCACAATATATGCCAAAGAGGAGCATTTTATACGTTCAGCCATACATCCCAAGTGTTCCTCTTTAGGAGGGATAGTCCCACTTTGAGACCCAAATCTGTCCCTCTTTCCTACACTGGTGTCCCTCTTTTTAGGAGATCAGATTGTGTGGTGTGTATACAAGTGTATCACATTGTTCCACATCAATAAAACTCACATTAATGTTTGCATAAACTTCAGTATATGTGTTTATATATGTCTGTATAAATAAAATACTTTGGTCTTGTTCTAAATTGTTTATTCAGCTACACAAAGAGGTGTCAGTAGATCATGAAATAATCTAAAAATGATCGGTAATGCCCTGCCCACCAGCCATACCCCCAGGTACACCCCTAAACCACAAGTGTCCCTCTTTGTTCATTTGAAATGTTAGGCGGTATAGTTCAAATGTGGTCACACTGCATAACTAATTTGCTATTATATTGGTATGTTGTGTGCCCAGTCCAGATTAATAGTGTGGCATGGATGTTGATATTTAGAATAATGTGGGCCAAATTATTTGAAACATCATCATCCACACATAGTATAAATCTGGGTACCAAATGGGCACACATTTAAATGGAATGACAAATCAGTTACACAAGTAACCCACTGCTGTTGCCAAATGTACCAACATGTGTATAAAATGTCCAATTTTGGCAAATATTGTGAATTAGAATGCTTTTGTGGGAGGTAGTGAGGCACTGTGGTGGCATATCATGCTGAATTGCTCTGCTGGTGGCATATAATGGTGTATTTCTCTGGTGGCATAAAACTTTGTATTTCTCTGGTGGCATAAAACTCTCTATTGCTCTGGTGGTGACATATACCTCTGTATTGCTGTGCTGGTGGCATATATGTATTTCTCTGGTGGTGGCCTATACCTCTGTATTGCTGGGCTGGTGGCATATATATGTTGCTCCAGTGGTAACATATGTATTGCTCTGCTTGTGGCATATAACTCTGTATTACTCTGGTGGCATAAAAATGCTTTTCTCTGGTGGTGGCATATAACTCTGCATTGCTCTGCTGGTGGTATATAACTATATTGCTGTGCTGGTGGCATATAACTCTGAATTGCTGGACTGGTGGGATATATGTAATCCTCTGATGTGGCATATAACTAGGAAAACTAGTCTATTAACGTTTTCCATTGATTAATGTGTGTACGAATGTAAATGTCATTATTTTAAGTGTAGCGTGTTCACATTGCTCATTTTTTCCTCTGGCCCCATGTGTGCCCCCCCTAAACAGAATTCTTAGAGTCGCCACTGATGAGCATGTTACTCTTCAGTATCTTTGTTATAAAATAAAATGTACTATGAATAGTCTCAAAATATAAAAGACTGTTTTTTAATTTCGTTCAAAGGACTGAGCAGCCCAATTATTGTAGTGGGCGCAGTCAAGAAGCTCATTCACTGCCACAGTACTGTTATCAATGTCTTATTTTAGCATTGCTGCCCGATGATGTTATCTCCACTGTTCTCTGATCTGGTGAGAGTTCATTCTCTCTTCAGAAACCCATGAGAAAGCACATTCAGCTGTGCTCAGTTCCAGCCTCGAAAAAAAAAAAATAATTTAACCCTTTGAGTACACGAGAGGAATCTAATACATTGTAACACAATTCGGTGGATACTTTTCTGGTGCTCAAAGGATTACATGTTCAATATTAATGCATTTTGGCATAAAGTATCAGCTATAAGCACTCTACTAAATAAAACATCCACTTGTACAGCTGTTTTTATTTGGAATCATCGTTTTATAATACTATTAGGTATTAAACAGTCATATTTCTAAATACCAACACAAAGTATCACATTTCATAGTTTTACCAGATGTCTGGTAATGTAAAATGTAATAGCACATATGAGACATTCACCACGTTTTCATATTTCTTTGTAGAAGCATTTGTTCCTGCAACCTTGTGTAACAGAAAGTCTTCTAATGCCTTGGATGAGTTAAAGGTGCATTTTTTTGGGGGGACAAAATATGTTATTGGCCCTTTCTTTGATAGTTAAACAAGGGTTTTGTTTTTATATCTTTTATTTTTAACCCTTTGAGTGCCAGTGAGGTACCTCTCTGTCACTGGAAGGATTAATCAAACCAGGTAACAGTATCAACTGGGGAAGAGATGCACTAAGCAGTGATAAAGTGGCGATGACTTTTTCAGTGATATCACTTCTCCAGTTCCTATGCCCTAAGATGTTCAAAGCTGGAGAAGTCTTAGTGCATTGGCTCCAAAGAATAACATAGGAACTGGCCTTAAAGCAGAACTACCACCCCTATTAAAATTTGCCCAAATAAAAACCCATCTGGCAACTAGCTGCTCAATAGCGCTAGTCACCAGAATTATTACCTGGGGGAGCAGATGTCACTATGGAAAGATGTCTGCTCTGTTTAATTCTCAATAACCTGGTAATAATACTTGAAACTAGTGCTACTGAGCAGCTAGCCGCCAGATGGGTATTTATTTGGGCCAAATTTTAACAGGGGTGGTAGTTCAACTTTAATGCATAACCTGCCTGGAAATTTTCAAGGCATTTTTATGCATACTGTGAGCATGGAATTGACTATGGCCTATCATAGTAAGTGATAGAAACAGCACCACCTTGTGGTCAGGACACTCAATTGCAGAGATTACTTTTTTACCCTTTAGAGACCATGATGCTCTTACATACATATCACATTCCTATTATTTAAGATACAAAGAAACAGTTATTTTTAGAGATTTTAGATTTGGAGAAGAGCTGTTTTTTCAGGTACAGTATTCCAGGCTGTCAGAGTTCTGAAGGAGAAGGCAGATTGACCACCTTCTTTCTCATAGTGTGGGATGAATTTGTGGCACAGAAGCAAATTGTTACGGTTCAGTACACTCAGAAACGGAAGGTCATTTTCACACAATGAATAACATAACCCTCGCGGGTCCAGCATACAGGAATATGGTAAACTGACACAGGACAGGTTACAATTGCATGATTAACCCACACGGGTCCAGTATGTAGAACAAATATACAGTACTTACACAGGTCAGGTAAATCACAGCTGATACAGCGTAAATATGACCAAGAGAAGGAAATTAGGTGAAATGACTGAGTTGGCCCTAATGTTTGAAGGCCCAATGTAACTCTCTACGTAGAGAGTCACAACAGCGACTGTCAAGTATGCAACAGGTTAAGCCAGCGTAGATCTGGCTAAGGCAACATAGGAGGAAGGCTGCCAGAGTGAACGCCCACCGGAGACTATAAACAAGCATGAGTCAGTGTTTAGTGCAGTAGGATAACATGCGCCCAACTGAGACTTCAGAATCATACACAAATGCCCAGCACTGCCCGCTGAAGGGGTTACCAAACGCACCGGTCTGCAGAGTGGAAGTAACCTGAGGCGGCCAACTGAACCCAACCTCAGTAATGGCAGAAACAGACCAAGCGATCGTGGTGCGCATCGGAATATACCGGAGGGTAACACAGGGCACAATGTGTAAACGGATAAAGAAGTCCACCAGGGTCAAGTTATGTTACAATGACTAGATGGGTATTGAGGAGTTTAGTAGTTTGTACTTTGTACCAAGTACCATTGTGACCATTTTGTCAGTGTTTAAGAATAGTTTGTTCTTAGATATCCATATTTTAACTTCAGAGAAATCATCCTGTAGTATGGCCTCAAGTTCAGATACGTTAGATAGTAGATTATTGTGTCATCTGCATACATGTGCACAGAAGATGCTTTTCAAACCATGGACAGATCATTTATAAATAGAAAAAAATAGAAAAGGGCCAAGAATGGTGCCCTGGGGAACCCCACTTGTTACTTTAAAAGGAAGGGAAATATTGTCATCAATAGACACATATTGCATTTTGTCTGATAAATAGGATTGGAACCAGTTTAACCACTTAACGACCCATGACACTCCAGGACCATCTTGAGTAGAATGCAGTTAAGGACCCATGATGGTCCTGGACGTCATGGGTTAAATGATATCAGCTTGCCTCCGTGCACACTGCTATAATTCAGTCCAGACTGAGCCTGAACACTCCAGAGCGTTCAGTCTAGTGGAAAAAAATGAGCCAGCTGGGTTATTAACCCCTTCACTGCTGTGCTGGAGGTTGGCTGGATGCAGGTCCATTTTTGACCTGCTAAAATCAACTTTTTTTTTTTTTTTTTAAGACACAACAATTTTTTTTTACAAAAAAAAAATTTTATTTGAAAAAAAAAACCAAAAACATGTCAATAACCAAAATTGTAAGTGTGAGTGTTGTGGAGCCATGTAATACACTTATACACACCACCAAATGTTATCAATAAAAAAGTGGAAAAATAGGGTGGGAAAAAGGGACATGGGGATTTTCACCCGGGGGGACAGTGCCCACTTAAAACTGCCCTTTTTGTAGGTATGACTGACCGGTCATATGTTTCATACAGTCTCCATAAAAATGTAACCCATTGTGCCCAAATGTTCCCAAGAGAAAAAAAAATGGTGGTTTTTTTTCATTTTTTTTACAGTTTTCTTTAATTTTACTATAATAAATGGTGGGCTATCCATATAAGTGTGGTATGAGAAGAAAGCCCTATTTGTGTGTAAAAAAACAGTATATAATTTCATAGGTAAAATAAAGTACTTAGAGGGAAAACACTGTTGAACAAAGACATAGCCAAAAAGGTCAGCATTGCTCCAGTCCTTAAATGAAATCCACCTCAGAGTTTCCTGGTCCTTAAGGGATTAATGAATGATTTCCCAACCCTGTCTTATAAATATCATAGTTGTATGTATGTATCTTCCAAATTTTAAACACCTTTTTCTGTCATTCTCTGGTAAACTGTGCTAATTCTGATAGATTTTTAAAAAATTACATCATGCTGCACTGATAGCCATGGAACAAAAAATACTGTCCCCACACTTTGTCCCTCTGCACTGATAGCCATAGAACCACAAATACTGATCCCACACCTTGTTCCACTGCACTGATAGCCATAGAACCACAAATACTGCCCCCTACAGCCTTGTCCCACTGCATTGGTAGCCATAGAACCACAAATACTGACTTCACATCTTGTCCCACTGCCCTGGTAGCCATAGAACCACACATACTACCCCCATCCGGTCTTGTTCCACTGCACTAGTATTCATCCATAAAACCACAAATCTTGACTTCACACCTTCTCCCACTGCACTGGTAGCCATAGAACCACACATACTTCCCCCCTCCCCCATTTCGTTCTAAGGCACTAGTAGGCATCTATAGAACTACATGCACTGATGTTAACATTTTATGATTCTTTTTTTACACTTCTTTGTATTTCTGGATCGCTGTGTTTAGCAGCTGTGATATTCAGCAGTCAAAAGTGTCAAGGGATCTTTTTAAAGATGATTAATCAAAAAGTTATTCACCAAGAGCATAGATTGATGTCAGAAATGTTACCCATTATTCCTAGCTAGAGTAGAAGCAATGTACAGTATAATATGTAGCAGAGCTAGCTTTTGTTTTTATGATTATTGGAATGTGCAGGATGTTTAAAACTTTTCTACCCACAATAGTTTGTTTTTGTCACTGGTCAGTAAAACATCTTTTAATGCGGTCATCAATAATCTGTATTAACATCATACAATTAAAGGGATAGTAATACTTCGTTTTATCTTTATTTTATTCTGTAGGCATTAAAAAAACATGAAGAATGATATAAGTCTTATCTCTCAAACGTTTATGGTTTGAGAGATATTCACAAGCAAAGTTTTCCATCCTGCCCCTTTTACCTAGTGTAAGCCATCTCTTCTCAGATGTGGAATCCAGTCCATAGACCAGATAGATAACAGCAAGGGACAATATTCTTCCTATCAGAACAATGAAAGCCCTGCCCCCCTTGACAAGTTTTTCAGGTTTTTCCCTTATCTTAATTGAAGATTGTCCCTCTGTGCAGTCTACCTGGGCACCTCCCTTCTGCACTGGCTGAACAGTGTTACATCAGTAAAAGGGGTGGAAGGGGGATACCTTGTCATTGAATTACTCTTGAACTATAACTCTGGCAGAATTGAAATAACACTCTCCAAAGTCCAAATACTATGATGATTAATTAGAGCTACTTTTATTAAGAAACATTACTATCCCTTTAAGTAGTCTTTCAGTATTACCCATCATAAAGATAAGATGAGAAAAATGGCTCACAAATTGTTTATTAACATGATAATGATAGTATTAAATACAAATATCTGAAATAAATAAAATTTGTTATCCCACTATATTCAGATCTTTCATTAGCTATTCACAAAACTTTAGAGTAATAGCTAATTATATGTAAACACGTCATTGCATGAGTTATACAAAGTGACCCATATATCATTACAAATGGTAAGTTTTGAATCATGTAATATTTGGTCTGGTGCTTGGGGGGTAAATCTGGACCCTATGTACACCACATAAATAAATACAGAGAAATTATATCTGATTAAAGTATCTTTATTGAAAGCGGTGTGTCATACATCCATGCACATGAAACATAAAAAATAGCTGTGCATTTATCATAAACAATTAGCTAGATAAAACTCAATTGGTTAAATAAATAAATATATATATAAATCAAAGTAAGAAACAGCTGCACTCACAAGTTATATTTTCAATGAATTATATTATGACTACCACCATCATACAGGTATAAGAAAACTAGCAACATTTCAGTCCTCTATTCGGGACCTTCATCAGTCCTTCTGACTTCATGAAGGTCCCGAATGGAGAACCAAAACATCTCTAGTTTGCTTATACCTGTATGATGGTGGTGGTCGTAATATAAGTCATTGAAAATATAACTTGTGAGTGCAGCTGTTTCTTACTTTGATTTGTATACATGTGTGGTTTTGCACCCAGGAATATCATGGCACAGTGGAGGCAAAAAATTACGAGTGTCAGCCATATACATTGTATATATCCTATATAATAATTCGCTAATGTATGTTTGTCAGAAGCTGTCATGAGCAGTAAAACGGCTGCGCGCGCTGCAGTCATGCACAGTAGAGACTGCCCGCGCTGCGGCTGATAACGGAGCGGGGAGCTCCGAATTCAGACCATAGTGTACAGTCTTAATTCGGAGTGTCCCACTCAGTTATCAGCTGCGGCTCGGGCAGTCTCTACTGTGCATGACTGCAGCGCGGCCGTTGCTGCCTGCCACTGTGGCCCATGTACACGGGCTGTTCAACTAGTATATATATATATATATATATATATATATATATATATATATATATATAAATATATAAAGATTGCAGGGAATTCGATTTGTTGCCCCGAATGCACCAGGTTGGAAAGGTAATTTATATTACCCAAATTTACTCCAGTAAGCAGAAAAAATAGTCTGCACTGGAGATAAAGCATATAATGACATTCATCACATACATATAATTCCTCCTTCTTTTTGAAAGTGTATAAAAATAGTATGAACCCCGTACGAACCAAACAGCTGGTAATGCAGAGCTATGTGGAATTTCTGATTGCAATATAGGACAAAAAACAAAGCTAAATACCTTATAAAATATTGTTTTAAATTAAAATAAATACCTGATTTAAACATAGTTTGCTTTTGAAAGCTCTTTTAAAATCATCTAGTTGTTACAAAGTGACAGTTGCATCATAACTCCTTGAGTACCACATGGCTTTGCAATGCATTGCATATCCCTCTGACACTCAAAGCGTTATCTTTGAATTTCCAGGTTTATGTTCAGATGAGTGCGGACTTTCAAATTGGTTTTATCTTTTTTTTGCCTTTTATTGTTCTTATATACTCATTAGCTCCTGACAATCGTCAATGATGCTTTAAGGATAATAGTTCCGAGAAGGTAACATTTGCAAAAATGCTGTCTTTTCCTTTCTTCTCTCCACTTCCTCTACTTCTCTCATTGTTTGCCATCATTCCCTTCTCTATCAATCTCTCACCTGCTCCAGCACTCTTTCTGCATTCACACTCCCATTCTCCTTACTCTCATCCCTCTATCCCACCCCCTACCAGTAGTCTCAGTCATGAATCAATACCTCTCCCAAAGAGTGCAGCAGTGGTGGTGGTGGTGGTGGTGGTGGTGGGGAGTTTAGCAGCAACATTCCAAACTTAGGCCATATGTTCCACACAAAACTGTTGTAATCCTGGGGCAAATCAGCTGCACCATAAGGGACAAATACAAACACCTCTCAATGCATTTGGAGACCTTTTTAGCATTCAAGTGGTTAAAAGTCCCATTTTTCTTACATTCAATATGAAACACTAGAGGATACTTTATCCAATGATTCCACATGGACAAAAAGAAAATAAGTTGTTGGTAAATACAAGAAAATCCCCTTACATTTTTATTTGTCCCTGGTGGTGAAGTTGTATTTACAAATAATTATCCCTGTTTTTCTTTGTATACAGGACCCAATTAATCAACATGTACCACTGAGAATGTATCTGATTACTGTGTGGTGAAGGGAATGGTGTTACATTATTTTGTACCACACGTAAATGGAGGCCATGCATACTTTAACCAAATTCAGAAAACACTGGGACATATATTATCACTCCTCATGTATCAATAACACCTATCATAATTCCTACAGCTTTTACTCACCTATATACTGTAAGAGTCTCATGCTGTGCACAGATGCTAGGCTATACTAGATCACTTGCAAAAAAGCACAGAGGGACTTGCATTACATAATATGAAATTGGGAGCAGAGAAGTTACCGGTAATTTATTCATGGTTCATGCATGGCCTATTCATCAAATATATCATCAAGAGAACAGGTTTGTAAGTGGACCTAATCATCCTTTTCCTTTAGAAACATATGAGGGCAATTTAGTTATGTATGCTGTCAAGTCTTGTCTGCTACAAAAACAAATGTTAAGAACACAAATAATCATCTTAATATAAAGAAATAACATTAACCATTTAAAGGCCAGAGGGTTGAGCAAAACTTGCCATGCAATGCTTTACAAACTTCTTAAAGGGCTGAACTGGACCTATACCATGAAAAGTTGTCTCTTCATTTGTTTGTTAGAAAAACATAACCTGGTAGTTTTCCTCGAGAAGTGATCTAGAGGTAGACTTCAACATAGATATTTATGTACAGCTATAATCCTATATAATAATTCTCTAAGGTTTGTCAGAAGCCGTCATGCTCAGTAGAGACTGCTGCACGCGCTTTAGTCATGCGCAGTACAGACTGCCCACGCCATGGCTGTTACGTGCTCTCTGAATTCAGACCAGAGCTGCACAGAGAGGAGCGCTTCGCTCCATATCAGCCGCGGTGCGGCCACTCTCTACTGCTCATGCCTACAGAGGTGGAACTGTGGCCCGTGTAAACAGGCCTTTCAACTTGTGCAAAAATAAAAGGATATGCTTGACTGCTTTATAAAGGGCTCCCAGCTGTGGGAGTCAATGCTGGACAAAACTGAAAAGCCACTTGTTCCTAGGGTAAAGTTCCCATTTCATAAGTGCTATAACCAGTGATGGTTTACCAGTAGGGTTTATTTAAGAAAACAATATAAATATTTTCAAATTAAACAATGTAAGATGACGAGAAATATTTACATAATAGAGTGAATTAAGAGAGTGCAAGGGTTCCCTACATATCATAAAAATACATTATATAAAACAGGCATGTACATAAAGCACTCACAATTTGGAAAGCAGATGTAACTTTTTGTGAAAAAGTGGAACTGAAGAACCAAAGGA
Source organism: Rhinophrynus dorsalis (assembly GCA_037306005.1). Lineage (NCBI taxonomy): Eukaryota > Metazoa > Chordata > Amphibia > Anura > Rhinophrynidae > Rhinophrynus > Rhinophrynus dorsalis. The sequence goes on along the minus strand of CM074723.1, from coordinate 395,786,460 downwards.
CCACTGAAACAGAAAGGATGGTCCACTGTGATATATACTAACACATACATGGTACAATGCCAACCATGATGAGACCATATCAGTGCCCACAATAAGACTTATGTACTAAGGTAAAGTAGCACAAGAAAAGAGGGTTCTCTGCAGAGATACAGGGTTCGTTGATTTTCTGAGTAGACTTTGCTTGGTCATTTTGGGACATCATGGGGAAGAGTACAGACAGAAGAAACACAGAGAAATCAGTTCTTATTTAGATTGTAGAATGTTTATCTGGGGACTGAGATGTTTTCCTTAAAGAGACCAAAGACCAATCATTTAATTAGACATTGGTTTCTTTCATTTGAGTGCTTACCATGCTTTAAAAAAACAAAATGGCAAATTCAATGCAAAACATTTAACATCTAACATATGCGCTTACCTGATCAGGAGGCTATAACATGCCTACCTGATAAATAGCATTGATAAAGGTATCTGTTTCTTAGAAGGTCTAAAAATTAGACAAATACAAACTCAGATGAACAACACATGACATATTACACAGTGCCATGATTTATTTAACAAAAATAAAGCCAAAATGGAGAAGCCGTATGTGAAAAACTAAGTGCACCCTTACTGCTTCTAAAGGAATTAAGATGCTAAGTAGCAGACAGGTGCTGCTAATCAAGTGCCCTTGATTAACTGATCATCAGCAAGCATGACCACCTCCATAAAAGCCAAAGTTTTTGCAGTTTGCTGGTCTGGAGCATTCAGGTGTATGTTAACACAATGTCAAGGAAGAAAGACATCAGCACTGATCTTAGAGAAGCAATTGCTGCTGCTCATCAATCTGGGAAGAGTTATAAGGCCATTTCCAAACAATTTAAAGTCTGTCATTCTACAGTGATAAAGATTATTCAAAAGTGGGAAAACATTCAAGACAGTTGCCAATCTTCCCAGGAGTGAATGTCCCAGCAAATTCACCCCAAGGTCAGACCATGAAATTGAAAAAACCCAAGAGTTACATCTCAGACTCTACAGGCCTCAGTTAGCATGTTAAATGTTAAAGTTAATGACAGTGCAATTAGAAAAAGACTGAACAAGTATGGTTTGTTTGGAAAGGTTGCCAGAAGAAAGCCTCTTCTCTCTAAAAAGATGGTTTAGGTTTGCAAAGTTGCATCTGAACAAACTACAAGACTTCTGGTACAATGTCCTTTGGACAGACGAGACCAAAGTGGTGATGTTTGACCATAATGCACAGAGCCGCTTTTGGCGAAAACCAAACAGCATATCAGCACAAAATGCCAAGCACGGGGGTGGAGGGGTAATAATCTGGGCTTGTTTTGCAGCCACAGGACCTTGGAACCTTGCAGTCACTGAGTTGACCATGAACTCCTCTGTATACTAAAGTATTCTAGAGTCAAATGTGAGGACAGCTAAAGCTTGCCTGAAATTGGGTCGTGCAACAGGACAATGATTCCAAGCACACCAGCAAATCTATAACAGAATGGCTGAAAAAGAAAAGAATCAAGGTATTGCAATGGCTCAGTTTGAGTCCAGACCTCAACCTAAATGAAATGCTGTGGCAGGACCTTAAGAGAGCTGTGCATAAACAAATGTCCGCAAACCTCAATGATCTGAAGCAACAATGTAAAGAAGAGTGGGCCACAATTCCTCCACAACAATGTGAGAGACTGATAAAGTCATAAAGAAAACATTTACTTCAAGTTATTGCTGCTAAAGTTGGTTCTACAAGCTATTGAATCATAAGGTGTACTTAGTTTTTCACACATGGCTTCTCCATTTTTGCTTTATTTTTGTTAAATAAATCATGACACTGTATAAAATGTCATATGTTGTTGTTCATCTGAGATTGTATTTACCTCATTTTTAGACCTGCGAAGGAACAGATGATTGTTATTATGTTCTGATTTGTAAAACCATGGAATTCAAAGAGGGTGTACTTTCTTTTTCACACGACTGTATGAATCTGTAAAGATGCATAAAAAAAACCTATTATATAAACAATATTTAGCATTCCAACTTTTTAAAGGAGAACTTTATCCTAAGAATAAGTGGTTCTTCATTTGTTTATCAGAGGGTGTTAAATCGCCTATTGCTCTAGATAGTTGTGTTAAGTCCTAAAAAATCCTGTCTTAGGCCTTTGTTACCAGTTGTTGAATTTTCTTGAAATTACTTGAAATTGCATAGTCCATTGAAGTTGAAGTATTTATTTTATACAACTGTGGATGTACATTAAGTTTAACTTTACAAATGGAATGAGAGAACATTTCTTGTTTTGATAAGCAGTTGGTCGCTTGATAGTTGACGGTATAGCTCTGTAAACTATGGATGGCTAACCTTTGTTACATATAGTGTACAGGCACACTAGAATTACCTGAATTATATAATGCATGTGTCAGCAAGGGCTTTCAACGTCTATGATATCACATTCACCACTGGTTCAAGTAGAGGGGATGTAACAAGACACTACTGTTCCTATGATTTCACACTTAGATCCTAAAAGCTAATTTTGTTAGAAGGTTGATTTAGTTTAGTTAGAGAAACATTAGAAGTTAAAAGTTAATCTTGCAGTTAATATTTCTAACAGAGGGATTCACCTAGATTCTTCAAACAGCAGTCAGTTATTTCTAACTACTGTTTTATTTGCATTCGATTTTTATATAGCTTACTGCTAATTTGCAGTCAGTTTGAGAATATTACTCCTTACGATCCATTCAAGTCTACTAAAACCCATTGTTTGTTGTGAGGACATATGACAGAGGCAGACATCATCAGAGATTACTAGATACAGGAAAAGGCAGATACAGTGCAAGAAATAAATAGATACACCAGACTGCTATATAAAGGATGCCTACCTAGGTATTCTAATGTGTTAAATTAAGAGTCACATATTCCAGGGATCGTAATACTTTAAATTAATACATTTATACATTTATATTTTGTAGAGATTATCCTGCTGAGTAAAAAAGGATACTTCCACTGCTAAGAGGTGTTTTCTTCAAAAGTTATTGTAGCTTGAACTTGCATTTTTGGGTGTAATACCTCCATGGCCTGAAACTTTACAGTGGCGCTGGTGCAATAGCAAACTATAGACAGCAACAGTCACTTGACCATGAACCTTTATAGAATTCTCTAGCAACAGCTCCATGAGAAAATTTTAGGCCATGGAGGTACCTTACCCCCCAAAAATGCAAGTCTGAGTTGCAATAACTTTTGAATGAAACATCTCACAATAGTGGAACTACCCTTGTTTTAAACAACAGGGTAAGCACTACTATATATATATATATATATATATATATATATATATATATATATATATATATATATTTTACTTATATTTTTTATACTTAGCTTTACTATTCCTTTAAAAAATAATTGAATCCTGATTTTTTTTAGGGTTACTATGTCTCATTTGTGAGTGTTTAAAAACAAAAACTAAAAATAAAGTTTTATATGCACGCGTACTGTTATTTCTATGATATATTTTCATTTTGTAAGATAATATTGATTTAATTATGGACAGGAGCACTTTTAACTAATAAACTTCTACAACAGGGTGTTTCTTTCACATTGAGGCCTACAATCCATTCCAGTCGAGTAACTCTTTGGGAGCTCCTGGAGCCGCTTTAGTCATATTTTTCCCAATTCAGCAATTATGTAACAGCTGACACACATCTATCTTTACTAATGCCTACCAAATCCAGGAGCAGGAAAGATGCCATATACCTCAAAGCAAAAGCTTGGGAGTTCAAGGAAAGCACTATTTGACTAATATCGCATTACGCCAGAGGACAGCTTTCCATCCGAACTTTGCACCCAAACTGCCTTTTTATTCACCAGCTTCAGCCTGTTGAAGCAGATATTTTTACGCAGTTTAAGTGCAGAATGTACTATAGTAAACCAAGAAAACTTCTCCTTACTTTAAATGTGGATTGTAGACCTGTAACCCTTTCAGAGGTGTGCAACTCATTGCGACACAATTCTTATTCGGAAAAGACTATTTCTGTTCCACTTTTCAAAAAAAGTCAACCGACTGGAGTTAGCACTCAATGAAAATTTTGCTAAACATTCAAATATGTCTTCATGTCACATTGTGACAATTTTACAGACACTTTCTTTATAACTCCAGTTTTATAAGTCTCCCCCTATGACTCTAAGTGTCCACTGGAAGCAAATGCCTATCTGGGGATTCTGGGAGCTATAGGCCCCTACTGCTACAAAGCCCACAGCTAACCATATCCTGTATTGGGATATAGCTTGGGCTCCCCATCTGTTGGGATTTATGACTTCCCGCTAGCTATTGGCTATTAGGCAATTTAGGGGTCCTATTCCCACATGATTTGAGAATAAATCATATGTGTTAAGGGACCAATACAGTGTGTATTCATCTGTTGATGACTATACCCTGACTTTGGCCCTTAGTTCATATGGCCTATTAATAAGTCAAGGTGTATTTAACTGTTGTTTCTCCAGCTGTTGAGGCCAACAACTATCCATTGGCTAGTAGGAGATGCTAGGAGTCATAAGCCATGACAGCTGGAGAGCCTAAATTTAAATACACCCTGTATCAGGGATAGTCTGTGTGTTCTAAATGCAAAAAAAATATAGAGAATAAAAAGCCATAGGATTTTGAGGTCTTGTGGCCAATGACGCCTAGCATACCCAACTAGACAATGGTAGAAGTTTGAACTAACATTTGGGGATGCATACTTAGGAGACTGAACTGCCTCAGTATATCCTCCCAGGGACAACATTAACAACTGAGATTATATTTTGGTTATACAAGCCTACAGGTCCCAGGCAAGTGCCGTGTCAAACCCACCAGACCAACTGGTCACAATTTCAGGTTCAATGAACTGCCTCATCATCTCCGCCCAGGAGTTGTCCTCCAACAGTGGCAATCTGAAACCTCTCCTGCTGCAATATCTTCCTATTCACTGGCACCTGTGAATTGTAGCAACAATGCCAGAGTATGCTGGTGGTGTGCCTGTGGTTGCTGACAGCATTCACATAATCAATTATCTGACTCTGTGTTGCTCTGTGCTTGGGTCCTGTGGCTTATTGCCTGTGTTGTAGCGAACCCTGCCATGTTGGGTGATGACTTGGATTATTCTATTCATGGCTGAATTTGATGTTATTGTGTCTCGCCACTTCTTGGCATGCAGGGGCAGAGGACTGTTGAACTCCTGGCTATGAGGGAGAAGACCCTGCAACTTCCTCCTCTATCCATGCAGTCATGGCCATTTTCTTTCTTTCCACTCCTCCAACCCCTGGCCTGTCACCCTCTACCTAAGGGAGTGCCTACGTCTAGGGGCCCACCTCATTCCCCCTGACCATCAGGGCCGGCGCTAGCATAAGGCAGCTTAGGCAGCCGCCTTAGGGCGCCGCAGCACAGGGGCGCCGAAATGGGGGGAGCTGCAAAATTTTTTTTTATAATTTTTTTTTTTCCTGATTTAACTTTTATGAATATCTGCCATGAGGGAGCGTCTATGTCCAGTCAGTGAGTGGATGCGGCCAGTGACATCAGACGCTCTGCATCTGAGCACCGCCAGCAGCGTCAGAAAGATGCAGGAGGACTCAAGACACTGCATATGCATATAAGGAACACATGCAATGATACACATACAGAGACACACATACACACTGATAAACATATACAGATCAGATCACACACTTTGACACACTTATACACATATAAGGAACACACATATTGACACTTATATACATATTGGGAACACACACACCGACATATATACACATAGGGAACACACACACAGTGACACTTAAACACATATTGAGAACACACACACACATTAACACACTTATACACATTTAGGGAACACACACACATTGACACTTATACACATTTAGGGAACACACAAACACACTGACACTTATTTACATACAGGGGCGGGGAACAAGGGGCAGAGCCAAGGGGCGGCAAAAGAAGGTTTTGCCTAGGTTGGCAAAAATCCTTGCACCGGCCCTGCTGACCATGAAGGGCTCCCCTCCCACTATCTCTCCCTATACCTCTTTGCCTAGTGATCCCCATGATCCTCTTGACTAGCTTAACCCTTATCTCCCACTGCCCTCATCTCCCCATCCTGACACCAGCAGACATTCTCCTACTCACACACAAACATACACTTACTCTTTCTCACTTAGGTTCACGCATCCTTCTCTTGCACTACTCAACAACACATTCTCCAAAGAAAATATAAACTCATAAAATAAAACAAACAAAAAATGAAATGAAAAGAAGTGTAGAACAAATATATATGAAACTAAAAGGTAATGAGAAATCCCAAGTAGAATATACAGCAAATTAAAAAAAAAATAGAAGTGGTGGGATGTGAGAACAAAAAGGAATGTGCAAGGGGAAGGAGGATGTGTGGGGTAGAGGGTAATGTTTGATAATATGTGCATGAGAGTATGCGTATATGTATGTGTATGTAATACTATATGCTGTGTATTAGTGTAGTGTTGTATGTACACTACCGGTCAAAAGTTTTTGGACACCTCAATTTTTGCTACTTTTAGTTATTGCCATATAACTTAACAAAACATTCGAAAAACATGTCAACATTGGGTATTTCTAAAATCAAGACAAATATCTATCTATTTATCAGGGGTTTTTTAGCATTTGTAGATGTGTAAAATATTTTTAGTGCCAAAGTTAAAAAAAAGTGCATTTGTTACATTTGTTCCATAATATTTTATAAATTATTTTACAGTAAATTTGATGAAAATAATGGTGTTTTTAGAAAGCCCATCTTATGGCAAGAAAAAAACAGTATATAATATTTGTGGGTACATTAAATGAGTAAGAGGAAAATTACAGCAAAACACAAACACAGTAGACGTGTTAAAACAGCCATGGTCCTTCTGGACCACTTTTAACACTTCTGGACCATGGCTGTTTTAACACGTCTATTGTGTTTGTGTTTAGCTGTAATTTTCCTCTTACTCATTTAATGTACCCACATATATTATATACTGTTTTTCTTGCCATAAGATGGGCTTTCTAAAAATACCATTATTTTCATCAAATTTCCTGTAAAGCAATTTATACAATATGATGAAACAAATGTAACAAATTCACTTTTTTAACTTTGGCACTAAAAATCTTTAACACATCTACAGCGCAAAAAAAACCTGATAAATAGATTATAATATTTGTCTTGGTTTTAGAAATACCCAATGTTGACATGTTTTTGTCAAGTTATATGGCAATAACTAAAAGTAGCAAAAATGTAGGTGTTCTCAAACTTTGACTGCTAGTATATGGATGAGTAAGTGTTTGGGTATGTATAAATGCAAACCAATCCAACAACTCACCAAAAACTGTCACCTATTGTAACTCAAACACTATCCTCCACCTCCAGAGCACTGTGCCCTAATTATAAAACATGGTACCCAGCAAAGATAGAAAATGGTATTCAGAAGCCCCTTATACAGAATTCCACCAGTGGTTCCTCAAAATAGGTTTCAAAGTTTAGAAGTTGAGAGTCAAGTTTCCAACAATTTGCTTATTGGTTAAAGATAAGTGTAGCATTGAAAAATTGAGCGAGACATTAGCCAAGATTCACTATTGTGGCTTTGGCAGGAAGATCCACCCAATTCAGGAAGTTCAATGTTGGGGGCAGATGGAATATAACCTGTCAAGTTTCGTTATGAGTTTTTCTACAGAAGCAGAAAAGAAAGTTAAGTAGTAAAACTTGGTTCCATAGGTGGAGATTAATGAGGGCTTGAGAAGGCTTGGCTACTGTAAGAAAACTGACAACATCAAGTCTCAGGCAAAGTAGTAAGTTTATTGAAACAACTATCAGCCCATCTCACCCCTGCTCTCAGCACTGCCCTGTCATTATTCAGCAACAACCAACCCCAGCTGAGCACTAACACGCAATCTGTCTCCTTGGCACACCTGAAAACAAGTGTAAGAGGCAGGGGGCAGCCTGGGACTTTCTGGCACAGAGGTAAGGGAAGCTGCAGCCAATCCTTACTGAGCACCGACACAGTCCTTGTCTCCTCAGCACTACTGAAACCATTAGGGGGAGACTGAAAGTAGCCAGAGGCAGAGGTGAAGGAAGGTAAAAACATGGGGTAAGAGGGAGAAAGCTAGAGAAGAGGAACAGAGAAGTACTTGGATGAGGAGAAAAGAAGCACGATGTGCAACATGATTAAATTAGATTAATGAAGATAAGATGAGAATGAGAGATAAATACATAAATAAATCGAGGAGTGAACACTGTGAGAGAGAATGAGGATCAGAAGATAGTGATGGAAAAAGAAAAAAATATGTTCCATTTTGTTATTATATACTTCGTCCTGTTTTATGATAAAGCAGCAGGAGAAAGGAGATACAGCAGAACCTCATGTAAATTTGTGAAGGGGTATATTTGGTGTAAAGGTATGTATATTATGTAATGTGTATATGTGAGGACTATTATGTGCTGCTGTAAGCATTTTAACTAAACAGCTGTTTTTCTGAGCATCTGTGTATATGTGCAAGTGACTGACTAAAACAGGTAAATGTACAGCTCCCAGCATTGAAAACAGCAGTGAAAACATCTGTAGAAATAATGGGCCTTATTTATCAAGCTAAAGATTTGTAATTATGGAGCAAACCAGCTCCATCATAGAGGGGACTACATTTTTCCTATATCCAAATTGTTTTTTTGTCCACTTGAATGGGGGTCTCCAATGTATTGTGTTACATTTATATGAATGGGGATTATAGCATTTTAATTTCAACCTTTTTGTGCAGTTGGTTTGGTCCAGAATTGCCCCTGACTCCATTGATAATTAAGGCACACTGTGGGATCCAATGAGCAGAACATCATCCCAGCTGAAAGCCTCAGTGGTGAAAGCTTTTACTAACCTCCCCATAACAAAAGTCCTCCTCCTCCTATGCTTAATGTATTGGAACCTGGAACAGAGTTAGAGTCAATGTTCAGGAACAAAGCAATGGGTAACACGTAAGTTAAAATAACATTTTCAACAGTAAGAAGAAAGAACCATTTTGTTTGTAAAAACACAGAAAAGTTCTTTAAGCAGCTTCTGACTGTGCACTAAGATTGTTTGTAGTAGCCTGGTCCGCATCAGCGTTCCACATTTTTTGTATTAGTGTGTGTTTTGATGATTGTTCTTGAATTATGGTGTTTCATATAAAAACTACTGCCATGAACTCTCATTTCTTAATATGTATACTATGATCTAGAAACAAATTTATGGTAGAGTAAAGCTCACTTTCTCAGTTAGGTGCCTGTTGTTTGTAACCCCTTGGAAGATAGAGAGATCTCTAGAGTGTCTCTCTAGATTCCAAGAGTTGAATATTTTCCTAGTGATACTTATAGTATGTCTTCTCAAGGCTTAGTCAAGGAACCCTGCTGCTTGCTGTAATGACTGTGTAATGAGATCATCTAACTGCAAAGTGCTGCTGTCTTCCATCGTTCATCAGTAACCATGGTTTCTAAGGCTTGCATTTTCACTAATCTACTTATAAAATATTGTCAGTGATGTAAATTGACTCATTAAGTACACCAACATTATTATTGGACATCTGTTACATATTTTTAAACATAGTAGATAAAAATGAGTAAAGACCAATTCAGTTTAATAATTAATAATTATTTTAGTAACAGTTTTTGTAAGATCCCCTATTAGTCATCATATTATTAATGGTTAATATGACCTTCTTCAAACTGAATATGACTAAGAGAGCTGTTATACAGTCAGGGTGATTTACTATAGAAAATTGGAGTCATTCTGGCGCACACCAAGTGCACCACACTGGACAATAATATTTCCCCCATTTTCTACTGATTAAATTGGGCTTTTAACCATCTGAGTTAAAATCTTGAATGTTAGAGAGGTCTCAACTGTGTTTCTGTTTGTCCCTAATGGTTTGGGTTCCACAATTACTCCAGTGGGGGATGTACTGAGGTGGATAAAGAGGAGACGGTTTTCTCCAGTGTGATAAGCTCTCAAATTCCCCATGTTATTCTCCGCACTAACATCTCTCAAGTTGTTCTAAAGGGAAGGTTACACTTACTATACCTGAAGAAGAGACCAATTGTCTTGAAAGTTTGCATCCTAGAGTCATTCAATTAGCCAATAAAGGTATCATTTTTATTCTACTAGTCTCTTACAAAAAGTTGCTTTATTAAAGAATAACCTACTTTGACAGAAAGAGACAACAGCACTGATAGGGTTAATTTAGCTTCTTTATTGATGTAATTAGTGATTGATCACCTTGCTGCAAAAGTTTCTTTGGTCCCCCATTACTCATAATATTTTCACAGATTCATACCCAAAACCTGTTGGGTCCTGAGGTAGATGGTTCCCCCTTGGATGGTGGGCTACACCTCCTGTAGTTATACCCCTGGTTTCTTCTATAAAATAAGGCATAATAATACAGTAATATGCTACAGAAATTTAACCCATTGAGTGGGTAGCCTATGCAGTGTGAAGTAATGCATTAGATACCCTCTGGACACTCAAAGTGTTAAATTAATGATCTTAGAAAAAAGAAGGTTTGTAACACATATGGAAAATAAAAATAGATCATGATTATTTAACAAGTCTTTGGTTTGTTTTTTTCTTGACATCTGTAATTCATTTGAAGAAATTGGAGAATAATTATATACTTTGTACAATCTAAGAGTCCTGTTTGGAGGTACATCTCAAACTAGCAGTTATAATTTAGGTATAAGCTACATTTTGTGCATTGCTAACTGGGATCCATGAACAGCCTGTAGACAAAAATATGTCAATCTACACGTTTAATGTATGGACGCTTAATCTGATTAAGAAAGCATGGTAGTTTTCAAGTGGTTAATATATATAATTTCATTTGTACATCTTGCACCTTTACTCATTTGAAGAGCAGTGTGTGATGTCAAAATAAAATCATAACCGCATAGCATTAAAACACATGCTTTAACCATTTGCATTCCAGAAAGAAGTCCAACTTACCGCAACACAACACACTCCATACCTCTCTAAAACCCTGAAAGGGTTAATGATATGAAAAGTTAGACATCCCTCAGGCACTCAAAGGGTTAAAGGGATAGTAATTCCAGAAATAAACTTTATTCAGTATGGTAGATTTTACAGAAATAAAGTATTTGGAGAAAGTCCTATCTTTCAAACATTTACAGTTTGAGAGATATTCGACGCTAAAGTTCCCTCTCTCCTGATGTCAGCTGTAAAGCTGACAGCAGGGGATTCGAGTCACGCGACTCCAGGCGGCTCTTCAGCAGAGCCGAAATAGCGATCTTTAAAGGGATAGTAATACTTTGTTTCAACTTTATTTTATTTTGTAGGCATTAAAAAAACATGAAGAATGATATAAGTCTTATCTCTCAAACCTTTATGGTTTAAGAGATATTCACAAACAAAGTATCCCCCCCTGTTCAACCAGATCAGAAGGGAGGTGCCCAGGTAGACTGCAGAGAGGGACAATCTTCAATTAAGATAAGGGAAAAAGCTGAAAAACTTGTCAAGGGGGGAAGGGCTTTCATTGTTTTCATACAAAGAAAATTGTCCCCTTCTGTTATCTGTCCTGTCATACAACCAGACTCACATCTGAGAAGAGATGACTTACACTAGGTAAAAGGGGCGGGGAGGGGAACTTTGCTTGTGAATATCTCATAAACCATAAAGGTTTGAGAGATAAGACTTATATCATTCTTCATGTTTTTTTAATGCCTACAAAATAAAATAAAGTTAAAACGAAGTATTACTATCCCTTTAAAAAGAACTACTTCATTGGAACTGCTTACAAAGTGTGCTTGCAAACCATTCCAGTGAAGTAATTCTTTTTAGAGATCACTATTTTGGCTCTGCTGAAGAGCCGCCGCTGGTCCCAGGACTGGGATCTCCTTTTGTCAGCAGAGCACTGATGACAGGAGAAGGGGAGGGAGGAACTTTAGCACTGAATATCTCTCAAACCGAAAAGGTTTGAGAGATAGGACTTTCTCCAAAAACGTTATTTTTGTAAAATCTACCATACTGAATAAAGTTTATTTCCTGCATTACTAACCCTTTAATTAAAAAAAGGAAACCATTATGCAGTTAATATTTTAGATCTATTGCAGGCATCCATAACATATTAATAACTGGTGCATCATATCTATCAAGCATAACATCATTCTTACAATTTTTTTTTTTTTTTTTTTAAATCCCAAGTTGTTATTTCATTGAACTACGGGGTTATGCAATAAGGCGTGATAAAGACGTAATAAAGCGGAGATTACTTCTCCAGTGATATCACTTCTCCGGTTCCTATGTTATTCTATAGATCCTATGCACTAACGTCTTCAAAGTGGAAGAAATCTTAGTGTATTTGCTCTGTAGAATAACATTAGGAAATGGAGAAGTGATATCACTGGAGAAGTCATATCTGTTTTATCACCTCTTTATCATGCCTTAATGCATCTCCCCCATTGTGTCTATGTCTTTCATCCTTTCAGGAAAAAAGCAGTGTAATTTCAATTTACGCCACTTGTTTTATTTATTATTTTTATTTATATTAAGTTTAGTTATTTTCATTTGTATGGAAATCATTTAAAAAAAACTCAATAAACACTACTGGAAAAAAAAGACTAGTATATATTTTTGAACTAATATTATTCTTGGGTTGCAACCTTATATCATCATTGCAGTATTAAAAGCTCATGTTCCATAATTCAAATGGATAAAAGTATCCATGTGGCTTTAATAACAAGCATCAGAAAATGAAAAGCATTAAGATTTCTCCAGGAAGTAAAATATGACTGAACCATAATATAGGTTGCAAGAGAACATTCTTGACTTAAAGTGACATCTGTTGGCAGAGGTTGGAATTTTAAATCTCCCTTGAAATAACCAGCACTATTATATTCAAAGAGAGCTTATTTTCATATGAAATGTTGAATATGTATCTTATTAAAGAGCAGGCATGCTTTCCTCTAACACTTAGGATTCTATTTCATAAATATAGTATCAATAGCATTAACCCTTTCAGTGCCATTGATTCACAATGTGTGGCATACCCCTCTGCCACTCCAAGGGTTAAGGGTTATCAGCAATGCTTACTGTAGGTTCAGAGAGACAGACATGAGAATTGGTAGAAGGACAATAGCCACAGGACCTAAAATTCTGCTCACAGAATATGGAACTCTCAACCATTTAACCCTTTCATTGTCAGAGGGGTGTCTAGCACAAAGCAAAGCAATACATGAGATACCCATCTGGCATTGAAAGGGTTAAGACTGGAGATGTGTGTGATGCATTGAGAAGCAATGTGTTGGACACCTCTCTGGCCCGTAAAGGGTTAACTTAAGATCATAAAAGAGAAACACACGGGAGGGTGCCCAGTAGTGACTGATAACCAACTAGATACTAGATATCACTACAATACTCAGAATACTCACAATTGTGGTGGTTGAAAGGGGAGTATGCCACCTAACAATCTGCAGATAATTTAACCCTTTGAGTGCCAGATGGATACGGAATGCATTGCTTTAATGCCTTCCCTTCCCCTCTGGCACTCAAAGGGTTAAACCTCTCTCTCTCTCTCTCTCTCTCTCTCTCTCTCTCTCTCCCTTTCTCTCTCTCTCTCTTCAGCCGGATGATCTGCCTTCTACTTCAGACCTCCGAAAGCCTGGAATAACCTGTCTGAAATAATCAGATGTTCTTCCAGTCTAAAATCCTTCAAAATAAATGCTTCTTTATATCTAAAAACAGTAGGTAACTGTATATATTTTTTATCTATGTATATTTATGTGTATATGTATATAAAATGATTGTTTGTGTAAATATTTACTGAAAACTATCCAGGACATACCTGAAAACTAGAGAACGTCAATGTATTCTTCCTGGTAAAACATTTGCTAAATAAATAAAATAAATAAAACAAGTAAATGCTGGAAAAGACAAGGTGCTGCTCCAAATCTTCATAAAAAAGTCAAGTAATATAAATTACTAAAATTAAATAAAATATCAAATAACAATAATATGTCACTATGCCATAGAAAACAACTCTTGGCAGATAAACTGCTTCTTCGGATTGTCTTTTCCACCATTTACCTGTTTACCTGAGCAGAGACAGGTTTAAAGGGTTAGTAAAGCTCATATTTAAGTGTATTCAATATTGTAGATGTTAAAAAAATAAAGGATATGGAGACAGTCCCATCTCTCAAACCTTTATGGTTTGAGACATATTCGCCGCTAAAATTCCCCCTCCCTCCCCTTCTCCTGACGTCAGTGCTCTACTGGCAGAAGGAGATCCTGGTCCTGGGACCAGCCGGCGGCTCTTCAGCAAAGCCGAAATAGTGAAATTTAAAAAGAATTACTTTGCTGGAACGGTCTATGAAGTGTACCTGGTTTGCAAGCACACTTTGTAGACCGTTCCAATTAAGTAGTTATTGTTAAATTGAGCTATTTCGGCTCTGCTGAAGAGCCTCCTCTAGTCGGCCGACACAGATTTCCTTCTGTCCGCTTTACAGCTGACATGAGGGAGGGTGGAGCTTTAGTAGCAAATATCTCTCAAACCGTAAGGTTTGAGAGATGGGACTTTCTCCATATACTTTATTTTTTTAACATCTACAATATTGAATAAACTTAAATATGGACTTTACTAACCCTTCAAACTCTCTGCAGGCATGATCTGTTGATAGGTGGTATATGCCCAATTCAACCATCACAATTGTGAGTATTCTGATTTTTATCATGATATCTAGTTGGTTATCAAGCATTATTGGGCGACCTCTCGTGTGTTTCTCTTTTCTGTACTTCTTCCTGACGGATGTATTGAAGAGCAGCCCATACAGAAGACTACTATTGCCAGTGAAGGGCCAATTGAACTGCTATATATAACTATCTCTTCAGCTCAATTTCCAGGAAGCACATAAGTGCTATTCCAGACATTGAGTATATTTCCTATCATCAGCAAGTAGAATCAGTACTCCTCATCTCTAGTTAATGACAATACACTAGGAGCTCCTCCTGTTCTCTTCCTTTTCTAATCTAGGATCATGCACGCTGATTGCTTCATTCTGAAGCCTCCATGGACTGATGGAAGATGTAATCCATTGGACCATAGCACAAGAGCAAAACTCATAGGGTCCATTAGGATTTTCTGGCCATAGTAAGTGGAGAGTGTTAGTTCACCTTTAAAGGGGAACTTTCACCTCAGAAACATTTTTTACCAGATGATTAAACAGTTAAGCAGTCTTAGGAAAGGTGCTTCATATTTTTTATTTTTACATACTTTGTAAGATATTTGATGTCCAAGCCGTGTACTGACGCATTCTGTGGCACTGTGTATCTTCGGCACAGCTGTCAGGACAGTTTCATTCTCCTCACACCTCCCTCCCAGCTGCCCCAAGGAGCGCATTCACGCTTCACTTCGGTGTGCTGTGAACGGCTCCTAGCATTACAGCAAGAAACTATTAGCATTATACTGAGGTTGCAGCCTCAGTATAATGCTAATTGCTTCTTGCTGTAACGTTAGGAGCCGTTCACAGCACACCGAAGTGAAGCGTGAATGCGCTCCTTGGGGCAGCTGGGAGGGAGGTGGGAGGAGAATAAACTAGTGCTGGGAAGTCACACAGTGCCAGAAAATTTTTCTGAGGTGAAAGTTCCCCTTTAAATATGACTCAGAAGTGGTATGTATATTCCTTAACCCTTTGAGTAATAGAGGGATATGCAACACATTGCAAAGCAATGTGTTGCGTACTGCTCTGACACTCAAAGGGTTAATTTAGAAAACATTTCCTGAACTACTGTCGAAAAAATACCAATTAAAAGTTATAAGTACAAGAAAGTGGAGCAATTCTGGAGCAGTTTAACTACACCATAGGGAACAAATACCCAAATTTCCATCTATGTAAATTATGGTTATTAACCCTCTTCAATGCTTTAAATTCATTAGAGACATCTCTATCACTGAAAGGGTTGAAACCCCAATTTAAATCAATGTGATCTTTTGTTTGCCCCCATTAAATAGTTGTTTTTGCCAAGACTTGCTCATGTTTTTACTTTGTGTATATGGCTTCCTGTAATCTATTTATCAAATGGCCAAGTACTCAAGAAAAGAAACATAGAAATGAGTGATTTTTTTTGTTAGCGCCTGCTCATTATTCAATGTAAGTACAAGGGTAGACTATGGAAACGGTGTATATCCCTATGCCAGGTCCAGGGACAATATAAAAGCCTTGAAAAGCCTAGTGAAATAGTGAATGGAGACTCTCAAATAGAGGAATTAATTTAGGGTCACCTTAAAAAGATAGTAATGTCAACCTACACATTTACATGGGATTGCTCAATTTAATTTTATGTAATGCACAGTATTGTTTCCAATGTCCAAATTTTTATATTGTGTTTGTAAATCGAGTTAAAATTTCCCACCTCCCGCCCCTTTCCATCACATCATGCAGAGTTCATGAGATGTGAAAGCTGATTGCTTGACCAGCCAGTTTGCAATGAGGGACAATATTGTGTATTTCAGTATAAGGAAAGCACTGTCCCCCATCTTGTACTGACACAATATTGTGCCTCGTTGTGATCCATCCAGACCAGCATTCAGGTCTCAGGGAACTCTGTATGACGTGATGGAAAGGGACTGGAAGGGAAAACAATTAACTTGATTTACAAAAACAATACAAAGATAAGGACATTGCAAACAATACTATGCATTACAAAAAACTAAATGGAGCAATCTATGTAAATTTATATGTTGACATTATTATCTCTTTAAGTATATTATTAGCTTTACTTTAGCTCACTAATAGCTCACTAATATTTATAGTTGTTGTGTACCTCGGACAGCTTCACTCCTCCATGACCATATGACCTCCGGATTAAATTGCTCCCTTACTGAGAACTCAGATTGTTGGGGATCAAAATTAGGCACAGAGGAATAGAAGTTCCCTGACAGTCCCTGGCAGCTAGTGAACTCTATATTGACCTCTGGGCAGGTCACCCACATATGTATGTATGTATGTATGTATATCTTTATTTATATGGCACCACACAGTGTACGCAGCGCCTTACAATAGACATATGTTACAATAAATAAGAGGGGATGAAATAAGTGAGACATTCATAGAAACAATGGGAGAGAGGTCCCTGCCCCAAGGAGCTTACAGTCTAATGGGTAAAAGGAGACAGACAATGGGCTAAGAGGGTGTCAAGTGCTGAATTTGGCCAAAGGCAGTACATGGTCCTAGTGCTCCAGAAGATAAGATATCAGGGTAGACTTAAAGACTGAGGGGGATTGTTCAAGACGTAGGGAGAGTGGTATGGAATTCCACAGGTAAGGAGAAGAAAGTGAGAAAGGTTTGAGATGGGAGAGGGCAGAGGGTGTGGATGGTGCAACAAGAAGTGCGTATTGGAATATGTATGTGTATGTCTTGAGTAAAAAGTCCTTCAGTAGAAAGTCCTTGATGCTGATTAGCTAGTGGATGTCACTGCCTAGTGTAAAACTAGATAGTTAAATCCTCAGGATCATTTATAAATGTCTTACTGGTATACCTCAATAATCAACAATGGTATCTATACAATGGTATACGTCTTCTAAGATACTGGGAAACATTTACTAATAGTTGTATAACAAATAAGTGCAAACATATAAAGCACTAGTTGAAGAGGCCGTTACATGGGCCACAGTGCCACTCCCAGCCGGTTGTGGTGCGGTCATGCTCAGTAGAGACTGCCCGCGCCGCGGCTGATACAGAGCTGGATGCTCCTTTGGAGTGCCCCTCTCTGTATCAGCCGCGGCACGGGCAGTCTTTACTGCGCATGACTGCAGCACGCCCAGCAGTCTCTACTGCGCATGACTGTGGCGTTACACACGTTTTAGAGAATTATTATATAGGATAGTAATATTATAAGTGTAGTATTTAATGTGAACACATAAAAACATAAATACCACTTCATTGCACTCACATGCCCTATCTTGAGTATTTAAGTATCTTGGGGGTCCCTTCCCCGCCATCCAGTGAAACAGTGCCCTCTATCTGTGTCCTGTGGTCCTGATGGTGGTAAGTCTCTGTCCCACATAAAACCTGGCTACCTGATGGTGCTCCTTCACCATTAGCACTAATACAGTCTGAGAGCTTGATGCTCCACATCTGACTGAAGCAATAGTACCCAGGATCAATGGGAAACAGCATGTAAGTGCTTATTTACTGTCAAAGTGGATTTACAATATATATTAAAACATGACAAATCATATTTACTTGAAACTTTGTTATGTGTGCTTATATATCAAGTAAAAGTAAGTCTCACATGAATTTATAACTGGGTTATGATGAATCATGCTGAACTTTCTTTCAGTACATGCAGACTAAATTACCTGTGGATGCTGATTCCCTGTCACCATCTGTTCCTGGCAGGGTCGATTAACCCTTTGAGTGCCAGTTGGATACCTCTCTGGCACTCAAAGGGTTAAAACAAAGTGTAAATTATAATTGTTTCATAATGCATTGAAGCCATCACTGGCATTCAAGGGGTTATATAATAACTATACCCGCTTGAATACTCAGATATAATAACACGATTTTGAACTTACATTAATCCTATTAGTGCCATAGGGGTACCCAGCATATTGCTTAGCAAAATGTTGGGTACCCCTCTTGCACTCAGAGGGTTAAAGCAAGGTATACAGTAGCATTGGTTCACAATACTTTGGAGCCATCACTGCCTTTCAAGGGGTTAAGTAATAACTATACCTGTTTGAATACTCAGATATAATAACATAATTTTGAACTTACATTAACCCTATGAGTGCCAGAGGGGTACCCAGCATATTGGTTTGCAATGTGCAGGGTACGCCTTTGGCACTCAAAAGGTTTTAAATACATTTAATAAAATGCTGCTATCACTCCTGGACTCACCATACCTCCCAAGTGTCCATCTTTAGGAGGGACAGTCCCTCTTTGAGACTTAATCCCTCTGTTCTTCTTTCCTATCATGGTGTCCCTCTTTTTAGGAGCATACACAAAGATATTGGTGTATTCGTAATGTAAGGGTAGGCAGAAGGTCCAGTTTAAATTACAAAAGACACAAACACAAAAAGAGAGTCAAATATACCCAGAGAAATCTTAGTATATTGTAATCCTACAGGTTAGACTCCAGCAGACCTTCAGCTTGCCAAAGAAATGACCCAAAATTCTTTAATATGTAACCTTTATTAGTTCAATTTAAAAATACTAAATACAGGGTACAGTGAAGTCCATGTGTTAGACTGGGTAAACTTTAGTATTTATAATGAGGCAAATTTAAAACCAGAGGAGACATCTCATAAGAGATTCCAGTCTATATAAAAACATGGTACTCTTATATATGAGCCCTCAATCGATATGAATAATAATTCGATATAGCGTTATAAATGCATCCAACCTTAATATGTTCAGTTTAAATTAAATCCCTAAATCAATTTATCAGACTGTGTAAACTGTAATAAGGTAACAGTGATCCACTCCTATGTGTAGCCATTTTGTTTACTTTATGTACTGAGCTGACTCCGTTTCAGTAAGCCTCCACTAATGAAGGTTAAGAGAACTGGCAATGCTACATAAAGTGGAGTGACTTACTTGTTGTGAAAAACATACTCTAATTGCAATTCCTTCCACATGCCTCGTAAACACGAGGGTAACAGTAATTGATTCTAAACCAAAGAGTTTGCAAAGTAATAACATTCATATCACTGAGCTGATGGATAAGAGCTAACTATACTATGGGTAAGTACGAGGAAGAGGTAAAACAATAAAGTGGTAGCAATCCTTACACCTATGTAGCTAACTTTATGTTTAGATAAAGTGAGTGCTGGGAGAGATTTCAATAATGATCGGCCCAAATGAAAAACTAAATGTGACTGCAAGGTGTTGGATAAATCACATAGTAACTGATTCATTCTATCCATTATGTTATCACCTAAACACACATAACTGGTTGTATGTCTAGTTACAATGAGCACTGAGAACAGTTACAAATGGCCCAATTAGTAACAGACCGAAAGTAGCCGCCAAGTGTCAGATGTAGCTAATCCCTGTAGTAAGCTCACACTGCCTATTGTGGAATCACTTGTTCAGTATGATTCATGTATTTCTCTTTGAGTGCACCACCATATGCCTCTAAATTATGAAATAGTATAGTGCCCATTTGATGCTAGCGATAGTCCATGTCTCAGTCTGAAGGTTCTCATTCTAGTGGCATTTCTATCTCTAAGCTATCAAATTAGGGCTAACTGCACTATGGGCCAATATTAAATTCAAGGCATGAGAGCATAGCACATACAGTATAATTGGTACCTCCCCAAAACATAAGGAATGCCCAACACATTTTGCTGTACTACAGACAGCTAATAAAAATTTACATTTCCTCTAAAAAATAGCAATACTAATATACCTCTAAGGAAAGCTTAACAATGACAATAAAATCACATTTTAAATCACATTTTAAAAAAATAATTGCAAACTAATAACAATTTTTGTTGCTTCTATGAAAAGTTAACCATGCTAATAAATAGTATGTCTATGTACATTTTTTAGACAAAATGCAATTTTCCATTATAAGCAATTTTCAGTTAATTAACAAAAATGCAGCAGGCGCTAAATGCATTAATAACTTAAGAATATTACCTATTTGCCCTGTGACTTTCAGGCACAATTTCATTACATAGACCCTAAATGTGTTCCCATCAGAAAAAAGTGATAATTGCCCTTTATGGACCACTTATTTCCACAGGTATATTGTCCCTTTAAGATGTCTTGGCAACATCCACTTTTATACAAAAAGTTAAAATGGAAACTCTTGACTTTTTACAACAGTAAAAATTTCCAGTAAATCAGATTAGTCATCCATTTAAATGAACCAGCTCTAGCTTTCCAAACTTTAAATTGCAAGAGGTTCACTGAGCTACCAGGAAAGCCAAACACTGTGAGAGAAAGGATGAATAACATTTGACATTTTAGCATCTGTGGATTATGTGAATTCCTCCCTCCCATTGTGGTATGAGGCTTTGGTAACACTGGCATTAAGATCAAGGGCAGAGGAAAAATAACACAAAAACCACAGACTTAACCCTGTGTAGTCTGCATAGGCCCAGCCTTTACTGTATGTCACAGGAAGCAGTGTTAACCCAAAGAGAAGGTATAGGTACACAATACAGCTTCATGGACGTGGTGAAATTACACGTGGGTGAAATTACAAACCTTCCGGCCTTACTTCCTTTTATTGTAACAAAACATAGGGCTTTAGACACAAAGTAAAAAAAAAAAAAAAAAAAAGAAAGGACACTTCTGGGGTAATCCAACTGCACCATGGGAATCAAATAAATATTAATATTTTTTAAATGGAGTATTCAACCTCTCAAATGCTTCATAATGTATTGGAGACCTCTCTAGCATTCATAAGGTTAAAATCCCCATTTAAATAGATATGAATTTTATTTGTCCCCTGTGGTCCAATTGGTTGGCCTTTTCTTTGTACATTTCATATAACCTAGTCCATCATTCTTCATTCATGTTGATTCAAAGAAGGGATCGACCCTATAGTTTCCTTTCTCTGT
Organism: Rhinophrynus dorsalis; assembly: GCA_037306005.1. Lineage (NCBI taxonomy): Eukaryota > Metazoa > Chordata > Amphibia > Anura > Rhinophrynidae > Rhinophrynus > Rhinophrynus dorsalis. Next base: position 395,764,901 of record CM074723.1, on the reverse strand, counting down.
AAGTCAGAATATAACAGAATTGTTCACAATGGTTTTATTATACTATAGGATAATATCTAATAGGAGCAATAAGGAAAATGTGGATAAGAAAGACCTGTAGCTATTACCACAAGGGCTGCATGACTGTAGATCTGTAGATCTAAATAAACTGTAGTCATGTCTTATAGCTTAAGTTTATTGGGCTATAAATGACAAAGCAACTATACAGATTATTGGAAAGCACAGAGTTAAGTCATGAGAATACTGACTGAAGAGGTGGAGCTAAATAGGAAGTGATCATACAGGAAGGAGAGAGATAAGTGTCTGGGTCTGTGAAGCATTAACACTCACCATACCTCCCTATATAATATCTGTTTACTGGCCTGAAAAAATTACATTATGAGCTTAATATATCAGGTTAACTGAGTTAAGTATGCTACTCCTCTTTTTAAACATCATCCCGGTATTGCCCTTACTATGCCTGTCTTTGTTTTAGTTGAACATGCCCTTTCTCTAGTCATACTGGATCCTCACTTTTTTTTGTTCAACAGAATGAGTGACTAGTTCTCTGGAGTGTTTTTGTATTTGTGAGCAGAAATCATAACCCCCTTAGATATCTATTTCGTAATGTAAACAAACCCAGTTTGGTGAATCTCTATAACTACAATCTTCCAATCACTTTATTAGTTTTGTTGCACTTTTGTTGGACTACTGCAACTCTTTACTTATTGGTCTGCCTGCTAGTCATATCGCTCCACTCCAATCAATTCTTAATTCGGCCAACAGAATACTCTTCCTCTCCTCCAGAACAGTACTCACCTCATCACTTTTAAAATCACTGTCACGGCTTCCCATAAAGCAACATATTACATTCAAAGTCCTCCTCACTGCCTTCAAGGTTCTCCAACACTTGTCCCCAGACCCCCCACCTTATATTTCATCTTTCATACCCCGCCAGATACCTGCACGTTCTCTACTCACCATGAATGGTGAACGACTCTCTACTCTTATAACCACTATCGCTATTTCACGACATAAAGATTTTTCTCTCGCTGCTCCCTACCTATTACTCAGCATTCACCAAGCCTCAAACCTCAACTTCAAATCCAAGCTAAAAGAGCATGTTTTAAATGTAACACTACCGTAATATGGGAACATTATTTCATATGTCATAAATTGTACTTCATCCCCTACCTGCTTGTATCTGTATGTTACTCATCATATACCTAGATTGTAAGCTCTACGGAGCAGGGACCTCAAATCCTAATGTATACTCATTTGGTGTTCCCCTTATGATTGACTATATTACCACTTAAATACTGCACTTATTGTACCCCTTCTATACAAAATATAAACGGTAAAGTGCTAGGTACACCTGTTGGCGCTATATAAATAAAAATATACATACATACATACTTTTTCCTGTTCAGTAATGTATTTTTTAAGAATGACGCCCAAAATTGTATAAGTCCATTGTAAGATCTAGAATATGGGATAAATAGGTATAACTATATTCCCATACCCTGCATCTTTACCTCTTTTTAAACATGACAGTACCCTAATGGCTCTTGCAACCGCTTACTGAACTGTCCACTTTTGTGAAGTCTATATTAAACCTGCCACTACTCCACCCATTCACTTGGTTTACCCACATTTTTCTTGAAAGAAAAAACATCCTGCTTTATATGAATTTTCTTACATAGTTTAATGTCATCAGCAGAGATTGAAATGCTACTTTCAACAAATACAAGCAAATAATAAATGTAAATGCAATTGGTCCAGGACTGAACCAAAAGGCACTCCATTTACAACACCAGTGTTAAAATGTGCCATATAGAACAATGATCTGTATTCTAACATTTCACTAGTTCCCTACCACGTTCAGATATCACCTCCCAAGCCAAAGGCTTTTCATTTATGCACTAACCCATTTTGAGGCAAAGTATTGAAGGCTTTTGCAAATTCCAGATATACTATATCAACAGGAATTCCCTTCTTCAATTTATCACTTACTCTTTTCATAGAATACAAGTCAATTAGCATCATCAACATCATCTTCAGCCATTGTCAATCTACTGCAGGTTAAAGGACTCCTCAGTAAATTTCCAAGAACTTAAGAACTTTGGTCTTGTGCTATTTGTTGTACCAAACTGTGTACAAACACGTTTGGTAATCTCATCAACCCAACTTGTCTTCTTGGACATTTAGCATTGAGTGGAATTCATTCCAAAATTTGTCTGGTCCATCTACTGTCAGGTCTTCTTGGTATGTGACCTGCCCATTTCTATTTTAGGAGCTTTACTCCTTCAATGATGTCATAAACCTTTGTTCGCTGATGAATCCATGCGCACGTCTCTTTTTCTTATGTTCAAAATTTGACGTTCCATCCTTCTCTGAGATATATGCAGGTTGAGAATCTGTTAGCCGAAATGCTTGGGACCAAAAGAATTTCGGATATCTGATTTTTTTTTATTTTGGAATATTTGCATATACATAATGAGATCTTGGGGTTGGGACCCAAGTCTAAACACAAAATTAATTTATGTTTCTTATGCACCTTAAACACATAACCTGAAGTAATTTTATACAATATTTTTAATAATATTGTACTTGAAACAAAGTTAGCATACATTGAACCATTAGAATGCAAATGTGTCAATATGTGGACAAAAATTTTGGTTTTATTTCGGATTTTCGGATAAGGGAGGCTCAACTAGTATATATATATATATATATATATATATATATATATATATATATCCTCACACATATGTAATACACATATACATAGAAAAACATACATACGTGCATACGAATACACACACACGGACATACACACATTCACACACTGCTCCCTATTTCAATAAAAATACCCCATTTAAATGAATAATGCAATTATCTATTGTGACGGAATGGTTGTCACCCAGAGAATGAAATGTGTCTGTTTTCAGTGATTGCCATTGTCTTAACATGTGTTCCCATTCTTGAAACATTAATGTCCCCTGTGTGTGCATGCATTAGAGAGTGCTGGCCATTTACCAGCATTGAATGGGTTGGTTAGTGTGTATGATGTACAGAGGGATGGTCTAGCATCCAGTCTAGCTGACCACAGGGATTGTGTTATGAGATAGCCAGTGTTGGTCAGATAGAGGGGGGTAGGGCAAATCTGTGTGTGGAATGTGTGTGTCTTCCCCCACACATCAGGCTAAGCAGAAAGAGGCCTGGTAGATGGTACCTGTGACATCAGATCCTGTAGGGGGTGGGTAGAAAAAACCCTAAGAGGAGAGAGAGAAGAGTAAGAGAGGACAGAGTTGAAAAATGTAGGAACAGGAGAAAAGGCCTCTCCATAATGGTGGGAAGCCTAGGGTATATGGGCATTCTAAATGAGTACTGGGGAAACTGGGACTGGTGAGTGCCCTCACCGGAAGAGTTAGAGTGAGCGGGCACTGTAGTGGCCAGGTGCCCTTTTCAGTTGTGGGCTGTAAGTCAAGGCAGCTACAGCCACAGAATTACACTGATGTTCCCACCACAAGGATTGTGGCCAGGAAGCTAAACTTCATTGGCTATGGCTCAAGACTAAAGAAAGTGGCAGGGGATAATCTCTAAAGATGTTGTTCCCAACTCCTCTGTCAGGACTAAAAGATACAAGGAGCCTTCATGTAATCCAGAAGCATATGTAGTGGGCAGGATGCCCACTCTTGCCTCTAGTGGGACTATGTGTAAGCTCCAGCATTAAGCTAAAATGGACTGGCAATCTGTGCAACCAAGAAGAGAACCGCAGAAGTGTTTAGTTTTTATGTTTCACTCGTGTTTGTTTGCATGTAATTGTTGTCCTATGTTTGCGTGCCGTGTCCTCTCTAATAAATGCAATTTATTATCTTTTTGTCTGGCTGGATATATTGCTTAACCCTCGGTCTACCAATCAGTAACCCCTGTAACCCGTCACACTGGTAGCAGCTTGTGGGATATCCAGCTTAGGTGTTCAGGGTGTCTGAGGACAACCCTGACCACTATGTGTGCTAGTTGTGCCAACTCAGTAGCATGGTCACTTTATCACCCAGACAAAAAAAGGCATGGCCAAGGACAACAGTATGGGAACCCCTCCTGTTATTTTTGTTTTGCATTAGAGTTAGCCTAAGGACATATGAGCAAGTACCCTATTAGCGCTGCCAGACAAAATGGGACTAGGGGTGTAGTCTACATCCAGCACCCACTATGCCCTAGCAATGCAGTGATTTACAGCGTTACAGACTTGCCTGGATGATCCTGTACCTCAAAGCAAAGCAGTCAAACAATGGAAAAACAGAGCTCCAAAGCAACCAGATCCAGAATGAAAATTCAGAATGTGCTGAACCAGTGTTGTGCGCCACAGAATCAGAGCATGGGAGTAATATGACACAGAGACCAGAAGTATAATACAGTAAGAGACCATTGCACTACCTTCTCAGCCTAAAGGAAAATCCAGTGGAGGATGATCTATTCAGAAACCAGTTACAGTGAGAAGTTTAATGGAAAAGTTAATACACGCCAAAAGCAATGTTACTTGGAAGGCTTTGCAGGGGTAAGTGACACTCCTGTGGGGACTAATTGTGATGGGACTAGTTCTGATTATTTATGTTGGACTGATTTAGGTGGGATGGTGTTCTGGGATGGTCTCTTAATTTTGATGGCAGTAAGCTATTGTGCTCGTGAGGAAAATGCATTGCCAAACCAGAAGATCTGCCTACTTGAACTGTTTTGGACCTACTTTTTCCTGCATCCTAATTTGATATGTATTGCCCTGGAAGTATCCTGAATCACTAGACTTTGTTTTGGATCTATCACCGCTAAAGATACAAATTATGTACTGTATATTAAAATGCATTGTAGGCTTGATGTCTGTATTGATACAAGTATAGGAAATTAGTTAATGTGTGGGGATCCAGTGAACTGTCCGTGTGGACTGAACTCTGGGGTCCCCATCTGGAAGCTCGACAGACTGTGATGGAATGGTTGTCACCCAGAGAATGAAATGTGTCTGTTTTCAGTGATCGCCATTGTTTTAACATGTTCCTATTCTTGAAACATTAATGTCCCCTGTGTGTGCATGCATTAGAGAGTGCTGGCCATTTATCAGCATTGAATGGGTTGGTTAGTGTGTATGATGTACAGAGGCATGGTGCCATCCAGTCTAGCTGACCACAGGGATTGTGTTATGAGATAGCCAGTGTTGGTCAGATAGAGGGGGGTAGGGCAAATCTGTGTGTGGAATGTGTGTATCTCCCCCCTCACATCAGGCTAAGCAGAAAGAGACCTGGTAGATGGTACCTGTGACATCAGATACTGTAGGGCGTAGGTAGAAAAAATCCTAAGAGGAGAGAGAGACGAGTGAGAGAGGACAGAGTTGAAAAATGTAGGAAGAGGAGAAAAGGTCTCTCCATAATGGTGGGACACCTAGGGTCCATGGGCATTCTAAATGAGTACTGGGGAACCTGGGACTGGTGAATGCCCTCACCGGAAGAGTTACAGTGAGCGGGCACTGTAGTGGCCAGGTGCCCTTTTCAGTTGTGGGCTGTAAGACAAGGCGGCTTCAGCCACAGAAGTACACTGATGTTCCCACCACAAGGATTGTGGCCAGGAAGCTAAACTTCGGTGGCTATGGCTCAAGACTAAAGAAAGTGGCCAGGGATAATCTCTCAGGATGCCTTTCCCAACTCCTCTGTCAGGACTAAAAGATACAAGGAGCCTTCATGTAATCCAGCAGCATGTGTAGTGGGCAGGATGCCCACTCTTGCCTCTAGGGGGACTATGTGTAAGCTCCAGCGTTAAGCTAAAATGGACTGTGAGTATTATATGTAACCCCTGGCAATCTGTGCAACCAAGAAGAGAACCGCAGAAGTGTTTAGTTTTTATGTTTTACCCCTGTTTGTTTGCCTGTAATTGTTGTCCTATGTTTGTGTGCCGTGACCTCTCTAATAATGCAATTTATTATCTTTTTGTCTGGCTGGATATATTCCTTAACCCTCGGTCTACCAATCAATATCCCCTGTACCCCGTCACATCTATTAATCCCTTAAGGGCCACAGAGCTCTGGTCCTCAAGGGGTTAATTTAGCTATCTGGTACCAAAGGGTATACAGCTCATTATTGTTCAATGCATTGCATGTCCCTCATTCAACAGAGGAGTATGGCAGGTAAGAGTCTGATGGCAGAGAGATGATGATGTTGAGCAGGTGTTACAGTGCATTTGCTTCCCCCAGATACCACCTGTCTGTCTGCTCCATAAGCTTGAAAGACATGCATTATATTAAGATATAAATAATGGACAGTTAAATAGTTGTCTACAATTAGACAATAGGTTGAATATATGAATCTGTCATGTCAGTTGCTCTAGAGTTAGCCTCCAAAACAAGTAATTACATGTTAGGGTATGCGCTATAGTGTATGATCTTCTTGGAGCATAGAGGTTGGCACACTCCACCATTATTAAAGGAAAAGAGGAAACAAACATCCCAAAACACTCACAGACAACCCCATCACTCTTCCCTTAGCTCAAGAACCATTAAAGAAAGCATTTTTGTTTTAAAGTGATAGTAATGTTTCACAAAAACAGCAGCTCCAATTAATCTTCATAGTATTTGAGCCATAGAGAGTGTTATTTCATTACTGTGAGCGTTGTAGTTCAAGAATAATTGAATTATAAAGTTTCCCCCTCCCGCCCCTTTTACCTAGTGCAAGCCCCCACTCCTAAGATGTGGAATTCAGTCCATAGACCAGATAGCTCACATCAAGGGTCAATCTTCTTACTGTGAGAACAATGAAAACCCTGCCCCCTTGACAGTTTTTTCAGCTTTTTTCCTTATCTTAATTGAAGATTGTCTCTCTCTCTGTAATCTACCTGGACACTCCCTGCTGCTCTAAGCTGAGCAGTGTTACATCAGTAGAAGGAGTGGGAGGAGGATACTTTATTATTCAGTTACTCTTGAACTACAACTCTGCCAGAATTGAAATAACACTCCCCAAGGCCCAAATACTATGAATATTAATTAGAGCTGCTTTTATTATGAACCATTACTATCCCTTTAAGTAGTTTATGAAATTGGTGTTAAAAAGACATAGGGTGCAGCAAAATCTTTTTGGGGGTGAATGTATGAATATACAGTACATTCATCCCAATCTGACCTGATACTGTATCAGGAGCTTTAATGGACACTACAATAACCTACAAAGAGATTCCCTGATTCAATCAAGTCTTTATTAATAGTCTTAAAAGAAATAACACTGATATCTTTCAGGAAACTGAGTCATTTAGAAGACATTTTTGTAAAATTAAATTAGGGCTGTTATGTGAAAAATATATACTTCTAGAACAGAAGAATTAAGATTGACAATATGAACTAAATGTAGACAGTTGGGCTGAGTAGAAATCTTGGAGTATACCAACTGCCCCAGAGGGGACAAAAAGTTTCCCTATGTTTTCATTCATTTGGAAAGAGCTTTTAACCCCTTGAATGCTAGGGAGGAATAAATGTAACATATGAACCAACTGTATTACACTAAACGCAATGGGCCTTATTTATTGATGTAAAGTGAAGCATTTGTGGAGGAAATCAACTGCAGAATAGTGGACAAATAGAAATTGTCCAGACTCTCATTGATTTAAATTGGGCTTTTAACCTCTTGAATGCTAGAGGCCTCCAGCACACTGCAAAGCAGTGACATTTATTTGTACCCTGTTGTGCAGTTGGTTTGCTCCAGTTTCAATTACATCAGCCTCGATGCTTCTCTGACTAGTTAGTTTGGGGTGGATGTGCGCTAGCTATATTTTATTACAAAAAGAGGCAGTTTAGTGAATTGCATTGTTAGGGAGATTGTTTCCTTTTTGGATTTCCTCTCTAAATTCAGTATTTGTTCTCTTAACCCTTTAGGGACTGGGTATATTTTACCAGTCCTTTTGTGTCAAAGTTTACATTTTTTTTGCTGTGTTTTAACCCTTAGAGTGCCATAGAGGTTCCAATGCATTGTGCTGCAATTTCTTGGTTACCTTTCTGGCACTCAAACTGTTAAATTACTTTTCACCAGTTTATTGTTAATGCACCCATGTAAACAATATGTTGTTTCCTCAGGCAAAAATATTCTTTCTTTTGGTACCATATGTTAAAGGGGATGTATCACTTCACAACATTTTTTTACCATACGTTTTGTTAATAGTATTAAGAAAGCTGTTTTTTTTTTCTAAGTGTAAGCACTTTCACTGCTGGTGAGATATCTCAGTGGCAAGTTCCCTGACTATGGAGCCACAAGGTTGCAGGTTTCAATACCAGCAGAGTCAACTCAGCCCTTCATCTTTCTGAGGTTGAAAATTGAGTACCATTGACTGGGTAGTAATAACACCTATTATTTCAGCTGCTGATTTGGTTAATTCCGAGAGCATGCGCTGAAATCACTTTTGAGCGAAGGCGCTATATAAATACTAGTTATTATTATTATTTAAAGATATTGGATCTTCAAGCTTTGCTGGTCAGCATAACGCAGCACGCTGACTCTTCGGCAAAGCTCTTGTTCACTTCCTAATTCTCCACCCACCTCCCTCCCAGCTGCCCCAGGGAGCACGTTCACCTTTCAGTGTGATGTGACTGGCTTCTATTCTTATATCAAGCTCCGGTTATCATTATACTTAGGTTGCTATCTCAGTATAATGTTAACTGGAGCTTGATGTAACATTTGAAGCCATTCACACCACACGAAAGGGAAGCGTGAACTCGCTCCCTGGGGCAGCTGGGAGGGAGGTGGGAGAAGAAGAAGACCTGTGCTGAAGATCTAGACTGCTCAATATGCGGAAGTGCACAGCACAGAAGATGCAATGTCTTTAAAAGCGCTTACATTTGAATAATAAAAAAAAAACAAAAAAACAGCTTTCCTAATACTACTTTATTAACAAAACTATGGTAAAAAATGTTATGATACATCCCCTTTAACATGTATCATATTTTATGTATGTATTATGTATGTATCTATCTTTATGTATATAACGCCATACGTGTACACAACGTTTACAGATATAGTAATAGTACAATACAAAAATACAGGAAAGAGTTAAGAGCCTCAGGCTAAAGTGTAATCAATGCATTATTAGAAAATTAAAAAGTTCAGCAAAGGAAATCATAAATTGGGACCCTTTCCCATGGAGCTTACAATCTAATTAGTAGTCATAATAACATACAGAGACAGTAGGAAGAGGTGGATCATCAGTGCAAGTACAAGGCTTCAGTAAAGGAAGTGCAGAATTATTCTAATGTGACTGCAGTGCGCACAAGGAGAATATTGTTGCTGAGATGCCTACTTGAGCAGGTGGGTTTTTAGGAGATGCTTGAAAGTAATGAGTGTGGGTGATTGGTGAACAGTGATAGAGAGGATATTACAAAGTCGAGTGGCAGCCAGTGAAAATTGTTGCAGCCGAGAGACGGCTTGAGTTGTGTAAGGAGAGGACAGAAAGAACCCATGAGAAGAACGCAGGTGACGGGAAGGTGTGCAGCGGAGATAAGAGCAGAAATGTACGAGGGTGCTGAAGAAGAAAGTGACCTAAAGGAAAGGAGCAGATATGTAAGAAATATGAGACCCTATAGGTTACCAAGAGAGGGTTTTCAGGAGCAGATGAAAGGGTAGGTATATGAGAGCAACTGTAGTTATTCTGGCAGCTGATTTGAGAACAGACTGAAGCTGAGAAAGATGAAAGGCAGGAAGATCAGATAGTAGAATGTTGCAATAATTGAATCTAGAGCAGGAGTTCTCAAATATTTTTTTCTTGTCCTGGTGGCCACACTCTAATATTACATGCGCAAAAGGTATTATAAGGGAATTAAGACATACAAAAATTGCAGACAAATATGTGCAACAACAATATGTTTAAATAATACTACAATTTCAACATAAAAAGTCTGCTATGGTCTTGAACAGTGGATGTTCTGTCATAGACTTCCCAACACACAGGCATAGCAGGGATAGCATGTCAGAGAGGAAGGACAGTCAGAGAGAGAGTCTCCATTCTCTCTGACATACTATCTCTTCCACCTGACATCTCATCAGCATCTCTGATGCTTTGTCTTACTCTCTCTGACTCCCCATCTTCTCTGACATGCCACCCTTTCTACCTGACACCCCATCACCCTCTCTGTTGCCTTGTCTTCTTCTCTCTTTGACTCTCCATCCTCTCTGACATGCCATCCCTGCTATGCCTGTGTGTTGGGAAGCATCCACTGTTCAAGACCTTAGCAGACTCTCCTTTTTGAGATTCATGAGGTTGGATTCCACATTTGATACAAATGTCCTTCTGCTGAATTATGCATGATTATGTGTGTCATTGAGATGCGGAATTATTTCACAATAAATAAATATATATATCTTGAATCTCTCTGAGGCTGAAGTAATTTTGGAGTAAACTATCTGCCCCATAGGTGACAGAAAACAAGTCCCATTGATTTCAATGTTTTTTAAACCCTGTAATGCTAAAGAGTTTTACAATACATTGGAGACGTATAGCAATCAAGGGGTTAAATGCCAAATTTAAGTTGTCACATCATTCCAGCTGATAGCCCAGTGAGAGTTGTGGTGTGTGTGTGTGTGGTGCACTCATTTGTATTGTTTTGTTTGTTTTTTTAATCACTTAACCACTTGAGTGCCAGAGGGATATGCAACGCAATGTGCTAAGCAATGCATTGCGTACCACTCTGGCAGTGAAAGGATTAAGAAAAGAGCATTTACATTCACTTGAGTGCCATAGGAATAGAAACACATTGCTCTGTAATGTGTAAGACACCTCTCTGGCACACAAATGGTTGGATGAGAGTTAAAATGGACATAAAAACCGACATTATCAAGGAGCTCTGTGCGTTCCTTATCACAGGAACAGCTACAGACTGCTCCGTTCTGGATATCTCTGCGTTCCTTATCACAGGAACAGCTACAGACTCCTTCGTTCTGGATATCTCTGCGTTCTTGATCACAGGAACAGCTACAGACTCCTCCGTTCTACATATCCCTGCGTTCCTTATCACAGGAACAGCTACAGACTCCTCCGTTCTGGATATCTCTGCGTTCCTTATCACAGGAACAGCTACAGACTCCTCCGTTCTGGATATCTCTGCGTTCTTGATCACAGGAACAGCTACAGACTCCTCCGTTCTGGATATCTCTGCGTTCCTTATCAAAGAAACAGCTATAGACTCCTCCGTTCTGGATACCTCTGTTCCTTATCACAGGAACATCTACAGATTCCTCTGTTCTGGATATCCCTGTGTTCCTTATCACAGGAACAGCTACAGATGCCTCTGTTCTGGATATCCCTGCGTTCCTTATCACAGGAACATCTACAGACTCCTCCGTTCTAGATATCCCTGCATTCCTGATCACAGGAACAGCGACAGACTCCTCCGTTCTAGATATCCCTGTGTTCCTTATCATAGGAACAGCTACAGACGCCTCCGTTCTGGATATCCCTGCATTCCTTATCACAGGAACAGCTACAGACTCCTCCGTTCTAGATATCCCTGCGTTCCTTATCAAAGAAACAGCTATAGACTCCTCCGTTCTGGATATCCCTGCATTCCTTATCACAGGAACAGCGACAGACTCCTCCGTTCTGGATATCCCTGCGTTCCTTATCAAAGAAACAGCTACAGACTCCTCCGTTCTAGATATCCCTGTGTTCCTTATCACAGGAACAGCTACAGCCTCCTCCATTCTGTATATCCGTGCGTTCCTTATCACAGGAACAGCTACAGACTCCTCCATTCTGTATATCAGTGCGTTCCTTATCACAGGAACAGATGTAAACTCTTCCGTTCTGGATATCCCTGCACCAACAATTTATTTATGTTGTGTGCGTTTTCTCTTACTTTTGGTGCCCTTTGCCCCGTCAAGGTTTTTCATGGATAGAACAACAAAAGTAAAAGTACATGGAACATGTTATAAATCACAGATCCTGTCAGAGGTGAAAGAAGCCGTCTGTTAACCTTTTCTATCATGAGTAAAGCATGGAGGCAGCACATCTCAAATGAAAACACTGAGTTCCATGCTAAATATTTAAGGAAGAAAAAAAAAAAGTTTTAAAAGATCAAAATTCTTCCCTAGCTGAGTGCACTCATAAGATCTCATAAAATCTCACCTGCCTCACTCAGTCACACTCCCAACTTTAGGCTCAGCCACAGGAAGCAGGACCAGTTCTAATCTATGCAAAGCATTGCATTGCGAGCCCTCTGGCACTCAAAGGGTTAATATACATGTCGATAGAAAGTTCAGAGGAGCACAACAGCACAAACCACGCACTCCTGCAAATGCGAGTGGGTACTAAGTAGCTGGAATTGTTGAGCAGCACACTCAAAACACACCTCATTAAGAAGGTGAGCAAACTACCAGGAAAGTGAATTACAGCTGTTTTTTTTGTTTTGTTTTGTTTTTAGTCAAGGAGTCTATGTAAATCAATGTGAAGTGTGTGTTTGCTGCCATAAGGAAAACACGTCTTAAGGTTCCTCTGTGCTGTTCAGCGATTACTGCACAGTGACAGGCAGAACACATGTTCTTCCATTGTGCACTTAACTGGTCAGAAAGTAACTTGTGCATGAAAAGGCACATGTATTGGCTCTCCCTGTACAATAAGTACTGGACAGCATGGAAAAGCATGCAGAAGTGAAAACTTTCATGATGGCAGTTTTTTCAGGGCACTGCTCCCTCTGCAAGACATCCCAGCGGCAGTACCTGGAGCACTTCCTATGACAACAACATGCAGATGACAGATGTACCCAAACTGCTGGCACCTCCCAATGTTCCTTCTCAGTGCGCTCTGTTTGACTCTGCAAAGAGGCAACCCGCTCTGCTGTCAGCCCCATTGGTGATCAGACACCAACTAAGTTCTGGGCCGGCCATGCTCATTTACACCTTCCTACAACTTTATAGCAAGTAGGAGATGAAGTGAAGCTGAGGTCCACCTGCCCAGCCCGCCCCTCCTTCCACCTGCAGCTCTTCTGCGTACCGTCCACTCAGGCACGTATCACGATGGCAGCAACCAAAAATGCTGAAAGTACGGTTAGAGAGATATGAGGTAATCCTTTATAGAGCTGTGTTTAACAGTGTCACAGGCAGCAGAGATATCCAGTAGGATTAGTATACTGTATTGTCCTTTGCAGTATGTGGGTCATTAGCAACTTTCATTAGGGCTGTCTCTGTGGAGTAACTGGAATGGAAACATGGCTGTAATGAAATTGACAAAAGAGATCAAGAGTGAGAATACAATGTGTTCCTTAGATGCAAAAGGGAAAGTGAAACTGGATGGTAATTTGAAAAATAGGTGGGGTCATGGGAAGGTTTTTTGATTATAGGTTTGACTTTTGCATGTTTGAACGAGAAGGGAAAAATTCCAGTAGAAAGAGAGGAATTTGTTACAGATTACCTTGGTTTCAGCCCCGCAGCTTCAGGCGACGCTTGAAATGACGCTTCAGTGTCAGCGGCCTCCATGCCGCACGGATGTAGCTGGAATGATGCATGGTTGGATGCATCAAAGCTAGATGCGTCATCTGCAGGGGAGAGGCTTCAAGCATGCAGCAGGCCTCTGTTTTATGCGTTTGCTTCCTGTAGTCTCCTTCTACCTACTTCCCCCCTCTGAGCTGCTCCTCCTACCTACTTCCTGAGGAGGGGTTTAAAGGGCAGACTGAGTCCTGACTCAGTTGCCCTTGTGTTGTTGTAAAATACAGTTCTGTTTCCCTTGGGCTCTGTGTATGACCTGGCTAGTTTGACCATCCATTCTGGTGCTGACCTGTGGCTCTGGCTGACTACCTGAACTATGTATGACCCAGCCTGTCTGTCCATCCATTCTGGTGTTGACCCGTGGCTCTGTCTGACCATTCTTCTTGTGCGTTCCAATTTGGCTTCGACATCCTTTCTGGTGCAAACCTGTGGCTCTGGCTGACTACCTGCTCCGTGTATGACCCTGCTTGTCTAACTATCCTTACTGGTGCTGACTAGGGGGCTTTGTCTGTTTCCTCTCTGTGTTGGTCCCTGCTCCACAGACACCCATCCTACCTAGTACAGACCTGGGGCTCTATCAGACTCCTAGCTTACTGACTGCAAGTGTGAGTTAGTAGTCTCCTTGGCTGCGTAGATATTGGACACTTCTCTCCTAGACTGACTTCAGGCTGAGTCAGTGCTAGTCCTTTGGGCATTCCAAACTAACTCGAGGCTCCAGTGGGCTGAGGCCTAGTCTTGTACAGTGTGGTGGATCTATTGGCGGACTGATATTTCTGATACAGTGCTTGCCTCTTTGATCACCCTCAGTGTGTTATCTGTTTACGTGCATTACTGTGATTTTTCTAATAAAAGATTGTTTTACTTTACCGTACTGACTCCTGGTTTATTCCTGGGAACCGTGGCAGTGTTAAAGATATTAGTAAGGCTGGGAAGAAGAATAGTTGTAGGAGCCTTGAAAAGATGAGAGGGCATGGGATCCAGGAGGCACGTAGTAGGTGGAGAGGAGAATAGTAAGAGAGCTATTTCTTCCTCTATAACAGGGAAAAACCAGCTGAGGATGGCTCGAGGTGAGCTAGGAATCAGGGTACTGGAGGAGAGGATGTTGAGAGTGTGGTTTGGTGAATGGACAGCACCTTATATTAAAAAAAAGTCAGCAAAGTCCTGTGAAGTATTGGAGAAGAAGGAGCAGTTTAAAGCTAGGGGTTTGAGGAGAGAATAAAATATTTCAAAGCGGCAACGTGTGGTAGATTTGTGAGTAGTGACTAGGTTATAGATGCAGTGTTGTTTAGCCTGGGTGAGAGCTGTGTTAAAACAAGATGAATTAATTTATAATGGTCAAAGTTGGCAACAGAATGAGACTTTAGCCAGAGACATTCTGCAGTTCGACAATAGGTGCTTAGCATATGTGTTGTTGAATTTAGCCAGGGTCAGCAATTCCTGGGTAAGGCGTGTCAAAGTTGAATAGGAGCATGTTGATCCAAAGAAGTTAATGAAGTGGACAAGAGAGTCTAGGTTAGTAGTAGAGCAGAAAGAAGAGAGGGAAGTCTGCACAGTCGATGCTAGGTTTGGTAGTTTGAGAGAGTGTTGGTTCCTGGTTTTGAAAATTGTTTTTGGGGAACAGGGGAATTAATGTGAGAGAGTGTGAAGGAGATAATATGATGATCAGAGAGAGTAAATGGGGAAATTGTGAAAGTTATAAACTGAACAGTTTCTGGAGAAAACTAGATTCGGATAGTAATTTTCCCTGAGACTGCTGGCAGCAGTCCACTATTGAAGGCCATAGGATAAGGTGAGAGGAAGAAAGCAGGAAGCACTGGATGAGGACAAAACATCAACATGTAAGTTGAAGTTGCCAAGGAGTAATGTAAGAGAGTCTGAGGACAGAAAGACAGAAAGCCAAGCTTCAAAGTGGGAGAGAAAGGAGGAAGAGTTGAATGGTGGCCGGCGAATCACGGCTACCTGGAGATATAAAAAACATTTGTGTTTAGGCCCAGTTCAAAAAGCTTGAATATATATTGTTTATTGTTCCATAGTCACATTTCATGATTTCATGCTGAAGAAAGAATCAAAAAAGATTTCCAGGACTATGTTACAAAGTACAAAACCCACAGACACCCTTTCAATACAATACAATCTCTCTAACTCTTTTGTTATACCCTGTCTTTCTGTACATTTCCTTCCTACTGTCCCCATTCTCTCTCACAATACCAAGTGTATTCCAGGAACATCATAATATCTTAACCATAGGTTAGCTAATCTACGGGTCACAAGCCACATTATTTGCAGCTCCATGTGTTCTGACATTTACAATGCTTTTACCATCTTTTGTTGTTTCTGTATGTAGTGGTTAAGTGCCCTGCATAGCCTGCATTCCATTCAGTGTGGGGCTGATACACTGCCTCTTCTCGCAATTCCAGGTGCACTGAGCTCACCTGATTAAAAAAAAAGGTAAATGGGTGACATACATTGCATGACTACTAGTGGAAAGTGGAATAATTCTAGGGAAACATGCAGTATACGTGATTCTGTGGCTACCATTAGAACAAGGCTACGGTGTCAGTCAGGTTATGTGTGGTTCTTTGACTACCAGTGGGACAGTGGAACAAGGCTGGGCTGTCAGAAAGCAGATGTGAGATTCTGTGGGTACTAGTGGACAGTGGAACAAGGCTGGAGTGTTAAACAATCTATGTATAGGTCTGTGGCTACCTTTGAGCAGTAGAACAAGGCTTGGAAGTGTATGTGAGGTGATGTGACTACCAAACAGAAAAGATGGAAATTTCATTTTAAACTCTTATTTTTTTACAGAAACTGTAAAGAGTTACAATATGCCCTGTATAATGTCTAAAATACCTCTTCTAAGCCTAGTACTAACTCACCCACTGAAAGCAACAGAAAATGCAATATAATCTATTTTTTTTCTTGCATGCCATAATCAGCTTCCATAATCCTTTCACACCCTGCAGTAGATATTATAGATGGTTAATGCACCAGCTGTGTATTCTATTCAAAACCTCAGGGTTGAAGGTTCTAGTCTCTGGCAGGGTAAAATATCTGCCAACCATTACTGGACCAGCATGTTGATTACAGCCCATACCCTTGCTGAGAAGGCCTTCATTATGTAATGGATTGATAATTGCTGTGTGTGTCTGTGTGTGCATGTGTGTGTGTGTATATATATATTTATATATCTATATATACAGTAAGGTGAAAAAGTTTTAGGCAGGTATGAAAAAATCCTCTAAATTAAGAATGCTTTAAAAAATAGACATGTTAATAGTTTATTTTTATCAATTAACAAAATGTGAGTGAACATAAGAAAATCTAAATCAAATCAATATTTGGTGTGACCACCCTTTGCCTTCAAAACAGCATAATTTCTTCTAGGTACACTTGCACACAGGTTTTTTTTTCCACGGAGCCGTGGAAGGTGACATGTTGGGATGTGTGCATAAGAGCCAATTCTGGTTGCTTGTTTCTACTTTAGCTGATCCTGTACTGATAAGTATTTCGTTTGACTGTCATATTACACTTTGATTATTTTGTTTTGCACTATGAGTTGTTACTATAACTTCCTCCATTGTTGGGGTATTTTATTTATAGTGTAATACAACTGTGCACGTATATATATATTTTCACATGGTTTGGTGTCATATTGCACTATTTTTGTATTCATTAAAGTAAATACTTACAGTTATGGGCAGCCTATTATCTGGTGAGCACATATTGATTGTTTGAACTGTCCTCCTATTATTTATCAGGCGTATTGTATTGTTATAGGATTGTGACTTGATTGTTAGAGGATTTAATCATTTACTTGAACTTTCAGTGTTCCCATATTACAAGCAACAAGACTAACTCTGTTTTGTGTTTTTAATTGTTTTTAACTGTCCTGTTATTACGCATATTATGTTTCTGTACCAATAAAATTATATCTTTTTTGTATATATTTTTTCCTGTACTTGGGTGCCTCTATTATAAGATTCTTCTTTCCCTTTTGAGGCTTAGTCTTTCTCTTAAGACTTGCTGATCTAGGTATTCCTAGTGAGTTGTGTTAAAATCTTAGAGAGCAGCCCACTATAATAGTGGCATAGTTAAGGTTCATTATTATTATTTAGCCAGTGCCTACTCTAACCTTTCTTGAAACACGAAGTTTTAAATGTGACCTCAAAGTAGATGGATCAGGGCAAAGACCCTCTCTTAGGGTTGTGTATTTAAAACAATTGTTTATTATTTATTATAACTATATTTAATTGTCAGTATATTTTGCTTCCTATTCCAACTGCCACCTGCCGTCATGAAGTATTAGCTTGTTTTTCATGCACTGATAGATAAATAAATAAATAAATAAAGCTAAATCAGTCATAAACTATTGTTTGAAATATAAAAGATGGGTAACAAAAACACAGGTGCTTTTGAAAGTCCTTTCAAAAATCACCTACATGTTATAAAGTGACACTTCCACTTTAAGGCCTTTATCAGAGCATTCAGGACTCGTTCTGAATTTCTGGTGACATCTAAACCTAGGATTCTGAAGAATACTATTGTGAGTGACCTACCTGTTATGAAACAGGAATATGGTGAATACGTTCACTGTAAGTGGCTCCTAAGGACTGGAGTTAACTACCCCTGGAGTAGAGATTCTCGTCTCAGTCCTCAGGCCAGGTGTTCCTGCTAAAAGGAGTAATTAAATTTATTTTGAAAAAAATATATATATATTTTTGAGCTTATAAAGCAATGATACTCCCATTTCAGGTGATAGGTTCAATTCCAGAATAATTACAGTTCAAAATGGTACATTTTTTATTACATTGATAGCAATTGTGCCACCTGGTATCCAGAGGGTTCACCTATAGTTCACCTGGTTACCAGACAGTTAATGTTTTGCCTCCTATAAAAGAGGTGAGCCACTGGCTACAGCTCTCCAATGGATGTGATAATAACATTTGCACTACTTTAAGACAATTTGAACTTACTTTTTAATACAACAACTGCTAGAAGTTGGAGTACTCTTATTTTACTCAGCAGCAATACAATATATTTGTTTTTTCATAATAAAACATTTTTTATTTAAGCACTAGTACAGTTTTCACAATGATAAGCCACTGACTGAACCTCCTGGGCTAAAGTAGGGATATCCCGAGAATCTGCATTTTAGTGACTCTTGAGCACTGTAACTGCCTATCTCTGTATTAATGTATGCAATAAAGTTTGGTTAACATGGAAAATATTTATCCATTACAGATGGTAACATACAGATCTCCAAGATTAAATACTATAAAGAACTTGGGGCCCAACTCAGCTAGGCGAAAGAGTGTAAGTCTTCATCATCATAGGTTTGATATGAAAATTCTGCAAATTTCCATTGTTTATAAGGGCACTGTGCATGGAAATATAGACATTATTGCTGCACCCTAAAGAAAACTATAGCAAATAGTACACTGGAAATTATTCACATGATGAAAGGTAGTCTGAAATGTTGGAATTTTTTCAGATGTTTCATTCACACTATCAATTGCAACATAAATCATTAGTATATTTTTTGTCTATTTTCTTCAATTCATAAAGACTTGACTAGCTGGCTGGCATTTGTATGTGCTGATCTCATTTTTGGAAGATGTACACTGCAGCATCACCATACGTACTAAAAAAAACATGCACTCATTTCTGTTGTAAAAATAATGAATTCTCCTGATAATACCTGGGAACTTTTGAAATAAGAGCTCCCTGAAATACTTGTGATACCACAAGAAACGTTGGGCCAAAGAACCTGGTCTTTGGGCAAACATCCATATTGTGTTTTAAGTTCCCAAAATCCACTCTAAATAGCATGAGAAATGAGAACATCAAAGGAAAGGGGCTAACAATCCGTGCGCTACACACTGCCAAGTACACAGTCACCCTCCCAAACACTAACCCACACTACCCCTAACAGTAAAGTACAACAATATTAGCCCTAACACTAGCTTAACACCCAGAACCCAGAGCTGTAACGCTTACCTGTGACCCATTGTCCATCTACTTCTATCATCTTATATCTTCAGTCTTCTTCTTTCTCTTCATCTTCTTATCTTCTTCCTTGGTGCAAACATTTACCTGAAAAGAACTAAAAAATAAACATAAAATCTGCTCAACAAATATAAGTTTCAAAAATGTGCAGTGGTTAACCCTTTAACTGCCTGAGGGGGTAAGTATTGAAGCAATGCATTGCAGAGCAATGCATTGCGTTCCTCTCTGGAACTCAAAGGATCAATCTAGAATAAACTCAACATTCCCGAAATGGAAGAAAATGTTTCCAAATCCATTTCACATTAAGTTTGTTTTCATTCAAAATAGAAAAATATATGATTAGGCAAAATATATCTTATACTGAGGCATTGCAAAAAGTTCACAGATGTCAAATGGCTGTGATGTGTGCTTACACACATCTCAGCCAATCAGCTCCTACTGGGTTTCATCATTCCCCACTAGGAGCTGAATGGCTGGGATGTGTGTAAGCACAAATCCCAGCCAATGGATATCTGAGAGTCATTTTGAACAGAGTCTGGCCATGTTAAAAACAGTCTCCTTTCAAATTTCCCACAGACTGGCTTGGATATCGGCCCAAGAGATAACACGGGTGTGAGGAAGAGGGGTTAGACTGTCTTAGTGCTGGTGCTGCCGGCAACAGCGGCAGAGCCAGCAGACTATTTGAAGTCTGGCAATGCCTCAAAATCACTAATAATAAAAGGCCAGGGGGAGGTTCACTAAGCGGTGATAAAGTGGAGATGACTTCCCCAGTAATATCACTTCTCCAGTTCCTATGTTATACTGTGGAGCATATTCACTAAGATTTCTTCATCTTTGGAGATCTTAGTGAATAGGCTGTATATAATAATATAGGAACTGGAAGTCATCTCCACTTAATCACCTTCTTATCACAGAATAGCGAATGTCCCCCAATATGTATGTTTTTCTGATGTAGTCATGCTCAGTAGAGACTGCCCGAACACAGGATGTTTGTCTGATGCAGTCATGCGTAGTAGACACTGCCCGAACGCACAGAATGCTGGGAGGTGTAGTTCTGCGTGATGCACTTTGGCTCGTGTACACGGGCTTTTACACTAGTATGATATATTTCACCAAACCATATATTTTTCAATATGGAACGAAAATAAATTTAGTGCAAAATGGATTTGGAAACATTTTCTTCACATTGGGGGAATGTTGATTTTAGTCGTCTCGGACTAGATGCATTAATTTAACCCTTTGAATGAGAGAGAGATACTCAACACATTGCTCTGCAATGCCTTGCTTAATCCTCAGGCAGGCAAAGAGATAACCACTTCACATTTGAAACGTATGTTTGTTGAGCATAGTTCATGTTTTTGTTCTTTTCAGGTACATATTTGCTCCAAGGAAGAATAAAAGATGACAGAAGAAGACAGTCAGCAGCTGTCTAGAGTGATGAAGACCCTGCTGGACATCTGAATTACAGGTAAGTGTTTCTTTTCAGGGGACATTTTTTAAATTAGTCAGATTAACCCTGTGAGTGCACAGCATTGTATACTCCACTGACACTCATACGGTTAATACTACTAAAATGTACACATTTTTTATACTTTGTATGTATTGATATGGGGCTTAGTGCCCCATATCAATATATCCACTGCGGACTCTGGGTTTTCTTTCCCCTTTCAATTCCTTCTTTGGCAGGATTAAACATGTGTTAGGGGACTTTGCTCCCCCCAAAAAATGGCTGGGTACAGATTTTCACCAGTTAAAATGGGACCCTTAACGGATGTTAACACCTAACGCATGGAATTGAATAGGAAATTAAATTGGTTTTAATAGGTTTCAATGGGCACTAATTTTAGTGGCCGAAGTGACTTTTTTTCTGCCTGTATTTGTTCATAGCACTGGTAATTGAATTGCTTACCATGCTCGGAAAAATGTACCATCTACATGCTGTCATTGTTTGCTCAAACCCAGTGGTGATTCAGTTAGTCCTCTAAGAACCTTTAATATGCTACAGCTGTGTGATATCACTTCTTAACCAATCACAAGACAAGCAGGACTTCTCCTTCTGCCACTCTGGTTCAAATGCCACTAATATAGACATTAAATAAGCAGTTAAATGATGCAGATCAGATCATAGGAAACACTGGATTCTCCCACCCTGACAATTTGGCCCTATACCCCGACACCCTGAGATTTGGGTCAAAACCCTGAGAGTTCGAAGGTATGCTCCTAATAATAATCCTCTACTTACCTTACTATGGACAGAAAATCCCAATGGCCCCAGTACATCTTGCCCTTGTGGCCTTGTTTAAGAGATAAAATCTTCATTTAGTCCTGGACGTGATGACCATGAAGGCAGATATAAAAAGGCTAGCAGGACCATAGAACATCGATCTCTGCTCATCCACACGGGAATCTTAACCCTTTAATGATCAGGGGGTCACAATATACTGCTTTGCAATGCATTGTACACCACCATTACGTAAATCATACATACTGTCTGCTTCAGTATAAAAAACTGCTATCATCTGTCACGTCTGTGTCCATGGATATGTCATCAAGGACTTAGTGAAGATGCTATCTCTTTAACAAAGGCTCAAGGGCAAATTTCGTAGGGGCCATTAGGATTTCCTGTTCATTCTAAGGTAAGTGCGTGTGTGTGGGTTATTGTTAGGAGATGTTAGTTCTCCTTTAAGTGTAAGAACCATAGTCATGTTTTATGCCATGCAGGAGAATTTATAAATCCAAAATACTCTGCCCAAAAGCTACATTGTTTTGTGGATTTCTGATCATTTTTGCCCCATGATAAAACACATCTTCCGGTCATCACATATAATTGCTAATTGTGCCGTTAATGCTGGTGAGATAGCTCTGTTGGTAAATGCACCAGCTGGAGAATCTGTTAGAACCTCAGCATCACAGGTATTAGTCCTGGCAAAGGTCATTCATCCTTCCGAGGTAGATAAAATGAGTTCCCAGGACATACTTAAAAACAAGAGACAATCTCAACGTATCTTTCCTGGTAAAATACATTCATTAAAAAACGCATCCACTCATTGCATCAATGCAAAGTTGAAATCTGAATGTCAGTACCTAATTGGTGTCACAAGATGGCAGCATTTGTCTCTACATATGTCATTTCACCTGTCCCTGTAAAATACTACATTTGTAGCTTGTCATGTGGAATTTTGGTCTAACAGATTTAGTTACAGAAAACACATTTGCGTAGTCAAGTACAAAGTAATGAATTCCGGTTGATGATATTTTCCCTTTCCCAGTATGCCTTGCTTTGAACTGGAAACAAACACACAAAACATCCTTATAGTCTATGCAAGGAAAATAAACCAAATCCTCATAGAGGAATATCTGAGAGAGATAAGCAAGTCTGGAGATATTTTATTTAAATACTTGCAACAGAAAAGAAAAAACTTCACAATACATCTTCAATATTATAGATATAAAGCATACATCAACACACACAAACACAACCCCCCCCCCCCCCCCGAAAATAACAATACAAACATAAAACAAGAAGGAAGAAAGACTAAAAGACTGGGTACTCACTTAAAACTGAGTGAATCTTTCCAAAAAAATCCCACAATAACTCAAAATCTAAGGGATTGAATAAAAAATAGAAAGCCTCACCTCTGAAAGACGTCAAATAGAATAATTCAGGGTGGATCACCCCACTTCAATCAGGCTTTCGACCAAATCGCTCAACAGTCACTGCCCTCCTAAAAGTAACCAACGATATCCAGATGGGCATGGAAAATGGTGACATCACAGGAGCCATTTTCCTAGATTTTGCCAAGGCCTTTGACACAGTAGACCATAATTTTCTTATAAATAAACTCCAAAGATCAGGACTGGGTAATAATTCTCTAAACTGGTTCTGATCCTATTTGTCAGACAGAATGCAGTATGTGTCAGTTGCTGGCAATGACTCCCTTCCACTCAAAATAACAAGTGGAGTTCCTCAAGGCTCCATTCT
Source organism: Rhinophrynus dorsalis (assembly GCA_037306005.1). Lineage (NCBI taxonomy): Eukaryota > Metazoa > Chordata > Amphibia > Anura > Rhinophrynidae > Rhinophrynus > Rhinophrynus dorsalis. Next base: position 395,741,438 of record CM074723.1, on the reverse strand, counting down.
TGGCCCTCTTCTATTTTCTCTTTTTATAAATGATCTGCCCAAGGTTTGCAAATCATCTTCAGTACACATGTATGCAGACGACACCATTCTCTATGCTAAAAACTCAAACATATCACACCTTGAGGCCATATTACAACATGATTTCTACAATGTTGAAAGATAGATAGCAAGGAACAAATTGTTCTTAAACACAGACAAAACTGTCACAATGATATTTGGCACAAAGCACAAACTGCGTAATCTCGGAAATACCCACCTATCCATTGTAACGGAGTCTAATCGTACATTGGCCCCAGTTGACTCCTCCAAATATCTTGGTATGTGGCTTGACCCCAACCTCACTTTTGGACATCATATTGACAAATTAACCTCCAAGCTTTATTCCAAAATCAGTACTCTTTTTAGACACAAATCATGTTTAAGTCCCCTGGTTAGAAAACTTATTGTGCAACAGATGTTGCTGCCTGTCATAGACTATGGTGATGTAGTTTATGCTCCAGCGCCAGAAATCCATCTTAGTAAACTTGACACCATGTATAATTCAATATGCCGCTTTAGCCTCCACTACTCATCGCTGTGATACATTAAAAGAACGAAATTGGTTAATACTCAAATCTAGACATGCCCTTCACCTTTCTTGCTTAGTACACAACCACTTCTCTGGAAAACTACCACACTATCTGAGCAGTTTGCTCAATCCTGCTCTCCATACTAAGTATAACCTCCGCTCCACCCCAAACAACTCGCGACGTATACCACAATACAAGAAGGAAGCAGGAAGATCTGCCTTCTCCTTCAGAGCTCCAAAGGCCTGGAACAATCTGCCTGAAATAATCAAATATGCTCCCAGTCTAAAATCCTTAAAAGTAAATGCTTCTCTATATCTAAAAACAGAGTGTAACTGTTTATAATTTTAAAATTTCCATATGTATGTATATTCATATGTGTATGTATATTTAATAACATGTAATATATAATGTTTCTCAATTTGTGTAAATATGCAACCCTCTACTGAAAACTGTCCAGGACATACTTGAAAACGAGAGAAATCTCAATGTATTCTTCCTGGTAAAACATTTTCTAAATAAATAAATAAATCAGTCTTGATATTTCTCCATAAAGATAGCCAATTAGCTCTTGATGTTGAACTCCTTTCAAACTCCCGAAGCCTCCCCACCTCACCCAAAATATCGTGCACCACTCCCTGACAGGGTACGACTTTTTGTCTAATAGAAACCTGACAGTGTGCCATCCATATGAAATAGCAAACTACTGCACTAAAAATATGGTGCTCAAATCAAACCCACTATATATTTGAAAATTTCCATAAACTCAAACCTGAAAGGCAAGGTATTCCTAAGGTGTGTGTGACACTTTTGTATGTTAAATGGGCATTCAAGCAGAAAGTGGTCCATAGTCTCAACTCTGCCGGAACACTCCTCTAGTGGACATTCACAATCATTGATGTTTCTGTACTTTATATTCCCACGAACATAGAGCTTGCCATGGAAAGATAGCCATACAATATCCCTGAATTTAGATGGAACCCCCTTGGAATTTATATTGGCAAAGCCAACTTCCTTAACTCTGTCTGGGCAATCCCTCAGGGCCAGTGAAACCTGAAAATGAGAGCCCTGAACTCTCCTATCCAAACTACATCTGGAGAGTGAACTAACTTCAGACATCGTCAGATTCCACTGCCTCAAAGCTCTTATGCCCTGTGCAACATAGGCCGGAAAGTAGCCACAAGGGGCCCAAAAGCACTTTACTGTACCACCTTCTTCCCAGTTAACAAGAAAAGGAGAGACCCATTCTCTAAAGATGTGTACCCATCCAGGAGTCTTCTCAAGAAAAAGACTTCCAAAATTCAACTTAACAAAAGTGTTAAGAAAAAACACAATAGGATTGACCATAGCCAAACCTCCTTCACACCTGGACAGGTAAGTAATATCTCTCCTGATCAAAAGCTGAAAAAATAGACTATAGATCCTTGCACAGAAAGAAGGTGGCAAAAGACAGACATTACTTACAAAAATTAAAACTGGTAACAGAAAAGTTTTGATAAGGTCAATCCTCTCCCACAAGGTCAACTTCCATTTCTTCCACCGCTCCACCATACAAAGGCTAATGGTCAGCCGCTCTTCCCAGTTCAAAGTGGCATAATCGATTTCCCCAAATTTAATGCCCAATTTTTTAATTCAGTTCTGAGCCTCAGGGAAACCCTCTGGAAGGGGAAATTCTTCCCCCCATTCCCTAATCAGAAAACTTTACTCTTATTGTGGTTGATGATTGATCCAGACACAACTGAATAATGGTGTAAGACATCCGCCACCTCTTCAGACTCCCCAGTAGAAGAAACTACAATGGTAACATCATCTGCATAGCCGATTACCTTCAAAGGATGTTCCGGACCCCAAGGAATACCACTCAATGTGCTGCCTTCAAACCATCGAAGAAATGGGTTAATGGCAAACACATATAAGAGAGGGCTCAAGGGGCAACCTTGTATTACCCCGGATCCTACCCTAAAGTTCTCACCTTGCCATCCATTAACAAGAGGGAAGCTCTCACCCCCTTTGTACAATACCTGAAGCTAATTTACAAATTTATCAGGAAGACCATACCTCCACAGGATTGACCAAAGGTACCCATGATTGATCCTATCAAATGCTTTAGACTGATCCAGTGCCAAAAAATGTTTCCCTAAGCTTTGACTCAGCAGCTCTCAAGGGCTTCCCGGATTTCAAGGACTGCAAAAAAAAAAAAAAATGCTGCGACCCTTGACAGAACAGTATTGGGAGGGGGAAAGGAGGTGGCTAGAGACAGACACCAAACGACTGAATCAAATCTTTGCCAAAATCTTTCTCTCAACATTGAGAAGTGCAATAGGTCACCAATTCTCAATAGCTAAATGATCAAGCCCCTTTGAAAGAAGAATAAGGGCTGACTGCCTCATGGATAGGGGAAGTAGACCCCTTTCCAGACATTCAGTAAAGACCTCCACAAGGCATGGAGCCAAAATGTTGGAGAAAACTTTAAAAAACTCAACTGTCAAGCCATCAGGGCCTGGGGATTTCTTAGCATTCAAACTTCTAATCGCATCATGGACCTCCACTACTGTTATTTTTCTGTCAAATGATCAAAAGAAATGCTCACATCATCAGAGAGAGGAGTCTGATCCAAAAAGGAGGACATCTGGTCTTGGCAGAGCCGTCCCTCTGACAGAAGGTTCTCATAAAAGTCCCCAATGATCCTCAGAGTCTTGACAAGGTTCCCTGAAGGATAATGCAGGCCATATATTGTTTTAACTGCAGCCTTCTCTCTACAGTTCAGATAGGGATCAGGTGAGTGATAAACTCCATAATCTCTCTCCTGAATCAAAGAAGAGAGTCTGTCATATTGGTACTGCTTTATCAGAGATTTGACTCTAGATATTTCACTTGGGTCCCCCCTCTCCGAGACCAGATAGTCCAACTTCTTCTTGAAGCCAAGATAGGTAAGATACTTTAAATTCTGTTAAGAACTGGATAAATCATGAAAGAACTTTCTGGTCTGAAACTTAACCACCTTCCACCACGCTGACCTTGAATTGCAGAAATCCACAATGGATTCCAGGTGTTGAAAGAAGTCCCTAAATGATTGCCTAATTCTTTCTTCCTCAAGTAGATCTGAATTCATACGCCAAAGGCTTTAACCTTTCTGAGGGGTTTCTGAAATATTCAAAGACTATGATAGACAAAGGTGATCTGAGAACTCTACCGGTGTGAGCTTAGGAGCCAACGTCAGTGAGCTCTCCTTAACAAAAAACAGATCTAGCCTACTCTGCTGTCTACTTCTAAAGAAGATGTACCCAGTGTGGTCTGGGAGGTGTCGAATATGCACATCGACCAGACCGGCATCCCTACACATACTATTTAAAAAAATACTATCATATCCCAAGTTGCCTCTGGATTACCCTGTTACCCTTAGGGTGACTAGTCCCAAGGATAATTTGCATATGCAAAGAGCTAGTCAGTGACGCTCAACTAGGAACGAGCGTGCCCTCAAAGTGATGAGGCTTTATAGAATAAGTATCCTACCCAGGATGCAATTTCTTTTAGCTCACTAGTGCCTTTCACAGAGAGGAAATATCCTAAAGCACATCATACTGATCCTACCAAAAGGCAGTCCAGCCACGAAATGCCAGGCAATTGCTCTCTGAACAAGAGAAGCAGCCAACCCCAGACGTACGTTTCAGCCTTGTTGGGCCTCGTCAGTGAGGTGCAGCTGATCTCTCTAGGCACTGTGAGCAAGGCATCCACGTCTGGATTACCCTGTTACCCTTAGGGTGACTAGTCCCAAGGATAATTTGCATATGCAAAGAGCTAGTCAGTGACGCTCAACTAGGAACGAGCGTGCCCTCAAAGTGATGAGGCTTTATAGAATAAGTATCCTACCCAGGATGCAATTTCTTTTAGCTCACTAGTGCCTTTCACAGAGAGGAAATATCCTAAAGCACATCATACTGATCCTACCAAAAGGCAGTCCAGCCACGAAATGCCAGGCAATTGCTCTCTGAACAAGAGAAGCAGCCAACCCCAGACGTACGTTTCAGCCTTGCTGAAACGCTGCTGTGTGCTTCCTTAGGCTGTCGCTTTTTGATTTCTTGATCTCTTTTTTCCTTCCCCAGCTTGGGTTCTGACTTTGAGTTTCCAGGAACAAAAACTTGCTTGTGCAAATTCCTCAGAAAACTTATCTGCCTCCAATCGGTGATCCAGGGATCTCAAGTTATCTTTAACTGGATTCATTTTCTGTCTCACAAGACCTCTAGCTGTGCTAAATGTACGACTGCTTTGTTCATGTAGCTTAATTAATTCAGCCATATAGGCCTGACGTTCTTCTTGTATTATGCCATGGTCAACCAGGATGCACTTAAACGCAATAGCACTTACTCCTCCTGTGTCATATCTACCTTCCTCTAGACTGTAAGCTCTCACGAGCAGGGCCCTCTGATCCTCCTGTTATCCACATCTGATTGTACTATTTAATACCTCTGTATGTCTATTCCCAATTGTACAGCGCTGCAGAATTAGTAGGCGCTATATAAATAAAGAATAATAGTAATAATAACTGTAAAGCATGACGCAGTGTCCAATAATTGTTCAGGGCTCAGACTGTAGTAACTTTTCTTACCTTGGGATCCTTTAACCATCCCTGCATAGGTAGCAGGCTCTGGTTCCATTGCTTTTGTTTCCAAAGACAGCTGGGATACAGGATACTTAACTTCCTTTAGCAGGGACAGTCTTTCAATCCCCATGCCACATATAAAACATGCTTCTTTCAGGCTCAAAAGCTCAGATCTGGCATTAGGGGGGCCTCCAGGGAATCCCATTGCCTTCTTGCAAGCTGTGACTTTTTTCTTTAATTCTATGATGAAAACCTGGAGGTCTGCTGTCAAAACATCCATATCCCTCTTTTCTGCACAGAAAGAATCCTGTTTTATTAGGTAGGTCCGCAACATATTCATCCAATGTAGGCCACAAAGCCAGGGCTTTGCGTGTGGCAGCATACCGCTCTCCCCAGCCTGAGGCTGGGGAGGTAGCCATAGTAGTAGTAGAATAAGAGCAGCTACACACACAACCTCTCTCTCCTCTGAGGGGAACAAGTCTGGAGCAACCCAACTGTACAATATATACCCATAGGTCAATTAAACATGGTCTACAAAATTCCCCAGGATTTGGTGAACTCTCTCATTCAATTGGTTAAAAAGCCCTAGATAATTCTAGGCATAATTTTATTTCTGCCCTATGATGTAGCTGGTTTGCTCTACAAATTGTTTCCTGAATATGGCCCATATGGTCTTATGCAGAAAGAAAAAGGAGCAATTATGGAGCAAACCAACAGTTCTACAGGGAACCAGTAAAAATTCCTTAAATTCTCAGATTTAAAGGGGAACATTCACCTCTGAAAACGTTTTTACCATATGTTTAGTTATTCAAATAGTATTAGGAAATGTTGTTTATATATTTTTTTTAATTTAAGTACTTTTAAAAATATTTAATCTTCAAGCTGTGCACTTCTGCATAATGCTGCACACTGAATCTTCGGCACAGCTGTTCATGACTTCCCAGTGCCACTTAATTCTCCTCCCACCTCCCTCCCAGCTGCCCCAAGGAGCGCATTCACACTTCCCTTCGGTGTTGTGTGAATAGCTTCTATTGTTATCGCAAGCTCCAGTTATCATTATACTGAGGTTGCAAGCCAAGTATAATGATAACCGGAGCATGCAATAACAATAGAAGCGATTCACACCCCACCAAAAGAAAGTGTGAACACGATCCCTGGGGCAGCTGAGAGGTAGGTGGGAGGAGAATTAAGTAGCACTGGGAAGTCACGAAGAGCTGTGCTGAAGATTCAGTGTGCAGCTTTATGAGGAAGTGCACAGCTTGAAGATTACATATCTTTAAAAGCAGTAAATAAAAAAAAAATAAATACATAAACAACACATTTCCTAATACTACTTTAATAACTAAACATATGATAAAAATGTTTTAAGAGATTAATGTTCCCCTTTAAATGGTTATTTTAACCCTTTAAGTGCCAGAGAGGTACGCAGAGCAATGCATTGCTTACCCCTCTGGCACTCAAAGGGTTAACTCATTGGGTGCTAAAGAGGTCTTTAAAATGTTGCAAAGCAATGACTCTGCAACATCTCTAGATTCAAAGGGTTAAAATTCCCATCTGTAGACTGTAAGCACTCAGGAGCAGGGCCCTCTGATCCTTCTGTTCTCCACATCTGATTGTATTATTTAATACCTCTGTATGTCTATTCCCAATTGTACAGCGCTGCGGAATTAGTTGGCGCTATATAAATAAAGAATAATAATAATAATAATAATTTAAACCAATGGAAATTGTTACCCCCCTCCCGTTTGTGGTTTGTGCCATATTTGCTTATTTGTTTTCTGCATATGACCCATAGGGGGAGCTTTATAAAACTGGAGTTAGAAAGAAAGTGTCTATAAAATTGTCACAAAATGACATAAGGATTTGTATAAACACGAAGCGACATTCAGACAACTTTTTTGAAAAGTGGAGTAGAAATGTTCTTGTCCAAATAGGAATTGTGTTGCAATGTATTAATAAAGAAATGCACGAATTGCACCAAAACTAAAGGTAGTTTTAGTGAGTAAATCTTTATATAGTGATAGTTATGTATCTGAAAAAATATTATGAATTGTGAATTTTCTCAGAAAATACTCAGATATATTTATAAACTTAACTTTTTTTCTTTATAAATATGATGACCTGACGTTGTGAACTTTAGCAACGATTCTTAAACATACACTAAGCATGTCTGAGGTCTTATGAACTCGTTAAGCTTAGGGTGAACCACCTAATATTTATTTAATATCTAATGTTAAGTTGTATTGTTTTTTTCTGTTTCCTCTATTGATTGGCTTCCATGGACTTGACTTCTAGTATTGATTGGAGAAGTTATACTTGAGCAAAGGCACAAGGGCAAAATTCATAGAAGTCATTAGGTCCTATGTTAAGTGGGGGTTGTATAGGACTGTTTTAAGACCACCTGAGACCCCAGAATAATTGTACATTGAGGCCCCCCACATAAAGAAAATGTTCCCCAGCCCAATAATAGCCACAGATCCCCCCAATACACTGTCTGACCTCTTCCCAGCCTTGTTCCCCTGCCTACTGGTAGTCACAAATGCCCCAGATACAAGCTCTGCTCCCACAGCCTTGTTCCCTTGCCCAATGGTTGCTCCATATTCCCAAAATATACTATCTGACCCCCCACCAGCCTTGTTTCCCTGCCCACTGGTAGCCAGAGATCCCCCATTTAACTGTCTGACACTCTAGCCCTGTTCTTTTGCCCACTGGTAGCCACTGATTCCCCATTTACAATGTCAGAACTTCACAGGCATCTTCCCCTTCCCACTGGTAGCCATAGATTTCTCAAATACATTCTATGATCCCCCAGCCCTGTTCCCCTGCCCACTTTTAGCCACAGATCCCCAAATACACTGTCGGAGGCCCCTCCCACCCAGCTTGGTTCCTCTGCTCACTTGTAGCCACAGATACCTCATGCGCACTAGCAAACAAAGGATGATCTCTACATACAGAATTATAGTTTAAGCTCTGCTGAGCGATTTTGTTCATCACTATTAGCACAACATTTCAGGGAAACCTTCCCTTCGTCAGGTGCTTTACCTCATGTACACTGTCTGACCCCACAGCCTTGTTTTCCTGTCAACTGGTAGCCACCAGTGCCCAAATGCATTATGTGATGCTCCCACCCCTTTACCTTTTGTTTTCTATAGGTAGTCCGCTGGAAGCCAGGCCCCTATCATAACTGCCCACTCTGATTCCCTACAGTTATGCCCCTGAATGCAGATAGGATGTGTCATTTGGGGAAATACAGGAAGGAATGTTGTCACCCACTTGGGCATAAGTAGAAATGGCTTCAATTAAGGATTTTTTTTTTTTTTTTAGCTTTCCTCTGCATCAGAAACATAAATACAGCAAATGTTGAACTTGATGGATTCATGGCTTTTTTTCAAACTCATCAAATAAAATGAAATATTATTCCTTTAGAAAATATAATCAGAATACCATTTCCTTCAATAAATACAATTTTATTTTTGCTGAACATCAAAAGGAATGAGCAGGTCCTTTACACAAAGTTGCCTTCTGCTTGAATTTGTCTATAAGGTGGTAAAACATTTGCTTGTTGGAATGCATGTAACTGCATTTCCAACTACATGCCTGAGATAAAGATCAAAGGCTCTAGACTCCTTGGTGTGTGCTACTTAACTAGGAATTGTACTGTGAAACACAAAGTGGGGTATTTAGTGGATGACAGTGTCAAATGAAACATAAATGACAAAAGTACTGTCAGAACAGCTGTGGCCTCTAATGGGTCTAACTCTTAGCTCATTCATATGATGTACTCCTAGGTGTAGTGGGCTCCATAAAACCAAATAACTCTTTGGAACAATCACACCACTTACAAATACATTCAAGGTCAATACAAAGAACTAGCCCATGAATTATTTACACAAAGAGTGGAGCTAAGAACAAGAGGTCATCCATTAAGACTAGAGGAAAGGCGCTTTAGACTAAAGCAAAGGCAGGGATTCTTTACAGTAAGGGCGATAAAGCTATGGAATTCTTTGCCTCGGCATGTTGTACTTGTAGATAATGCAACTGCTTTTAAAAAAGCAATGGATGCCTATCTAGCAGAGAACAATATTGAAAATTATGACAGATGGCTTCAAAGCAGATAGGATGTTGATCTTACTGCCATTTGGAGTCAGGAAGCATATTTTTTACCCACTTGGGGCTAAATGAGAAATTGCTCCAGAGGGTTTCTTTTTTTTACTTCCCCTGGATCAACAGGGTGTTGTTGGAATGGGCTGGACTTGATGGACACGTCTTTTTTTAGCCTCATTTATTATGTTACTATATGTTACTATGTTTCAATAGGAACGTGTGTAAAATTCAACATACCCAGGACATTAAAGATAAAGTCACACCTTCTATTAACACCCCCCACACACACACACATACAGTTACGTTTCTAGGGCCAGAAAATCCTAATGGCCCCATGATGTCGCTGATGTCATGTACAAATAGTAAAAGGACCAATAATCTTCAACTTCTGCTCATTACACAACCATCTTAACGCTTTAGAATTTTTTAAAATTATTTTTTATTTCCTTTACAAACTCGAATACCAAGTCAGGGAAAAATATGTGAAAGAAGGAAAAAAAGAAATGGAAGACAAGCTTTAAGCCATTATGATCACCATTTAACCCTTTGCATACCCATCTGGCACTCAAAGGGTTAATTCCCCTTTAACCCCTTCCCAACAATGGACGTACATGTACGTCCCACAAAAACTGTCTCTTAGTGACAGAGGACGTAGATCCGGGTCCTCGCGCGGCTGCACACTGTTCGGGGACTCTGGAATAATAAAATTCTTAGCCGGGCATTAAGTGACGGCCGCGTGTACGCGCGGCTTGTCACTAAGGGGTTAAAGCTGGCCATTCTGTAGCGTATATGTTTTTGATATATAAAATTCCTTTGTAAATGAATTAATATGTTTATTTATATAGCACCACAAGTGTACTCAGAGCTTTACAATACAATACAGGGATACAAGTGATTTGCAAAGTGAAACAGTAGAAGTGAGGTCCTTGCCCAAAAGCTTACAATCTAAAGTGGTAATGGGAGACATACAGAGTACATAAGAGTGAAGTGCTGAATAGAGTGAGAGTTCTGGTCAGGATAGGGGACACAAAGTAAATAATTTATAAGAGCCTTAGTTATACAAAATCAGTGCCTTCTAGCATGTTACATTTTGTTAAGGAGGTGTAGTTTCAAGCGTGAATTCCACAGGAGAGGTGCAGTGGTGCAGGGTGAGAGGTAGAGCATTCTATAGATATGGAGCAATGTGCTTTGTGCTTTTTTCTTTTCACTTGGTGTGTTTTTTTTTTGCAGTATCCTTTAGAGCCCATTATATATATACTAGTTGAACAGCCCGTTACACGGGCCACAGTGCCTCTGGCAGCCGGTCGCGGAGCAGTCACAGCTGTGTATCAGCCCCGGCGCGGGCAGTCTCTACTGCGCATGACTGCCGCACGCGCAGCAGTGTGTACTGCGCATGTCGGGCGTTACACACAACTTAGTGAATTATTATATAGGATATATATATATATATATATATATATATATATATATATATATATATATATATAATGTTTATATTTGAACTATACGTGTAAAGTTCTCTCTATCTCATATTTACAAACAGCACTACAAATACCAACTTGCTGTGTTTGAAAATTAATTAAAAAATAAATGAAAAACAACTGCACTATAAGACCCATTTAAAGCAATAGGAATTTTCATTCCAACCTTTGTAAGGTACAGTTGTATTTCTCTTGAATTGCACTTCTTTATCTTGATGAATATGGCCTATAATGTGCATACCATTTTAAATGGTATCCGTGCACAGAAAGTTATTGTACCAGCTGAACTGGTACAGTTAGAGGGTATGTATTAGAATTCATTGTGGCAGCTAGATAAAGAATGTTATGTTTTACAATCCACAATGAAATTTTGCAGTTATGAATCATGTATTCTGTGAAATAAGAAACATTATTACATAACATTTTATTTACCATGAAATTGTAGATTACGCCATTTTACAGACTAAAAATGTACATGATTTGGAAACGAATATTCTTTTTACAGTATTATGCTACATGTACAATGTACATGTACAATACAAATAGAATGCTGAACTTAAAACCTAAAAATAAAATGTGTTTGCATTCTATAGAATGCAGAAAGCTTTTTAAATGAACCACTGTGTTGGCGAAAACCTTTTCTAATGCTAAAACAACATAGTTAGAACAGACAAGACTCTCTGCCAGTGTTCAAAATATGCTCAAGCCATTCTGAACTGGAGAGTCAGGTTACCATTACAAAGTGAGATAAAGCAGTGATAGCACTGGGACCCCAGTAATCAACACGACCCTGGTAATTCCTGGTAAGCCCTTGATAACACCAGCTGGAATCTATGCTCTCTAAATCTGGACAGCTGGGTGGAGAAAGACCCAGTGACAAATTAAATTAAGAGGTGTAAAAAATGCAGTGAGTAAAAACAAATTGAGATGGTGAAAACAGGTGCCAATTGACTTTACTCAGTACTTGGTCACACTTTCTTTTTTTCACTATATATGATTAGCAGTTAGGCTGAATTAGGACAGGTTTCATGCTTCTGTGACCTTCCTGCAGCTTTGTATAGAAAAGGGAAAACACCTGCAGCTAAAATGTTTTCCAAAGGGACATGATCTCTTTTGCTAGTGTAGAGTTGAGCTTCAAACCCATATCTGCCAAAATATACTTTCAAAGAGCTGTCTTCCAGGAATTCTAAATCATTTCAGGTCACGCTCTGCAGTCCGTGCAAATGCATATTATGGTAGTGTCTTGTTCTGTGGGTTAAAGAGCACATAACTGTGGCTATAATGCTTAGCAAGTTCTCAAGCCATAAATGTGTTTTGAGTGAACCTGTTAAGTTCAGCAGAGTAGCTGACAGGTGGGTGTCATTAAAGGTAAAGGGGAACTTTATAGGAAAATATGGTTCTCATGTAGGTAAGAAATTGTAATACAGCAGCCAGGTATATTCACTGATATTGTATTGTATCGGCAGTTGACTGTATTTAATTAGTATTATTAGAAATGGCTGTCCAGCTATAGACCATACCAGAGTTTCAAAGAAAATTCCCCCCAAACATATAAATATATAATTGTATATGGAGGGCTTATACTTAGGGAGGAAACGTCTCCTGCTAAGATAACATTATTTAAAATTCTTGTATGGATGGTTGAATGTAAACTATATGTAATCTATAAATTAGTGTTAAGTCTATGTGCAACAGACCAGTAGATGGCAGTCTTGTATAAGTCAAAGAAGCGAAGTCAGCAAGAGACAGGACACTGGGTGAGATTTATAAAAAGTGTTATTATTCTCTTTTGTGAACAGATCCTTAAAATGTGCTTATTCCTTATTATGAGTGTTGGTATTTATATATTGTATTCTAGTTACATATGTAAATGTAGTGACTGGAAAAAAAAATAAGAACAGGCCAGACATGGCCTTAAATGTTTGGTGAAAATTCTGTAGCTAAATTGTCACAAAAAGTGACTTTTCTTTATAAATTTGCTGAGCCACTTTTTACTAAAAAATGTACTACACAGTGTTATGTCCTCCTAAACTGTACTTAATACTTTTATAACTACCAGTGATAATCTTACATTCATTTTAAGGCTTCTTTTCCATTAAATCCACTTTTATAAATCTCCCCCACTGTGTCTAATCCTAACAGTACCAGAGGGCACTCCGGTGCATTTCTTCACAAAATGTTGGACACCCCTCTAGCATTCATAGGCTTAACATTACATTTTCAAAGAACCCTAAAAACCCTATCCAAAACCCTACAATACTTCAATTACAATTCACCCTTTCCCTTAAAAGTTTCTGTGACCAACACAATGGACATTTACGAAGTGAGGTCAGTGAGGGCGGAACCACAAAAGGGAGGAGCCACAAAAGGGGCAGATTGCACTGTGCACAACATGTTGTAAAACAAATAGAGTAGTGGCAGCAACACACTTGGAATCTCTTCATAAACCAAGAGGTTCTGCAGGAGTGATCCATGTAAAAACCAAGTGATCCACAACTGGACCAAATCCTTTAGGATTTGGAATTGGAGCAATTGTGGGCAAAAGGACCACTAGAAGGAGGTCAAATAAAAAGTCCAGTTGAGTCAAATGGGAATTGTAGTGTGTTACATATGGTGTGAGATGTTTGCCCTATAGTTGTGCCAATTCTTTTCACACATGGATGGCGCGTCACAGGACAAATCATTAATATTAGTGAGTTGGAGCAATTCGGGAGCAAGACAATGCACCACAGGGGGACAGTGGGACACAAACATTTTGTTTAAAATATTTGCTGGCATGACTCACTCACTGGAGTAAGAAGATTGGAGGTAGGTTGTGCTGCTGCTGCATTTGTGTCTCATGTCCATCCACACAGATTCCAGTTTCCAGACTGCCAGCGCCTCTTGAGAGTGACATGACACACACTCACAGTATAATCTTATCCGGTCTCCTGACTATGCTGCATTGCTGTCAGTGACATTACGTGCCCACGTAATACTGCCCCCTTGTCTCTCACACGCACCAGCAAGCCAATGAGGACCGTTGTCCAAATACTCTCCTCTTTTGGCTGGTGATGGTGCGTTAGGGCCAAGTAGAAGAGACTTCACTGTCCAGACGCGTCGCACACACAAATACTGGCTTTTCAATTGCCGGTACAGTACTTATACTGGCACTGGCTCCAGAAAGCTAATTACCAACTGTTCCGGTAAACTACCAGCCGGGTGGCAACCCTAAACAAAACTGACAAATGGATCAGAAGATTTTAGTTATAAAGAGAGACTAGACAAACTGTGTTTATCTTCATTACAGAAGAGATGTTTAAAGGGAAATTTAATGACTATTTATGAATATATTTGAGACCAATACAAATAACTCTATTGGTAACTATTCACTCAAAGAGGTGACTGAAAATAATGTGACATCCAATATGACTAGTGGAAAGCCGCTTTCGACTAAAACACAGACAGGGATTTTTTTTTTTTACAGCATTAAGGTTACTTTTTATATAACTTTTTTGATTATTCAAGAATGCTTGATATTTATATATATATATATATATATATATATATATATATATAAACAAAGTACATAAAAATTGGAAATGAAAATCTACGAACATTGTTAAAGTCATCTTCAACATTCTCACTCAAAAGCATGGAATTTCGATGCAAAATTTGTTGATAAAGTTCTGAGAAAATTAACTCCAAAATCCCCCTTCCCTTTACTTTGCTGGTTACTTTAGTCTGTTAGGTTTATGTAATCAACAAAACACAAGATTATGTTTACACATACTGTAGATGCTTTAAAAATATATTTGATAACTTTTTAGCTTAGAACAATATTGAGAATTATGACTCACTGCAGATAGGATATTGATCCAGGGAGATACCAAACTGCCTTTTGGAGTCAGGATGGAATTTTTTTTTACCCACTAGGAGCTTAATTGGAAATGGCTTCAATAGTGTTTTTTAACCTTCCCCTGGATCAACAAGGGTGATATGGCAAAAGCTGAGAGATGCATGAGGTTTTCAGCCTACATAACCATATTGCCTGGGTTCTTATCTGCCTGTTTGAGGCTCATTAGTAATATTTGTTTAACTATTTCCTAGATTGATCAGGCACTCTGCATTCACTTGATTGATCTAAGACTGTATTCACGTATGAGCTGCTCAATCAAAGTCAGCCCCCGCACATACTCATGCAATATAACATTCTGAGCTTGTGGAAATAAATAACAAAATATTCAGGGGCACCTGTATAAACATGGTAAATCAATGTAATTAGTACCCCATAATATCTTACCCCATAACATCTATACATAAGTAAAAGTTGATGTCTATCTGCCCATTAGATTTGGCAGCTGTCCCAAAAAACTTTTTTTTTTTTGGATAGCATGGAAATTTATAATGGGTAAGTTCACTTTATTTTCTAATTACCAAACTTATTTGCAACAATTTGCAGTGTTTGTGGGATCTGGCAATGACTCTTGCATTCCCAAATTTCAGCTTAATTTGTGAAAGCGTCCAAAAGTTATAAGCATTTGAAAATTAGCATTTAATATTGAAATGCTGTTTAAACTTTGCCTAAGGCTATACTGAAAAACCATGATGATAAATTTGGATAATAAGAAAAAAACTGCTACAGCTTTAATGGAGCCATACACCTTTTTTTAATTAAATATGTTGTAGGGCTTTTCCTGTTGTGTAAAAACATGGATACTCGAACTTCTACGAGATGCATATTTCCAGAGTTATCACAGTTTATACTTTTTTTTTTTTTTTTTTTTTTTAAATAGTGCCCTCTAGTGGTCTGATTAGTTATTCTGTTGCATTATCTGGTAGAGGTGACTCACTGACAAAAAGTTCTCCATAGAATATGATAAAAACTGCTGAATCATGCTGTAAGGTTGAGCTTTCAGGAAGTAATCACCCTGTTATTCACTTCCTGACTATTTGAACTGTGATTAATATTTTAATAAAACAACTGACAGAAGTACCCTTGTTTTACACAGAAGGACAATCCCTACAACATATAGACTTTCATATAAAAAAAAAAGGTTACTGCTCCTTTAAAGATGTTATTGCTACCCTTGTAAAACACCTTGCAGCTGGTTTAGTGAACTGTTCAACCTCCATCTGTTGGAGGTTACAACAATTTACCACCACTGCCTTACAGGATACCCCTATAGAAAGATCAACTTCTGTTGACTAACACTTTATTCACTGGATGGGCACTCTACTGAAAAAAGTATCCCCATTAACAGTGAAAACAATGGAGGAGATATTTCTAGCATCCAAGGAGTTTTAGAAAGTATGACCAGAAACAAAAGTGGAGTAATTCTACATAATAATTATAACAGATTTAAATGCAGCTTTCAACTCACTGAATGCTACAAATGTCTCTTCACAATGCTCTAGAGACCTATCTAATATTAACTCATTGAGTGCAAGAGAGGTATCCAATGCCTTGCTTGGCAATGAGTTGGATAACCCTCTGGCACTCAGAGGTTTAAATGTGTTAAATGCTTAGTTTAAATGATTGTTAATTTAAAGAATTATTATTTGCTGACAGTGCCCCAGTTGAATCATTCTTTTTGTATATGGTACTTTCCAGGAAGTGCCCCAGACTTTTTCTCTTCCTCTGTCATGTGAAGCCCTTGTTGTATGATCTAGATGCCAATAGCGTGATGCAGGAAACGTGCGCAATCGCTATTTCCCATGTGACAATCACTAGGGAATAGGATCCAGATTAGCAAACGACTGCATATATATATTTTTGTGGACATGGCTAAGATTAACGGATCTGTGTGAGTGGAATAGCGAATGCGCCTAATGCAGGAAGTGGTATTGCGAATGAATTTATACGTCTGTGTAGTGTTGTCATAAAATGGCATTTTTTATGCACAATTCAAGAAGCGTTCGGTATTTAGCTTCCTGGATTAGAACATGCGCAATATCTATCTGCGCACAAAAATGCCTTTAGCCAATGTGAACGTTTCTTGCATCGCGCCACAAGTCCCAAATTTATAAAAGCAACTGCACCATATGGGGCAAATGAGAATCCCTAAATCCTCATGCACTTGAATAGAGCTTTTTAAACCCCCTTAATGCACTGGCTACCTCTCTAGCATTCAGGGGGTTAAAAGCCCAATTTAATCTACCAGAAATGTGTATTTGTCTCCCATGGTCAGTTGGTTTACTCCAGAATAACTCCAGTCTGCCTTTGTAAATGTGGCCCATAGTGCCTTAGGGACAAACAAAAACAGGAACAATTCTGAAGCAAACCAACTGCACCACATAGAAGAAATAAAGCTTCCTATTGATTTAAATGGGACTTTCAAGCCCTTGAATGCTAGAGATGTCTCCCAACGTGTTTTAGACTGATCGTCAAAGGGGTCCCAACGTGTTTTAGACTGATCGTCAAAGGGGTCAAAGTACCCCATTTAAATAAACTGGAGATTTGGGATGTTTAATTTGACCCCTGCTGTTGGTTTGCTCCAGAATTGCTCATTTATTTTGTACACAAGGCCTCATGTCTTGTTTTTATGGTGGACACAGCTGTTATGAAACTAAATCTAAAGGAAATTACACAGAAGAATGAATGTTCTGATCTGAGGACTGACGGTGACAATACGCATTTCAGTAGGGGGTCTGCTAAACATGTTCCTATTGTTAATTTAGTTATTGCAGGTGCAAAGATAAAGTATAGGGGATTATTGCTGCAAAACATTTCTCCAGAGGGAATTTTCCACACCAGACTTCTTACGAAAGGTGTTAGGCTTGATGTGGATGTTCTAATGAAAGTGATTCATAGTACAATAACGCAGGATAATCGTAAGTGACCCAACACCTGCCAATAGGCAATAAATGGCATTACAACAGTCCAGAAGGCTGGCCCAGTATGTACACAACATGGAAGAGTATTTAGAAAGCTCCTTCAAAATCACCTATTTGTTAAAAAAAAAAAAAAAAAAAAAAATGATATATATATATATATATATATATATATATATATATATATATAGTTTAATTGTAATACTGTTACATCATATAGGAGAATCTGTGTGTTGATTAACTGAGGAATTTATGTAAAGACAAAACAAACAATTCTTATAAAATGAACCCCTTGGGTGCTAGACAGAGGTCTCCAGTGCATTACTTCTCAATGCATTGGAGACCTCTCTAGCATCCAAGCGGTTTACAGGAACACAATACCTTGTAATAATAAACACTAACAGCAAAGGCTCAGTGACTATTCTGGGAAATGTATAGTCAAGAGGTCCATTTGTTGGACAGGAGAGTTGGCAAATCATTGTTTTTATTTCTTCTCTAAATTCAATTAGAGAGACAAGTAAAACCAACATTTGTTAACTGCTGGTTCCTCTTCGAGATACTTATTTATTACAGGGTAACTAGTTGAACAGCCCATGTACACAGGCCAGTGCCAAGCAGCAAGGGCCACGGTGTAGTCATGCACAGTACAGACTGCCTGCGCCGCTGCTGATAACGGGGCAGGGCGCTCCGAATTCAGACTGCACTCCTCTCTGCGCACAGAGGACCACTGTGTGAATTCGGAGCGCCCCGCTCCGTTATCAGCCACGCAGCGGGCAGTCTGTACTGTGCTTGCCTGCAGATGTCTGTGCTGCGCATGACAGCTTCTGACAATCATACATTATTGAATTATTATATAGGATTATTATATTTTACTATGTCTGTTTCTGTGGAAACAAACCTAGTGAAAAGCTGCTGTAATGTCAATATCCAATACAGCCCCAGTCAGCTTTTTGGGGGCAGCTCGGATGGAATGCATCCCAGAAGTCTGGACCTCTAAGTCAAAGCTTTGTGGGTTGTTTTTCCATTCTCCACACATCTTCTGTGTCTGCTTTTCAAACCTGACACAGACAGTCTATGGTTATGGGGACAACAGCTTGCAAGACAGGAGACCAAAATGTGACACCTAAGAACTGCAGTTCAATATCTTCTAAAGGGCTGGGTGGGGCATCATGGGTTTATTTTATTCAGACTCCAGTCCTGCTCCCCCACTGAGGCCCAATACAGCTATAGCTCCATCAGCAGATCTGCTCTTAGGGCACTACCCTGGAGATAGCTGCCCTTTAATTCCTGTGAACTTGCCCATATTAACACACACACACACACACACATACACACACACACACACACACACACACACACACACACACACACACACACACTATATATATATTTGCACATATGCATTTTTACTGTGATTTTATTTTGACTGGCCAATAAAAATAGTAATTACCAATAACTTTGAAAAGAGTGTTTGGAAAAGAAAACTGAATGTTGGAGAGAACCTTTCCAGATATAGACTTACAGCACCTTTTACTCATAAATCAGCACAAACTAAAGCAACTGACACAAAGCTATGCTAAACCATTTATCTGCGGTTTCTAAACTAACAGACTAGGGCTGAAAGGGAAAGTGTCACTTAATATGTACATACAGTACTGTGCAAAAGTTTTAGGCAGGTGTGAAAAAAGATGAAAAGAATGCTTTCAAAAACTAGACATGTTAAAGTTTATTGTTGTTAATTAACAAAATAAAAAGTGAATGACCAGTACAAAAATCTAAATCAAATTAATATTTTGAGGCCAATAAGATGCCTCCCTGATGGTATTGCATAATGGATAAGTATCTGCCTGTACTTCTCAGCATTGAGGAGCCCATTAATTCTGACCAAATCCCCAACTCCATTTGCAGAAATGCAGCCCCAAACTTGCAAGGAACCTCCACCATGCTTCACTGTTGCCTGCAGACATTTTGTACCGCTTTCCAGCCCTTGGCAAACAAACTGCCTTCTGCTACAGCCAAATATTTCAAATTTTGACTCATCATTCCAGAGCTCCTGCTGCCATTTTTCTGCACCCCAGTTCCTGTGTTTTCGTGCATAGTTTATTCATTTGGCCTTGTTTCCAGGTCGGAGGTATGGCTTTTGGGCCGCAAGTCTTCCATTAAGGCCACTTCAGGCCAGACTTCACTGGACAGTGATGGGTATTTGTGAAGTGAAATAAGCATGATGTGTCTCATCTGCTGCACTAAGTATCCTTGGCAGACCACTGCATCTACGGTTCTCCACACTGCCCGTTTCTTTGTGCTTCTCCAAACCAGCTTGGACAGCACATCTGGAAACCCAACGTCTGCCTTGAAATTTCTGCCTGAGAGAGACCTTACTGATGCACTATAACTACCTTGTGTCTTGTTACTGTGCTCAGTCTTGCCCTGGTGTATGACTTTTGACTTTAAACTGTCTTCAGCAAACTCACCTTGTTAGCAGAGTTTGGCTGTTCCTCACAGTTTTATTCCTCCTACACAGCTGTTTCTGTTTCAGTTACTTATTGTGATTCAACCTACATATTAAATTGATGATGATTAGCACATTTTTGGTATAATTGTTTAAATATATACCTGACCAGGGCTCAAAATTTCTACTCGCCACTAGCCAATGGCGAGTGAAATTCAGCCCTGGCGAGTAGATATTCAGCCCTGGTGGGTATGTTATGGCTTGCAGTGGCGAGTAACTTTTCAGGTCTGGCTAGTAGCAAAGGACTTCACATTTTAAGCCCTGTACCTGACTATGGGCTGGATTCAAATGCAGGCGATAAATGTTATCTGCCGTTTTATCAAAAATGTTCCTATTGAAGTTTATGGGGATACCTGGATATAAAAGCAGAGATAAAATTAGCACCTACATTTGAATCCAGCACCTTATGCCTACAAAATCCCTGACTTTGTGCAAGTGTACCTAGAAGAACTGATACAGTTTTGAAGGCAAAAGGGTGGTCACATGAAATATTGATTTGATTTAGATTTTTCTTCTGTTTGTCCACTTTGCATTTTGTTAATTGATAAATATAAACTATTAACATGTCTATTTTTGAAAGCATTCTTACTTTACAGCATTTTTTCACACCAGCCTAAAACTTTTGCACAGTACTCTCTCTCTATTGTGTACATCGATTGATATATATATATATATATATATATATATATCATGGGTCCTTAAGGGGGTTAACCAAATTTAATGCCATTTAATTTCACAGTAATTTTCCTTTAACAACTGTACATACAAATCATTAAACCGCTTGGATGCTAAAGGTCTGTAATACTTTGCTCTGTAATGTGTTGGAGAACTCTCTGGCACCCCAAAGGGTTAATTTCTAAGTCCCGGTAGAATAAAAATTCTGAAGCCAAAAGTAATACTCAGGAAACCTTGTTTTTGTTAATACTTTATTAGTGTAATCATTATCCCAAACTTTTCAGCTGGACAAAACATAATTCAAACAGCAAATAAAAATGTTATTTTAAGTCCAATAAAAATTATTGTAACATTCGGTTTTGCTCTTTGTTCAAATAGAAAGAAAAGAAAGATCAAAGAGTTAACCCTCTGATTGCCGGAGGGGCACTCAAAGGGTTAAAAGGGTGGAAATAGAATTGATGGAACAACTAGGCACACAGTTAACACTTACTGTACAATAATATGTACAATTTATTTTCAAATGATTATATTCATAATATATACGCCAGTTAAATATTCTGCAGGAACAGTAGAACCATTCTCATTAAAGTTAAGAGAATTGGAACAGGAGTGACAGACAGACTTTTAAAACAAGTCCTTAAAATAAATGAGATGCAGCAACAAAGGAATGTAAATTGCTGAGATCTGAATATAATTCAATCTATTTCCACCCTTTAAAGGACTAGTAAACTTTTATTATGAAAACCCTACACATTTTAGGAATGTTCATGCTGAGTAAAGCAAGGGTACTACCACTTCTTTCAATCTAAAGATATTCTAGTTTAAACGTTATTTTGTACATTATCAGTGTCGCCTAGTATCCATAAAGTTCTACTTGTGTCAAGACAGTTATTCTATTGCATTCTATGAGAGTGGTTAGATATTGGCTATGGTTCTCCACAGAATGAGAAAGTAACAGCTGCATCACCTATTGACAGTTTGAACTTTTGAATAAAGCAACTGCCAGCTGTAAATACACTTTTTTACTCAGCAGGAAAATCCGTATGATATGATTTTTTTCTCATAATAAAACCTTACTGTCCCTTAAAAGAAAACAAAAAACATTTTACAGTCATTCTAATACCCATGCGTTAAAGCAGCAGTTTTAAGTCTTTTAGATCTGTTGTATCAAGTGAGCCATCCTGTGGACATGTGATATCAGTAACCACAGCACAATATTTACTGGATTCTTAACCCTTAAAGAACCAGAGCAGTCTGCAACACATTGCTTTGCAAAGTGTTTCACACCCCCTCTGGTCATTGAAGAGTTAAGAAACATTAACCCTCCTAACAATAAACACAAACTTAACTTAAAAAATCCTAACGGACAAAACATTTAAATTACCACTATAAATATATTTTGCATGGACTGGATCCTCAAAATTAATGAATAATTAGTACCTCGTGTCAACAGAGGTTGGCATGGCTCTTTGCTTCAGATATTAGGATGCCAAACCCCTCCCAAAGATGCCATTCTTCCTAAGACTACTTTGGTGGCAGGAGTTTGGGGTCCTGAAGCCAAAGAGTCATGTCCACATCTAAGGGCATGATATCCAGTACTAATTTGTGATTAATGATGGAGAACCAATCAGTTTGGAATTACTTCATAGTGGGCATGAGGATTTTCTGCAAAGATTATGGCATGTAGGGGTGGGGTTATTACTTGTATTCATGTTCCTTTTGCCAGAGGGGTTTTACAATGCTTTGCATACCCCTCTGGCACTCAAAGAGTTAACTTGTTACAAAACAGGTAATAAGTGGGCAAACAGTAGCCTAAAGGCAACTGATGGACTACAACCCCCCATTATTCTCAGCCAGCTGAGGATGATGTGAGCTGTAGTACATCAACAGCTGGAAAGCCAAAGGTTGCCTACCGCTAATCAAGGTGCATTTGGAAAGCCTCCATTTACTGTGCAGACAGCATGTGGAAACAGTTATAGCAGGTCTTAACAAATGAACTTGTACAAGCTGATTCCACGCTTAACCCATTGGATGACAGAGAGGTTTCCCACCAATGGAAAGACCTCTCTAGCGACTAAGTGTTAGAGGCAAATCTTTTTTTTTTTTTTTTTTAAACAAGTTGCTTTTATATTAAAAACACTTTGAAACTCATAGGCCTGTGCAAAATGCTCACATATCATTTTTAGCATCTGTAACTTAATTTGAGTTATGCTGCTCCCTGATTGGTTCATTCCCATGTATGACCACCTTCTCCATGTGTGTGCAGCTAGCTTATTTAGGGCTGACTTAAAGGGATAGTAATACTTCAAAATTACCAATCCCTATTTTTTAGCCCTTAAAAAAGAAGAAAAATGCTCCCAGTGGCATCTCTCAAACCCTTATGGTTTGAGAGATAACCGCTTACAAAGTTCCCCCCACCTGATGTCAGCGCTCTGACTGCAGGGGAATCTTGGGAGCTCCTGGGATCAGCCTACGGCTCTACAACATAGCTGAGATTGTGTTAATGAAAAATAAATCCTTCACTGAAAAGGTCTTATATGTGTGCTTGGTTTGCAAGCGCACGTAGAAGACCTTTTAAGTGAAGGATTTATTTTTCATTAACACAGTCTTGGCTCTGCTGCAGAGCCTCTGCCGGTCCCGGGACCGGATTTCCCTGGTCAGCTAGAACGCTGACTTTAGGCAGGGGCGAACTTTGTAAGCAGTTATCTCTCAAACCATAAAGGTTTGAGAGATGCCACTGGGGGCATTTTTCTGCTTTATTTAAGGGCTACAAAATAGGGATTGGTAATTTTGAAGTATTACTATCCCTTTAAAATGGAGAATGACTGAAATCAACCTTTCACGGGCATGGTGTTATATGAATGTGAGGTTGGTTTTGCCTACACAGACTGTTCATATTTTCAAGTTTGCTCATTAATATAGGAAAAATCTGTTTTTTATGCATCAGCTAACATTTTAAGGGGAATATGGGATTATGGATATGAATGAAGATATTGCACAGAAAAAAAAATAGTATGTAAATTCAGTCTTTGTTAATAATCTGTTACATATTCCTGTATCATACAGGTTTAACCCTTTGAGTGCCAGAAGGGTGCACAATGCATTGCTTTGCAATGCATTGCGTACCCTTCTGGCACTCAAATGGTTAACAATCTAAGGACCTAAGGGGTGTGCAGAACATTACTTTGCAATATGATGCATACCACTATGGCCCTTAACTCTTTGAGCCCTTCTGGCACTCAAAGGGTTAAGTTTAGTAAAATCAGCAGCACAGGCTTGCAGATGAGCTGAGCTGAACGGTTAAGCTACTATATTTTATTTTAAAAACGGTTAAGGCTAAAACAAGTCTATTTTCTTGGACAATGGCACGATAATCTCCAGCAACTCATCAAAAGCACCCATATGCTGGATGATACTGCCCAGACATGAGTGCTGTTTATATGCATCATACAATCAGTTTGCAGGATTTTACAACAGTTCATTGGCAGGAATATACATAATTGGCCATTTCACAGTTGGGGACATAGTGTGTTGCAGCACTCTGCAGATTCAGTACATCATGAATTATTTTGTTTACCTCATGGATGTTCAAACAAGCAAGGGGTTAAAAGAAGAAAGCATCTACTTAAGAAAGCAGTAAACTTTTTTTATGAAGACATTTAACATATTGGGTTTTCCTGGTAAGTAACACAACGGTACTCTCACTGCTGGCAGTTGTTTTATCAAAAGTTATAACAGTTCAAACTGTTGTATGCTATGGAAACAGAGATCTAGATGGTTTATTTCCTGAATGTTCAGACTGACAGGAAGTGATAAAGCTGTTAATATTATACATTCTATGGAGAAGTGTTATTAGTGTTTCACCCCTTCCACAGAATAATGAAATCTGGCCACCAGAAGGCACTGTTAATGCAAACAAAACAAAACATAGTTCACACTGTAATAACTATGGAAAGATGCATCTCCCACCAGTGGGAAAACCCATGTATTTTTCCCATAAAAAAAGTTTTTAGCTCCATTAAAATGATATCAGAATTCTTTGCATATTTAATTTTCCTTTGTATATCCAGATACCATAACACTAACATTTAAAAGATCAGTAAACCCTAAATCTAGACTGCCTTAACAGAAAGCCCATGTGTCCCTGATTATGGATATGCTATACTGGCAGCTCATAGGGTTAATACTTACAGATTCCTTCCCCTAACCCCATGCAATTGTCTGCAAAGCAGGGTGAAGACCATATTCTTCCAGCTTGATTTGTGACTGGTAATATGGGGTCTGAGAAGGGGCAAACTTTTCTAATTCCCAAAATTCAATATTACTACTGAGAGCTCACAGAGCAGAGATTTCAGAAATGCACAACTGCAGTAGTAATACTGTTTTTGAGAAGTCAAGATTGTGCCCTTTCTCAGACGCCTTGTAACTGATCGCAGATAAGGTAGAACACCTTCAACCTACCCTGCAGGAATTGGCTCGGATTGGGTGAGGGACCAGTTAAGTATTAACTCAATAGGTAATGGTATAACATACTGGTCAGGGACACATGGTATTTCTATTCAGTTGGTTTAGACCAGTGGTTCTCAACTCCTGTCCTCAGGACCTACTAACAGGCCAGGATTTGATGATTTCCTTGTTAGAGCACAGGTGAGTTAATCAGTGTGAATGAGCCTCTGATCACCACACCTGTGCTCTAGCAGAGAAATCCCTAAGTCCTGGCCTGTTAGTGGGTACTGAGGGCAGGAGGTGAGAGCCACTGGTTTAGACAAAGGGTTTACTGTTCCTTTAAGCTGAAACAAAAAATGCCACATGGTTTCTGAAGAACATTATTTTCTTACAAACTGAAGACAACAGCATTAAAATTTATAATATACAGAAGATAAAAACAATGTAAACAGTGTAATAAAAAAAACACAACAAAGAAGAAAAATGAGGAACATTATCCATAGGCATACAGCTTCCCAGACAGTTGTGATTCACAGAGGAAGATACAGCAGTTTTACAGTAACAATGCGTAACTAAGCTGTGCTAAGGGGTGCTTTCTTTGTGAATGTAGCACACACGGGGCTTTATGCACAAAAGAAAAGAAGACCAATTCTGAGGCAAATAAAACTGCACCACATGGGACAAATAACATTCCAATTGATTTAACCCTTTGAGCATCAGAGGGGTAGCTAACTTACCTCTCTGCAACTCAAAGTGTTAAATGAGGATTTCAACACCTTTGAGTATTATGCACTACGGTGAGATAAAGCAGAGATAACTTCTCCAGTTTATCACTTCTCCAGTTCCTATGCT
This sequence comes from Rhinophrynus dorsalis, assembly GCA_037306005.1. Classification (NCBI taxonomy): domain Eukaryota; kingdom Metazoa; phylum Chordata; class Amphibia; order Anura; family Rhinophrynidae; genus Rhinophrynus; species Rhinophrynus dorsalis. Next base: position 395,715,392 of record CM074723.1, on the reverse strand, counting down.
ATTCTATAGAACCTATTCACTAAGATCTCCAAAGCTGGAGAAATCTTAGTACATAGGCTCCATAGAATAACACAGAAATTGGAGAAGTGATATCTCTGGAGAAGTCATCTCCACTGTATCACCTCTTTATCACACCTTAGTGCATAATCCGGTTGAATACTAGAGAAGTCTCTAATGTGTTAGAGACCTCTGAAGCATTCAGTCAGTGAAAAGCCCCATTATGTCGAACACAATTTGGGAATTTTATGTGCTCCCCTGTGTTGCAATTGATTTGATTCAGAGCCCTTATGGTCTTATGCGGAAAGCAACAGATGAGCACCATAGTGGTGAAGGGATAAGAAATCCCATTGACTTACATGGTGCTTTTAACCCTTTGAGTGCCAGAGGGGTTTGCAATGCATTTCAAATCAATGCATTGAGTACCACTCTGGCACTCAAAGGGTGAACTCCTTGCAGAAAGATATCCCATCAAATGCACTGGAGACCTCCCTAGCATTCAAAGCCTTATGTACATCAACTTGTTTTTCTTTCCACCCACTCCTTGTGAAGTTATTTATTGGTAACCTCTATTTTTCTTAAAAAGCAACAAAAGTTGCATTGTATCCATTCATATGAACCAATGGAGTGCGGAGGCATGTCCAGAGCATTGCAATGGACAGCCACCTCTGGCAGTTAAAGGGCATGTTGTAAATGTATACGGTCACTTTCATAAACTTTCATAAATGTCTTCCTAGAAAGACAGCTCGATAAAATCCCCCACCCTCTCCCAGTTTAGTCCAAGTTACCAGAAATGAACCAGTTCTCATCTCCACAATTCCATGTCATCCTACTATGGTATGCAAGCCTTTAACACACAAAGAGGAGATGCAATTTGAGGTGGAACACACTTATTTGTAAGTAGAGGTTAAAGGTGAGTTTTTTTTACCAGCTGAGTTTCAGAGGAATGTCCAATGCATTGTGAATCAATGCTTTAGACACCCTTCTGGCACTCAAAAGCTTAAACAGATACAGCAGGGATGTCCAAAGTAAGGCCCTAAGTCACTTGTCACCCTAGTTAACCCCCCATATTACACTAAAAATCTATATATGGCTCACTGATCTTTAGAACAATATTCTTACCTGCTCTTACCTGAACTGCAGAAGCAGAACAAACATTAACCCTCTGAGTGTCATATGGGTACACTGTGACGACAAACATTAAAGTGACAGTCAACCCTTATTAGGACTATATTTATATTGCAGGTAGTTACAAGGGAAGTAAAATAAGAGTACTTCCACGGCTGAGACATTCTTCAGTCAAACAGTTTTGAAGTGCTAGGCTGCAAAGAGTCTGAGTTCAATATTTATTTCAGCCAAGTGACAATTTCATTACTGCCTGTAAGGAGCAAAGTATTGCTGAAGCATGCATTTCATACACTGCAGCAGCAACAGCACCACCTAGTGGAAAAACATCTGGAACTCATGCCATCAGAAAAATGCAAGTTATAAGGAGAAGTGTTTTGTAGGACTTTTTTATCAGATTAATGCCCCTTTAATGCTGTGCATGTAAATGTATGCAGAAACATGTAAGGTATTCTAATAGTAGAGTTATGGATTGCATACAATAATCTGGATAATCTATCATTTGTGTTGGTCTTTAATGCCACCAATTTGTTGTTCTTTTTCCCTTTTGGACACCCCTGAGTTACAACATGCCCTTTTATTGTGAATACCTATTTCTATTTATTTATTGCTTAAAAAATCCTATTTTAATAAAGCACCCCCCCAGTTCATAGGTAAAAGTTTCAGCAATACATCAGTTATCCTCACAGACAGGCTACAAATGGCAAAAGATGTACCACTAACTTCATAGATGTCTGTCCATTTCCTTTTGCGTGACCACAAACCTTACTTAGGAAACTAAACAGGAGTCATTCTGGGGCAAAGCTCCTGCACATTGAGTGTCAGAGAGGTATCCAAAGCATAGCCATACCTTTCTGACACTCATTGGGTTAAATGGGACTTTAAAGGGAGAACTAACACCTCCTAATTATAACTCCATCCCTATTACATTACTATGGGCTAGTAAACCCTACTGCCCTTAAGAATTTTCTCCTTCTGCCTATGCTAAAGAGATAACCTCTTCAAATCAGTGGACGTCATTATGTTCGTGGACGCAGACATGACTGCTGCTACCAGGATACAGGACCTCAAAGTCTGCTCAGTGCACATGTAACTTAAAATCTCATAATACACAAGTGCAAATTATACCCAAGATTTTAGGGGAAAATAAGAGTGCCTATGTATAATACGCACCCTTGTTTTCCCTCCCTCTACTCAGCATTCATTTTAGCTTTTTTCTTTTTTTTCCCCCATTCATTCCATATCTCCCTCTACCAAGTAAGCAGATTCTACTTCTTTGCTTCACTCAACCCCTCCTGAGTGGAGCCAGCCTCTATCACTGCACAGCAGGCGGCGCTCTTGCTACTGCCACCTGCTTTCAGCAAATCCCTGTGAGGACCTTCTAGTTTTAGACAATGATAATACCTCAAGCTCCTCGCAGGGCAATACACTACATCCAATGCGTAGATCTCTGCACACTGTATGTATTGCATTGCCCTGCGAGGACCTTATGGTATTACCATTGTTTTTTTTGTTTTGTTTTTTTTTACTCGGCTAAAATACACACCTCCCACTTCACATAAGGTGAAGTGGGGCAAAATTGTGTTTATTATACGTGATACTTACAGTAATCGTAACCTTTTAAGGAACAGGCAGGTGTGCAACTCATTACTGTGCACCCCTGGTCACTAAAAGGTGAAGTATGGCGCCCGGCTTTGGTTTGAAAAACTGCCAGCAGCTGTCATGTCCGCCTCAATTGACATGACAGCCAGATATGATTCAAGATGTTATCTCTTGAACAAAGGTCAAAATTCATAGGGGCCATTAGGATTTCTTGGCCATGGCAAGGCAAGATAAGGTAAGGTTTATTATGAAGAGGTGTTGGTTATCCTTACCTCCTTGAATGCTAGAGAAGTCTCCATTGCATTGAAAAGAAATGCGTTGGAAATCTTGCTAGCATTCAAAGTGTTAACCCTTTGAGTGACAGAGGGCAATACAACGCAATGCGTTGAGGGTTAAAACTCCCATGCAAATAAGTGGGAATTTTGGGGGTATTTCATGGGTCCCCTGTGGTGAAGTTGACTTTCTCCCGAATTGCTCCTCTGTAGCTTCATGAACAAGGACCCAAGAGAAGGACAAACCATTTCTTTGTGATATAAGGAATGTGATCACTCAGGAAATACAAATATACACGTCCACACAAAGACAACCACTTTTTCCCCAAACAGAACAAACTCAATGATATGCCGCATTACCTATGTTACTTGTGGAGTAGATTAAAAAAGTGAAAATGTTATATATTTCTTCTTTTCATTTTCAATTGGAGGAATCATTTAAAGATACACAGGTTATTTGCAAGTGCAACTCTGCCAAGGATTTCTTTACTTAGTAAAGACAACTACACCATAGAGCTCATATACATTCCATAAGCCAGTTCCAGTTGTGTTTATCAATATTCTGTATTATAAGCATGCAAAAATAGCACACTAATTATGTCTCTTTGATTTTTATTTTAAGCCATTAACAATGCTTTAACCCTATGATTGCCAGAGTGACTTGTAAAACATTGCTAAGCAAGGCATCGCATACCCCTCTGACAATCAAGCAGTTAATGGGGCAGCAAAACTTAATTATTAAAAAAAATATATATACTTTTATATACTGTTTAGTAAACCAAGGGTTGTTCCACTGCTATGATATACTTCATTTATAAGTTAATACAGTGCAAATTTTTGCAGTTAGGTAGTGTCTTACAAGAGCTGCCAATAGAAAGCTTGAATTTGGTGCAATCAACTCTACATAAAACGCAATAGCGCCACCTAGCTGCAAAAAGTTCTTTAACTCAAACGCTCTCTCAACAAAAAAAGTAAGTCCACCTTGGAAGCATATTTCGGCAGTGGGATTACCTCTGTTTTTCTTGCTAAGAAACACTGTACATTTTATTATATATATATATATATATATATATATATATATATATATATATATATATATATATATATATATATATATATATATATATATCTATCTCTACACACACACACACACACACACACACACACACACACACACATATATATATATATATATATGCATACACACACACACAAACAGGGTGTCCATGAATTATTCACCTAATTACAAGCTTTAATAAATTAAAATGGGGTGAATAATTTATGGACACCCAGTGTATATGTAAGTGTGTGTGTGTGTGTATATATATATATATATATATATATATATATATATATATATATATATATATATATATATTTATTTTTTTATTTATTTTTTTTTTTTCCATAAAAAGTATTTACAGCCCCATTAAACGAATATAAAGTTGAAGACATACAAAGCAAAACAGCTTAACTGGTGCAGTGGATGATCGCTGAAATAAAGTATAGTATAGTATAGTATAGTATAACCATCTGAGCACGGACATCTCAGAATGTTGATATGTATGGTTCAGAATATATGATAAACTGACCGGGACAGGACTGTGGAAAGAATGTGAGACCTGTGGATACCATTTTGAATGTTTTGCCACTTTTTTACCCACTATATTGTCACTGTATCTTAATATTTGGTACACAGAAATGTTCACGTAGGCCTGAAAAGCCTCGATGTAAAAGTTAAGATGCTGTGTCCAAACCAAAACAATTCCATTGCACAATTTCCCAGTTCCAGCACAATCTAGCTCAATCCTCCAGTATACACGCTGTACTTGTGCTTGTAGTTTGTGTAGAAAAATACAGTCTGGCACTTCTTCAGAATGGGAAACCTAGGGCTTTTGATTCTTTCTTGCTTTCCTGTCAGAAACCAAACAGTACTGACCGAGATGCAGATATTGACTAGGCCAGCTCGTCTTCAGTGCTGCAGATGCACTTCATTTAAGACATACAAACACAACCTGATAATGTTTGTACAGTAGCTAAGAATGATAGAGAGCTGCATGTCTTATGGATGCATTAATAACCTACATGACACTATATGACTGGAGCAGAAACCTCACTGGGTGTTTTGAAGCCCCAGAAGATACAACCAAGCTACTGTCCAGGAACTTCTGGATAAAACATCATTAAAAGTCTTTAGGGCACCTCTTGGTAATTTTGGAGTGTCACCTTTTCTGTGAGGAAGGCGCTTGAGAAGATTGTAGTCTTTGTTTATATTTCCGCATGCGTTCTGACCGAGAATGCAGTTTATTGAAAAGCTCACGGAACTTATAATGTGAAAACAAGGTTTCCAGGAAGCCCTCTAGGAAAACATACACAAGTCTCCTGTTCAGCTGGTTGTGCTGAAACATTTCAAAGACCCGTAAGATCCCTTTCCGTGCTGTTTCTGCACCGATTATGTGCTTCAATTCATCTAAAGAGAAAAAAATTAAAATATCTCAACTTAGCAAAAAAAAGTATGGGTATTTATTTTATAGGTGATATGTGGGTGTTAATTTAGCTTTAAAAAAATTAAAAAGTTGACTGTAAAAATCGGTAAGATGGAGTTTTTTCTTGCCATTATTCATTAAAGGGATAGTAATGTTTCACAATAAAAGCAGCTCAAATTAATTTTCATGGTATTTGGGCCACGGAGAATGTTATTTTAATACTGTGAGAGTTGTAGTTCAAGAGTAAATGAATGATAAAGTATTCCCCTGCAGCGCCTTTTATTGATGTAACACTGCTCACCTCAGAGCATCAAGATGGTGTCCAGGTAGATTGCAGAGAGGGACAATCTTCAGTGAGCATAAGCGAAAAACCTGTCAACGGCTGCAGGGTTTTCCTTATACTCACAGTAAGAAGACTGTCCCTTGCTGTGAGCTGTCTGGTCTCAAGACCAGATTCCACATCTGAGGAGAGGCTGCTTATACTAGGTAAAAGGGGCGGGAGGGGGATACTTTATCATTCAATTACTCTTGAACTACAACTCTGACAGTACTGAAATAACACTCTCCATGGCCCAAATACTATGAAGCTTGGAGCTGCTGTTTTTTGTTAAACATTACTATCCCTTTAACTATGAAATATTTCTATAAGAAAACTAACCCTTGATTTTATTAATACAATGACTTGCCTTGGTAGCATGCTTTCAGAGTGGACCTTACACCTTGATTCAAGTTTGTAAACTGCCTATGTATCATGTTAGCCAAAAGGCCAGCAAATGTACAGTTAAAGGGATAGTAATACTTAAAATGTAAAAAAAAAAATAAAATAAAAATAAATCATATATATATATATATATATATATATATATATATATGTATGTTGTAGGGGTTATCCCCCTGAGAAAAACAAGGGTACTCCCAACTGCTGAAAGATGTTTTGTTCAAAAGTTATTACAGCTCAAAGTTGAATTTTTTAGGTGCAGTATCACAGTGGCCTGAAATTGTACAGTGGCACTGTTGCTACACCATCCTATGTACAGCTCTGGTCCCAGGACCATAAATCTCCATAGGATGGTGTAGCAACAGCTCCACTGTACAATTTCAGGCCACTGTAATATTGCACCTAAAAAATTCAAACTTTGAGATGTAATAACTTTTGAATAAAACACCTTTCAGCAGTGGGAGTACCCTTGTTTTACTCAGGGGGATAAACCCTACAACATATTTTTTTTTACATTTCAAGTATTACTATCCCTTTAAGGAGCTATTCGTACTTGTTATCGTATGCTAATGTATGCTAATTGTGGTACCAGGACATTTTCATTTTCCTTTTTCCTAGAAATAAAAGTGTGAATATCTCCTAAATTATACATTTGGATTTTTGTTATCATGACACTTAGGTAGTTATACATGAGATTTTCAAATCTGGGAAAAAAATTCAAGGTGACAGGTCCATCAATTTATAATATTATATATGTGTGTGTATATTTTATCTATCTATCTATCTATGGTCACTAAGGGAAGCACTCATGCTTACCAAGAGTTCTTTGGCCTGGGAGCTATTTCCTGGGCAAACGAATAGTTCATAAATGTAGAATGAAAAAGCACTCTCAGGACTGCAGTATTACCAACAAATCCAATCTTTACTGATCAACGTTTCGGTTATAACAACTTTCTTCAAGATGATAAACGTTATGTTGCTATAACTGAAACGTTGATCAGTAAAGTTTGAATTTGTTGGTGATACTGAAGTCCTGAGAAGAGTGCTTTTTTCATTCTATGTTTATGTATGTGTATATATATATATATATATATATATATATATATATATATATATATATATATAGTCATAGAGGGTGAGCACTCACGCCAAACAATGCCGATAGTACTGGGTGCCCAGAGTAGTTGAATATACAGAAAAAAAGCTGTGCACTTCCAGATTTTTAAAAAACCAAGAACCAGTTTTGCAGTCCCTTTACCATTAAATTGGTTATTGTTCTTTAAAAATCTGTGAGTGCACAGCTTATTTTCTGTATATATTATATATATATATATATATATATATCTTTTAAAGGGATAGTAATACTTCGATTTATCTTTATTTCATTTTGTAGGCATTAAAAAAACATGAACGATATAAGTCTTATCTCTCAAACCTTTATTCACAAAATTCACAAAGGCAGGGATTCTTTACAATAAGGGTGGTAAGGCTACGGAATTCTTTGTCTCAGGATGTTGTGCTTGCAGATAATGCAACTGCATTCAAAAAAGCAATGGATGCCTATTTAGCCCAGAACAATATTGACAATTGTGACAGATGGCATCAAAGCAAATAGGATATTTATCCGGGGAACTATTTGACTACCAATTGGAGTCAGGAAGGAATAATCCCCCCCCCCCCCCCCCCCCACACACACACACACACACACACACACACACACACACACACACACACACACACACACACACACACACACACACACACACACACACACACACACACACTTGGGACTAGATTGGAAAGGACTCCAGAGGGCTTTTTTTGCCTTCCTCTGGATCAACAGGTGTGTTTTTGGCATGGGCTGGACTTGATGGAAGCATGTCTTTTTTTCAGCCACATCTACTATGTTAGCAAAGTTTCCCCTCACTGACAACGGTCAAGTCTGCCATCTATTTGTCAGATTTGGAATCCGGTCCGCAGATCAACCTGTGGCTCTTCAGCAGAGCCAAGATCACAAGATATAAAAATAACTATTTCATTGGAAGGGTCTAAAAAGTGTGCTCGAAACCAGGCATATTTTGTAGACTATTCGAATGAAGTAGTTCTTCTTACGTCTCACAATCTGGGCTTTGCTGTTTAGCCACAGCCGGTGCGTGGACCGGATTCCAAATCTGACAGCTAGATGGCAGACTTGACCATTTTGGTCATTGAGGGGAAACTTTGCTTGTATCTCTCAAACCATAAATGTTTGAGAGATAAGACTTATATCGTTCTTCATGTTTTTTTAATGCCTAAAAAATAAAATAAAGATACAACGAAGTATTACTATCCCTTTAATATATTTTTAATCTAACATCTGCAGTTGAATGTATTTACAGATCTCAGTTTCAGGTCTCTAATTAATTTAAACTTCCTGTCCTGACAACATATAGTAGCTTTTAAAAGTCTAATTGAGATAAGCTATAAGCAAGAAAGCATACATGGGTTTGGAATCTAAAAAGTGACTTTACCGAGTGCTCTGATTTGCATATTGTAACAGAATTCTGGGAATGCAGTTGAAACATTTTAGCTTTGGATTGTTTGTTTTAGAAAAGTGTAGAATATAGGTCTTATATAGGTACTGTCACACCTAGGGGAGACTCACTAAGAGGTAACAAAGAGGCGATAAAGTGGAGATGACTTGTCCATTTTATCACCTCTCCAATTCCTATGCTATTGTATGGAGCCTATGCACTAAGATTTCTTCAGCTTTGGAGATCTTAGTGAATAGGCTGAATAGAATAACATAGGATTTGGAGAAGTGATAAACTAGTAAAGTCACCTCCACTTTATCACCTCTTTATCACTGCTTAGTGAATCTCCCCCCTAGTATCTTCAATAGTCTTTTTTTATGTCCTATGTTTCTTAATCAATAAATAAAGATTTCTTTCACTGTAACTTAAAATTATGAATTTAGGTTTTTTAAGATTAATTTAGGTTTTGGCTATACTATCCATTACACAAGAACAAAGTGCTGAAAGAGGATCTACACCTATAGAAGTAACGGGCTCTGATTTTAACGGATTGACTTATTAATCTTGTTAGGTATATCTTTTTTGTTAAATATTTTTTGCTTTGTACCTACAGTTGTCTGTATTTACTGAACTCAATTTCAGTCTGCCTTTAGTTCACACCTGCTTAAAAAGAGGATTTTAGTCTTACCTGTTAAATCCTTTTCTCTTAGTCCATACAGGTTACTGGTAACTTTGGGTAGGCGACCCGCCCCTTTAATTGTAGGCAGGAACAATTCTAGAATTGTATGCAGGGGTGGAGCCTACCTTCCCTCCTTGGCTGCAGCTAGCCAACCATCTCCAGAAAGATTTGAGACACTAACTATTGACTAGATAGTGGAAGGGAAAGAAGACTCCTGTGAGCATGACCCCGAAGGACCCCCACGGTCTGCCACAGGAGAGCCAAGCATGGACCCTTGACAGGGTGGGAGACCAGTAACCTGTATGGACTAAGAGAAAAGGATTTAACAGGTAAGACTAAAATCCTCTTTTCTCTGTCGACCAATACAGGTTACTGGTAACTTTGGGATGTCCAACCATTGAGTTTCCCAGAGGCGGGAAGGAAGGCAAGGACCAGGTGCAAGGCCCCCAAAGTCACCAGAGCAGATATGAACCATCAGATCAGAGATAGCCCAACAAAACAATGAAGTGTCAACGGACACTGAACAGGGGTAAGAACACCCCAAATTGTTACACAGCACACTGAACTAGAGTCAACAGGGCTCAAAAGTGAAGGAAGCACCAAGAACCGAAGAAGTGGCAGCCTTGCACAAATGATCAGCAGAGGACTGATTTTTGTAAGCCCAATAAGCCCCAATAGACGTTGTAGAATGAGCTCTGATCCAAAAGTAGACAGGCTTTTTCCTCTGCTTGTAAATCTTACGAATAGTGAACTTGATCCAAGAAGCAACAGTCACTTTTTGGATGTAGGTCTTCCTGCCCTGGAACCCTCAGGAATGACGAACAGCGCATCAGATTGCCTGAGAGACTCAGTGCGATGTACATAAAACTTGAAACGCACCACATCCAACAAGTGCAGATCCCTCTCCTTGTCAGAGGTGGTGTCAGGGCAGAAAGAAGGCACCACACACATCTCCTGATTGATGCGGAACTCCAAAACCACCTTTGGAAGAAACTCCTGAGAAGTGAGAAGAACCGCCTTGTCCTTGTGATACATCCAAAAAATGTGATTTACAGGACAGAGCATATAACTCCGCGACACAGCAAACTGACACGATTGCCAGGAGAAAGGCCATTTTCCACGTCAACAGGCGTAGAGGAATAGTAGCCAAGGACTCAAATGGGGGGGGGGGGGGGGGCGCTGAAGAACACCCGAAACCAGGTTAAGATCCCATGGAGGAGCGGGATTCTTGAAGGCAGGACGAGTATGAGCAATGCCCTGGAAGAAAACCTTGACATCAGGAAGGATGGCAATGCACCTCTGAAAGAAAACAGAGAGAGCAGAAGTCTGAACATTAAGGGAACTCAAACTGAGGCCCTTATCCACACCGTCCTAAAAAAAGGCCAGGACCATAGGCAGATCAAATTGCTGAGACAGGTCCTTGTCAGCACACCAAGATAGAAAAGTCGACCAGACACGATGGTAGATCTTAGAAGAAACAGGTTTGTGGGCACTGAACATAGTAGCCACCACCCCAGAAGAAAAACTTTTCTTCTTCAATATTGAGGATTCAATTTCCAAGCCGTTAAAGCTAGCCGATAAACATAGTCCTTCCACAGGTAACCCTGTAAAAGAAGATCCGGACGGCAAGGGAGTCGGAATGGCTCCACCACTGACAGATCCAGCAACTCTGGAAACCAAGCTTGGCGAGGCCAGTACGGAGCAATCAGAATGTCTGGACAGCGTTCCAGTCGCAATTTCCGTAACACCCTGTGCAACATTGGGAGGGGAGGAAAGATATAGGCCAGAGGAAACAACCAAGGAATGAACATTGCATACACTGCCAGAGCTAGAGTGTCCCTCCACTGAGAGGAGAACCTTGGAACCTTCCTGTTGTGTCTTGTTGCCATCAGGTCGATGTAAGGAAGACCCCACTTCTGAACAATGAGGGTGAACACCTCTGGGTGCAGTTCCCACTCTCCGCTGTCCACTGTGTGTCAACTGAGATTTCCGCCATGACGTTGTCTATGCCAGGAATGTGCACTGCTGATATGGCAGGAACGTGTTCTTCTGCCCAGGACAAAATAGCCTTGACCTCTAACCAAGCGGCGAGACTTCTTGTTGTCCATCGTCACCGTGGTCCAGAAGGATATCAGGAAGGACTGGCCCTTCAGTGGATTGGAGAGGTCGAGCCACCACGACAAACCCCATTCCACATGAAGAGGGAGGGACACTGACATCTTCAGAAGGTCCGGTTGACCCTTGCACACCTGGATCACAAACCTCTGGAGTTCCCTAGTGTGCGCCATGGCAAACGGAACCGCTTCTATGGTGGAGATGAATTTCCCCACTAGAGAGGACAGCTTCTTGGCTGGAACTGGATCTTGAGCCAGAACCGCAGAAACCCTGTGGGCAATCTGGTGAGGTACCTCGTCCGTGAGAAACACCATGCTCTTCTGAGTGTCGAAGAGAAGGCCCAGGAAGACCAGACGCTAGGATGGGACAAGATCTGACTTGTCAGTGTTGATGATTTACCTGTGATGGGTGAGAGCATGAATGCATAGCTGAACCTGCTGATGAAGAGCCCACAGCAGAATATTCCTCAACATCTGAATCCACCAGAAGTTCCTCCTCAGAGGAATCTGATACGTCAGGTACTCCCTTTGGTTTTGGCAGAGAAGACTTGATGGAAGAGGGGGTCTGCCAAGAATGGAAGACCCCCTGTAACTGGGATGGAAAGAGTTGCAATGTAGACCTAAGGTCCCTAGTAGCAGCCTTGAACTCTTGCACCCAAACTGGCTCTAATGCATGGCTGGAGGTCCCTGGGAAACCCTCAGGGACATCAAAACATCCTGGGCATAGATGACCTGAGAATTCTCTAGGTAACCTTGAATGAAAGGATGAGCAATGCACAAAGGGGGATACAGAGACCCCAGCATCCTTAGTCTTAGGTCTGGCCCCAAGCTCCAACGGATTAGACATTCTCAGTGTCAAAAATGTTACAATATAAGAAATCACCCTATTAAATTGTGTAGGATTAAAGTTTCACCCCAGAAATAGCTAAAACAGACTTATCCGGCAGGCAAAGGGTTAATCAGCATAGGAGAGAAGGAGATTCCAAGACCTTCGCAGGATACTCGTTCTGAAAATGGCACAAAATGGCTGCCACGGCGGGAGCCAATCAGAAATGAGCTCATGAAGCAATCGCTCATGGGAAATGTAGTTTTCCCAGAAAAAGTACCCCAACAGTGCTCAAAGCCCCCTGAGCCCCCCCAACATACTAGAAACATGAACCGGATGATAGAGCAAGGACAGACAATAAAAATGAGCCATTTCTGAAGTCGCTAGGTGGAGCAGTTGCAGAGATATGTCCCAAACTGTACAGTCCCATAGGAGTGAATGGAGCAATGGCTCCTATGCAGTAAAGTGCGCCTTTAACTCAAATTTTACAAAATTGAAACAGTAAAATAAAAATGCATGAATCATCACTAGAACATGTTAGGATACCCAAAAAACGCTGAACCAGTAGGAAAATTGTCAGAAATCTCCCAAAAGATGCAAAATCAGCAGCTAAAGGGTTAAAGTACCATATAAACCTGCTCCAAAACACCTAACAGACATACAGATAGACCCAATGAGTGAAGGTGTGTGCAATAAGGACTCCAAAGGTAAAACCCCTGTGCGAAGGGGCACTGTGGGGCATGTGGACCTGCAGCACTCAAAGGGTTGCTCACCTTTCCTGCAGATCTTCTGTCTTCAGACTACCATGACTTAAGAAGAAGCCTCGGTGGGCAACTCCTGAGGAAAGAACTTGTAGCTAAGATTTTCCCCCCAGGCCTTAAGGTCCACAAAAAGCACCTGGTTACTGAGCTATCCACATCTAAGGGCATTGTCAGTTATGGTAATCTGCCTAATGGTGGTATTCCATTTCTAACAGAAAAATAAAAAATTAGCTAAAACTATAGCATAACTGTTCTCTTGCCTGTGTCTTCACCAAGGAACAAATCTTTCTGAAGCTGGTTGGCTAGCTGCAGCCAAGGAGGGAAGGTGGGCTCCACCCCCTGCATAAATTCTAGAATTGTTCCTGCCTACAATTAAAGGGGCAGATCGCCTACCAAAAGTTACCAGTAACCTGTACTGGACGACAGAGAAATACACTTCAACAATCTAAATGAGAAATCCTATATGAAAAGCTCCAACTTGTTTCTTCAGAACAATGTAAATATTTCCTGATAGTGAAATGTTATCGTTAATCAATAGACTACAACAGACTTCCAATGCCAAAAAAAAGTAAGCACATAGTGCTATATGAAGGATACCTATGAACATTTTTAAAGATCAGATGGGTGCACAATGCTTTGTGAAACAATACATTGCACACCCTCTCTGGTCCTTAAGAGTTAAGAAATCCTTCAGTTACAAATTAAAAACCATTATTCATTCATGTTATAGTTCCTCCTTTAGATATGATATATATTCTCACACATTATTATTAGTATTACCGTAAAATCTCGGGTATAATACACACAATTTTACCCCACTTCCCCTTATGTGAAGTGGGGGGGTGTATTATACTCGAGAGTTTTTTTATTTAAAAAAAAAATTAAGCCGGCCAGAACCCTTCCCTCCCTTCCCTGGCGCTATCCGATTCTAAAATGCCACTTACTTTCTTGAAAGGACAAGTCCCCTCATTTTCAACATTATCAGGAAACATGTATACAATGTGAATCTTCCCCTGCGGGCGGCATGCTTGCATTCGCTGCCCAATTCCTTCAATTGGCTTTCAGGACCTACTGGCTCCAGCCCATGGTAATGCCCTGTGAGAATATGAATCACAGGGCAGTACCATACCGGAAGGAAGCGGGCAGCGAATGGAAGCGTGCCGTCCGCAGGGGAAGATTCACATTGTATACATGTTTCCTGATAATGTTGAAAATGAGGGGACTTGTCTATTGAAGAAATTAAGTGGCATTTTAAAATCGGATAGCGCCGGGGGAGGGAGGGAAGGGTTCTAGCCGGCTTAATTTTTTTTTCATAAGAGGGGAAAACAAGGGTGCGTATTATACATAGGCACTCTTGTCTTCCCCTAAAATCTTGGGTATAATATTCACCTGAGTATTATACACAGGCACGTATTATACCTGAGATTTTACGGTAAATGAACGTGTTAAAAATGATCTTCTGACCACTATAAAACTGAAGCACTGAGCAGAACTGAAGTAATTATGTAGCAAACTACACTGTAGGTGACAAATTACATTTTTTGGGCTAATATAACATATAGACAGTTTGCAGTGAAGTTGCCAAATATGAATATAAATTCAAGGTGTTAACTCCTTGAATGCTATAGGTCTCAAATGCAATGCTAATCGATTGGACACCTCTGTAGCATTCATCTGGTTAAAAGCCTGATCAAAACCAAAGGGAATTTTGGGAATGTGAATCTGTCCCTATGGTGCAGCTGATTTACTAATTACAGCAGTTCTTCATAGTACAATAAGCCTATATAGCACCAATATAAACTGGAATGCCAAGAAAAGACATTTGAAAGTTTTGCACAGATGAAATACTGATGGTAGATACAAATAGTGTAGTGAAAATTGTATTTTTACATATAGTAAAACATTTTTGACATCCTTCCCAAATGCTTGAGATGCTACTTTTTTTTTTTGGAAAAGAACCCTATCTACGTTAGAAATGACAAAACATAAAAGCAAAATGATGTTAAGGAGTAGGCAACCTTTGCCTTTCCTGTTGTGGGAACTCCAAAAAGCTGCAGAGCCAAAAGTTACCCATCTCTGTGATAGAATATTATAACAAATGTTAGTTACCTGGCATAATTTCCAGCAGCTTGGTTTTCCCTGCCACTCTAGTTCTCATTCGAATGCTTCTGTCTCGGCGTGGTGCACCCTCTGCTAATATTCCATTAGGCCAGAACGAGTCTCTGCAAACAAAAACAAACGCAAAGAATGTAGGATAGAACCATATGAGGTTTCCTGTACACAGTTTAAAAGGAATATTTTTACAGCTTTCATTTTAGCTGTAATATCATTAAATAGTTTCATTTTATGATGTGATAATTCTCTTATAAAACTAAAATTCAACAGATGTAGGAAGCTCCAAACAGTACAGTGAAAAGGGTGGAACTGACTTTTATGGTGTGGCTCTTTCTATAGGCTTATAATATCTATTAAAGTAGAATTACTACTGCTAACAAACTTGCCCCCCAATAATTCCCCATCTGGCGACTAGCTGCTCAGTTGCGCTAGTCGCCAGAATTATTACCGCATTAACAAGATTTATCCATTGCTCGTGGTTTGACAGGCAGGAAGGAGTGCAGACATCTTTCCATAGTGACGTCTGCGTGCATGCAGTGTCAGTCCCAGCCTGCTATAGGAGGCGTTGCTAGGAGCCGTTTGGCTCCAAAAGGGACTGACAGCGCAGATGTCACTATGGAAAGATGTCTGCGCGCCTTCCTGCCTGTCAAACCACGAGCAATGGATAAATCTTGTTAATGCGGTAATAATTCTGGCGACTAGCGCTACTGAGCAGCTAGTCACCAGATGGAGAATTATTGGGGGGCAAGTTTGTTAGCAGTGGTATTTCCGCTTTAACTCAGCAAGCCATATGCACAAAAAATAAAAGGAGTAATTCTGGTGCAAACCAACTGCACATTAGGGAACAAAAAATGATTCACATACACTGGCTGCCAACCCAGCCTTGTTCTATTGTCCACTGGCAGTCACATGACCACATCACCAGCCTTGTCCCACATGCAGATAACTATCTGTAGACCCAAAGGTAATGCCAACCTTTGATATCTCTTCTAGGAACCAGGCAAACTACCCTTGCCTCTGGATACACAGATGTCCACAAAGTAGCCAGGACAGTGGAAGTATTATTTATTGCATGAATTATGGCATCTGGGCCACATATTAAACATATGGAGATAAAATATCATGCAAATGTATAGTAGTGCATTGTGCTGAATGTAGGCCTGCTGTTACTTAACAACACCTTACAGAAAAGGTCTGTTCTATGGGTCAAGTAACAGGGGATGCAAGTAGATGACCTGCAGCAAAGATAATGTGCAAATTGTTTTAAGATTTCCACTGTCCAGTAGTGGAGACCTGTATAGCCAAAGGTGAAGTGAGATTGCCAGGTTCCTGGAAGACATATATCATCACATCATGGGTGGGATTTGTATACTAAAGTGCAAAACCATGAAGTCACAATAGCCTAAAATCTATTAAGTAGATTCCTAAAACTGGGAGCTGCTTGAAGAAAATCACAGGCTGCACTTAGAAACTTGTTTTTCTCTTATTCCACTGTATATAGGTAGTTACAGAAACACACAAGCCTTGTTCCATTTGTTCCACACATATACTGTCTGCTTCTTTAACCTTGTTCCACTTTCCAGTGGTATTTACAGAACCACATAAACACTGTGACACTCCAGCCTTGTTTCACATTTCACTGTTAGTCACAAAACCAAACATGCAGTAACATCTCAGCCTTGTTCCCCTGTCCCACTGGCAGTCACAGAACCACACACACACTCTAACACCCCAGCCTTTTTCACTGTCTACCATTTACACTGTTTTCCTTTCCTTTGACTCTAATGTAATGCTGCAATATCCTGCTGGTTTTACATAATCTTGCAATGCTCTGATTGTTTCACTGAAACAAGCCCTGTTCAAATGGTGCAATGCTCTGCTTTGTTCTAATTGTGTTATTGTCACTTGGTTTTATATAATGGTGCAAAGCTCTGTTATTAATTATGCACATACACCACAAGCCTTGTATGAGATGGAACTAACACTGGAGGTGTGCACTGGTGCATAGTCACTGGGAAAAAGCCATATTATCTAGAATCAGCCCAGGGTGGGTAAGCCTGGTCTGCAAGAACTACCAAGAGTGCACGATTTCAGGATATCTCTGCTTGCTTACATAAGGATTAATTAACATAATTGAGCCACGGACTGATATACCTATGCTCAAGCAGAGATATCCTGAAAAACTGCACTGTTGCTAGCACTTGAGGACCAAGATCTCTCTCTCTCTTTTCTCCCCAAAAAGTTTGCGTTTCCACTTTTACTGGGATGTTAATTATTATGTACTCTTAAAAAGAGATACATATTATATATTAGGTGCAAACTTTTAGACTCTTTCAAAACCAGGCTTAGGTTACAATGCAGGTGATAAATGTTATCACCAGTTTTATCTTACATATTCCCACTGAAGTCTATAGGATAATTTGCAGATGAAACCAATAATAAATTGCAACGTAATCCAGACACAAACAGTAAACAAAGAATTATTTTGAGATCACAGAAAGCATATCTACCTTTAGTTTGTTTAGCTCAAGTATGACACACGTTCCCTTGCTAAAAGTTATGCAAGAAATACGTAACAAGTCCATATTCATATCAGGCTCCCAGGTGGCAATGCATCTGCTACCAGAGGAGGCCTCCCCGCTTGGAAAAGCAGCAGATGCTTCGCCAAGCTGGGTGCCTGCCTGGCAAAGAATCTGCTGCCAGAGGAGACATCCTTCCTCGCTTAGTGAAGCGCTGTATGATTCACCAAGCTCAGTGCCTGACATGAATATGGACTCTTTGTCACTGGTTATATTTTAGGAGAGGTAGGCGGATGACAAAACAATAACATGCATCCACTGTTATTAAGGCCTCAGTGCATGTGTTCCTAGCCTGCTGTTGCTGCTGCTGTGCCCAGAGGGACACCAATTATTCTTCCTGAAATACATTACATATTGTTTGGTTCCTCAGGATCCCCCAGTGCAAATTGTTACAATGTCAGTGTGGAGGGAGCCCATGCTTCTCTGGGCAGATCGACGCTGCACATAGGGTTACATGTATAAATGAAAGATGAAACAATTCTTGGGAAATTCAGCTGCACCAGGGGGAATAACTTACAATTTAAAATGTAATTTTTTGGTTAATTATGAGATACATTTTAAATTAATGAAATATTAACACCACAAATAGTTAATAATACAGCATTTAACCCTTTCAGTGCCACAGGGGTGTGCAATGAACATCTGTAAGGCACTGTCTGATCAGGATCTTCACTGCTGCCCCAGTGGACAAGTAGGAGAGCAGAGAGGATGTTCTCAGACTTCTGGCTTGTCGAATTGCTGGAGGTGTGTAAGGAAGGGCATCCCTTCAACATTCAAAGAAAGATTGTGACGAGCATGCAATGAGAACTAATAAAATAAACTTTTTCGTTCTAAGGCATGGTGGCCTCCCAGAGGGGCTACAAGTCAGGTTTTTTGCTCCCATGTCCAATTGCAGAGAGGAAACCTCCATGTCCATATCAGACTGGTCCCACCCACAGACAGTCCATCTCTGAAATGTCAGGCAAATCCCCGGCATGGGCCAATTTGGTTTCAAAGCAGATAGTATGTTATTACGGAGACATATTCAGCTGCCTGTTGGAGTCAAGAAGTATTATTATAGCCACTGGGGGCTTATTTGGAAATGTATTCAATATTTTTTTCCTTCCTCTGGCTACAGAAGGGTTATCTGGCAAGGGCTGAATTTTTATGTATTTAATAAATGTTAAGTTTTATGGAAGGAGTGTGGCCCGACAATATTTTATGAAGACATCAGCACACCTAAGGTTGGAGGCACCTCCGAATCAAGTCATAGTGTGTGCGGCAAACTGAAATTGTATGCTGAATTTTTTGTTCAGCCTCATCAACTATATTACTATGTTAAAGGGATAGTAATGTCCCCCCCAAAAATATTTTGCATTTTGTAGAGATTACAAAGTTTAATTGAATGCAAAAAATTTATCTCTCAAACCACTACGGTCTGAGAGATATCTGCATCCAAAGTTTGATGTTTCCTGCTGTCAGCTGTAAACAGGAGATCCGTGTCGGCCGACGCGAAGGCTCTGCAGCAGAGCCGCAATTGCATTTTTAAAAAAGAATTACTTCACTGGAATGGTCTACAAGTAAGCACATGTAGACCATTCCAATTAAGTAATTCTTTGTAAAAAAACGTCATTGCGACTCTGCTGCAGAGCCTCTGCATCGGCCAACATAGATCTCTTGCTGACAGCTTTACATCTGATAGCAGGAAACATCAAACTTTGAATGCAGATATCTCTCAAACCATAGCTGTTTGAGAGATACATTTTTTTGCATTCAATTAAACTTTTTAATCTCTCCAAAATGCTAAATATTTTTTGGGGGACATTACTATCCCTTTAAAGGGACAGTAATGTCCCAGAAAAAATCTTTAGTTTTGAAGTGCTTAAAAATTAATCTATATGCAACAAATCCTATATTTCATACCTCTATGGTTTGAGAGATATTCACGTTCAAAGTTCCCCCCTCCCTCCCCCTGACATCAGCTGTAAAGCTAACAGCAGGAGATTCAAGTTGTGTGACTCGAGGATGCTCTTCAGAAGAGCCGAAATCACGTTGTTTAAAACAAATTACTTCATTGGAATGGTCTACAAAGTGTGCTTGCAAACCAAGAACACTTTGTAGCCCTTTCCAATGAAGTAATCATTTTTCAAAAACGCGATTTTGGCCCCGCTGCAGAGCCGCTGGCGGGTCCCCAGACAGGACTCCCCTGCTGTCGGCACAGCGCAGACGTCAGGGAAAGGGAAGGGGGGGGGGATTTGAATACGAATATCTCTCAAACCATAGCGTAGGAGAAATAGGATTTGTTGCACATAGACTAAGTTTTTAAGCATTACAAAACTGTAAAGATTTTTTTCTGGGACATTACTGTCCCTTTAATGGAACTTTGAATGTTTTCATTGCTCCTTGGTTCAAGAGAGAACATTTTTATTCGGTCCTGGATGTCACGTCCATGGAAGTAGACATGACAGTTACTAGAAGGACAACAGGACACAAACTAAGCTCACTGCATGTAGCAATTTTAGCCCTTTAAGAACTAGAGAGGTATATAGCGCATTGAACAGTACTCTGCTCATAAAAAGTATGTTCATGTACTCTGCCCAGTTCAGCTTGAAAAAACAGCAATTGTCATGTCCACCTCCATGGACTGAATGAAGATACTATCTCCTGAACAAAAGTATAAAGGCAAAAATCATTAGGAGTTTCTAGTCATATTAACCCTTTGAGTGCCAGAGGGGTATGCAATACATTGCAGAACATCGCATTGCATACCCATCTGACACTAAAATGGCTAGGGTTAGGATCGTTCATGTTCCTTCAAAATCTGTGTAAGCTTGGAAAAATATATACATTTGAGGAATCCAACAGTCACCCAGTTATTTGGTCTGTATATTGTTAGCTGTTAAAGAGAATTTGTGAAAGAAACTGCTCTGATATTTTGTTACAAGGAATAACTTGGAAAGTGGTGTTAAGTCAGGTCAGAGATGTGGTATAGACGTATTTTGTGAAGCCTATTCATTATTACAATTTCAGCAAGTGTTATTGGGAAATGAACTCATACACTCACACATTTAGCAGTTAATACACTGATGCAACTTGGGTGGCCTTCAAGGCATTTTTCACTGTGAAGTGGTATTCTGGGTAAACACTGCCAGTAGCTTGCACATCATATGCCAAATAGGGCCACAACAATTAAGATATCTAACTTTGTGTTAGGACTATATAAAGGCATTCACTATTTCTGACTGGAGCTAGCACTTTATAGAGTTTCCTATGGGACTTGTGCACAAGAGAACAACAATTATGGGGGTAGCCAACTGCACCATCATGAATATATAAATATAAATAAATAATAATAAAAAAAATTAAAAACCGCCACTGATGTGCATGGGAATTTTAAACACTTGAAGGCTAGAGTTCGCCTACACAATGCCTTTCAATCTCTATAGCATTTAAGGAGTTAAACACCATTTACATCAATGGGAATTTGAGGGGAACATATTTGTTCCCTATGGGTTTTATGCACATGAAAAAGGGAGCAATTTTGGGGTAAACAAAATGCATCATAAGGAAAAAATAAAATCCACATTAAACATTTAAAGCAGAACTACCACCCCTTATAAAATTTGCCCCAAATAATTACCCACCTGGCTACTAGCTGTTCAATAGTGCTAGTAGCCAGAATTATTACCGTGTTACTGAGAATTCTATTACTGCTCCTGGACTGACAACCAGGGAACAGCGCAGACATCTTTCCATAATGACATCTGTGTGCCTGCTCTGTCAGTGCCTTTTGGTACCGAACGGCTCCTAGCAACATCTGCTAAAGCAGGCTGGGACTGACAGCGCAGGTGTGCAGACGTCACTATGGAAAGATGTCTGCACTGCTTTCTGGCTGTCAGTCCGGGAGCAGTATAGAGCTCTCAATAACGCGGTAATAATTCTGGCAACTAGCACTATTAGCAGCTAGTCACCAGATGGGTAATTATTTGGGGCAAAGTTTACAAGGGGTGGTAGTTCCGCTTAAACCCCAAGAGAGGTCTTGGAAGATTTGCAAGGCAATGAGGTGTAGACTAGCATTCAAGGGATTAAACCCCAGATTGAATGAATAGGATTTCCCATTTACCCATATTTGTTGGCATGCCCTGGAACTGATCCATTTATTCTCAGTACACCTGCCTCACTGTCTTTCACCTGGCCATGCTGCTACCAGATACATGTAAGAAAGAAAGACCATATTTAAAGCACAGGAAAGTCATAATATTAGGTATAGTTATGATTTCATTACCTTATTATAGTAGAGGACCTATAGGTTCACAAACATTTTTTATTTAGAATAACCAAATGTGATCAATGGGATAGTAATACTTAAAATTTTAAAAAATATATGTTATAGGGTTTATCCCCTGAGTAAACAAGTGCACTTTCACTACTGAATTGTGTTTTACTCAAAAGTTATTACAGCTAAACTTGAATTTTTAAGGTACAGTATCACAGTGGTCTGAAATTGTACCGTGGCACTGTTGCTACACCATCCCATGGAGATTTATGGGCAACATACCAGTCCATAGGATGGTGTAGCAACAGTGCCACTGTACAATTTCAGACCACTGTAATACTGCACCTAAAAATAAATAAATAAATATTAGAGTTTGAGTGGTAATAACATTTGAATAAAAACACCTCTCAGCAGTCGGAGTACCCTTATTCTATGCAGGGGGATAAACCCCACAACATATTTTTCTTTTTTACATTTTAAGTAATACTATTCCATTATCTTTCCATTATATTAGTGAGTTAAATGCACATCCCTGCTACAGCAAGCAAGTCGCAGAAATAGGTTTCTGCCCAAAGGCACAAGTTGCAGAGATGACTGTCACCAACAACAGCTGCTTATAGTTACAATATGTAGCAACCTTCCTACCAACAGCAATTGTTACTATAGTGTAAGTGCTTACAAGTAAGACTTTACCACTGCAATTTACATTGCAAAGTACAGTATTTGAGGAAGAACATTTGATGTTAACCAATCATAAGATGTCACACTGGTGCTCCTTCCCATCAACATTCAGATCCTGTTTATCCTCTGATGGAGGAATCCAGCGTGTGACCTAGACTGCTCTCATTGGCAAGACATGCCAGGTTACATACTGGATTCCTCTGTCAGAGGTGGCAAAAGGCAAACTGTTGGGGAGGGAAGAAGCAAAGACTGACAGGCTGTGGGGCAGAGTGGAGCTGCAGCCTATCCTGAAGTGACGTCATGAGGTTAGATTCTAAAACAAATATCTCTGTTAATACAGTGACTGATTCAATGATGAGAGCGGAGTGCTGCGCTTTCCAAGAATGAACCCGGTGACAAGGTTCATTCATTCTACACAAGCGCTTGATGCTGCCGTGACTTATACATCCGCCGGTAGCATCAAGGAGGCAGAAAATGCCTTTGGGTTCGCCCCATGGATCATCTATCCTTTTGGATAGATGATCCATTATAGGGGGTTATCAGGAGGAGTCCTGGTGCCCCCCTTTGATGTCTGAAAGTATTATTTAACCATAAAAAGTGCATATAACCTATGTGAAAGATAGGTTATATGCGCTTTATTTAAAACACCGGCAATTGTTGCCCCCATGCTAAGGGGGTGTCATGAGGAGTCATGATGCCTCCTCTTGAGGTCTGGTGTTTTGTTTAATCACAGTAAACATGTTATATTACATATATAATTAAATATTTTAAACATTACATGTTTTATACCTATACAGGCAAGGTATGCAGCCGCATACCTTGCCTACTAACCCTTTGAGTACCAGAAGGGTAGGAAATACATTGCTAAGCAATGCCTTCCTACCTCTCCAGTACTCAAAGGGTTAAATGTCAAATAAATGGCAGTTCCTGTCCAAAGAAGAGGTGAAAGTCGAATGGAGTTAGTATGTCGAACATATGCAATATATGTCAACATACTAAGGGGGGGAGGAGATCCCCTTCACACCAACACTTTGAAAATCCTACATGCTAATAAGGTCCTTCTCCAACCCTCCCCTTCCATCTGACAATTTTGGTGAATAAGCCGATGTGTGTGCAGATCATACCAACACCATATCGACTTTTAGTGCCTCTAGGCCCAGGGCTTCATGGAGATGCGATAGCTGAATGTTTCCACCACCAAGTACCTCTGATAAGGTGCAGACACAGTGTAACATTATTACAAGTCACTGGCCTCCCCGTAGTAGAAAAGCACAGAATGCATCATTATGTAGGGGTTGGGGTAGATGTATGGAGTATACTATTAAGCTTCCAACGGCCTCAAAAGCCTTTCCAGTCCCATAAAGGCTCCCACTAATGATATATATGCTGATAGAACAAAGATGTATAAGGTAAATAGTTTTAGATTAAAGAATAGAGATGATTTATATAGTATTAAAGTACATTACATGTGCTTTAATACTTTTTTTGTTATTGGGGATTTTAGGGAGGTTTTTATCCTTTTAAAGTACACACACAACTGGTTATATTCCTTCCACTGAAGGATAAGATTGAATGCATTGAACAATACAGAAGAAATTGCCTGTTAAAAATACAAGACATTTCTGGGTTCAGGAAATAACACTTTCTAGCAAAGATAAATCTTATTTAATTCTACCATACAGAGGAATATAATAAACCATTTTTTCCTATAGTAGTAAATATTCTTCCCTTATCAGCACATAGTTGTTTAGGTTAGCTCTTTATGAATAGTAAGCTATCTTAGCACACAGTTAAAATGGTGAGAAATGTCATTTCTTGTCCACCCACTCCAGAAAGCATATAATTCTGGGATAAACCGCAGTTAAAAAAAAATTAGAATTAACAGAAATTGCATAGCATTTAAAGGCTGTGGGATACGTTCCACATCACATATAGTTTGTGATAAAGGTTACTCACTCTGTATAAATGTTATTTAATTTTACTTAGAATGTGTCTTTAAATCTAGGCCATATTCTAAAGAGAGTGGAACAATTCTGGAAGCAAGAAAACTAGACCACAGGGCCATAGGAGCATATGCAAATTCATGTATCTTTAAATAGGGCTATTAGCACTTTGAATACATTGGAGACCTCTCAATCACTCAGTATATTAGAAGCCCACTAGTCCTAAACGTACCAAGTCATGAAATGTTATTTATTACTGAACTACAATGAAGCAACTCTTTAAACTGCATGGATAAAACTAAAGATGGGATCTGCTAAGTACTGACAAATTCACCAGTCCACCAATGATCCCTTTTCCCCTCCATCACACAATGGTGTCTCTTCATCAAGTGGAGATTTTAGACACAATTTCATAAATAAGCTTTGTAGTATAACAATAAATAGAGTGCTTTTATACAATCACATTCATCCTGTGGCCTTCAGCCAGCCATCAGTCAGTGGAACAATGAGGCTGATGTACAGTAATGTGCAAACGTTTTAGGCAGTTGTGAAAAAATGAAGTAAAGTAAGAATGCTTTCAAAAATAGACATGTTAATAGCTTATATTTATCAAGTAACAAAATGCAAAGTGAGTGAACAAAAGAATAATCTAAATCAAATCAATATTTGGTGTGACCACCCTTTGCCTTGAAACCAGTATCCATTCTTCTAGGTAAATTTGACAGGGATTTTGTAGGCATATAGTCAGACATAAGATTAAACAATTACACTAAACAGGTGCTAATATTCATCAGTTTAATATGTGGGTTGAAACACAATCATTAACTGAAACAGAAACAGCTGTGTAGGATGAATAAAACTGGGTGAGGAACAGCCAAACTCGGCTAACGAGGTGACGTTGCTAATGTCAAAAATCATAAATCATGGCAAGACTGAGCGTAGCAACAAGACACAAAGTAGCTGAAGAAGCACAAAGAAACGGGCAACATTGAAAACCGTAGAAGCAGTGGTCGTCCAAAGAAACTTAGTGCAGCAGATGAAAGACCCATCATGCTTACTTCCAGTTAGAAGATGTACAGCATTGACGTCAGCTCAGAATTGGCAGAAAATAGTGGGACCCTGGTACAACCATCTACTGTCTGGAGAAATCTGGTCAGAAGTGGTCTTCATGGAAGACTTGTGGCCAAAAAGTCATACCTCTGACTTTGAAACAAGACCAAGCGACTCAACTATGCACAAAAACACAGGAACTGGTGTTCAGAAAAATGGCAGCAGGTGCTCTGGACTGAGGAGTCAATTTTAAATATTTGGCTGTTGTAGAAGGCAGTTTGTTCATCGAATGCTGGAGAGCGGTACAAGAATAAGTGTCTGCCGACAACAGTGATGGAAGTTCCTTTTAAGTTTTGGGCTGCATTTCTGCAAATGGAGTTGGGGATTTGGTCAGAGTTAATGATCTTCTCACTACTGAGAAGTACAAGTAGATACTTATCCATCATGCTATACCATCAGGGAGGCATCCGATTGGCCCCAAATGTATTCTGCAGTATGACAATGACCCCAAACATACAGCCAAAGTCATTAAGAACTTTCTTCAGCGTAAAGAAGAACAAGTGATGGTATGGCCTCCACAGAGCCCAATCTCAACACAGAGTCTGTTTTGAATTACATGAAGAGAGAGGAGCAACTGAGATTGCCTAAATCCACAGAATAACTGTGGTTAGTTATTCAAGATGTTTGGAACAACCTACCTGCCGAGTTCCTTAACAAACTGTGTGCAAGTGTACCTAGAAGAATTGATGCTGTTTTGAAGGCAAAGGGTGGTTACACCAAATATTGATTTATTTTAGATTTTTCTTTTGTTCACTCACTATCATTTTGTTAATTGAAAAACCATTTAACATGTCTATTTTTGAAAGCATTCTTAACATACAGCATTTTTCACACCTGCTTAAAATGTCTGAACATTACTGTACATCTGAACAATTCTGAAGCAAACCAAAAATTAAACAAAAAGGGACAACTGAAAGTCCTCCAAATGCCCAGTGACTAAAATGAAGTTTTAAAACTGTAGAATGCTAGAGAGGTCTCCAAAATATTGATTTTGCAATGCACTGGAGACCTCTGTTGCACTCATGGGAAAATACTCATTCAAATCGTTGGGAAGTTTGTGGAATATTTTTTGTCCCCTATGGTGCAGCTGGTTTGCCACAGAAATGCTCCAGGTGTTTTTTTATATATCATTCTCACCCAGTCAACTTAACATTAACTAAAAGTATCTAAATTTGCAAGAAACACCTTAGGCAGAAGGAAAGGCAATATATAAAAAGAATCATAAATGAAGGTATTTTTGTTAGTGTTAGACTTATTAAGTAAAACAGTGCAAAGTATAGATTTTTGGAGGGATAGCGTAAGCTTTAATTTGATACCATAGGTAATTATACATATCCTACTTAAAGTTAGTTAATAAGGACTATGCCACCCCACCCCCAAAAAATGTTTTGTTTGTACACAGTGCAGCAGTCATAGAATGGCCCCAATTAAATTGCAATAGCTCTGCCGAAAACACCCTACAGGCATCACTGTTTGGTGTAATTTGGGAAATAAGGAGCTAAAGACACAAGGTGCCATTAATTTGAAATCTAAATAAATGAAAAATGCAAATTGTTGTTTGCATTTAATTAAAGGAACATAGTCTGTAACAACAGCTTCCCTCCTTAATCCAGGCATGCACTTCCAGAAATTCCTGTGCCTTTAATTATGCATTCTGTAAAGAAGCCCATACACAGTGCGACTGCATCAGCCGATTCCGACCAATCTGGTCAAACTGAGCAGAGTGGCCAGTTATCACATTATGTATGTGCCGAATCAATATAGTTGGGCAGACAGTATGGCTTGAAAATTTAGATCACCTGACAAACAGATTGCTGTGTGACCTCAAGAGACCAAGCCTCAGTGGTCTTGAGTAGGTCTGCAACAATAGGTCATTTAGAACTGATCAACCCCCCCTCCAAAATAAAACAAACAAACAAACAAAAAAAAAAAAAAAAAAAAAAAAAAAAAACCAGAGAGCTGATTGGCAGCTATCTGCACTTATAGGAGACTCACTCCAGTATCCTGTACACAGCCTATATCTTTTAGAAATGGCATAATGACAAATAGCCCAGATATTCGTGCCATTTATTAACTGCTTAAGGATCATTAAGGGGTTAAACTTTAGTAACAGTACGACCTGATGGCCACACGTTTCACCTACAGTCCCAGTTGGTGCCCACACAGTTATTCTATTGCATTTTATGGGAAGCGTGAACCACTGGCTACAGTTCTCCACAGAGATAGTGAAAGCTCTACCACCTGATAGTTTGAACTGTAATCACTTTTAAAGCAACTGCCCACAGAGGTGGCTCGCTTATTGACCACAGCTGGAAAAGCCCTACAATAAATATTATATATACACACAGATATATAAACATTTTTTTCCCTCTTTTTTTTTTTTTCTTCTTCATGTTTCCTTGACTCATGTCCACCCTTTCAGATAGAGTAACCTTATATTGAAGCATTTATTAAACAAAGTCTCTCCAACAACACTTTGTGATAGGTTAAACTGTAATAACATTTACCCCTTGAGGGCGAGAGAGGTATCCAACACATTGCAATGCAATGCGATGGATAACTCTCTGGCATTCAAGAATTAAATAATGCTGTAGGTGTATCCTTGTATTCAGCAGGAAAAGCTTTACATTTTTCTAACATAATACAACTTCATTGGTCCTTTAATAAAATAAAATGTAGAAAATATCTGCATTCACATTTTACCTGAAATGTTTCACATAATCTGCTACCTGGTCTGGTGAGGTCATCGATTCTACGTGATCAACAATTTTTCTATAGAGAAGAAAAACAATTTGGATATTTAGCATATATCAAATACACGATATTCACTAAATGTATTCAAGACAATGTTAATAGCTGAAACATTTTTATATTTCTTTCATTTACTGAACAATTCACTAACAATCTTACCAAAAAATGTTAGGGAATGGTGTCCATGTAGTAATATTTACAAAACGTGTTCTTAACTCATAAAATGTGCTTTAATACCAAATTGTGCATACGGAAATAACAAACAAGCATTATCAAACAGACGTGTTCCAAGGCAACTAGAAGAAATGAGCAACAGATTCATTGCTCGGGGATACCCTCAAGGGAATCTCCAAAAAAATTAAGAAGGATCTATTGAAGGCAAGACACGCTTTCGAAAGTAAAAAGGATGTTTTTCATCACTAAATACATTGCAGCGGCTCAACATGTACAAAAGAGTACCCATAATAATTTTAAATTGGTGGAGAGGGACAAAGCTCTAACAACTATTTTTTGTGAAAAACCCAGGATTGGGGTTAAACGGGTCCTAGCTTATCTGATATATTAATGAAAACAGATCCGTAGCTAGTTATTCGAAAAGATCTACATGGCTATCTAGTGGACAACGTCTGGATGCCACTGTTGTACCGGGTGTACTACACGTTGAGCTACGTGAAAGACAAAAATATTTACTCACCCTCACATGAATAAAACATATAAGATCAAGCATCGTATCACATGTACGTCCAATTTCATAATATGTATGATTACATGGCTCTATAGTTTATCCTATGACTAAACGCACAATACTGCCTTCAGAGATAACAAACCGAACAAACCGGTGGCAAAACACTATCTCTTTATGAAACATCCTCCAACTAACTTCAGCTTTCTGGAATTGATTATATTCCAGCCCTCCGCAAAGGGGGCAGTAGAGCCAAACTATTGCTTCAAAGGGAGTGTTACTGGATTCGGGAATTAAATTCTTTCAGTTCACATGGACTGAATGAAAACAATCCAATGAGCTGTTTCATACTGACAGATATGACATTTATGCAGATTTATATTACTTTAGTATTATCTTTACTTTTTTGCTTCATCTTAGTTTATTATTATTTTTGTCAATTTCTTTTTCTTTTTTTTTTTTTCTGGTTCTGCTGCAAGATTATTGCTTTTGTTATTTCTCTCATCTTCTCTTTCTTCTGTCAAATCTATATGACTACATATTATAATAAATGTGGTAAGCCATACTGATCCTTAGTGAACAGAGACCTAAGTAATATGTACATACCATGTATGCTTGGATATACACATATTAGAGTGAATGATGCAAAACAATGTTTTGCTTTCCATTTCTTACCAAATCAATTCTATAGTCTGACTATATCAAAGACAACCATTTAAAATTCAAACACAATCAATATATAAAAATAAAAATATACCTATTAATTGTGTCTCCATATGTAGCTCTAATAAGTTGCTGAAGAAGGCTGGTAATTTGCCTTCTTAACCATTGATTTCTTTCTTTCAAGTCAAAGACTTCATCCATAAGCAGAAGCATCACTCTTAACGGAATATTGTCATCGACCTAGTAAAATAAGGATTCATTATTAATCGAAATACTGTTTTTCATTCAAATGCTAATATAATATACCTTAAAAGAGAGCACCTCCTAATAATAACCTTCTACTTACTCAGCTATGGCCACAAAATCCTAATGGCCTCTTAATTTTTCCTTTTCTGTTTAGTTCAAAAGATAACATTCAACCAATACTAGATAGCATGTATATGGGACAAAAATGACAGTTGGAAGTTCTTCAGACTGAAGTTAGCAGCTGCATTAGCTTATTATCCCTTGAGTGAAAGTGCAGAGCAATGAGTTGCATACTCCTCTGGCACTCAAATGGTTAAGTACCCGGACATGTCAAAAACAGTTCTGGATGTCATGTCCATGGGGGTAAGGATGACATTTACTAGCAGGACCAAAGGACACCCAACTCTGCTCACAGCACATGGTAATCTTAACTTTGTAACAATCAGAGGGGTCCAGCGTACTGAACCATGTGCAGTGAGCAGAGTTGGATGTCCTATGGTCCTATTAATAAATGTCATGCTTTCTTCCATGGACATGACATCCAGGACTGTTTTCGAAGAGTTTATTTCCTGCAGAAGGGAAAATTCCATAGGGATTCATTAGGTTTTTTTTTGTCCATAGTAAGAGAAGTGGGGGTTAGTATGAAGAGTTGTTGGTTGTCCTTTTACCCAAAGGTGGGCAGTTATATTGGCCCATACATCTATTCACAATATATTAAGAGGAGAGAGCACAGAGTGTTACGTCCGGCTGTCCTTTGTGCTTGTGATCATACATAGCTTTAACAGCTGTATGCTACACACGCACACACACTTTACCTGACTGCATGGACCCCCTGAATGCTAGCAGTTTCATTGCCACACAGCCTCACACAGACACAAACTTTGTGTAAGACATGGGGGAGTGTGTCTGTGACAGCAAGTGAGTGTGTGTGTGTGTCTTTGCGTGTGTGTGTGTCTGTGCGTGTGTGTGTGAGTGTATGACAGAGCGTGTGTGCGTACGTGCGTGAGACAGCGAGTGCGTGTGTGTGTGCGTGACACAGCGAGTACGTGTGTGTGTGTGACACAGCGAGTGCATGTGTGTGCATGTGTGAGACAGCAGGTGCGTGTGTGTGCATGTGTGAGACAGCCAGTGCGTGTGTGTGTGTGTGTCCCAGGCTAGAATGAAAAGAGGACCTGGGGAAATATGTGCAGGTTCAAACTGGATTTTATGGCAAGACACGGAGGCTCATATTATGCAATAAGTCTCCATCTTTACTACTCAGCAGCATTGTTTAAACATTTTTAAAATAAAGAAATAAATGAACAAACAGTTTAGGTAACCCCACCACTACTACAGGTGACCATTAACATTCCCCTAAGGTGTATAAGTGCAGGTACAGGTGTTTATATTTCCTCTTTCTTTGCTGCTCAGAACTGAGATAAGTACCTGTAAACATTTGTCTTGGATAATAAATTTCAGATTCTCATTATAGTCTTATTTTATTCTTATTACTCTTACTAGTCTATTCCACCTATTATTCTATTCTTACACCCTTACTGGTTATTGTTTTAACCCCTGGTTTATTCCATTACACTATATGCATTGTATACCTTACTTTATTTTACGTTTTTTTGTTTCACCCCTAAAATTCATCGTTCACCTCATTAACTTTGTTGGGTGTTTATATTTCTCACGCCATCTCAACCATTTTCGCAGCTTCTACTGCCTTTATTCACATTTATATTCGATATTCTAACCTTCTAGAGCTTTCTCTCCTCTATAAATCCCTTCATTGTCCTCCATTGTTTTGCCCTGCCTTATTTCTTCTCCTCCTCTTTCAACCGTTTGAATTTCTATTTGGCAGTTGCAGCGGCCATCTTTGTTGTGGGCGCTTGCCCTTATTTCAGCTCCTGTGCATGCGCAAGTAACCTCAGCAGCCAGCATCAGTTCCTGGCTGCCTGAGAAGATGTGCAGACACCCTCTACTGTCCTTCCTTTCATTCTATTTATATTCTGTGGTAAAAATATTTACCCTTATCATATTGCCCTCATTTTTTCAGCACTTTTGGATATATCCTTATTGTCTTTACAATATTAAGAATTTTACTAAATTTTATTTGGGTCTAGTGGTAAATTTACCCACTCTATTCATTTACTATCATACTATATTATGTCTCACAGGAAAAGACTCCCCCCACCCAAGGGTAATAAAATCCCCCCTCATTTTTTGGTAAATAATAATGTCTCACCCAACTCGGACTCACATGAGAATATAGCACTGGCTTCTAGGTCCAATGAGGATCTCATTCAAAATATTATGGATAAATCTGTTAATCTTACTGTGTCTAATGCTAAATCCTCCTGTATGTCTCAGGAGGCTGAGTCATTAACCAAATCCTTGCAGAGGTCCTCCAACGCACTACTAATCCCATACCCCATCCAAATCCCACTCTCCAATTTACGGAGAATATTATCTCATCAGAGTCCTCTCCAGTGAGAGACACTCAGGAAAAGATTAAGGGATAAAGGAAAAGAAAGAGTAATTACTGCTCCACTGACAGAGTCTAATTACTCTCATAATGACTCACCCAGTAACTCTGGCAAAATGAATTGTGGCTCATACCTACAACTAAGAACCTCTTCTTGACAGGATGGAATACCGAGATCACAAAACAAGAGAAGGTCCAAACCGGACTCCTTCTGTCTGACCTCATCTACTAGTGACTCTGACTATGACCCTGATTATCATCCACATAAATCCTTTAAAGATGATTATCAATCTGACATGGATGAGGTCGAGCCCGTTGATGAGGATAGAGATTATAATGATGATACCATCTTAGATGAACAGGGCCAACCAGTCTTCAATCCAGAGGCTATAAAGCACCCTAGATCGGCTGAGTGGGTACCAAAAGGACCAAGTAGCCAGGTATATTGATCTATGGGTCAGAAAGGCACTGGACTCAAAGTCCATGAACAAACTTAAATCTGAATGTCCCAGACCTTCAGTTAACAAAACATGTGAGACACCCATTCTTGGCCCACAAATGGCCCAATATATGGCAAAATCTGGAAAAGATCCCAGAAAAGGAGTGGAACCGTCCTTAAGCAGTGCCAGGATAACTTATTAGACCTGGTGGGACCATTAGCTAAGATCTTCAACATGACCGAAGAAGCTATTCTTTATCTCACATGGACCTTCACACTCTTCGGGGGTGGGTTCAGAGGGCCTTTTGCCTTTTGGGTAACGCAAACACCGCTTTATCCATTGAAAGGCGTAGGGTCATTCTCCTACGCATTGACCCAAAGCTTTCGGAGATGGCGGCTACCAAGGCAGGTCTGGAGGCACAAGGCCTGGTTTTTGGAGACTCTTTTATCAAGAGTCTTGGAAAACTTGTAAGCACGTTTACAGCCCTTGACAAGGCTCAGACCTCAATGAAGAACGTTTTTCACAAACCCATTTTTGACAGGGCCGGGAAAGGCAGGGGTCGCTTTCCCGGCTGACCTTCTGGGTCCATCAGAGTACAGTTTAAATACTCTTCAGACACCACACATTACAAAAAAAGGACCTTATTTACAGGAGACTAGACCTCCAGCCCCCTTCTACTCCCCACGTGGCACAACATGGAGATCTTAGGCCGGTAGAGGCTTCCCACGTTCCTGACCTTTCTCAGGTAATTTCTTCCCCCTCCCTGAGGAAAAAGTGGGTGGCAGACTCACCCATTTTTTCCATGCTTGGTCTCAAATTAACTCTGTTCGATGGGTACTCCAAACTATCCGAGGATATCATATAGAAATCTGTACAACTCCTTATCAACACAAACCTCCACCATCTATCCACGTCTTAAGAGAAGATTTCCATCTGGTAGATTTAGAAATCCTAGAACTACAAAAGAAAGGGGCTATAATTTGATCCCCCACATCCAAACCAGGTTTTATCAGCAATATTTTCCTGGTAGACAAAAAAAGACACTGGAGTACGTCCAGTCATAAATCTAAAAAGCCTAAATGCGTTTGTCCTCTACAGACATTTCAAAATGGAGGGCATACACAACCTCAGGGACCTTCTTTTGCCATCAGACTGGATGGTAAAATTGTATCTAAAGGATGCTTATTTAACAATACCCATTGTTCACCACCAATAGAACTACAATTCATTTGGAAAGGAGTCACTTGGCAATTCACCTGCCTCCCGTTCAGTCTATCGTCAGTCCCGTGGTGTTTCACAAAGATTATGAAATCCGCCACCTCCGTTTTAAGGAGCAGGGGAGTTCGCATGATTATATATCTGGATGATATGCTAATCACGTCCCAAGACCAGGAGATACTCAAAGAACACCTTGATCTAGGCTTCCTTATAATCGGAAGAAATATGTGACTCAAACAACCCAAGTTATAGAATTCCTGGTTTTTTTTTTTTAGTAGATTCTCTGAACTCGACCCTTCATCTTCCTCGCAACAAGCTCTATCATCTAGCCAAGCTATTTTTTTGGCACCTCTCCGCTATCGGGCCATAGAGAGACTGAAGATACTACATCTTCGCAAAGGACTCTGTTATTCAGATCACATCCCTCTATCGCTCGACGCGAGAGAAGAGCTTCTATGGTGGTTGACACACATGGAAGCATGGAATGGGAGAACGATTTTCGGCTCATTCCCACAGATAATTATCGAATCCGACACCAGTACCCTAGAGGTTGGGGCGCTCGTTGCGGAAATCTCACTACGGGAGGAAAATGGTCTGCAAAAGAGAAAGATCTGCACATCAATTGCTTAGAATTGTTAGCAAGATCCTTCGCGGTCAAGTTTTTCGAAAAATGTGTCGAATTGCTGTATCCTCCTGAAGATGGACAATATATATCGGCAGTTCAATATATCAACCATCTGGGGAGGCATGAAATCAGAGATGCTAGCAATTCTAGCGAAGGAGATTTAGCACTTCTGTCTGGACAGAAGCATCCTGATTCAGGCAAAAATCCTACCAGGTTTATCCAACACCATTACAGAATGGAATTCCAGACATTTGAGGGATTCCAGCGACTGGACACTCCACACTTCAACATTAAAAAAACTGAATTCAATCTGGGGTCCGTTGGAAATAGATCTCTTCGCTTCCAGACTGAGCACGCGACTACCAAAATTCTTCAGCTGGAGAACAGATCCAGAAGCTTTAGCCCTGGATGCCTTCCTTCAGACTTGGCCCATTCGAGGCGTTTACGCCTTTCCCCCATTTGTCATGATTCCCAAGGTCCTTCTTCAAGTACGAAAGCAGAAAATCACTCTGGTATTGATCACTCCCTTTTGGACATCACATCCATGGATCCCTCAACTTCTGGAGATGTCCACAGACATTCCTTGTTACTTGGTTCCATTTTCCCGATTGTTAACAGATCCTCTGGGGAATCCACACAACCTGCTTCTTCAACAACAACTTCTCTCGGGAATTGAGAGATTATCCATGGCCTTTCGGAATCAGCTCAACTCCTCATTTCCGAGGCCTGGGCTCCGGGCACCAGAGCATGTTAATCTTCATGCTGGAAAGTCTGGGCACATTGGTGCCTGGAGAGGAGTCTGGATCCCTTTTCATCCGATCTGACTGCTATTTTAAATTTTCTATCCCATTGTTTCCAGCAGGGTAAGGCTTACAGAACCATTAACTGCTATAGGTCCTCTATCTCTGCGTCTCATAATCATATCGACGGCTTCCCTTCAGGTCAGCATCCATTAGTTTGTAGACTTATGAAAGGTATAAAACTTTTCAGACCACCAGCACCCAAACATTCACACCACTGGGACATTAATTCTGTCCTTCTACTTTTACAATCATGGCCTTCTAATGAGCACATGACCCTCAAACAACTTTCAGCTAAGCTCACTATGCTTCTCTGTCTCTTATCTTTCCGTAGAGTAACTGATGTCCATGCTTTAGATATTTCCAATAGATTCTACGAACCTGGTGGAGTTCAATTCATGGTTTCTAGGAGAACTAAATGTTCCACCAGGGAAATCTTCTACCCTAGCTTTCCACAAAACCCACAACTTTGTGTAGTTCTTTGCCTTAAAGCATTTGAAGCTGCCACCTCCAACTATCTCACACCAACTGTTAATTTATTTTGTAAAACCTCATTTACCTGCATCTTCAGCTACTCTTGACAGATGGGTTCACTGGATCATACAATCTGCGGGTATTGATATTAACTTATTTGGAGCGCATTCCTCCCGAGGGGCTATGGCTTCCAAATCTCTTCTGTCTGGTGGCATCCTCAATGCAGCAGATTGGTCCAGGGAATCCACCTTCAAGACTTTTTATTTTAAACCAATTACTCATGCAACTACTAATGTTATAAGTCAGCTTTAAACTTGCATAATATGAGCCTCCGTGTCTTGCCATAAAATTTGTAGATTTTGTGAAGGGAAGTCAGGATTCTATTA
Source organism: Rhinophrynus dorsalis (assembly GCA_037306005.1). Lineage (NCBI taxonomy): Eukaryota > Metazoa > Chordata > Amphibia > Anura > Rhinophrynidae > Rhinophrynus > Rhinophrynus dorsalis. Next base: position 395,678,864 of record CM074723.1, on the reverse strand, counting down.
AAGACACAGAGGCAAGTATTATCCCAACCTATGTCTAATCCCACCCGTTCTGTCTTATGTTTCCATTAGGCTAAATGGATTCTCGCTTGAGGCAGTTTCCGGATCCTTCTAGAAGTTATACCCAGAAAATTACCTTGAGAGATGTTTCTGCAGTAGAATTTGTTTCACCGTACCAAAGAAAGAGGAAATCTAAACACCTGTACCTGCACTTATACACCTTAGGGGAATGTTATTGGTCACCTGTATTAAGGGTGGGGTTACCTAAACTGTTTGTACATTTATTTCTTTATTTAAAAAACATTTAAACAATGCTGCTGAATAGTAAAGATGGAGACTTATTGCATAATATGAGCCTTCGTATTAATAAAATCCTGACTTTCCTACACGAAGTTAGGAAAATCTACGAATTAAGTGGTAAAATACCAATGGGATCCTCCTGTGCCTGTTGTAGTCTGCATATGCCTTTTACTACTGTCATCAAGTGCAGAGATGGGTCCGAGTGAGTACTGCTGTACATGCTGTGACTTTAACTCCTTGAGGATGAGTGATGTGCTAGGACCATCACAGAAATTCGCTCTGAGGACAGATGATGGTCCTGGCACTTCATGGGTTAATGATTATTGCGTGCCTCATTGCGGGGAGGATGTAAATGACTGCTCCAGGATTGGAGCAATCCGTTTCATCCACCTTCTGGTGGCTCGGGACATGTGATCGTTGATACATCAATCACATGCCAGATTACAAAAGCAATGTAAGTGAACATTGCATTTGTCACTGTTCTCTGCCTCTCTCCTTACTGTGATTGCGAGAAACAGACATGAGGAGAACACATCTCCCAGTGCCTTGAATGGCCAAAGATGAAGAACTTTTGATGTACAGGAGCAGGACTGGTGGGGAGATATAAAAAAAGTCAATGGCCTATCCACCCCTCATTGAGTAACTGAGTAAATTATTTAGAACAAGAAAAAATTGTTTACTTTACTTATATATAAACACATATACTTAACAGCAATGTGATACATTTATATTTACACCCCACGGTTTGATGTCAGGAAAGAGGGAGAAGGGATTTTCGTCTCAGTAGGACAGTAACCCCCTAAAAAGCGACACTTGGGAGGTATGAACAAATGTTCATCCTTATTATACAGTCCCTGTTAAAAAAAATAAATAAATAAATAAATAAACTCTCTGAGCACAAATCACAGAAAAACCTAAAAAAAGTTTTTGTTTTATTTTCACTGTTTTCACTTTTTTTTTTATATTATCAAACTAAATGATGGGTTACACATATAAATGATGGCTATCAAAAGAAAGCCCTAATTATCCATACAAAATGGTGTATAATTTTTGAAGGTGTACTAAAGGGATTAGAGGGAAAATGTGGTTGGAAAAAAAGACATACTAAAAAGGCCAAAATTGTTCATCCTCCAATTTAAAAGAAAAAAAAAAAATCCTCATCACCAAGGGGGGTTAAATGTAGTATCTGTGGCTACTACAGGCCTTATATTTTAAAATATGTGGAGTAAATCTGAGGCAAACTACCTGCACCACAGTCAAGAAATGAAATTCCCCAAATTCTCACCAATTTAAATGGCACTTTAAATCTCTTGTATACTACAGAGGTATCTAATGCATTGGTCACAATCTCCGTTTAAAAGAATAAGAATGCTTATTTAAACCTATAAACATTGAATGAATGGGGATTTGGGGAATTATTAAAGCCATGTTGAGAAACCACTGCAAAGTCCAATGAAGCACCTGATCATTTTACAGCCATGACAAAATTCCTAACTACATTAACACAAAGTTATTTGTCAAAGTGATGGTAGCATGGGTCTGTCCAGGGAAATAGTGCAGAATGCTTTGATGTGACATAAAAATGTAAAGTCGAGGACAGGTGCAGATTTATGACGATGACTAATCTGCATATAATCACCAACAATCTTTGAGCTTTAAGTCCTAGTTAAAGATAAAAGATTTCCTATCCTCCTCTGTGAAGTATGAACATTGTTTTCATAACACTGGGAAAATACCACATCTACTGAAATCCGCAAGAGCATGTTCATTCATTTTTTATTTTTATTTTTTTTTTTCAGTTCTAATGTATATATCAGTTATGTTTAATTCAAGATATAAAAACAACTTTCTATTAGAAGTAACACCTTTTAAGAAAATTCACGTTTTAACTATTTATATACCATTTCAGAAACAATTAGATGAAACAAGTAGAAACATGAAACTGAAGGGAACCCCCCCACCCCCCAAGACTACGCTCATTAGAGCAAAAATAATAACAGTGCTAGTCCTTGGGACACAGTAACAGTCCATGTTACTCACAGGTGGAGTACTTGGTGGATCAGCCAGTTTTAATGCTTTACATGTGCTTAATGAGGAATATCTTTACAACCTAACCTACTGGTGTGTCCTGAGGCCTGGAACAGAGTATTAAGTACAATCTAATGTAATAAACTGAGCATATTACCTCTTTCACATGGGGAGCCCCTGAAAAGGTTTGCCTGTGTTTTACTAATCTTCTCCTGTGTTCCACTGATGATCCAGACACAGCCGCCCCGTGAGAACCAGACAATATTACTGTCTGGCACCCAAGGGGGTCAGCTATTTAGTGGAGGTTGAGATGACTATCTCAAGGTCCACCAGACCTCGTGTGAAAGATACACTGAAATAACCGTTACCATTTTCATACATTTTATCACAACAGGACTAAAATGGCAGTCAGAAAACTTAGGGAACATAAAAAATATGTTCTTAATAATAATAAAAATTATAATATATAATATAATTATTAATATGAAAAAATATATATATTGTAGTGTTTATACCCCTGGGTAAAATAACGGTACTACCACTGCTGAAAGGTGTTTTACTGAAAAGTGATTACAGCTCAAACTTGAATTTTTTTAGGTGCAATATCATAATGGCCTGAAATGGTACAGTGGTGCTGTTGCCACACCATCCCATGGACAGCTCTGGTCAGTTGACTATAAATCTCCATAGGATGTTGAATAAACAGCGCCAATGTACAATTTCAGGCTAATGTGATACTGCATCCAAAAATATGAGTTTGAGTTGTAATTACCTTTGAATAAAACACCTTTCAGCAGTGGGAGTACTCTTGTTTTACTCAGGGGGATAAACCCTACAACACTTTTTTTTTTTTTAAGTATTACTATCACTTTTATGTATATTTTATATTCTTATTTAACCCCTTAAGGACCGGGAAAATCGGACATAATTTTTACTTAAGGACCGAAGCAATTTTGACTTTTTTGACTATGTCTTTGTTCAACCACATTTTCTCTTTAATTCCTTTTGTACACCCATACAAATTATAGACTGTTTTCTTAAGCACAAATAGGGCTTTCTTTTGATACTACAATTATATGAATACCTCATTGTTTAATTTGATTGAAATAGAAAAAAAGAGGAAACAAAACAAAACAAAAAAAAACAAAACACATTTGCTTACATTTTCCTGTCAGAATTTGCATACCATTAGTTCATTACAAAAAATACCCCTAAATATATTAATTTGCTTCTCCTGAATATAAGAGTACCCCATATGCCTAGTATTTCAATCCCTTTCTCACATTTACAAGGTAAATATTACAAGATGGACACCATTATTTCCAACCTGTACTTTTTCAACAATTGGCATGTGAGCATCATAGCTTAATTGACTGTGCCAGAACCAAAAATGTCCCACAAAGGTATATGTTTCTGAAAACTAGACAACATAAGGTAAATAATCAGGAGAATTTCTGAGTATTTTATGCAGGTATTTTTCCAGAAATATTATTCAAAATTGTGGTAATATTTTTTTTGCAGTTTTCACACTTACATTTCAATATTACTGTTGATATCAAGCACGGAATAGTTGAAAATTAAAAAAAAATGCATTGATTAGTATTCAACTCCTTCTGAGTACGGCAATAACCCATATGCATAGGTTTCTCAAGGTTTGGGGAAGCTACTGGGCCCAAATTGGAACATGTGCGTTTCCAGTTTCACACTTTGAATTTTCACAGCTTGCGTCACTGGTGCCATGACTCATTTGGGGCGGTGCACCAGCGCACCACCTTAAAATTTCCCCCCAAAAGCATATATTTTTAAAAAGTAGACACCCCAGGCTTTCATTTTATGTATGTTTTCACATTTTTTACGCAGCCATTTTACCACCAATCCCTCGTAAGTCTTGATGTAAGTAAAAAAAATCACCGTTTTTCACACTTTGACTTCAAAGTTGATGTGACTTTCAAGCACATGATAGGTGAAGATTTTGAAAAATGCATTGTTTAGTGTTCAGCTCCGTCTTCTCAGTACGGCAATACCCCATATGCATAGGTTTCTCAAGGTTTGGGGGAGCTACGGGACCCAATTTTAAACAAATATTGAAATTTTCACATCTTGCTTAACTGGTGTAATGTGTCAATTTGGGCTATGTAGCAGTGCTCCAATTTAAAAATTTCTCACCAAAAGTGTATATTTTTGGAAAGACGACACCCCAGGCTTTCAGTTTAGGTGTGTTTTCAAATTTTATACACAGCTATTTTACCACCAATCCCTCATAAAACTTGACGTAAAAAAAAAAAAAAAAAACTGCGTTTTTCATACTTAGACTTCAATGTTGATGTGAATTTCAAGCACAGGATAGATGAAGATTTTATAAACTGCATTGATTAGTGTTCGGCTCCTCCTTCTGAGAATGGCAATATCCCATATGAATAGGTTTGTCAGGGTTTGGGGGAGCTACTGGGCCCAGTAGGGAACATGTGTGTTTCCATTATCAGAGATGGAAAAAACTTTGGGTGCTTTGCTTCCCATTAGATTTTGATAGTGTTAGATCTAAGGAGGGATGTGTTTTTGGGGGAGATACTGGGCCCAGCTGGAACATGTGAGTTTCCTTTTACAGACATGCCATTTTTACAGGAGGTGCCTTGTCTCATTTTGGACTGTTTGGCAATGCTGCAATGAATTTTACCCCTTAAAGTATATGTTGTAGAAGTATAGACAACCCTGGCTTTCATTCTGCACCTTTACAATGTTTTCGATGCCACTCTATCAGCAATCCCTCCCAAAACCTGCAGTAAGGCAGAGAAACACCATTTTTTCACACTTATATTTTACTGTTGCTCTGGATTTCAATCAGATGATATTTGCAGATTTTTTAAATGCTTTACATTAGTGGTGAGTTACATCATCGGAGTACGGCAATGCCCCATAGGCATATGTTTGTCAGGGTTTGGGGGAGCTACTGGGCCCAGTAGGGAACATGTGCGTTTCCATTATCAGAGATGGAAAAAACTTTGGGTGCTTTGCTTCCCATTAGATTTTGATAGTGTTAGATCTAAGGAGGGATGTGTTTTGTAAAATAAAAAAAAGATATTTCAGGGGGAAAAAGTGGCCACATAATAAAATAAACTTTATAGCACTACTGCATTGTGCCTGTGTGGTATTACTTGAAGCAGTCACCCATGCAGAGGCCAGGTTTTGAAGGGCAATCAGGACAGTAAGTGGGGGTTTCTCTCCGTATTCCCTTGCAGTAGCAAACCCTGCAGTGCTTTTGTGGGTTTTTCTTTCAGGGGGTTGGGGGGGATTTTATAAATAAAGTGTACTACCCCGGGATTTGGTGGAATTACTTCTGTTGCCCCTTGAAACAAAAATAGGGAAATAAGATGGAGCTGATACTGCAGACGTTTTAGAGTGGGGTTTGCCAATATGTAAATGAAAAAAGAATTATATACAGCAGTCTGCATCATGTAAATGGCACCTTTTTTGTACCATGCCCTACACTTTCTCATGGTGAGTTACGGCTGCATGAGTTGATCACACAGATCAACCCCCCCCCCCCATGTGCTTGTTGTAATCTCTGATGCAGACTGGCTTTCTTAGTACTCCCCTTCTACGAACAGAGACTGCCACAGTTTTGTCCTCATGCATGGTGAATGTAGATATATTTTCTGTCCTTGAACTTAACTGCCAGCCACTCTTGTTGGCACAAAGCTGAGGATGTCCCGGTTTTTATTTTTTGCTATAAGTTCTTTAGGCATCTCCCTGCAATTGAGCCTGACAGTGCCACAGGCCACAGTGTCAAAATAAAAAAGTGCCTTAAATAAAAGGGGGCCGGTGTAGTAGTTGTCAACATATAATTTATAGCCTTTATTTAAATAAGGGGTAAATTAGATCCAAAACTATTTTCCCATTTGTTCCCAGAGATTCGGGGCAACCAGGAGGGTCAAGTTGGCTGTCCTTGCCCTCGGTAATTCAAAAAGCCTGTGCATAGCCTGTGGCACTTTCGCACAATTTATAAAATTTAATGCCGAATTTGGAGTGCTTTGAGGGGATGTATTTCTTCAAACCTAACCTGCCTTTTTATTTCATTAGGGATTCATCTATACTTATGTGTTTTTGAGTTGTATATACTTTTCCTGTAAATGATTTATTAGGAGGAGAATTCTGAACAGTTTGTCATACTGGGGGTGTTCTTTTGGGAGGCACAGGGAATTATCGCAAAAGTGCATAAAGCGCAAAATCATTACGTATCTAGTCCTGGTCATGGTTTTGACAAATATAGGGGTATCATATATGGGGTTTTTACTCCAGTAGGATCTAAATTGAGACACAATTTCCCCCAAAATTTCATCCCGAGCTCTCCCATCGCTCCTTGCAGCGGTGATGGGAGAGTTTAACCCATGACGGTCCAGGACTGTCATGGGACCTTAAGGGAAACAACCCCTGACGGTCCTTGACAGTCATGGGTCTTAAGGGTTTAAAGAAGTAAAGCAGACACATACTTTACTAATAAATAAAACTGCTATTTAATTCAGAAACATATTTTAACCGTTTGCAAACGGTTAAACCTTTGAATGCCAGAGGGGTATGCAGTGCATTGTGTTACACATCCTTCTTGCATTCAGTTAAAAAGGTCCCAGTCAAAACACAAGGCTGTATTCAGAAAAATAAAAAAGGAGCAATACTGGGGGAAAAACATCTGCCGCATAGAGGACAAAAAATTTAGATGGGTCTTTTAACCCAATGATTGCTAGAGAGGTCTGCAAAACATTGGTTACAACACCAATGAAGTAACTGGGATCTTTCAATTTTCCTCTATGGTACATTTGTTCCAGAAACTGCTCCCTTGTATGTTGCTGAACATTGCTCATATTGTTCTAATTCTGCAGTCACAAATTCCAACTCACATTGTCATCGAGTTGAGCAGATACTCGGCAGTGTTCCGGACCTGCATCAGTTTTGGGCACAAGAATTGGAGCCTTAGAAGGAGAGGAAAAAAAAAATAAAATGTGATTAAAATACTTGCTTATAGTAAATAATTAACTTTGAATAAAATGGGGAAAAAAGTGCGACTTGGCCAATGTGTGATTTCATTAGTTTACACTGAACCAGTAAATGAGTCAGATCTACACTGATATTATATATTTTATATATAAACATATACACACACAATTTTCTTTATTGCTTTTAAACATCTGACAAATTGAAAGTTATTAAAATTACAGCATAAATTAAATACTTAGGGTCGTGTTCAGCAATGCGTTGGATACACCTCTAGCATTCAAGGGTTTAAAAATTACCATTTCATAAATGGGTATTTTCATTCATCCCATATGGTGCAGCTTCCCCAGAATTGCATGTCTTTAGCTGGCTGAATACGACCCATAGTATACAGATGATGTATTATATATATATATATTTTTTTTTTTTTTTTTTATTATTATTTATTTATTTTTTTATTTATTTCAAGTTAGAACAATTATGGAGCAAACAAACTTCACTATACAGTTCCCGTTGATTTATAAGGGGCTTTTAACCCTTTGATTGCTAGAGAAGCAAGGTCTTGGAGATGCCTCTAGCACTGAAGGGGTTAAAACCCACCTGCAAGCCAAGGAGAGCATGTGCATTCCCCTAGGATGCTGTAACAGCCCCAATCTCGGTGAATCTCTCCTTCCAAACAGTTTAGAGAAGGTCAGTCTGATTTATTAGTTCTAATCAGAGAGAGAAGAATCACATTGTCACAGTTCCACATGGTTCTTCCACATTATTCACATTTACTTATTTCCTATTCGTATTCTGATTTATGATTGTTTTATACTACAACAATATATTATTAACACAGTATAACCAGAGCACACTATACATTCAAACTTAAATACCAGCTGTCAAATGAAACCTTACTGTTATAACTGCAGTGAAAAATGGACCACAGTTATAGGTGTTGATTTTAAGCGGAACTACCATGTTACTAAATTTTTAGCTTAACTAAAACCCTTTCTGACGACTAGCTGCTTAGTAGTGCTAGTCGCCAGAATTATTACCTGATTTAATAGATATATGCTTTATTCCCCAGCTGTCAGTAGCACGGAGCGCGGACATCTTGCCATTGTGACGTCCGCGCGCCTGCACTGTCAGTCCCAGCCGTGTCTAGGAGGCATTGCTAGGAGCCATTTGGCTCCTAGCTACTAAGCAGCTAGTCACCAGAAGGGGACTTAGTTAAGCTAAACATTTTGTGACACGGTAGTTCCGCTTTAAACAAAACGCCTAAGCACTACAGATTAAAGGTTATTTCCTTGGATGATAGCGAGATCTCCAATCCAATGTGAAGTCATGCTTTGCAGTTCTCTCTGGCATCCTCATCGTACAAAGAATACCAACAATAATGTCATGTCACTGCTTTATGTGTGGTGTTACATATTAACCCTTTGAGTGCCAGAAGGGTGCGCAACGCATTGCAGAGCAATGCGTTACACACCCCTCTGGCACTCAAAGGGTTAAATAGGTGTATTTTAAGCATAACCACAAATTAAGAGCAAGATTCATTAAAAAGTGGACATTTTTAATGAGATTTGGCATTTTGAGAGAAAATCACCACAAAACAAAATATTTTATTTACCAAATAGAAAGCAAATATTGTCTTATTCCTTATCTTTAAATAAATATTTTGCACAAGTGAAAAATATTCCCATAGGCTAACAATTAATTCACATTGAGTTAGTACATTTCTCTCTAAGATTGAACATGAACATGCTCAAAATCACTCTCTACCCCCACCTCACCCAATTGGGCCTTTAGTGACTCTCACTAAAGGCCTTATTTTCAGAAGAAAAGCACTGCATCTTAGGGGGAAAACAAATTCTACAAACAACCAATGAGACAAAGAGCCTTTTAAAGGGATAGTAATGTTTCATAATAAAAGCAGCTCTTATTAATCTTCATAGTATTTGGGCCATGGAGAGTGTTATTTCAATTCTGAGTTGTAGTTCAAGAGTAAATGAATGCTAAAGTATCCCACTCCTGCCCCTTCTACTGATGTAACACTGCTCAGCTTAGAGCAGCAGGGAGTGTACAGGTAGATTGAAGAGAGGGACAATCTTCAGTTAAGATAAGGGAAAAAGCTGAAAAACTTGTCAAGGGGGGAAGGGATTTCATTGTTCTCACAGTAAGAAATTTGACCCTTGATATGAGCTGTCTGGTCTATGGACTGGATTCCACATCTGAGGAGTAGGGGCTTACACTAGGTAAAAGGGGCGGGAGGCGGAAACTATCATTCAATTACTCTTGAACTACAATGCTCACAGTAATGAAATGACATTCTCTATGGCTCTAATACTATGAAGATTAATTGGGGCTGCTGTTTTTGTGAAACACTATCACTTTAAGTGCTGAATTCTAGAGGTCTTGAACGTATTATGGTGCCACGCAATAGAGACTTCACTAACATTCAGGAGTTAAATGACCATTTACATTATAAGGATTTTTTTTATTTCAGCCCTATGGTGCAGTTTGTTCAACCCAGAATGACTCCACTTTATTTGAACTTTTAGACCTTACAGAGCCTGTTATTATCATTGCTGCAACAAAAAAAATTTGCCCCATCTCCAAATATCTCATTGGAAACACAGGTGAAGACATGACAGATGTTAAAGTCAAAGTGAGATAGTAAAACTGAAAAAGTGTTACCTTAAAAAATGAATGTTTTATATCTTGTCCAAGCTTTTCGGACATTTTACCCATGTTGTCGGACATTTTATTCATTCCTTCAGCCAAACTATCAGGGATTGACTTTACTGCATTGGAAACATTTCTCATTGAGTTCCGGAATGGGTTTACAAATGTGTCCATCTATAAGGAATACAACATCATTAGGTAAATTCTGCACATACAGGATAAACCTCTATTATTATAACTCACAATGAGGCATCCTGTGGTAAAATCCTGCTAACCCACAGTAGTTTATTTTTCAAATATATGTAACTTATTAAATTAATCTTTACTGTACAGAATTCACAAGTGCACAGATATTAAAGGGATAGACACCCTGTACTTTGACAGTATTTAATCTGTAGCTGCAAAATAAAGTGAGTCAAATTGCCTATACTTTTATTATTTGTTTATTTATTTAATGTTTAACCCCATTATATGTATTTTTTACCTGCACTATTAAGAGAACCCAGTGCGCTCACTGGAAAGCAGGGTATGTGTTACAATGCACCCTTATTTCTGCTGAGAAGACTGGAGGGAATGAACTTATGAACTTTTTCCCTACAGTAACTCCTTATTCACAGCATACAAAATGTTAAGTGCTCTGTAAACTTGTTTGCATCCATATTTGGATCCCTTCAATGTCAAGCCTTACATCTATAGGATCCCACTGGAGCTGAGTCATGAGTCAGGCAGCCACCCCGACTCCTGTAGCAGCTGCTCTCAGCCCGAAGGTCCCTTCTGCCTTGGTGTTATGTTAAACATGTCCGCAAGGCCTCTGCCCACTCATTTTCTCCATACCTCCCTCACCATCTCAGCACTTTACATATGAAAGTGGCTTTCACTAAGCTGTCTTATTGTTCTCTGATGCCAGAATTGATTAGATTTTAGGACAATGGAGACTGCAGCAGTGTGTACTTTGATTATATGTTAAAACTGATGCTGAGCTGTACCATTACATTCATTTTATTCAAAAGTTGCTATATAGTTTTCACACTTTTCTCTGCATCACTTTGCTTGAAGCAATGCCTTCTATGGCTTCCTAAGTCAATACAGGTAGCTGTGTACTGGCCATTGTACGCCAGAGAAGGGAGGCAAGACTGTTGAGTGGACAGCGGTTGCTGTAGGAGCAGGGAAGGCTCCCCATCGTATGACTACTATAGAGGGTTCCCATAGCCCCTTTCATATGGGCAGAAGCAACACAGCGATGCTTTGTTGGATCAGACCCCCCTGATAAAACTTATACTCAGCTACTGTGTCTTTCACATTGATGATTGTTGTCTTGTGTGTGCACTAAAGTCCAGTATGCTATAATTTTACGGTGTTAATTCAGGAATGCAGTAAAGTTGAGGAAGCAAGGTCTGCCTGGAAGCCTATAGGACAATGGGCAAACCATTCACATGAACCAAGTTAGAGGTTAAGATGCTTGTCTTAACCTTCAATGAATGGTTGACCCATATGTCGCCAGCCATTGGCTGGAGCCCTCATGCACTGTAGGAAGGCATACTCCTCCTGCTTTCTGATCTGCAGTGGAAAGCTGGAGAGAGGTAAGTGAACTCATGTGGGAAAAAAAGATATATTGTAAAGGGTGCAAAAGTTCTGTTACCCGTGTCAAAGAGCCATTAGACGTCCGGCATGATATCTTAGGGTTTCAAATACAGAGACACTCGCATGACAAGAGTAAGAAGCTACTGGATGGAAAGTGCTCCATAAACTGATTCTCTGCAGGCTTTTTAGTCAGCAGACTTAGTGTTACATTGTACTGCTATCTCTGCTCTCTGATTGGGGTTTGCCTCTAGGTAGAGAATCTGGTAGGCAGAAAATAACAAAAGTTATAGGCAATCTGATGTTATTTATTCTGCTAGGACAGAATAAATATCAAAACAAAGGGTGATTATATATTTAACAATAAGGACATGGTTGCTAATTGAAAGGTACAGGAAGGTGAAAACTAAACCTAAGGTAGTAGGTGGTCTAAATGTATTTAATTCCTTCAGGTCCAGAAGGTTGTGCAATGGATTGGATTGCCTTGCAATAAAGTTGAGCACCCATCTGATCTCAAGGGCTTCAGGTATTTTACATAGAGCAGTCTTGTATAGACTGAAGGTAAAAATGACCCAAAACAATTAGGAATTGAATTTGGGTGCAGTACAGGCCTGACGGAGCATCAACAGGTAAGATACCCAGTATATGGTGAGGTCAACATCTCAAACTTCAAACAGTCATTGGATGCAAAGGATTTGCGACAAAGTACTAAATATGACAACTTTATTTTAGATGTTATTTGTCCAATTACTTTTGGACTCCTAAAATGGAGGGACTATGTATAAAATGGCTGTAATTTCTATTTGGTTCATGATTTATGGATATAGTTACCCTCCAATTAAAGCCGGACAGACCACCACTGTTCTAAAGTGTTCCTTTGCCTCTTTTAAATTTCCATTTTCTTAACGCAGAACTACCACTTAAAAAAGGGGTGTTTGTGTGCTTATAATAAACCCTTTTCTCTTAGTCCATGTGGGATCTTAGTCCTGGATTTCGCAATGGACAAAGGAGGAACTTTGTGGCTCTTGAGGTTTAATCTGACTCTGGGACAGCCACTAGTTATGCCAACTTGGGTCACAAAGGATGCCAGCTTGATAGACTTGGTTGCCGTGCTGGGTTCTCAGGTGGCTCATGGTCTCTGAGGGACAGAAAACTCTCCACTCTGTTCCAATGTCCTGAAGCTTTGGGCAATTCGTCTAGCCCTGTTCCACTGGTCTCAGTCCTTCCAGGAATCCCGATGCGGATCCAGTTGGACAATACAACAGTTCTGGTCCAAGCTTTGGCTGATCCTCATTTTTGGCAATGGCCCAAGAGCCATCTCTCTGCCATTCGTATCCCAGGGGTAGACTGTCAAAGCAGACTTTCAGTCACCACTGCTTGGATCCTGGCTTTTGGGAGCTCAGTCAGTGTATTTGACTTGATAGTTCACCTACGGGGTCCTTGGATAGTTCAGCCAAAAGGCCATAGTGTGCACCATCCAAGGACCCCAATAGGTGAACTATCAAGTCGAATACACTGACAGAGAGGATGTTCCATGGACCAAGAGTCTAAGAACCTTGACTGGTGATGGAATAGAACTTACTGAGGAAATTAAGGCCTTAACCTATGCAGGTGCCTGTACCCTAGGAAGATCAATCTGGCATGAGGAGCAATAGGTTAAAGTAGTTAAAAAGAACACACCAAAACCTTATTAGCCCTAGACTTGCACATGTCTTCCTTAAGCTGTGAGATAGTCAAGAAACCCATTAACATATAAAATAAAACCATAAAAGAGGAAGAAGTGTAGAAGAAAATAATTTTTACACCTTTACCAAAAAGCACAGGAAGAATGGGTTTCTGGGAAATTCAATTTCCAAGTTTTAAAAATGTTATGGTGGCTTTCCACCTGCCACTAAACACACTCACTGATATTCGAGGCAGGTGTGGGGCAGGGCTCTGGTAAATAGCATGCAAAGACAGAATCACTATCAGCCCCATTATAGCCTCAAAACCCCCTCCCCCAAAACATAGGCAAGAGAAGCTCCAGATAAGAGTTTTATGTTCCATCCAAAATGGCCATGCATGCCCATTTTTAAAGTCACTGTGACAGAAAGGCAGTGCTGGGGTTAAATTAGAACCCCACTGGTATGCTGAATATGCAAAGGAACACAGAAGCACATCATTTGAATTTAATGCATATGTTGTCAAGGAAAGTCCATAATATCGAGTGCTAGTCAGGCTCCAACAGCACAGAGAAGAGAAATGTGGCTGCCAGACCAAAAAATAAGGACATACTCAAAGACATGTGCACTCAGAAAGAGAGGGAATCTGGTCTCTTCAGTCTTCAGGCTCCTATAAAGCATATAAGCTCAGAGAAAGCTATGAGTAACGGGTTGATAATACAAACCATCCTCCATCAGATCCAGGTCCCAGAAGTCTATGCTCTGATTCATTCCTATCATATGACACCTCAGATAGGAGCCCACCTAATGGGGTATTATACAGCCCCATCCTAACAGCATTAAATAAAGAAGCTTTGCCCTGCTTCCAACCTGATGGAGGTCACTTTTAAAACTGTGCATGTCCAGGCATGGGTAAAGTGGAGCAGGCTGAGAGTCTCCACCTCTGACAACCTTTCTATTTAAGTGTCTTGCCCTCGCAGAGGTGGGGACTTTAGCCGCCAGGTCCTGTGTTCCACACAGGATTTAAGAGAAAACAATTTTGCCTAATAATTAAAAATGAAACATTTACTTTACATTATGTTTTTAGATTTCTTCTAAGACACACCATTTCATTTTTGTACTCTTTCTTGTCAGAGATACCAGGGGTCATTAAAGTTAAAAAAATTAATTTTATTCAGACATATGTGGTTTATTTGTGATAAATGTGTGTATAAATTCAAATACATCATAACAGCAGCTAGTTTTTGAAAAGGGCCTTATTTCATAAATTTAACCCTTTGAGTGCAAGACAATGCATTACTAACTCCTCTGGCACACAGGGTTAATAATGCAACACACAATATATTCTACATCTATACCAAATGTGTTTGTTTTTTTACTCATTTACATAAAGTGTAGAAAAAAATTCACCTCCCAAGCTTTTGCCAATAAATATTAGTAAGTTCCCCATCTATATGAATCTTATTCTTTCAATGAGACTACAATAGCTGTCAGAAACAACCAAGCTGTCAGTGACTCTGCCCAGGTAAAACTACAGCTAGTGCTCGTTCACATAGCCTGCTCCTTCCCTAGCAGGCGCACTACACATCTCCTCTTCCTCCTCAGCACCAGCCACCAACAGCTGATTTCAAAACACCTCAGGAATTTTGATCCTTCTGCCAGTCTATCCAAGTCGACAACGTGAGTTCACAAACCTAAATGATGCCACTAAGAGGGAGCTCATGATTAAAAAAAAAACTACATTTAATAAGAGAATTACTGCTTAAATAAAAATTTCTCGTAAAAACAGAAGACACCACTGAATATACCAACATTTAATCTACTTAAATAATGTAAGTCATTTAAGTTTACTGCTCCTTTAAGTGTCATAAATTGAAGGTCATTTTTTCTCATGGTGATAGATTTCATTAATGGAAGGCAGCGTTACCAAAGAAAAGAACTATATCTTATATCTGTCATTTCTGCATACATTGCAAGACATTACGTTTGCAACCATACCTTCCGTGCAAAGTCTCCTTTTCCTTTATTGTACGCCTTATTCTCAAGAAAGTCAAATACACAATGGGCAAGGGCTGGACAAGCTTTTATCATCTCTGGATTTAGTAAGAACTATAAAGAAAGAAAGAATTAATTGCACATTTCTAGTTACACATGCTGCTGCTTTCAAACTATGGTAGCAAAAACACACAAACGTACAATCATAATAAAATATAGCCTGCTTACTTATTTTACATAAATAAAAGATGATACTACAGTGTAACTAATACATTGGACCATATATTTTTCTCTCTCTCTCTGTGTATTATATATCTATTCTAAGGATAAACCAATTGAATTGTAGGGGAATAGGAGGGAACTTAACACTTCCAGTGATGTTAATGGGGATTTTAATCCCAGGCAGGTCTTCAGTGTGTTGATCAGCAATGTGTTGGGGACCTCTAGCATTCAATGAATTAACCCCTTGAGTGCCAGAAAGGTATGCAATGCATTGCATACCTCTCTCTGGCACTCAAAGAGTTAAAAGCTCCATTAAAATCAATGGAAATGCTCCCCTTTGGTTTTATACAGAAGGCCCATAGGACAGAGTTTGCATCACTGCAAAATGTATGAAAAACTGACTACATGTCTTTATAGGCCATAGGAGGTTAATCTACAGCTCTCCAGTAGTTGCTGGACTACATACTTTGTAATACTTTCTTTTATATTTATTTTATTTTGTAGGCATTAAAAATACATGAAGAACGATATAAGTCTTATCTCTCAAACCTTTATGGTTTGAGAGATATTCACAAGCAAAGTTCCCCTCCCGCCCCTTTTACCTAGTGTAAGCCATCTCTTCTCAGATGTGGAATCTGGTTGTAAGACCAGACAGATAACAGAAGGGGACAATCTTCTTCCTGTGAGAACAATGAAGACCCTGCCCCCTTTGATAAGTTTTTCAGGATTTTCCCTTATCTTTATTGAAGATTGTCCCTCTCTGCAGTCTACCTGGGCACCTCCCTTCTGATATGGCTGAGCAGTGTTACATCAGTAAAAGGGGCGGGAGGGGGATACTCTGTCATTGAATTACTCTTGAACTACAACTCTTACAGAATTGAAATAACACTCTCCAAAGTCCAAATACTATGATGATTAATTAGAGCTGCTTTTATTATGAAACATTACTATCCCTTTAACCCCTTAAGGACCCTTGACGTACCAGGAACGTCACGGTCCTTGAACTACTCAAGGACCGATGACGGTCATGGTACGTCACGTACTTTTTACTTACAGCGCTCTACCGGGAGCGCTGTAAGTAAAAATAGGGCCTGAAATTGACCGCACCAAGATCGGAGCGATCTCTATCAGGCCCCATAATGACGCGCCGGTACACGTGACAGGTCACATGTACCGGCGCGTCCAAGTGAGCCTATGCGGTCATTATGTGACGGAAATGTCCCATGACCGCCAGTCCTTAAGGGGTTAAAGAATCAGTAATGTTTTTATCTAAATAAGTAAAAAAGAATGGCCATGTGTCCTTGACTACTGATATTAGATACATCAGGGGATATTAGATACATCAGGGGTTAATTATAGTTGCTCACCTGAACTTGAGCCCACTCCTGCAAAGTCAGGTGTCCTTATCTTCCACCTTGACTGACAACTTGTAATATGGGTTCTGAGAAGGAAAACCGTCCTGACATCTCAGACACAATATTAGTACTGTGGTTGTCCATTGCAGAGAACCCTGCTGTGTGCAATCGCAGAAGTAATATTAGGTTTGAAGTTTGTCCTTCTCCGAAACAATATTATTAGTTGCCAATCAAGCTGGAAAAGGGGGAAGCCTTTACCTGACCCTGCAAGAATTGTCACAGCATTGGATGAGCAACTCAGCAAGTACCAAATTCCCCCCACATGCTGCCAAATTAGAATAATGGTAGCCAAGGATGCATGACAATTCTTTTAAGATAGGTTAGATATAAGGTTAACTGTTCCTAAACTAATTTTATTCTGGATATGGACCTCTATAAGTATAACATAAACCTTAATTAGTAAACAGTGCTGCACTGAGAGAAATCACCAACTATTAATATCTCTTTAACACCTTGCAGACCCTACCCATATTTAGAAACTGCAAAGACTGTCACATTCATCCAAACACAATACATAACCGTTTAAAATGACAGCGCACACGTTTAGGAGTGACAGTGAACTCCAGTCTATACTATAGTTGCCAGATGCACCTGTCTAAAACAGCCAGGCTTCTCTCTGAATGCTCTGAGATGATCAATTTGGAGCTCAGCAGTCTTTACAGTTTGATATCAGTAAAGAAAGTGTTTTCTTGTGTGCTCCTGAGGGAAGCAGGCTGTGTCAGTGATAGTGGTTTCCCTTTCACAGCTGGGAACAAAGTGAATCGGTTTCCATCAGTAAAAAGTGTTAAACTGAACTACACGTGGTCACTTTCACTGGCAGTCACAGTGATCAGATATAAGAGGTGGGGGGGTACCCTAGATTTAGAGGCTATTAACAGCCTGTACCTCTCATTTTAAAGTGGAAAAATATATATGTAAAAAAAACGACCACAAAAAAATTAAAGGTCGGTTATTTTGTATATTATGTGCAATATTAAATTATAAAATATATCTTGTAAGGTTTTGCCGGTTAAGTAAAACAAGGTTACTTTCACTTCTGAAAGATAAGAGTTATTAAAGGGATAGTAATCGTTGGATTCAAGAAAGTTTAATATTGTTCATATTAAAAAATAAATTAAATGAAGTAAATCCAATTGCTTAAAGGGGATGTATCACGTACATTAATTTAACTTGTTTTGCAGATTTTGCAATGTCATCTATCGTTATAGCAAGCTATGGTAAGCATTATACTGAGGTTGCAACCTCAGTATAATGCTTACCGGAGCTTGCTATAACAATAGAAGACATTGACAGCACACCGAAGGGGTGCCTGAAAACGCTCCCTGAGGGAGGTGGGAGGAGAATTAGGCAGTCAGATAGACCTGTGCCGGTCAGCATAATGCAGTACGCCGATTCTTCGGCACAGCTCTATCTGACTTAAAGTACAATATCTACAAAATGAGTTACATTTAAAAAAAAAAATAAAAAAAAAAAATAGCTGCCCTATTAATACTTTAGGATCCAAACTTATGGGCATATTTTTGTGTGTGATAAATCCCCTTTAAAGTTGTATATTTTAAGAGTTATACGCTTTTAAAGTCCCCCCCGCCCATTTTACAGTCGTCTGCGCTCTACCTGACAGATAGAGATTCTGGTCCCGGGGTCGGACGGCTCTTTAGCAGAGCCAAAATAGCATTGTCTACAAAGAAATACTTCATTAAAATGATCTACAAAGTGTACCTACAAACGTTTTATGTTTTTTCTTCTCACACTAACGGAGCCCTCTAGTCTCACACTGTAATTAGATATTCTGTTGTATTTTCTAGGAGAGGCGAGTGACAGACAAACTGTTCTCCACAGAATGTGATAGAACTGCTGAGTCATGCATCAGTTGGAACTTTCAGGAAGTAAACACTCTGTAATTCACATCAGGACAAATAGAACAGTTATAACTTTTGTATAAAACAACTGACAGTTGTGGGGGAGCCCTTGTTTTACTGAGCAGGAAAAGTTCATAGCACATATGCTTTCATAAAACCTTTAAATCTGAAAAACCTCACAACCCAAGAAATGTGAAATTCAATGTAGTCCTTTAAGCGCAAAACAGCTCTTGCATGAGATGAGATGTTAATGTATTTGATGATCTTCTGCTTAGCATGAGTCAATCACCTTTGAATAAAGTTTACAAATTATTCTAAACCCCTTGAGGACCAGGATGTGTGTGTGTAACACAATGCATCTCAAAGAGTTTAACACCCATTTGCTCTTCAAGGGGATAAGAATAATTTCTATAATTGCAGGCTAATATTTAGCAAAATTAACCTCCCCCCCCCTTTTTTTTTTTTTTAAACTAATTGACTTACACAACCTAATTGAGTAGGTTCCAAGTATCTGTAATTCAAGATGGAAAGGTTTTATTTCAGCGATGCCTCTCCAGAGCTCTTAAGTGTCAAACTTAGTTCAAATAAATACCTGCAAGTATGCGTTCAAATCGTTTTTCCTCTTTTCCAGAAATTCTTTATCCATGTTGTTGAATGTCTTTTTGCCTGGCAGCTTCAAAAGACTTGCAAGGTTTTCAAACTAAAAAATAAATATGCAGTTAAAAAAGTAGGATAATTATTAGAGACTCTTAGCAGAAAGTTTGTGTTTTATTACGATGTACCAGACTGCATCAAACAGCATCAGTGGAAAAAATGCCATGTTCTAGTGTATGCTGAAAAGTCCACACAGAGAGAGACACAAACATTCTGCAAAAACTAGACTAAATAAACACTGTGGAAACAGAGTATGTCTGCTTTGATTGTGGTACATTTAATGGGTTTTTAGCAAAACACCTAATGTTTTCTTTGAAAAACGACACAGCCAATGCAATGCTCTTAGGTACGGATATTCTTAAACACTAGATCCTACATCTAAAACAGGGGTGTCCAATTGGCAGGCTACGGACCAGACATGGGCACAAGTGACTGATGGTTACGCTACAGCTCCTTGTCAATGATAGTGTGCTGGACATACTGGCCTAAGAACAGTCATCCAAAAGACAAAAGGATTTGGTCAGAATTAATTTAACTGATTAATATTGATTGAACTTGCAATACTTCAAGTGATAGTCAGGGCACCAAATAAATCAATTTATAGTAGAGGGCAAGTTGTTCTCACAAGACATATGTACAAATCAGGTTAAAGATGACTTGCCACCCTGAATTCACCATGCAGAGAGAGAGTGAGAGAGCTACAGTGAGAGAGAGAGAGAGAGAGAGAGAGAGAGAGAGCTACAGTGAGAGAGAGAGCTACAGTGAGAGAGAGAGATACAGCGAGAGAGAAAGACAAAAAAAGAAAGTGAAAGAGAAAGATGCAGCAAGAGCTACAGCAAGAAGTAGAGAGATAGATACGTAGAGAGGTACAGAGATACAGACAGAGAGAGATACAAAGATACAGATTACAGAGAGATACAGAGAGAGAGAGATAGCTAGAGAGAGAGAGAGAGAGAGAAAGAGATACAGAGAGAGAGAAAGAAAGACAGAGAAAGAAAGAAAGAGAGACAGAGAAAGAAAGAGAGAAAAAAGAACAAACCAACTGCACCATAGGAGGAAAATAAAAATTGTCTATGGTCCATATTGTTTTGGAGACCTGTCTAGTATTCAAGTGGTTGAATGTCCCATTTAAATTAATTGGAATTTTCCTCTGATTCTGATGAATAAGGCCCATAAGCTCTCACGAATCCCTAACAATAACATAAGTCATTCAGTATGTACTCTCGCAATGAAAGCATAAAAAAACCTGATAGTTTGTACTGACAAACTAAACAAACAAGTGAAACCTAATTTAATAAAAAAATAGGGTTGCACCGATACTGGTAACGGTATCTGTGCCGATACCGGCATTTTCGAGAGTACTCGTGCAAATGCGGCCAATGCCAGCACCGATACCCTGTGTCAGGGTCGGTGCTGCAGAGAGGAAGCCCGGGGAGCTGCTCACAAGGTGCCGCATCACGTGACAAGCACCACATCTCAGCCTGACATACGTACGCGATTACATCATCGCAGTTCAAGTCAGGGAAGCTCCAGTGGAGGCAGGACCGACTACTGCGATCTGTGTGGGAAGTGAAGAGACTCAGAGGCCCGAGGCGACTGTCAGTGAATAGATCGAGCTCCTCCTGTCAGTGACCAGGCCCAGTTGTTCCCATCACAGCACCCAGACCTCCCTCCTAGTCTCATCTTCCTCCCGCTATGTGTGACAAGGGCCCTGAAGAACAGGCACATGGACGTGGTGAAGGAGTTTATAGCCGGGATAAGAACCAGTGGCTTTGATGTGTTTCTGGATTGAGCAATGTGAGGACTACAGTTCCCATCATCCTCCGGCAGCCGTTATCCAGCAGTATACGGAGGTCCTCAAATTGCCTAGTCCTAATCTGCTTGTATGTAGGGAAGGTTTATTACCTGACTGCAGGGGTAACAATAAAAAAGTGTTTTATGTTTTTTAATTTGCCTACCTGGCATTATTTCATCACTGGTTAGTCATATATATCTGCTATGTCTGGCATTGTCATTTTTCTTCATTCTCTACAATAGGAAGTGGAAGTCCTGTTTTGGGATGCACACCACAAGAGTGTTTGCTTACAGGTGTTGATGGACAACAGCCAGCAGTGCGTGGTTAACCCTGTTTGTTTTCATTTCTTCTTTTAAAATCAAGTACTGTGTGTACATTTATAGAGGGTACTGACTGCAGGTTTAGTCTGTGTACAGGTAGAGAGGGTCCCGGATGCAGGTTTATACTGAGTGTACAGGTAGAGAGGGTGCTGGCCACAATTATGTACTGTGCATACGGGAAGAGAGGGTATTGGCCACAGATTTGTACTGCGCATATAGGTAGAGTTATATTTCAATTTTATTTTATTATTTATTAAAATAAAATAAAAAAAAATGTGCAAAAAAGTATCGGTAATTGGTATCGGTGAGTACTTGAAAAAAGTATCGGTACTCGTACTCAGTCCTAAAAAATGGGTACTGGTGTATCCCTAATAAAAAACACATACAAAATGAAATTTAATAAGATCCTTAAAAAGAGAACCCGTCAATATAAGTCAAGTTTAGTTTGCTTAACAGAATTAAAATCATCCTACAGGTTGTACAGGCCATTGTTCTGTGAAATACTTTTTTTTAAAGAAACTAACATTTATGTTCTGATGGCACAGAGTGGAACTGTATGCTTGGAAGTTTGGTTCAAGGCAAGACTTACTGCTCAGTGTGTTATTAGAAGAATTCCTGCTGTGTGTAGGCTTTGCGTAGATTAATTCATAGCAGTGTGTGGTAAAAGTGGCCCTGCACAAACTAATTGGCATAAAATGTCACCATCAAATTAAGGATAATCTTTAGTCTATTTTTTGTATTAAAAGCAAATGGCTAGCACAATAGCATTTGTAACTCTCTTAACCCTTTGAGTGCCAGATTGTATACAACGCATTGCAAAGCAATGCGTTGCGTACCCCTCTGGCACCCAAAGGGTTACAAAATTAAGCCTCTGAGTGCCAGGTAGGTATCCAAAGCATTGTATTGGATCTCTCTCAAAGGGTTAAGGCAGGTCGACTTTAATCCCTTGGGGACAAGAGGGATATACAATGAACTGCGTGTGTAATTGCGTCGGTCATTTAGGGATTAAGTAAAGGTTGCAAATGCAAACAAAGTCATTATCATCTTGGATAAAACAAGCTTTCTGGACTTTCTATACTGACATTTATCATATAACTATGCTATGCATAACACCAGGTGAACACCACTTACATAAAGAGACTATGAGGCAGAGGAACACTTTGAGCTGATTTTTATGTTGTGTTGTAGTGCAAGAGCAGATACTGAATCCAGTGGGTGGGAGCTCCTGCTAAGCCTCAGGATCAGGAGTTTATGGACAGCTGGAAGTGGAATATGTGTTCACATTGCCTCATCAACTTTAACGATGGACTATAAAAGGTCATCTGAGGTTCAAGAGAAGTTTCTTAAAACTTTATAATGCCTTAATTTAACCCATTGGATGATAGGGATGCTTGCAAACAAAGCTTTGGTGTCCTCTCTAGCACCAAAGTTGTTAAATGAGAATTATCAAGATCATGCAAAAAATAAGAGAACAAAAAGCCCTTAAAAGGGCTCCATTGCCCCAAAAAATTACGAACTTGGGCAGATCTATACATATATGCGTGTCGCGCGCACACACACACACACACACACACACACACACACACACACACACACACACACACACACACACACACACACACACACACACACACACACACACACACACACTATTTATCTGTAGTTTCCTTTATATAATGATTTTTGTATGAGTCTGAATCATATTTGCAATAGGCTTCAATTGACATGAATGGATTTCTAGCCACTGGTGACACCAACTCAGCAATGGTGCTTTTGTCATGTTACCTATGGTGAAAGGTATACAACTAGGTTATGGTGCCTTTAACAAGGTTGACTATTGCCTTGCTTGATGCATTAATGACCAGCATGCTCTATCTTTAATTTCTTCACACAGAACATAGAAGGAAAAAATATGCAGCAGGGGAAGATCTGTATGGCGGCCTCCAGCAGATCTTTCACACAAGTGATATTGGAAGTTGTGATGCTTTAAGTGCCATCAATGAATGGCCAACCCACATCAGCCAATAAAATTCAGCTGGTGCTCACCTCTGCTGGCAGCCACAGTCTTCCTTAGAACAGGACCAGGGGGAACACAGGAGAAAGAGGAGCTTACAAGACAGGAGACAGATCTGTAGCAGAGGACTGCTGCTGTTCTGTTGTGAAAGAGCCCTCAGGATCACTAGTCTATCAGATTGTAAACTGAAACAACTAGCAGGAAACTATACAGAGATCATATGTGAATGAAAAAGTATACATAAAAACAATAAGATACAGATACATGGCAGGTCCTTGTGTTACATTTTAGATCCATTTTTTCTAGATTATAGCTCACCTCTAATACAAGATGAAACTTAACATACTGGATGCCAAAGACAAAACAAATATTTGGACAGAAGGTGAAACAGTCCCATCCAAATGTACCAGAACACCCCTGGCTAAGGTACATTTTTATTCAGGGTTAGTCAATACTGGTCCTTAAGAGCCACCAACAGTTCATGTATTTGGGATATCCCAGCTGGTGCACTGGCAGACTACTTAGTAGCTCAGTCACTTTAAAGGGATAGTAATGTTTCATAATAAAAGCAGCTCTAATTAATCATCATAGTATTTGGACTTTGGAGAGTGTTATTTCAATTCTGTCAGAGTTGTAGTTCAAGAGCAATTCAATGACAAAGTATCCCCCTCCCACCCCTTTTACTGATGTAACACTGTTCAGCCAGTGCAGAAGGGAGGTGCCCAGGTAGACTGCAGAGAGGGACAATCTTCAATTAAGATAAGGGAAAAAGCTGAAAAGCTTGTCAAGGGGGGCAGGGCTTTCATTGTTCTAATAGGAAGAATATTGTCCCCTTCTGTTATCTGTCTGGTCTATGGACTGGATTCCACATCTGAGAAGAGATGGCTTACACTAGGTAAAAGGGGCAGGAGGGGAAACTTTGCTTGTGAATATCTCTCAAACCATAAAGGTATGAGAGATGAGACTTATATCGTTCTTCATGTTTTTAATTACTACAAAATAAAATAAAGATAAAATGAAGTATTACTATCCCTTTAATTGGTCTACTTGTGTTCATGCAGGGATATCCTGAAAATGTGTACTGTTGTTGGCTCTTGAGGACCAGTGTTAGCTAACCCTGTTCTAATTATAACATAAAAATGCTTCTGCACTTGCAGGTTAACAAACGTGGCTTCAACATTTACAAAAACAATGCTGTTAACATAGACCATTACCCTTTGCACCAGCTGTGGACTTAGCTTAGACTTTACAGGAACTGTATACAATAGTATATGTACACCAATAAAAGGCAGAATTCTGCTGCTAGAGAGACATGTCTACAGCTGTCCCTGGCGCAGACCTCACAGATCTGTAAGCCTTCACCTAATGCTTGTATATTCAATTCTCAAGTTCAGTTTTTACTTCCTAAGCTCTGTGACCAATAGCACAAATGATATGAACCACTGTTAGACACCCATTATACTGCTGTTCTCAACATTTATCTATACCCCACATCTAATACATAACCCATAGATTTGTGTTAAGCCACTGCAAGTAGAATTGTACTTCATTAGAAAAGGAGTCTGATACCATGTTGCCAAATTCTATTGGCAATTTTCCATTAAAAAAGTATCTATGGGCCTAAGACAGTGAGCAAACCAACTGCACCAGAGGGAACAAACGAAAATGCCTCACATTTCCATTGATTTAAATGGGGGGTTTAACCTCTTGAATGCAGCCCAGAGTACACTACTTTCATTAGCTCTGTAAAATGTGTGGCCAAACTATTTCTCCACAGAACTGCAGTGTCAATGACTGCATGAGCACCCTTGGTTGACTCAGAAAAAAAACATTATAATGTATTTCATTGGAGACCTCTCTAATATTAAATCATATGGAATCTGGAAAATTATTTGTTCCTTCTGGTGAATTTAGGATTGCCTAGAATTGCTCCACATTTAGTTTGTGGCTATGATTTACTGTAAAATCATAAATACCCTAGAGTTTCTATGAATGTCCACATTCGAGCAATGGTAGTGATCAGTGTATGTGGATGTCACACACTCTGCTATGCATATATCACATATACTGATAAGTCTCAAGCTATGTAGAGTACAATGAGGTCACTGAGGCTGATATATGTATTAAGATGAACTGGAGCAATTCTGGGGCACACTAACAGCACCACAGGGACAACTAAAAATCACGACTAATTTAAATCTAACTAACTCTTTGAATACTGGAGAGTTCTCAAACGCGTCGTGAAGTAATGCATTGGAGGCCTATCTAGGTTTAAAACATTATTTAAATCATTGGGAATTTGGGAAATTGTATCTATTTCCTCTGGTTCATTTAGTTTGCTCCAGAATTGCTTCATGACTCTAGGCAGAGCCCACAGAGTGGCATAATTTCTAACAGCCTCAGGATTCAGTTGCCCCCCCAATAGCAGGAGGGGACACATCTCTTTACTGTAGTAAGAATGGGTAGAAAAATAAGCCCCGTTTTGCCCACTGGAATCCATCCAGTAGCACAGAAATTATAACATTACTGTCATTTCCCCATTCAATATGGTTAATGCAAGTGTCCATTTCTTAACCCTTTGAGTGTCAGAGGAATACCCAATGCATTGCATCACTGCTGACCCATAATCAAGACCTACTAAAATGAGGTAAAATTTAGCAAAGTTATGAGAGAGACCACCTCTGGAGAGGAAGGGAAAGGGACTGACCGAAAGGAAGAGCAGAGTGCAGGACTAGTGATACCAACACAGACCTTCTGAATGTCGATGCTTGACAAATCGCTACCATGAGAGACAGGGACATTTTCACAGGACCGGTGCACTCTCAATACTGGAATCCTCTTCAGTCTTAACCCCTTAAGGACCAGCTGTCCCGGGGTGTCTGGTCCTTAGATAGGCGAATTCGACGTGCCTTCCCACGTGACTGATCACGTGGGGCGGCACGTCGAACGAAGGACAGAGAGATCGCTCCAATCTTGGAGCGATCAATTTCAGTCCCCGTTATTACTCACCGCACTCCTGCAGGAGCGCGGTGAGTAAAAGTACATGATGTACCAGGACCGTCACTGGTCCTTAAGTGCTGGACCAGCGTGATGGTCCGGGTACGTCACAGGACGTGAAGGGGTTAAAGATCCTATATAAATATATGTCAGACAAGCCAAACTGAGAGAATAGTAAATCTAGGATTTGAGTGTCCTTACTTGATACATCCTTTTCTCTTTAGCCCATAGGGAATACAGGTAGCATGGGGTTGAGTCACTCCTCTTGGAGGGCAGGACACAAATCGAAAGACAGAGGCTTATGGGTGGACACTCCCTCCTCCTCCTCCTCCTCCAGCTCAACCCTCCTCCTGTCTGTAACCACCCAGAATTCATGTGACCGGTGTCTCACAAATAAAGCAAGCGGGAAAGAGAAGAAAATCTCGTATTAGAAAAAGACTCCCTATAGGCATACCTGGGAACTCTCAGGGTTTGACCCTGAGACTCAGGATTTGGAACCAAATCTCAGGGTCTCAAGCTGAAAGGCCAAATTCTCAGGGTGAGCAAATCCAGTTTGTCCTCCTATATGATTTACACCAATTTTGCTGCTTATTTATTGTCCAAATCCATGATATTTCTACCAGAAAGGCAGGGGGAGAAGTCCTGCTTGACTTATGAGTGTATAAGTTATATCTCAGAACTGTAGCATGTGAAAGTTTACTTAAAATTGATTGGATTATCTCTGGTTTAAAGCAAACATTGACATAACACATAAAATCTGCTTTCTTGTGGGCATTAAGGGTTAATATTTCAAAGATCTCAGGGTAAGATCATGTCAAAAATTCCCAGGTATGCCTATAGGACTCCTCAACCCAGACAGGCAAGACCATAATACAAAGGTCCCTTTTCTCTGGGTGGAAGACCTGTATTCCATATGGACTAAAGAGAAAACACTAAAATCCTATTTTCTCTTATGTCCAATATGGAACACAGGTATCATGGGGATATACAAACACTTTGCTCCCAGAGGTGGGGAAAAGGAGA
Source organism: Rhinophrynus dorsalis (assembly GCA_037306005.1). Taxonomy (NCBI): domain Eukaryota; kingdom Metazoa; phylum Chordata; class Amphibia; order Anura; family Rhinophrynidae; genus Rhinophrynus; species Rhinophrynus dorsalis. The sequence goes on along the minus strand of CM074723.1, from coordinate 395,651,350 downwards.
AAGGACCTCACGCCCGTCCCCATGATACTGAAGTTCCCTAGGAATATCCAGTATCTTAATCCAAGCAGTAAGGGCTCAAAACAACTGAATAACAGTAGGACAACCAAGTGTGCAGGTTCCTAAACAGGCAGGACTGCCTGCAGGACCTACCAGCCCAAGGTGGACTCAGCCGAGGCCAGAGCATCAACATGGTAGTGCTTAGCAAAGGTATGCAACGA